>CM010616.1:7774239-8394239 GCA_003430845.1 Xanthoceras sorbifolium | reverse complement strand
TGATTTGACATAAGCGAGTCCATCTCATCTCTCATGGCAGACTCCCACTTGACTGAATCCTCCACTTGCATTGCTTCATCATAGCACTCTGGTTCACCACTATCAGTTAGCAACAAGTAGTGTAAAGAAGGCGAATAACGCTGGATTGGCTTAGGAACTCTGGAGGAGCGTCTCAATTCTGGTGCGCTTGGTTCTTCTTGAACTGTTTCAGGACTAATCTGAACATCACTTCCAGAAATCTCCTCAAACTCAGCAAATTCCTTTGTTTCAGCTTCGATAGTGGAGCTACTTGATTCTGCGATTGATCTGTCTTTGTGCATCAAATTCTCATTGAATATGACATCTCTGCTTCTGATGATCTTCCGATTTTCATAATCCCAAAACCGGTAACCAAACTCATCACCACCATAGCCAACAAAGACACATTTATTGGACTTGGTATCAAGTTTACTTCTTTCGACAGAATCTATATGTACGTAAGAGATACAACCAAACACTCTTAAATGCGAAATGTTTACCTCTTTTCCGCTCCAAACTTCCTCTGGTATTCCACCATCTAAGGGAACTGAGGGCCCACGGTTGATCAAGTAGGCTGCAGTGTTGACAGCTTCAGCCCATAGCATTTTGGGCAAACCGGCATGTAACCTCATGCTTCTGGCACGTTCATTCAGAGTTCTGTTCATGCGCTCTGCTACGCCATTTTGCTGTGGTGTCATGGGAACTGTTTTCTCCATCTTGATCCCACTGTTTGCGCAAAATTCTCTGAATCTACTATCTCTGTACTCTCCTCCATTGTCAGACCTCAACCGCTTGATTTTTAAACCAGTCTCATTTTCCACCATGGCCTTCCATTTTCTGAAGGTATCAAAGACTTCTGATTTCTTCTTCAGAAAATAAACCCACACCTTCCTTGTAGAGTCATCGATGAAGGTGACATAATACAGTGAGCCTGAAAGAGATGAAACTGGAGATGGTCCCCACACATCGGTATGAACCAACTCTAACTTTTCTGCCTTGGGTATCTTGCCAATCTTTGCAAAACTGACTTTCTTCTGTTTGCCAAAGATGCAATCCTCGCATAGTCCGACATCTACAGCTTTTAGATCCGGAAGCTTCCCTTTTGACAGAAGTGTCTTCATCCCTTTCTCGCTCATATGACCAAGCCTTTGGTGCCATAGGTTTGACTTTCCATCAGCATCTGCTACTGCAACAATATTCTCTAAGTTTGAGGTTACATAGAGAGTACCACACTTCTTACCACGAGCAACGACGAGTGCTCCTTTGGTAATCTTCCATTCACAGCCTGAAAAAGTTGTACAATATCCTTCTCCATCAAGTTGTCCTATCGAAATCAAATTTCTTTTGAGGCCAGGAATATGTCTCACTCCTTGCAGCTTCCAGGTACTCCCGTTTGGCAACTTTAATCGGATGTCTCCTTTTCCGACAATCTTCAAGGTTTCATCATCAGCTAGATGAACCTTCCCAAAGTTACCACTGACGTAGTTCTCCATGATCTCTCGGCATGGGGTGGCATGGAAAGATGCTCCTGAATCCAGAATCCATGATTCAATCGGGCTGTTGACGCTTAGAATCATAGCATCACCTGCTTCCTCGGTCACATTGGCGGATTCCTGTGTGCCGGTATCTTTCTTCGGTGCTCGGCAATCCCTCTTAAAGTGACCCTTTTTGCCACAATTATAACAGCTAAAATCTTTCTTTCCTGATCTGGATTTACCCCTTCTGGATTTCGATCTGCTACGATATGAACTTCTTTCTGAAGTTCTCCCTCTGGACTCTGTGTGTAAGGCTGAGGAGCTTGATGCTTCACCCGATTCTCTCCGCCGAATTTCTTCACTCAATACCAGATCTCGAACATCGTCAAATTTCAATTTATTATTTCCTGACGAACTGCTGACTGCTGTGACAGTAGCATTCCAACTGTCTGGTAGAGATGACAAGAGAATCAAGGCTCGAACTTCTTCATCAAATTCGATTTCCACGGAACTCAACTGGGTTGTGATTGTGTTGTGCTCATTCAGATGTTGAGCGACTGATGCCCCTTCCGCCATCCGCAAGTTGAATAATCGCCTCATCAAGTGAACTTTGTTTGAGGCCGATGGCTTCTCATACATATTGGAGAGAGCCGTTATAAGACCCGCCGTGGTCTTTTCCTTTACTATATTGAAAGCAACATTCCGGGATAACGTTAATCGGATCACTCCGAGGGCTTGTCTGTCAAGAAGATTCCAATCTTCTTCCTTCATATCATCTGGCTTCTTTCCTAAAAGAGGTTGATACAGCTTTTTCTGGTACAGATAATCTTCAATCTGCATTTTCCAAAAGCCGAAGTCCGCACCATCGAACTTTTCAATTTTAATCTTCCCTTCGTCTGCGGCCATCGCTCCCACTCGAATCTGGCTTCCTTTGGATTGTTTCTGACTATTTCTGCTGACTGTCGTGTATTAGAACACCTCCGTCGACACACCGGTACCGCCGACAGAACTCACAGAAACTGACAGAATCTACCACCAAAGCTCTGATACCAGTTGTTAGGAAATTAAAGCATAATTTCCCTATAACCAGATTTGTGATAAAGCGAAATAAAAGCGGAAATAAAACACACACAATTTGATAACGGAGTTCGGCCAATTGTGCCTACGTCTCCGGACCCGCTGCAGATCGTTTTACTAAAGGGAGAAAATATACAAAGTGTTTACAACACTTACAACTCACAACCACTCACAAACTACAACCCACTCCCAATTTTACCCAAGAATTTTTCTCACAAAATTCTTTCACAAGCTTTTCTCTCAAACTCTCTCTTATTCTCTAATTTTGGGATATCTAACAAATGAGAGCTAAAGGGTTTATATAGGCTTCAAAAGAGATGGGTTGGTGGAATTAGGCAAGAAGTTAGGCACCTCCATTTGACATTTGCACAAGTTAGGCAAGAAGTTAGGCACCTCCATTTGACATTTGCTCAAGTTAGGCAAGAAGTTAGGCACCTCCATTTGACATTTGCTCAAGTTAGGCAAGAAGTTAGGCACCTCCATTTGACATTTTACAATTGTCTTGACATGTTGTATTCCAACTATATATAATATATATTATGATTATATTAACAGTGATTTTACAGAAGCACTTCATGAAAGCAGCTTATTTGCATGTACATTACATTACATGCATCCCCATGCAGTGATATATATTGCTTCGACTTTTTTGTCTTTTATTTGAAGCCAACTGGTACTCCGATATTCTCACTGTTATAACCACCGCATCGATTTAACTTCCTAAGCAGCAAGCACACCCGACCATAAACAGATCAAATAAATTTATTGAATTGTAAAATATTGAAAGAAGTAATTAGTGACTCCATGTTATACGATATTAATTATAATTAGTACAATAATAAATGGCAACATGGTACAACTATTTCCTCTTCTAGCTGGCCCAAGTAGCTTTTATAGTAATATTATTATTTTTAAGGGTATAATTATAAGATTAACAACTGCTGAAATCTGTTAAGATTAATCAGCAAACGCTCGGTCCGGATATCTATTTTTATAATGAAAAACATCAACTTCCCATAATAAGGGAAGGAAACTACTCACACATGTAGATAAATGCACATGGCGGGACTTGAACCTTCACCGTTGAGATGGGAGAGAGGTGCACTAACTACTTGAGTTATGAGTGAATGTATTATAATAATATCATCTTAAAACTAAAATTAAAAAATAATTTATATTGATTTTTTTAAGGCACTATAATATGTGGCACATAATTAGTGCATAACCTTTTTATCTCAGTAGTAAGGGTTCAAGTCTCATTATACACATTTACTATTATATGTGGGTAGTTTTCTCTCCTATTGGGAGAGTAGATGTTGTTGTAAAAGTGTGTGTTTGAGTTTAAGATTGAGTCAATCAGTTATTTTTTATTTAAATTCAATTTTCAATTAAATAATCAACAACTATATTTGTAAAGAATTATGTTTGTATTTAGATTTTGTGAAGAGTTATATCTGTTCAAAAGTAATTCTTCAACCTTTATAAATACAGAACAAATAATGTCACAAAAAAATATATATATATATATCGATCTTTTTCATTCTTTTCATACATTCTGAAACTGAGATACACACTAAAGTTCGAAAGAATTCAGAAACATCCAGTGCTTGATTTCTGAATTACAATTGAGGAGCCTAGGAGACAATTGTTCAAAGTTCTATAAGCGTCAGTGTAGAGAGCAATTTTTGTCTTAAGGTCATTGCTATATAGTAAGACTCTATTATCTTTTTTCATATTCTAGTACTCAATTTCTTCTGTTACTTATTAACAATTTTATTGTATTGCAAGTTATTTGTTTTTCTCATAATATATATACTACGAGTATATATACAGTTTGTATGTATATATATATATATATATATATATATATATATATATATATCGTACTTCTTCTGTTTTTTGTGAATTCCTTCTCTAATATTATATATCTGATTAGTGATTGTTGATTTTCTAACAATCTTAAGACAAAATTTTGTTGTTTAATTATTATGGATCAACAATTCGGTTCCAGTAAGAACAACTTTGTTGAGAAGCCAGAGAAATTCAAGAGAGTGGATTTCTGGTGATGACAACAGAAGATGTTGTTCTTTTTAACAACCATGAACGTGGCAAATGTGGTCAAAGAAGAGGCTCCAAAAATTGGAGACAACCCTTTAAAGGAGGACCTCAGTACTGTGGAGGCCTGGACGCACACTGAGTTTTACTACAGAAATCATATCCTCAATTGCTTGGATGATACTCTGTATGATGTTTATTCCAATGGCAAAACTGCAAGAGACTTATGGGAGTCTCTTGAGAAAAAATACAAGGTTGAAGATGCTAATTTCAAAGAAATTTGTAATTGGCAAATTTTTAAAATTTAACATGGTTGACTCTAAGTCTGTGATTAAACAGATTGAAGAATTGCAGATTTTTATTCATGAACTACATCTTGAAGATTGTTCAATTAGTGAACAATTTCAAGTAGGTGCCATCATCGAAAAATTGCCGCCATCTTGGAGTGATTTCAAGATATATCTCAAACACAAAAGAAGAGAGATGTCTATGGAAGATTTAATCTTAAGGCTTCGAGTTGAACAGGATCACATGAAAGGTGACAAAAATTAAATCACTTTTATTCAAGCCAATAATGTAGGAGAAGGAATGTCAAAGTCAAAGAACTAATACCTATGCTTTTTGGAAGAAAAATAATGAGTAATGAGAAGTGGAATCCAGAAGTTTTTTTTAAGTGATTTGTTTTGTTATGAATATAATGTATATTATTTAACTCATAATGATTAGGTATTATCTTTCTAAATCGTAAAGTTTTTTTTTAAAAAAAGAAAAAAAAATTTTTTTTTATAACTTTATATCAATTGAGTTGTTTGATTTGCTTGTGTAACTTATATGACAATGTTTGCACAAATTTTATATATATATATATATATATATATATATTTTAAAATAAATAATCGGATCTTTTTTTTTTAGTTTGCAGGGACATGTAAATCATAGTGATAAGTCTCAGCTCAAGCCAACAAGTCAAGTCTCAAGTGCTTCGGTTAATAGAATTATCAGAAGCTCAAGTACAAGCAATTAAGTGTCATGCACCTCACCACTTGCTGTTGTAAGTCAGCAATCTCAACAACAAGATGTTCATCAATGCAACAAGATGCTTGATTGAAGTTAATTAGAACTTGATGCAGCTTATATTTTAGATGATTGTCCAATTGCTTAATCTACATGGATGATCCAATGACTATCCCTATTTCTAGGAGAGTCCAATGGATCTCCTTAATTGTAGTAAAAGTTATTAAAGTTTTTACAAGTTTGTTTAGAGAAAAAAATGATGTAATCAGATGATATATATTAGCTGTGTTGTAGTCGTTGAAATTCAGTCAATGAAATGAGCATTGCAAGCTCTCATTTTCTTCTCAAATAATAGACAGCTCTCTTGAAAATTTTATCAAATACTTTAGTGATAATAACAAACATTTGCAAGTTTATTTCTTCACATGGTATTAGAGCACAATATTGACTAATGTCAATGGCTGCTGAGTCTAGCTCTACGATCCAGAGGTTTGAATGGATGATGTCGGCCCTACCAGCTTCTTATCCGTTGATCACAAAGTCTATGAACTTCAACTTGCCAATCAAGCTCAATCATGACAACTACATCTACTAGAAGGCTCTTGTAATGCCAACTATTAGAGTAATCGAGCTTGAAGATTTCATCACAGGAGAGAGGCAGTGTCCAAGTAAGTTCGTTAAAGCTCTATTATCCAATGGTGTTGACAAAGAGCTGGTTATCAATCCCGAGTTCTCTGCTTGTAAGAGGTTCGATCAATTTCTTTTAAGTTGGTTGTTGTCCACCATCAGCGAAGGACTGATAGGGCAAGTCATGGAGTGCATGTCTTCATTGGAAGCCTGGAAAGCTCTTGAGAGTATGTTCTCTCAACAATCCATGACGAAAGTTCTTCAGCTGAAACAACGACTTCAAGGCTTAAAGAAAGGTTCCAGCTCCATCAATGAATACATTCTCAAGGTCAAAGGTATTAGGGGCGGCTTGAGATTAGCTGGATAAGCTGTGTTAGATTTTAATCTGTTGCTCAATGTGATGAATGGTCTTGGTCATGAATATGACTCGGTGGTGGTGTTAGTGTCTCAGCAAAGTGGAGTCACTATTTATAAAGCCTAATGTATGTTGATGATACACGAGCAGCAAATTACACATCTCAATTCAGTTGGTTTTGTTGATCTATCTTTATCAGCCAATTTTGTCAATAATAGTGGTGGTAGAAGAGCTCTAAACAACAAAAGAGGTGGTCAAAAAAATAGAGGCAGGGGTCAACAAAACAGAGGAAGAAAAGGTAAAGGTCGTTGGAGTAATAATGCTAATAGAACGACCTGTCAAATTTGCAGTAGAGTTGACATACTGTGATCTAATACTACAATCACTATGATAGAATTGCTCCTCAAGGCCAGCCTCAACATCCATTTTCTTTCAATAATCCTTAAGAAGTAATGCAAGTGAACACACAAGCATCTCTCAGCCAGTGCACTGCTGATTATGGCTATGTTCAGCATCATGCTCCTAACACCTTCAATCAAGAACAATTTCAGCCTCAACATCAGGTACATTACAATCAGACTTCTGCTTATATTGCTTCACTTGAGGTTGTTGCAGATCATGCTTGGTATACTGATAGTGGAGCATCAAGCCATGTTATAGTAGATCTTGGTAAGTTTCTTAGCCATTCTCCCTATTTTAGCAATGAAAAATTAGCTATTGGTAGTGGAGATCAACTTGAGATTTGTCATATTAGAAGTGTTGTAGTTTATTCTCATTCATAGCCTGCTGTTAAGCTGAAATTAGATAGGATGTTGCACGTGCCAAGTATTGCAAAAAATCTCCTAAGCATATCACAGTTTACTATTGAAAACAATGTCATAGCTGAATTTGTTGGTAATTGTTATTGATAAAGGACAAGGATTCCAAGAAGGTATTGCTTCAAGGAACCCTTAAGGATGGCTTGTATCAGCCGAACCTGAGTGGTGTTCTTCCTAATCCATCTGATTTGTCTTCAAATTATATCAAACCTCATCTTGCTTCTTTTGTTTCTCAGCCCTGTTTTCCTACTTGTAATCATGTTGTTTCGAATGTTGTAGCTCCCTATTGTTCTGTAAATAAGTTTGTGTCATGTGAAGCTATTCAACATGTTGCAAACCATACTACTCTCAAATATAATGCTGTGAATTTGTGGCACTTAAAGCTTGGTCATCTAAGTGCGTAAACATTAACTAAAATTCTGAAGAAATTAAAAATTTATGGTTCTTTAAATGCTGTTGATGTGTGACTCTTGTAGATATGAAAAAATGCATCAACTTCCTTTTCAAAAGTCCAAAATACACACCAAAACCCTTAGAGCTAATTTATTCAGACATTTGGGGACCCTCTCCCATCTTGTCTTCTGCTGGCCATAAATATTACATTCTCTTTGTGGATTGTCACACTCATTTCTCTTGGATTTTTTCCCGTACTCTCAAATCTAATACACTGTCAGCTTTTATTGCATTTCAAAAGCAAGTTGAACTTCAATTCAACACTAAAATCAGATCTCTTCAAACTAACTTAGGCCAAGAATATTAAGTATTTGGTGCCTACTTAAAATCAGTTGGTATTTTACATAGATTTTCTTGTACATACACTCACCAACAAAATGGTATGGCTGAGCGTAAGCATCGCCACATTGTTGAAACCGGCCTCACCCTATTAACCCATGCATCCATGCTTCTATCCTTTTAGGTTAAAGCCTTCTTGACAACTACTATGCTAATTAACAATCTTCTCACACCACTTTTACATGACAAATCACCCTTTTAAAGCCTTTATCATAGGGCACCAAATTATTCATATTTCAAAACCTTTGGTTGTACATACTTTTCATACCTAAGACCCTATGCCAAGTAAAAATTTGGCTTTCACATATCTAAATGCATTTTCATAGGCTATAGTTCTCATCACAAGGGTTACAAATGTCTAAATACTAATGGTAAGATTTACATTTCTAGAAATGTTATTTTTTATGAAATGGACTTTCCATATTGCACTTTATTTCCTTCTAACAAGTCTCCTTTGTTGCACTTTCTCACACAGGTCCTGTTGTGTTTCTACCTTCTTCACACAAAGTTCGTTAGTTCAAATCTTATTCCAGCCTGGCTATGTCCACTTATTCACCTGTTATGCCTGCACTTGTTCAGGTTTTTTCTAGCAGGTCTCAGCTACCAACTCCACACATTTATGTTAAATTAAATCCTGTTTCATCATCTCATTTAGTTCATCTTTATCAGCTTATGTTAACAAGTTAAAAATAGGCTCTTTAAAGCCTCTTGTTTAAGCAGGCCTTGTGTGAGTCTCCTATCACTTCCTTGGCTACTAAACCTCACTCAGTTAAAGCTGCACTTGCTCACTCTAAGTGGAAACAAGACATGATTGATGAGTATATGACTTTTATGAAATACCAGACATGGTCCCTTGTTCCAACCCCAACTGATTGCAATATTGTAGGTAACAAATGGGTTTTTAGGTTGAAATACAATGCTGATGGGTCTTTGTCGAAGTATAAGGCTAGGTTGGTGGCTAAGGGGTTTCATCAAACTCCTGGAGTGGATTTTTTAGACACCTTTAGTCCTATAGTTAAGCCTTCCACTATTAAGGTCATTTTCACATTGGTAGCCACCTGTGGATGGGAAATTTAACAGGTAGATGTGAATAATACCTTTTTAAATAGAGAGTTGAATGAGTTAGTCTATATATAGCAATCTAATGGATTGAAACAAGCTCATAGAGTTTGGTTTCACAAGTTAAAGGGTGCTTTACTTGATTGGAAGTTTGTCAACTCCACTTCAAACATTTCTTTATTCATTAAGAAGATTGGACTTAAGGTGATTTATGTTTTGGTTTACGTAGATGACATTCTCATCACAGGAAATGACTCTACACTTATTCATCATACAATTTCAGTTTTGAATTCCAAGTTTTCTCTCCAAACTTTGGAATTAGTTCATTATTTTCTTGACTTTGAAGTCTTCAGAAATTCTGTTGGAATTTATCTTACCCAAACCAAGTATGTCCATGACCTTCTTGCCAAGACTAATATGCTCAATTACAAGCCTTATTCATCACCAATCTGCTCAAGTGTGAAGTTATCTGTTGCTTTGGGTTCAACTTTTACAGAACCATCACTATATCGGAGTGTAATTGAGGCTTTATAATACCTCACATATACAAGACCTGATATAAGTTTTGTTGTCAACAAATTGAGCCAGTTTCTCTCATCTCCATCTACTGTCCATTGGCAAGCTTGTAAACGTATTCTCAGGTACTTAAAAGGCACATTTGGTTTGGGGTTACTTTTCCAATTTGCAGGTTCTCTTCAACTTGAAACCTATGCTGATGCGGAGTAGGCCTTTTGTGTTAATGATAGGCGGTCCATAAGTGGGTGTTGTGTCTTCCTTGGTCATAACTTGATCACTTGTATTCAAGCAAACAAAAAGTTGTATCTAAATATAGCATGGAGGCAGAATATTGGGCACTATCATAGGCTGCATCAGAAGTTCTTTGGTTGCAATCACTTTTTTCATAATTTGGTGTCACCTTGTCTTCTGTTCCTATTGTTTGGTGTGATAGCATGGAAGCTGGGGCCTTAGCTCAAAATCCTATTTTTCACAGCTGCACAAAGCACATAGAGGTGGATGAACATTTCATTAGAGAGAAAATAGCTGCTGGCAAACTGGTGGTGCAGTATGTTCTAACCTCTTTCCAAGAGGCTGATGTCTTCGCTAAAGCCTTGCCTGTGAATCAGTTTCTTTTTCTTTGCAACAAACTCAACTTGGTGCAATGACCTCAGTTTAGTTTGCGGGGGCATGTGAATTATAGTGACAAGTCTCAGCTCAAGCCAACAAGTCAGGCCTCAAGTGCTTCGGCTAACAAAATTAACAGAAGCTCAAGTGCAAGCAATCAAGTGTCATGCACCTCACTACTTGCTGTTATAAGTCAGCAATCTCAACAACAAGATGTTTATCAATCCAACAAGATGCTTGACTGGAGTTAATTAGAACTTGATGCAGCTGATATTTTAGATGATTGTTTAATTGCTTAATCTATGTGGATGATCCAATGACTCTCCCTATTTCTAGGAGAGTCCAATGGATCTACTTAATTGTAGGTAAAAGTTGTTACAAGTTTGTTTAGAGAAGAAAATGATATAATCAAATGATATATATTAGTTGCATTGTACTCGTTGAAATTCAGTCAATGAAATAAGCATTGCAAGCTCTCATTTTCTTCGCAAATAATAGACAGCTCTCTTGAGCATTTTATCAAACACTTTAGTGATAATAACAAACATTTGCAAGTTCATTTCTTCACAAACACAATGTAATTAGACGGTATCATCATTAATACGGTGGTGAGACTGTCTTACACAAATTTTTATTCTCACTTACACCATCAAAATTGTAGATTCAACTTAGCGTGAATTGCACTAAGATACCCTGAGTTTATCCTTAATTATACGCATAATGCCAATTTACCATTTATTACACTCAAGTACTCTACTTTTGGTTGACTACGTTAAAACTAACAGTTAACCAATTTTTTTTTTTATGTAAAATGACATAATTGCCCTTATTAACAAATATAAAAAAATAACATTAAAAAATAATATTTAAAAAATAATAATAATTAAAAACAATAATCATCACAAATATAAAAATTCACTATTCATCATCTCTACCATCACTATCTTCCTCATTCAACCACCATCTTCCACATTTAATTCATTTAATCTCCCATCCATCTTCCAAAATCAATCCATCGACTATCCTCACCACCATCCATTCATCTTACAAAATAAATCCATTAACTATCCTCACCACCATACATTCATCTTCCACAATCACATTCAAAATTATCCAACACATACTAAAAAAAAAATTAAAAAAAAAACCAAGCAAAACTCCATAGCAAAAATAACATGAAACTGGTATGATGAAGCTCCAAATGCAATCCAAAAGCAAAAATAACATGAAAAATGTCACTAGCAACACAATAAACTAAAAAAAAAATGGAAAAAGAAAAAACCCAGAAACCAGAAACGACGCCTCCTCCAAATTCCACCGCCGCCGTGGCCTCCTCCAGTTCCAGCAAAGCCATCAATGGCGCTTCAGAAAATCAGCACCTCCACCACCTCCTCCCCCGCCGAGGGGAATGAGAGCAGGACTAGCGAAGGTGAGGAGGGTCTCAGCCGTGGTGGAGTTTTATCATTCGTTAATGCGGAGATTGTAACATCCCAAATTTCGGATAATTAATTTTGAATATGTGGATAACATCTTTGTGAGTTGAGGGGTGTAAACGTAATTAAATGTATGTTTATTTTTATGGTTTCCAGGTGGACCAGATGGAACTGTCCATAAATGATGCATGAAGAAAAAGGAGTGAAAAACTGGGGCAGTGTGTACCGTGACCCCTCACCGCGACCATAGGTCGCGATGAGATGCTCGCGGCGAGAAAAATGGCATTTTTGGGCAGTGAGCAACCCGACCTGGTCACCGCGATGTGTGATCGCGATGAAGGCGGTGGAGTTGCTCGAGTGAGCAACGCGACCTGGTGGCGCGACCACAGGTCGCGACGACTAAAATTTTATAAAAAAAATAAGAGACGTGAGAAGTCTCCAGAAAACAGGAAAGGGAGAAAACAGAGAGAAAGGGAGACCGAGAGAGAAAGAAAAAGGAAGAAAAGAAAAAGAAGAAGAAGAGAGGAAGAAGAAGAAGAAGAAGAAGAAGAAGAAGAAGAAAAAGAAGAAGAAGAAGAAGAAGAAGAAGAAGAAGAGGAAGAGAAGAAGAGAAGGGAAAGAAGAAGAAAAGAAAACAAAGAAAAGAGGAAGAGAAAGGAAAGAAGAGGAAGAAAAGAAAGGAAGGAAAAAGAAAAACTCAGAAGGAAAAGGGCGTAGAATCGGTAAAACAGAAACCAGGTTGGTGTACACTTGTTTCTGCAACTATTTTTGATATGTGTTTTGATTTCGTAAGTTTGGAAATATATTTCTGGAATTTATATACTCGTGTTGATTATATATATTCGTATTTTATTTGTGTATATTGTTGAAATTGTTTGTGCAATATTCTGAGATTATGTAATTTTGAATATAAGGATATGTTTCCAAAACATGATTTCCAACTATTGTTTTATGAATATTATTGGTTTTCTAATTATTGATTTTGATTGAAACTTATATTTGTTGATTTTCGAATTAAATGAATTGATTGTGAAAGATTTTCTGTTATTCCCAAGTTTTGACTACGAAAATTGTGATTATAGCGAATTGAATGATTTTGATTTTCTGTATTATGTTATGTTATTTGATATATTATATCTTGATTTACAACTGTTAATAAATGTTAATTTTTGGATTGATTGAGAAAATTTTGATTTTATGAAAATTATTTGAAAAGTAAATAAAATATCTGTAATCTCTGAACTTTGATTTTGGCCCTGATATATGTATAGGGATATATGGATATAGGAGATTGACATGTCAATTGGGTGAATATATGGCAGTACTGCACCGTGATTATGATGCCTCTAATTATTGCTTATACGGATACTATTTCCTTATGAAATGGGAAACCGACTGTTTAACACGGATACCATTTCCTCGTGAAATGGGAAACCGACTATGAGAATATCCGGATATCATTTCCTCGTGAAATGGGAAACCGACTATTTATATAGGGATACCATTTCATATGAAATGGGAAACCCGACTGTAAAACCCGTAATCCAGTCCTGTAAACCCTGTTATATGTATCAAGGGCCTAATTGAGAATTGATAGTTAGAAAATGTTATGGAAAATAAAGAAATGATATTGAAACTGAAACCCATAAACTTTTGAAATACCACGTTCATTTTATATATATATATATATATATATATATATATATATATTTCTGACATTCTGTATTTAAGTTTTATGGTTTAGTTATATATGTATCTGAATTTCTGAATTTAACATTTAGTGTCTTCAATTATATTACAATTTGTTTTATATATATTTATATTTCTGAAATTTCGACTTAAAGCTTTATTGCTTATTTATTGCTTATTTCTATAAATATATCTTTCTGAATTTCTGCATTCACAATCCAGTGTTTTATATGATATTGAATTTTATTTAGTGTACACCCACTAAGCTAAATACTTAGCGCGTTGATGTTTATCGCGCGTAGGTAACAAGAATATTGGGGAAGCAAAAGATTGAAGAAGAGGGAGTTGCAGACAGATCTTCAGAGTCACAGTCACCACATTTTGGGTAGATATATATATATTCCTGTATAAAGTAATTAGTTATACATGCATATACAGAAAACTTGTAATTGAGTTATATAAGTATGTTCCGTAATTATGTGTTGTAACTAATATAATTGTTTTATGATTTCTGTTTTCAATTTCAAAAGACTGTAACTAAGCAATTATGAATTGTTTTATTTTAAAAACTGTTTGAAAGTCGCACTAAACGGCAGAGTGCGCATTTGAATGAAATGAGATTTGAAGTGTTGTTGTGGAAATGTATTTGAATTGAGTTGTTTGAAAACAGGTTTTTTTTGGGAAATCAAAAAAATAGAGGAAACTTTGCCGAAATTTTTAAAACTGAATTTTAATGGGCTCACTCAAAAAGGTTTTTAAATTATAACTTATATGGTTTTCAGTTTATAAACAGAATTAAGAAAAGTTTTGAAAACCCGGTAGTGCTCCCTGGGTCGATCCAGACGGGTCGGGTCAGGGGGTGTTACATTTAAGTGGTATCAGAGTGCGGTTTAGGCGTTTCTGGACCAAAAGAGTCTGTATATGCATGCATTGTATAAAAGTACCTATAGGAATGTGTGACTCTAATCTGCAGATTCCTCTTCTGTCTTGTAGAGACAAAGGAAGAAAGAAATGGAACCCATTGAAGATGAAATCAGAAATAGACCTGGTAGTTCCGCTAGAGTAGCTGGGAAAGCTTCTGTTACATCTGACACAGTTAGATCTAGATTGGAGAGTCGGAGACAGCAACAGAGACCTTTAGCCATAGTTAGGCCTGAACAGTTAATCATAACAGCAGCTAGTACCCCTGGGAGTGCAGCTAGGGGATCAGCCCCTGCATCGTGTGAACATTACAGAAAAAGACACCCTGGGGAATGCTGGAGGATTACGGGAGCCTGTTTGAGATGTGGATCCCGTGATCATTTTCAAAGGGATTGCCCAAAGCTTAAAATTTTTACTGATCAGCAATCAGAAGGGTCAGCTCCCAGTCTTCCTCGAAAAAGGAGATCCAGACAGATAAAGGCTAACGTTAGTAGGCCTATAGGGGCAGCAGAGCCTTCAGAGAGACAGGATAGTGATGCCCCGGCATTGTGTGAGCAATGTGGAAAAAGACATCCGGGAGAATGCCGGAGGATCACAGGAGCCTGTTTTAAATGCGGATCCCATGATCATTTTCAGAAAGAATGCCCACAGGTTAAACCATATATGAGGCCAAGTCAAACAGAAACTGAAGGAGGTAGCCTTAGAGGGGTGTCAAAATCAATGGCAAAATCAGATACTTGAGTTCCTGTACGAACCTATGGTCGTAGAGCTCAGGAAGACAAGGATATACCTGATGCGATAACTGGTATGATGTTTATTTTTGAGATTAATGTTATTGTATTGAGACAGATAATACATTTGTCCTATTTATCTTTTAAAGTTGAACTAACTGAATATGAAGTAATAGTTAGTTATGTTTTCAAATACAATATGATTGTAACTAGAGTATAGGTCTAATTAAGATTTAGGAATATGAATTGTCTAATGATTTGATGGCAATTATAAATTATGAGAATTTGAAAAGAAGTGAGGTATAACTGTAGATGAGTGAGATAACGGATTAGAATTGATTGTTGCGTAAGAATGGATCGTTCAGATTGTGATGATCGAGGTTAAGCTAAGGGAAACTAAAGTATGATAATGATTTTGTGAGTAAAATGAAG
This sequence comes from Xanthoceras sorbifolium, assembly GCA_003430845.1. Lineage (NCBI taxonomy): Eukaryota > Viridiplantae > Streptophyta > Magnoliopsida > Sapindales > Sapindaceae > Xanthoceras > Xanthoceras sorbifolium. The sequence goes on along the minus strand of CM010616.1, from coordinate 8,378,621 downwards.
AATGATCTCTCCAATGTTATTTCAGCCACTGTTGCTCGGACATTGATTGGAAAAGATTGTGAAGCATATCTGGCATATGTGGTTGATTTACAGAGGATTGATTCTAGTTTGTACAATATATCCACTGTAGGTGATTTTCTGGATGTGTTTCTGAAAGAACTGAAGTATCCTCAGAGAGAGAGAGAAATGAAATTTGTAATTGATGTGATACCAGGTATTATTCCAGTATCGCTTATTGCATATGGAAAGAATTGAAAATATAAGTACAAGAATGAGTAGATAAGACCAATATTGTTTGTAAAGAAAAAGAGGGGCCGATCAGATTGTGTCTTGATTAAAAGCACCTGAATAAGCTTATCATTAAGGATTGTAGTAGAATAAGTGAGAGACATTAATGATTTTTTGAAAAGTGATCTCAGACCGGGCTATCCTCAATTGAGGGTGAAAGATTCTGATGATCGGAAAACAGCTTGCCAAAAAACGATACGGACATTAGGAATTCAGGATGATGCTATTTATATGGACGAATGCACCCGCAATATTTATGGATGTAATGAATCATAGTTTTTGTCCGTATTTAGATCAATTTGTAGTAGTATTCATTGATGGTATTCTTATCTAATCTCAGAGCTTGGGAAGTAAGAGAAAAGAAGTATATACCAAGGTCAGTAAATTTGAATGTTGGTTAAATGAAAATTTATTGTCTGAGAGATGTAGTATCAGTTAATGGTATTACAGCAGATCCTAAGAAAATTGCAACGATTATGGGTATTAACTGTTCTCAAAAACACCAAGTTCTTACTTGCCAGAATAGATTTTTTATTGGACAGGGTTTAATAAAGATAAGTTAGTATGACTTCATTTGACTAGGCAGACTGAAGAAAAGGTGAAGATCAGAAAGGAAAGACTGAAACTGCATCTGAACGTCTGAAGTCATATGTAGATTGAAAAACAAAGACATGATATATGAGGTCAGTAATACATATACAGTAAATTCTGAACGTATCTCCATGAAAGAAAGTAAGGAGATTCGAAAATTGTAATTAGAAAAGATACATAATATATGTCATGAACTTATGTTGAGGATATACAGATCTGATTTCTCTCAGAGAGTTCAGACTGAAATTATGGAAACATATAGATAATGAAGAACCAGTGGAAATTCTGGACAGAGAGATTTAGGAACTCCGATCTAAAACAGTACCATTTTTAAAATACAAGTTATATGATTTTCACTGGTTTATAATTTATAAAGTGAAGTAAGAAAAGTTTTGAAAATTCGGTAACGCTCACTGGGTCGATCCAGTCGGGTCTGGTCAGGGGGTGTTACAGAGATATTCGCGGTGGGACTCCGGCATCGACGCAACGGAAGCGGGGAAGACGCGAGCTACCCCACTAGCAGCAGGGGAGATGAACTAGTGGTGGAGGAGACGAACCAGCGGCGGGGGCGATGAACCAACGGCGGGGGAGACGGAGGAGCGACGAGGGAGCGATGCGGTAATGGAGGAATGACAGCGAACGATCACACGACGACGGAGAACGATCTCCATCGTAGATCTCTTCCATCTGGAAAATTTTTTTAAATTTATTTTTATAATGTGAAGGAACCATTTTAAAAAAAATTTAATTTTTTTAAAAAATATTTTTAATATATATATATATTGTTTTATTTAAACATATTGTTATTTTTTAAAATTAATTAAAATATGACGTGGCGTGTTCTTATTGGTTGGATGATTTTTTTTAATTTTTTTAAAAAAAATTTAGACATAAAAGACCAATTTGCCCCTGAACCGTTTGGTCAACCGTTAGTTTTAACGTGGTCAACCAAAAGTAGGGTACTTGAGTGTAATAAACGATAAACTGGTATTATACGTATAATTAAGAACAAACTCAGGATATCTTACAATTCACCCTTCAAGTTATATCGATTCCTGAATAATTATAATAGTTAAAAAAAATACTGATACCCTTTGAACATTTAAGTGGTCAACATAAAATACAGTGAACAATGACATTTAACTAATAAAAACTATAGAGTATAGACGATGATTTTTGAAACCCATAGAGTATGCCTACCTTTAGACCTACGTGATGGGAGGTAAATAAAAATTAAAACATTATTCTTGTAATTTATATTTATCGACATTTAGAAATCCTCCACGGAGCCTACTTGATGGCAGTCTATATCCTGTTGTATTCCTACTATATAATATATATATATATATATTATGATTATATTAATAGTGATTTTACAGAAGCACTTCTTGAAAGCAGCTTATTTGCATGTACATTACACTACATGCATCCCCATGCAGTGATATATATTGCTTCGACTTTTTTTTCTTTTATTTGAAGCCAACTGGTACTTCGATATTCTCACTGTTATAACCACCGCATCACTTTAACATCCTAAGCAGTAAGCACACCCCACCATAAACAGATCAAATAAATTTATTGAATCAGAAAATATTGAAAGAAGTAATTAGTGACCCCATATGTTGATACGTTATTAATTATAATTAATCCAATAATAAATGGCAACATGGTACAACTAGTTCCTCTTCTAGCTGGCTCAAGTAGCTTTTATAGTAACATTATTGTTTTTAAGGATACAATTACAAGATTAACAACTACCGGAATCTGCTGAGATCAATCAGTAAATGTGCGATCCAAATATCTATTTTTATGACGGGAAATATCTACTCCCATAATAAGGGGAGAAAACTACTCACACATGTAGATAAATATATATGGTGGGACTTGAACCTTCACCGTTGAAATGGAAGGGGGGTGCACTAACCATTTGAGTTATTAGTGAATGTGTTATAGTAATATCATCTTAAAACTAAAATTAAAAAATAGTTTATATTGATTTTTTTTAAGACACTATAATATGTGGCACATAATTATTACATAACCATGTTATCTCATTGATGAAGGTTTAGGTCTTACCATACACATTTACCATTATGTGTGGGTAGTTTTCTACCATATTATGAGAATTGATGTCTTTCATTATGGAAATAGATATCGGGTCGCGCGTTTAATGATTAATCTCGGCATATATTTGAAAAATAAATATTAAAGTTTCGTTAAGTTTTGAAATTCTTAAAGGTGTTATAAGATCACATATTAAAAAGATCCATTCTATATATATTTTGACATACCAGAGGCGGTGATAGCAATTCGAATGTGATATATTGTCGAGCTGAATAAGTGCGCTTACCACTAAACCACATTGGGCGGTAGTGGATCCATTGTATATTTAAATTGTGAAATTCTCTTCCCTTAAGTATTGACATTCAATGTATCAGACTTAGGTAGTATGTCTATTCAATATATATATATATATATATATATATATATATATATAGTTTTATTAAAAATAATGTACATATGAAATGATATATTTATTAAAAATTTAATACCCATTTATTAATATATAAAAAGCATTATGAAGCCAAATAATACTAGTAAAATTATGTTTGAGTTATAAGTCATAAAAAATAATGAGATAATAATGGTTAATTCTACTCATTCCAAGCAAAAATAGCCTAATTGGAATAATACCAATTAACAACTGGATACTATATTATCTTGCATGAAAGAAAAGAATAGAGTTGATGAAGCCAATCGAGGTTCCATCCACCATCCATGCACGTGCATGGCCCCTCTTTTTTCCCATGAAAATTCTTCTCGTTCATATGACAAAATACAAAACCGATATAGGCTTGAAGATCAGTTGAATAATTTAGCTGTAAACAGTAAACAGATGGAGTTTGGTGGTTCCAATGCAAAAGAGTGAATTCATCAAATTCCAATACATACTAGGGTTAGGGTTAGGTGAGCACCCCAAGGTCTGCCCCCCTCCAACTCCATATATCCTTGTCAGCATTGTCCACAAAGATATATTCAACAAGTTGGCTGGCTTTTAATCCTAGTTGAGATCTTAGGGCTTGACAAAACCTCACTTTCCAAGACTTTTAAACCCACTTGCATTTTCCATTTATGGCAACCATCCATGGAACCTGTTTGCTTGTATGCCAAGCAAAATCTTGGTCTATTGTATTCATACAATCTTTTTACTTGTATGTTGATCAGTTTTAATTTGTTTATTTTGGGTTTGCGCGACATCAGTTAAACTTTTTGGACTACATTTGATTTGATGAATTAGAAAGCGGTATATATATTATCATAAGTGGATGAGTCCTCACATAGACATAGGTAGGCACACCAATGAGTCATTGTCAAAATTTAATAAAAATCATATATAATAAAAACATATATATACTCATGACCTAATATTTTTTTTCTTATAAAACTCTGTATAGATATTATTTTCACTTAATAATATTAAAGTTCATAATGGTATATAATAATGTTAAGTACATTTTTTTTTTTTTTAATTTGGAGTAGAATTCAGAAGCTGCATGATAGAAATTTCTATTCACATCCTGAAATAATATTTCCTGAACTAAAGTATATATTAGTAGTACTTTAAGTTCAACTTATATTTAGAATAAATCATAATTTTTAGAGTCAATTTTATTGACGTTTCTTGAAATATTATCCATCTATAAAAGGGACCGTTAAATTAAAATTTTTAAAATTTTTTAAAATTTCACTATAAAGTTTATTAAAATTAAACTGGTTCTATAATATTACTGGGTATCAAACATCCAGAGGACTCAATTCTAATAGTTAATATACATATATAGTTAACAAAAATTATAGTTGTATACTACCAACAAGATAGTTGAAGAATTGAAGAATCAAATAACACCTCTCGTTATAAGATTCCCTCAAGATATAGAGAAATGAAATTATGCAAACTTTGAACAAGACCATATATCTGCCTTCTCCATTATATTATTATCTTAGTTTTTTTAATAATATATATTATCATTTCAGTTTTATTTCTTGCAGTGTTGCATAACAACTTGTTAATAATAATAATTAGTAGGTTATCAAATGATTACGGACGATGCATATAATTTAATAGTTCCTTAGAATGTGCTATCACATGAAATAAGCGACAAGCATTCTATTGTCCTTTTTCCAATATTTAGTTTTTCAAAACTTTATTTGCGGATTTATATACTTGGTCTATTGTAATATGTGTTTTATTACTATTATTTTTTCTGTGGTAGCCTTACCTTACCTCCATTTGAAGAAATACTATACTACACTTTTTAGTGCAAAACGAACTTCTTGGACTTCGAGCTTCCTCGGAAGTAGATGTTCGGACCACGCGTTTAATTGATTGATATCAACAGATCCCGAAAACTCGTAATTAATCTTATTATTGTACCATTAAAAAAAATATAATTCTTGAAGCTAATGTATTTGACTAAATGATGTACAGCGGCTACTTATATTTGTGGTGATGGTTCAAATATAACAATATCTATGTGCTAGCACATGGGAGGAAACTTCTCACAATGGGACAAAATTAGAACTTTTTACCGGAAGGTGCTAACATTTTGTTTTTGACACGAACATATAAATGAAATGAATTTATGCTTGATAATATATTAAAGAGTAAATATCAACCATTATTAAATTTGAAACAATATTTTCATTCTTTAAAAATAACAATAATTTTCACTAATTCTTTCTAAATACAACAATCATATAATCCAGTTAGTTATTTTGTACATTAGATTTTTACAAATTATTTAAACAGCTCAATCCAACTTGTATTCATTAGTGATGAGATGAGGTTATTTGAGTGATATGCCCTTTATACTTACACTACTGAGGTTGTGAGTTGAGTTGTATTTTTCTTCCCCAAATTCCAAATTAATTATAATAGCTGCTACAACAAACTTCTATGTTTGGGCAGCAAACGACCTAAAAATCAACTATTTTGATCTTCACGATCAAATAAACATTCAAGTATAAAATCAAAGCAATAGAGGAAGGGAAATCACGGTGCGAATCAAAACCGAATTCCAAGTTCTTGAAGCAGATTTAAGAGAGGTAACCACGGGGTCACCCACAAGGGAGCAGCCCGCAATAACCTTAAAAGAAGACGGACGAGGCAGTCACCGAGGACATACACCGAAGAACTAGCCCCTACATGCCAACGCGAACCCTTTTTAATAAGCGAACGACCCCACAAGTTTAAAGGTTGTCGTTGAATTTGGTTATTCATATTACAAATGTGTAAGTCATGTTGGTCATTCAAAGTTTTCTTAAGATATAGAGGTAAACTCCATTTATGAGATTTTTTTATTTTTTGAAAGGAAAAGATATATTCAAGAACCAGAAAAGAGCCTGTATCATTTAGGATTACATCAGCAATAGAGGAAGGGAAATCCTCCAACATAATAAGCAAATTAAGGGGAGAACACCCCTATTAAGTAAGAGAATGAGCACCTCGATTAGCTAAATGAGGGATATAATGAAAAGTTTTAACCTGGCACCTTTCCGTAACTAAATCGATGTCTTCGATGATGAAACCAATCTCAAACAAGGTCTCGTCTTATTCAGAAGCAAATTGATAACACTAAGAGAGTCAGATTCTACAACCAGCGGCCAAATTCCAGCATCCAAAGCCAAGCAAATACCAAAATGGATTGCATGAGCTTCCGCTACTGAACATGTCAACGGCAGCTTAGAGGCAGCTGACAGTAGCACCTCCCTGATCCATCCTTGATTAAAGCTCACAAACCAATCAACCCCGGCTTAGAGGGGACCACAGCATCAACATTCAACTTATAAAACCAACAGGAGGACAGCCCACGCAGGAGCAGCTGAACACGTTGAAGTAGTAGGCACAGCTGTGGGTGAAGAAGTTGCAGCATTAACATTTGCTAAATACACTCGGCACCAAGGAACCACATCACCTGCATTCATAATTATGTTTTCATGAATCATTTTATTCCTCTTGTACCAGAGACGCCAGAGCACTGCCAATAACAACTCAAATTCATCCATATTGAGCTTATTAAAATAAGAGAGGATGAAGTCAACAATTGATGGTAGACCTTTGAAAGGAATACAGCTAGCTGCAGACATACTAGCTCGCACTTGGACCAGACCCTTGCATCCCCAAAGAGCATGCATGATGGATTTACTGTGACGGTCGCAAAACAGACAAGACGAGGAATCCGAGAATTTCCTCTTCACTAGGTTCTCTCTTGTTGGCAACCAACCATGAATTACCCTCCAAATGAACAGCTTGATTTTGGAAGGGTGGTGAGTTTTCTAGAACGATTTCCACCATTCACTCAAGCCACTGAAGTTAAAGGAGCTCGGACCGGCATTATGGATGCTAACAGCCCTATATCCACTCTTGATCGAGTAGAAACCATGCTTGTTATGGCTCCAGCAAACTGCATCAGCCTATCCAAACATAGGAGGAGGCAGGCTCAAAATAGCCACAACATCATCGTGGATGAAAGAATTCGTGATCAACGTAGTGTCCTAACACCCATTATGACTCTTAAGGTCACACACAAGCAGCTGCATATTAAGCCTAGGGGCGAAAAAATACGATATGTTGAAGGTCTAGGGAGCCACTGATCATGATAAACACGTATAGTATCCCCACTACCAACATGTTATCGAGAACCCAAATTAATAACATACAGGACCCAAATAAAGCTACGCCAAACCATCGAAGCACCATAACCCAAACTAGCATGTAAAAAAGAGGTATGAAGGAAATATCTCGCCTTAAGAACACTTGCACAAAGGGAGTAGGGATTATGGATAATTCTCCACCTCTGCTTAGCTAGGAGAGCCAGATTAAAGATACCAAGGTCTCTGTACCCCAGGCCGCCCTCCGCTTTATGACGAAACAACTTATTCCACGACCCCCAATGAATTTTATTCTTCTCAGCACTATCGTCCCACCAAAAGCGAGTAAAGAGAGCATGCAGCTCCTTAATCAGCGAGCAAGGCAACTTGAAAATAAACATCGCATAAGTAGGGATGGACTAGAGGACAGCTTTAATTAACACTTCCTTCCCACCCAAAGAAAAAGGATGGAATCACCACCCCTAAAGCCTAGACCAAACACGGTCCTTAATAGAGACAAACTGCTGTCTTTTATTTCGACCCACATAGCTAGGCAGACCAAGATAACCCTCATGACGCTCCACCAAAGAAACGCTCAGAACACTACATAACTCATCTTTTGTGGAATCAGACAGACCCGGACTTCTTCACATGGATGATTTGTTAAAATTGATCAATTGACCGGAACTGTGCAATAACTGTCTAGTTACCTTGAAGAATAGAACAGCCCCTTCGCTTTGCTGGAACAAAGAAGAAGTGGGAAATGGGTGGTCTATGGCGCCCGCATCGAATTCCGCTAATCAAATTATTACTCTTTGCGTGTCACATAAGTGACGACAGGCCTTCCGTACAGATTAAGAACAGATAAGGTGACAAAGGGTCGCCTTGCCACAAGCCTCTCGAAGGAATAATAGAGCCATGAATCCTGCCATTAAGCATAAAAGAAAAGGAAAGGCTAGTTACACAAGACATAATTCTAGCCACTCACTTCTCTGAAAACCCAAGCTTGAGCATCATGCTCTCAATGAATTTCCACTATACTCGATCATAGGCCTTGGCCATATCAAGCTTCAAGGCTACAAACCCATTATGCTTCGACTGCCTCCTTTTAAGTTCATGAAGGCACTCGAATCCAATAACCGCATTATCAAAAAAAAGGCACCTTGGAAGAAAAGCACTCTCCAACTCGGATATCGCCTTCCCCAAAACCAGACGAAACTTGTTCGAGAGAACCTTAGATATAATTTTGTATAGAACGTTGCAGAGACTAATGGGTCTAAAATCAGAGACCACTTGAGGATGCTTGATCTTAGGAATAAGGACAATGATAGTGGAATTTATCATCTTAATATTGCCACCGAAATTAAGAAACTGAAGACAAGCCAAAGTAACACTTGGGCCTACCATACCCCAATATTTTTGATAAAAAAGGACTAGCATCCCATCCTTCCCCAGAGTCTTAGTCGAGTGTATGGAGAAAACAACCCTTTGAATCTCATTCGCGATAAAAGAAGCATCCAAAGTGTTGTTCAAAGAGCTAGACACACGGCAATCCACTGCTTCAAGAACTCTGTCAAAGCTATTAACATTCACACTAGATGAGAGAAAAATATTATTAAAATAGTCATTAATAATACCAGCAACATCACTCTCATTGTTGCACTATACATTTCGAATAAAAAAGACCACAAATGTGATTCCGCTACTGCCTACTAGTTTCTTTTCGATGGAAAAAGCGGGTGTTCTAATCACCACTACGAAGCCAGAAAATCCGACTCTACTGCTACTAGTACCTCTCCTCCTTATATAGTAGGCCATCAAGCTCCTTTTCCACCTGACAGATTTTCTGCCAATTGGTAAAGTCCACCGCCGAGTTGAGCTTGTGCAGCTCTTGTTTCTTGACAGTTATGCGGTGGTGAAGGCATTTGAAAGTGTTTGTATTTCACTCCTTAAGAGAAGACGCACAACCCTTAAAATTGTGAACCATCGCTTCTAAGGAACCCGCAGCTAGACGAAGCTGCCAATACTGCTGGACAAGGTCCTCACACTCAGAATAGTCGGTTCACACTTCTTCAAATTGAAACTGGCCCCGGCCTCGGGAGTTGTTAGACTACACAGAACAGTCCCGCTCTATAATATCTATAAGGATAGGGCGATGATCAGAGCCTAAAATATCCAAGTGTCAGACCGTAGTGGATGTGAAGAGCTACACCCAATCAGAATTGCCAACAAATCGATCCAACTACTCTTAGATAAAATCATCTGAAGTTCTCCCATTGCACCATGTGAACCGAGGCCCGGCATAGCCCAAATAAAAAAGAGAACAGTTATCCAAGCAATGCTAAAAATTATTGATGAGATAATTTGGCCGGACTGCACCAACACTCTTTGAGAAAGAAGGATCTCATTGAAGTCACCCCCACAAAGCCAACAAGTTTAACTTAATTAACATAAGCTAGTCTTCTCCAAAAAATTCTCTCTAGGGTTTCTTACGTGGAAGTAGAAAGGAAAGTCCCTTGTTGGACTCCTTGTCGTTTCTCGTAAACGCAGTTTTGGTGTTTTGCTTTTGTGCCAGTCTCTCCTTTTTTGTCTTTTCTTTACTCCTATTGATCCTTTGGTTTTGGGTGCGGGTTTTATCATGAACTTTGACAAAATATCATAATTATGTGCAGCGCTTAACCTATCCGATGATGAGGGAGTGGTGCAACGGGTTGGAGGCTCTCTGAAAATCGAAGGTTCAAAAACGTTGGCCTTGAGTTTGGTAGGCAAACTTTTGGCAGATCGTCAAACCAATAGGGAAGCTTTTAGGGTTTTGATATCGTAAATATGGCGAACCCAGGATGAAGTGACCGTTGAGTTAGTGCGTGATAACATTTTTGCTTTATACTTTCAGAACATCTTGGACAAGAACCGTGATCTTGCTGGAGGTCCTTGGAATTTTGATAACTCGATTCTACTACTGGAAGAACCTCAGGGATGGTTAGAGAACTTGACCTCGGAGCCTCCGGCGATTGTATGGGTAAATTTATTCGGGTCCGAGTTGCCATTGATGTAACAAAACCGCTTAAAAGGGGCATTCAGATACAACTGGAGGATACTAATAAGGAACATGCATTATTAATCCGTTATGAAAAGCTACCCGAATTTTGCAGCAAAAAACACACAGGCGGGACTAGTGGACACTCGCACACTCAAGTATGTGGTATGGCTAATGTAACATCCCCTGGCCCGACCCGACTGGATCGACCCAGGGAGCGTTACCGGGTTTTCAAAATTTTCTCAATCCACTTCATAAATTTTCAAACCATTGGAAAACTACATAGTTTATAATTTAAAAACATTTTCGAGTGAGCCCATCAAATCATATTTTTAAAAATTTTGGCAGAGTTTCCTTTGTTTTTCGGATTTTCCAAAAACCTGTTTTCCACAACTCAAATCAAACAAATATCACTTCAACACTTCAAATATCGTTTTCAATCAATTGCGCACTCTGCCGTTTAGTGCGACTTTTCCACAGTTTAAAATAAAATAATTCATAATTCAATATTTATAAACATTCTCAAAATGAAAAACAGAAATCATAAAATTATTTACAAAACATAAAGGTAAACTCTTCGAAATTATAGACTTCTGTAAATGCACGCTACAGAATATATATACAAAAATATATAACTACCCCAAGTCAATGTAGTGACTCTGAACTTCAAGCTGCAGGAACCTCCTCTCTATTCCTTGTCTGCCTCGGTATTCCTGTCACCTATGCGTTATGAAAACAACTAACGCACTAAGCATATAGCTTAGTGGGTATACACTAAACTCATATATAAAAATTCATAAATAACTTTTCATAATAAACTCATAAATACCTTTTTATAATCAGAATATCACAATATACATCTTTCAATTCCATACAAAACCAAACAGAGATAAACATATAAAATCGATTAATAAAGTCACTTATAACCATATCACTCAATTCATTTCAATTCTGGCCCTCTAGAATACTCAACATAAACCAGGACTGGAATATGGGTCGTTCGACCACAGTGACTGTCTGTCGAACATAACTCCTACCCTAGGAAAATCCTAAGAGTGGTACGTATCTCCCTACCCTAGGACCGAGGGTTCGGACCTTAGGGAGGTACATATCTCCCTATCCCATGAATGAATCCTTAGGAAGGTACGTGTCTCCTTACCCCAGGACGAATCCGTGAGGAGGTACGTGTCTCCCTACCCCTGGACAAATCCATGAGGAGGTACATAATCAATCATCAATATCAATATCAATGTCGGTGCAGTACTGCTAACAGAACCCAGCTGGTATACCAACCTCCTATATCCATTTCTATGTCTAAGTATCCTAGGGCCGTCTCGATAACACATTTTCAAATAGTCACTATAATTTACAATCAATATACAATCCAAACAATATGCTCAAAATATACATATATAATTTCATGATTGGTAATCAATATTCGGACAATATTCTAACACGAATAATTTTAATGAAATCGTAATAATCGAAATACGATCAAAATACGAGTAAAAGACGATCAAAATATAAAATCATTTCAAAGAAGTTATTATAAACACGTAATAACAAAATTCGTCAAATAAATCGCAGATTCAAACTAAAATACTATAGAGAATTCGAAAATGGGTGTACACCAACCTGGATACCGTTTCCGTTCGACTATCGCGTTTCTAGGGTTTCTTTTTCCTCTCTTTTTCTCTTTCTCTTTTCCTTTTCTCTTCCTCTTCTTCTCCTCATCTTTTTCTTCTTCTTCTTCTTCTTCTTCCTTCTTCTTCTTTCTCTTCTTTCTTTCTTCTTCTTTCTCTTCTTTTTCTCGGTCTCTCCCTCTCTCTTTTTCCCCTTCTGTTTTTCTACACAGTTCTACGATGACTTATTTTTTTTAAAAAAAATTTTCGGTCGTTGCGACCGTCGTCGTGACCTGTGGTCGCGGTGACCAGGTCGCGGTAATCACTGGACCACTTCACCGCCTTCATCGCGATCACCCGTCGCGGTATCTGGGTCGCGATGGTGGTTGCCACGCTCACTGCCCAAATTTCATCTTTTCATCGCGATCAGTTCATCACGATCTGTGGTCGCGGTGCTCACTGCCAAGAATCACCATTTTTCATCACGAACAACTCATCGTGATCTGTGGTCGCGATGAGTGGTCGCGATGCTCACTGTCTCAGTTTTTCACTTCATGCTTCATTCTTGGACCGTTCCATCTGGTCCACCTGAAAATCATAAAAATAAACATACTTTTAATTACGTTTACACCCCTTAAATCACACAATTTATATTCACATATTCAAAATGAATTATCCGAAATTTTGGGATGTTACAGCTAAGGGCATCAAGTCCTCAGAAGGAACGTTTCTCGAGTCCGAACAAACCATAAGGGTTCTCGAGGAGCTCCACGTCTGAGGGTGTCAATTGAGGTCCCTTGGACGTAAAAGAGGATGCCAGTGGTGGGGCTGATGCACAAGGTCTGCAATTTTTGCATGTAAAAAATTAAGTTGTAACCATTTTGTCATATCAACATTATGACGGTTGTTGGAAGTTGACGGTTTCTGAAATTGAAGTAGATATTCGTACCTATGTAATTTAATCTCGGTAGGTCCTAGTAATACTGTGACGTGTAAGGTGTCAGATTAAAAAAATATATATATTATATAATGATTAACTAATGATGGTAATAAAATTACTAACAAATAAGGGTTCTTTTTTTTTTAAAAAAAAAACTTATTTAGTAATCAGGAATCTTATTGAGAAAAAGGAAACTAAATTCCTAATTTTTTATTGTAGTGTTTACTAAAAATAGTTTTGAATCAAATTATATGAATCTCACATGCAAATTAGGAATTAATTTCATATTGGAAATTGAATTTGATTCCCTAATCCCATTAAAGGAATAAGTTCCTTTTCGTGATTCCTTTTCCAATAGAACTTGATTCTGTTTAATTTTGGTTCCTTTTCCATTTATGGACCAACAAAGAGGAAAAATGAAACAGAAAAAAAAAGGGTGAATTACAATGGAGTATCCTGACGTTTGGCCATATTGCAATAAAATCGTGAGTTTAGTCTTAATTACACATTAATACCCTCCTTTAGTTGACTTGTTCAAAAATAAAAGTTTAACCAAAATTTTTACCTAAAATAATAAAAATACCCCTGGTTAAAATATAAAAAAATAATATTAATTATTAAAATTAAAAAGATTAAATAATTAAAAAAATAATTTAAATGGATTCATCCATTTTAAAAAATTTAAATTTTTTAATTTTTATAATTAATATTATTTATTTTAAGTAGGGGTATTTTTGTTAGTTTAGGTAAAAATTTTGGTAAAACTTTTATTTTTGACCAAATCAACTAAAGGAATGTATTAATGTGTAATTAAGGCTAAACTCACGATTTTATTACAATATGACCAAATGTCAGGGTACTCTGTTACAATTCATTCCAGAAAAAAATTGTACATAAAATGGAAATATGTAACACACTCAATTCTAGCAATTGAGCAAGTAACTTGAAGGGGCCCCAAGGAATCACAAGTTAATATTATGGCTATGGGTCATCATTTTGGTTATATATAAATAATTAACAATGAAAACATGCATGAAAACTTCAGTGGATCTCTTTTGATATCAACTAAACAGTACTATCTCTAATACAACCTACAAAAACACAGATATGTAAATCATCAATCAAAAATGTTAATTTCATAATAAAATTTGTGTGCTTGTGGCCAAAATTCACAGAATTCTTGAATGTTTTTAGATGATTATAGGTGGTTCATAAAAAAAAAATAATAATAATAATAAAAAAAAAAACAGAGAGACCCTTTTCATAACAAGGTAGTTATTGAAATGGGTTGCAAATGTTATGTATATATGGAAGTTTTTTAGTGGAATATTTGTTGCAATATTTTGTAGGATTATAGTATCAAGTGAAATAGGACAGAAACTTATGATTTGAGAAGGGGCTCAAAGTATCGTTTTCAAATCCAAATCACATGCTCCTCTATCATGGCCGATGGCCGAGACACCCTCTCTATTTAAACCCCCCCACATCCCTCTTTCCCTCTCCACACACACATCACCTTCTCACATAATTCCTTTTTATTCTCTACTCCAATCTTCCTTTGTCCCATCTATGTTTATACATTACATCAAAAGAAACAAAAGCTAGTTTCTTTTGCTCTCTCATCTTTCTCTGCTCTTTTTTTCTTTTCTTTTTTTGCAGTCAAAATTGTTCAAAACCTGTCCTTTTCAACCTCTTTTTACCACCCCAAAAGGCTTATTTTATTATTATTATTTTTCCTATCTTAATAATGCATAACAGTTGCCTTAATATACCAAACATTTCTCAAAATCTCAGTCATGATGACTTGTTTAATAGCCGGTGCATATGGGTGAATGGACCTGTAATAGTTGGTGCAGGTCCATCAGGTTTAGCCGTTGGCGCTTGCCTTAGAAATCAAGGCGTGCCATTAATAATCCTCGAACGAGCCAATTGCATTGCCTCTCTTTGGCAAAATCGAACCTATGATCGTCTCAAGCTCCACCTGCCTAAAAAATTCTGTCAACTGCCCAACTTCCCATTTCCAGAGGACTTTCCTGAATATCCCACCAAGTATCAGTTCATTGCCTACCTTGAATCCTATGCAAAACACTTTGACATCAACCCACATTTTAATGAAACAGTTATGTCAGCCAAGTATGATCAGACTTTTGGCTTATGGCGAGTCAAGACTATATCGTCAAGCGGTTCAAATCCGGGTGGTCAAGTTGAGTATATTTGCCGATCGCTTGTAGTGGCCACAGGAGAGAATGCAGAGCAGGTGTCGCCGGAGTTTGAAGGCTTGGAAGACTTTGATGGAAACGTCACGCATGCTGGTGATTACAAATCGGGTGCAAGTTATCGTGGAAAGCGGGTACTGGTAGTTGGCTGTGGCAATTCAGGCATGGAAGTCTCGCTTGATCTTTGCAATCACAATGCTAAGCCTTCAATGGTGGTTCGAAGCTCGGTGAGTATACATACGTACATATCAATATAGTCATATTTATTATCCTTCTATCATTATTAAAGTTTTTAAGAGTTCAAAAATTTAACTGTGCCATTCTCTGTTTCGATCAACAGGTTCATGTCTTGCCAAGAGAAGTTTTTGGGATATCAACGTTCCAATTAGCAGCTTTGATGATGAAATGGTTTCCAATTTGGCTAATAGACAAGATTCTGCTCATTTTTGCACTACTGATTTTCGGCAACGTCGAAAAATATGGCCTGAAAAGGCCATCTTTGGGCCCTCTAGAGCTCAAGAACACACTGGGGAAGACTCCTGTTCTTGACATTGGGGCCTTAAAGAGAATTAGATCCGGTGATATCAAAGTCGTTCCTGGAATCAAAAGGATCTCTCGTGGCAGAGTGGAGCTTGTTAATGGAGAAATCCATGAGATTGATTCTGTTGTTCTTGCAACTGGCTACCGCAGTAACGTTCCTTCATGGTTAAAGGTAAGCAACTTTTTTTCATTTGATCATTTTCAACTTCAATATATTTATTAAAGTTGATTTTCTAGTTTGGAAATCGTGAGACAGTTGATGGAAGTTGGTTATATTCTAGATTCTCTTCCTGAATTTTTTTTTTAAATTTTGAAAAATCCTTTGATAGACTATTATTTTGTCTTTATTCATATAATAAAAATTTGATAAATATAATGTTTGAGAAGTTTCTTCTGTCATCCTTTGTTGTTTTCTGCAACTTGGATTTGTGATCTGGATAAATGAAAACTGTGGGTTAAATTCTCTCTCTTTCACACAAATATTATTTTATTTTTCTCTTTTCTTTTTCTGGTTAGGTCTCATATATTCTATGCAATTATTAATGATATTGATATATCAAAAACCAATCATACCCTGAAGGTATTATTAAAGTTCAGGGTACCTGTCAGGGTAGTTAGGGTCTGTTTCTGAGAAAATGAAGTCAATTAAGTTAAGCTATATGTGGCTAAAAAATTGCACAAATTTATTTTGTTGTTGTTGTTGTGCAGGAAAATGACCTCTTTTCAGAAGATGGGATCCCAAAAGATCCATTTCCAAATGGGTGGAAAGGGAAGGCAGGGCTGTATGCAGTTGGGTTCACAAGGAGAGGCCTCGCTGGTGCTTCTTTGGATGCTATTAGTGTAGCACATGACATTGCCAAGTGCTGGAAAGAAGAAACAAGACAGAAAAAGAAATCAATTGCATCTCGACACAGAAGATGTATATCACATTTCTGAGACCATGGATTCAGTACAAATCTGCAGAGTTATATGTGTATATATATATTTTTTTCTTTTTTTTGTGGCAACTGATTGATCAAGTAGAGCACTAGAAAAAGGTAATACAAACTTAACACCCCAAAGTACCAGCCCTTACCTGTAGGAAACCCCCAAGATGTGCAAAAACCTTTTGTACAAAAGGAAGATGAGGCTTACTATTGGTCATTTCTAGTTCTTAGGAATTTATTTATTTTTATTTATTGCAATTTAATAATTCAAGTCAAATGGGTATCGTGCTCTTATATGTTTTTTTTCAACTCTATAATGTCGCTTAGTCATTAATGTAACTCATGGGCTCACTCTCCACAATCTGGTCCACAAGGGCCCATGGATTGTTGTGGACCCCAGGTCCATTATATCTCAACATCACAAATCTGTTTAATAGTGATCCTGACTTTGACTACCTACACACAAAAATAAAGGTTTAGAAATTACAACTCATTTGTTTTCATGTTATCTTGCACATGGATAGAGCCCCCACAATGAGAAAAAAGAAGAAGAGAGAAGTTAATCTTATCTGAGGAGAAATGCAGGTCAAGAAATGTCTGAGTGATTTGACTTGCATCCAAAAAATTGAAATAACACCACCATCATAACCAAATTTAACCAGCTATGTTTGTCCAGTTTTCAATTTCATGCAACGTGCCTTATAGTAGCCAGCCAGCAGGTCATCAACATCTATAACGTTTTTGAATTCGTAAAGGTGGTGCAACAATACAACAGTTGAGCTTGGTATTATTTTCCAAAGCTTCTGTTGTTAAAGAGCTTTTCAATATCTAACCTAGTTCTTCTCTTAGAGATTGACACATGACATTTCACCTAATAAGTCAAAACTATCCAATCTTATCTTGATTTTCTAGTTCAATTATATGAAGCCATGTTAATAGCTTGGTTTAGTTAGAAAATGATATGATCTTACCATCAATCTTAGGATGATCTGTTAAGAATAGTCCGATAACGTATAGATTTGATAAACTGGCGTAATTGATGATTAACACGGTTGATAGATGGTTGTAAGGTAACATTCACTAGAATTTTTATATACCTCCACTTCTTTCATGTATGCCATTTTAACAGCAAACTGTGCTGTACTGTTTGTTTTCAGACTTATCATAGAGCACAATTACAGATATTTTTATAATCAACTTGAACAATTTTTGTTTATATTAATATCCCACGTCATTTTATATATTGGACTAATATAGAAGCCATGGGTTCTCTTAATTAAGTAGACGTGTTTGGTGCTTGTTTGCATGAAATCCATGGTGCGAAGTAAACCAATCAGGGCGAAAACGCTTGCTGCCCGACCCACACTGTTACAGCTAATATACCTGTATATCATTGACTAATGGATATTCTAAATTGACAGAAAATTCAGCTTAGCATTTATTTAACATGAGAATTATGGAGGCAACTATGGATTAGAAAGTTCCCAGAAGCCTAAGTTGGGTATGGTAGTTGCAAGGAAGGAACAATTCTGCGAAGAAGGACAGGGTTCATGCCATTCAAACTTGGATAAACTATTGCAACACATGCAAGTTGCTATCACAATCAACCACATGCAGCCAAACCTTTTCCCTCTTTATTTATGATTTGCTTCTTTTTCTCATCTTGTTCAGCTAGAATTGGTATCCCATTTGACATTGAAAAGTAAACAAAATTTCTATTTTAACAAAAATGAAATTTGGAAAATAAAAGAGACAACTCATATGAGCACCCATGCTGCATTGATTCATAACATTAGAGAGAAAGAAAGCCTTAACTTCACTGCACTGGACCCATCTAAAAAAATTTGATCATCACCACCACACAATAAAATCTCATTCCTTCATGAACGTGCTATCTGTAACCTTCTCTTTCTCCAAATTGTTTCATGCAAAGAAAATAAAAATGAAAACAAAGATTTGACAGTCTGAAAATTGCTCTACTTCCAGCCTACAACATTAAAACTACAACTGTATATTTGTCCAATTCCCACTAGAGTTTCTAAGGTTCTCAGAACCCTGCAACCTCTCACTTAGACATCACAGTTACCAAGACATGAAAGACACATGGGTCGAGCGCCACCACCTACATCCCTTCTTAGTTCCACGCCAAAAAAGCCCATTCCTTCGTGTTTCTATTACCAATTTATCATTATTTCTCACATTTCACTATTTCCTGGACTTCCATTTTAATTTTCTTTATTTACAGAAACATAAAGGGTTACATGTGGGCGTGCATGTTTTCATGTTGGTCAAGCACACAGCTTCAATGCAATACAAAAGAACTTTGCAACCCCATTTTCAAATTCCACAACAAACACATACAAATGCAAATGCAAACAGTACATGAAGATAGAAGTGGAAAATTTAGTGTAAACTAAACCTTTCAAATCTTGATACAAGTGGGATTCGATGACCTTGTCAACCTTCTGACATAGGACATCCGCGAAGCACAAAGTTAATTATTTGTTGTAGAACTTTATTGTTATTCGCTTGTTTTAGAACTTTATAATGTTTTGCAATTCTTCTTTATTTATTTCCTAGATTGGTAGGTTTGTGAACTCAGCCTATAAAAGGGCATTAGTTTGTAATTGAGGGCATTTATCATTTAGTTGTCAGTTTTTTTAAAAAAAACCTCTCTTTAAAAATTTAACTTGAAATATTTCAATTTTATTTACTATTTGCTTTCCACTGCATCATCTTCAGTCAAAGGACTCCATGATAATGTTTAAGCGCTGTTTAGTTAAATAATTGGATTAAGAGAATTTTTTTACAGCCAAAATGGTGCTTGAGTCAACCAGTTGAGCATAAGCTGGATGGACCAACTTAAATTTCAAAGCAAAGAAACCAACATACCTGGAAGTTTTTAGCTCAGCAGAACTGGTTCCAAAGACCAACTGTTTTAATTTGGACTCGTATTCACTGGGTCAAACAGCAAAAGCTGCTTCAGGGCATGACACAACATATGAAATGCCTAGTTCAACCTTGTTTGGTGATTGCATTAGTTGAACTTCTTCCATCCAAGCTCAGATGACGACACAAAGACACTGTTTATTCAGAATCTAGTTTAAAATTGACAATTGAACTAACTAGACATGATGACACAAAGACCCTTCTTCGAGCTAATAAAAGAGGTTGTAAAATAACCAATACAGCTAGTTACTACGTTACTTTTCTCCTGGACATAACATCATAGGACAATCAAAACTAAACCAAACTTATATATATTTTTTCAACATATTTTCAAAATGAAAATCCAATTAAAAGTATCCGCTTGATTTGGTTTAATGGTTCAATTAACTTTATGTTAGTTAGCCAGCTAACTTTGAAAAAACATTTGAAATATATTATTTAGAATGGATTAGGATCTTAACCAAACTAAATTGTACACATTCATTTATACCAAATTATTGTATAAAATAGATCGATCAATGTCGATTTGGTTTGATTCTGTTTTTAAAGAAATTTCAATCTAGGTTCAAATTCTATGAATCTTAATTTGCTTTCAATTGTTGACATTTAGAAACCAATGAACTCTGATCTGCTTGAAATCTCTTTCAAAAGTTGTCCAAATTGAACCATGCACATCCAAAAAAACAAGAACATTATTATTCTTCCCTCTTTTTCAGTACTTTCTATAAATGAAACCCCAGATATAAAGTCAGAAGAATTCTTACCATTTTGATACATCAGTTGATTTTCCATGAAACTGACAGCAATATTTCACTAATGTTATTAGTATGTTTTCTTTTCGTCTACATGAGTGGTTTGAATTACCATTACCATTGCAGAATCTAAGTAACAACATCTATTATTTTTAAGGAAACAAGATTTGAATTCACCATAAAGAAGAGTTCCCTTTTTGACAAAATTCTTAGCTTGTAATCACATAAAAGGTAAGCATAAAAGAAACAATAACTAGTTCAAGGGAGACATATATTGTAGTCATTCTAAGTTAAGACGCCTAGAGTTAAATGCCATCAAATTATGATAATATACAGTATACTCATAATTTCACATACATGAAGTGCTTGCTGTTTCCTTAGATTTTCCCCATCTAGTACAATCACTTATTTGAAAGCATCTGATCTATTTCACCACTCTGGTTGTACATCTCCACAAGCTTCTTTGCGTATGAAGGCATGTGCTTGTCTGCTCTGCATGTACAAAAATTTCATATATTAATAACCAAGCAAAGTGCTTTCCTACAAGAATTTTGACTTTCCTACAAAGAATTGTTACTCGTTATAAAGCACCTTTCTTTTCCCCAAGCACGGTTTACATGCAAATAATTTCGAATGGTATGGTAATCAAGTGAATAACGCGCAAATTCCAAGCCTTTTGGGCCGACCTAAATCAGAAGAGCCACATCAGAATAAGAATAAGTATTTGTTCGCTTTTACTACTTAATGGAAGCAATGAAGAGGAATCTTTACCAAATTCAGTAAAAAAGCTATTAAGTTCCCGACGAACTTTGGGGCAGGTTGAGAAGGACCCTTCCCTGAAAAAGGAGAGATTTGAAAATGAAAGATGATTAATAACAACATTTATATGCAGAAATTAAAAGCAAATCTGGAATATGAATATTCAAATAATTCCTTTTTGCCACAAGAATATTCAGACATGGTATGCAGAAATGAGCTCTCATGTGCAGAGAATAGGCATAATTGACTTTCTGCTTATTTTAAACAGTCAATGATGTCTTCGTATTCTTAAGATCAGATGATCCAAAAGCAGTGCATCATATTCTTTTTTTTTTTTTTTTTTCCTTTTTCTTTTGGTGAATGAGCTTATAGAATATTAGTCACACAGCACCAACACAAGCTGTGTCTAAGGCTGAAATGCAAAATAGTTCCATCAAATAACAATGAAGAAGATACAATACACACCCATCTTAGCATTATCATCTGCCTTAACAGTCTCCATAACAAATGGGCGCCTGTTACCCTGAAAAAGATCATTATCCAAGCACGGTTTTACAATTTTAGAAAATTGCAAACGTAACCTGTATGAGAATGAGTTAAGGGTTTACACTACTCGTTGTTGGAGTAATCTCCAGAAGATTTTCTACCAAACTGAGCATTTCCTTTCCACGTTCATTCCTGCAATTTGAGTAAATGGAAAAGTATATATAATAAAAAGCAACATAATTTTAGTTTTCGCAATGCAACTAGAATCAGCATAAATAAAAGAAAGCAGTTGGAAACACACAGTTGCTCAGAATTTCGATAAAGAAAAATAATCAAACCAAACAAAGGGAAGAGAACGAAAACTATAGACAAACTCTAAAAGAGCTGACTGCATACTAGTAATATCAGCAACGGCATTACCTGACTGTAACATATTGTGGATGCTGTGTCATGCTCAGTCCTGGATACTTTGGCACACCCATGTACCCAACCACCAGATCCTGAAGTCAACCAGACATTGGACAACACTATCTCAAGTTGCTCATATTGATAATGAAGTGAAACATTCAATTTTAAATGCTTGTCAAACTAATAAAGTATCATCCAAGTTTGTTATTCACGGTATCAGATTAATTACATTCTTATGGTCTTTAAATATACTTTTGACTTGAGAAATAAACAGTACAATTTGGGAAGCTTATTACAGTTTTAAAATTTGTGAATTTAACCGACGAAGGAAATGAATGACAAACTTCTGGGCTAATTTTTCAGAAAAAAGACACAGAGAATGAAAAATAAGAAAACATTATAGCAATATATGTGAAACATAAATTAATTACACAGCCTAGTCATGGAGAGACAACAGCATAAAGTAAAAATAAGCAAACTTAACACAGGCCTTTTCAAATCAAAAGAAATGCTGAACAAAAATAAATATATAACAAGTAACAACTCACCGCTAAAGCATTTGTGTAATCAAAACAGCTGTTGAATACACAAAAAATTGTAGTTAGAACAATCTTTTATAGCATGACAAGCATTATAATGAATATAAAATCATCTCCAAACAAAATGTAGTTGAATCAATTTGTAGGAACTTCAAAAAAAAAAAGAAATAATAAGATTGTATAAGAAAGGATAAGACAAAGCATTAAAGTTTTTTCTCTAATGAGCAACAACATAATGTTTACTGATGAATGGGAATGTACATTCAGAACATGAACACTGTCATACAATTCCATTTATCTGCTTTTCATAATAATTTTTAGCAACTAAATAATTACTGAAGGCATACAATTCCACTTATCTACATCTACCATTTTCCCAGCGTTGGAATCATTTGGATTCATGCCTTGAAGATTAATAAGTTGCATCAGAGTTCTGAACAATTCAGAAAGAACATAAAATTACCTATAGCAAGATGGAGCAATAACATCAACTAACTCGTTCGCTGGTAGACAGAAATAAGGAACCTGTTTTAGTTAAAAATTGAACCAATGAAGCAGCATAATCTTTTAGAACCAAAACCAAATCGAAAATGCAGGGACAATGTTACCTCTTCAATATGGCCATCTAAGTGCTTCAAGTGGACCTATCAAAATGTAAAAAATTATCAACCATACTCTTTGCCATAACAGATGGGAGTTGAAAGCAAATGATTGCTTAAATTGGAAAAATATCAGCCTTTAAGAATTAGTTGGTTAATTTTTGGATAAAAAGCACAAGATAATACAGCTGCCCGGCAGACTGAAGATCCATTCACATTTATACAGATATTGATATTATTTCTATGTAACTTCTCTTTGACTTCTAAAAGTTAATATATCTATATAAGCTCGCATCACATTTGTTGAATTCTATATTCTAGAATGTATCTTAGTCAATAGTTGTTGTCTTCTAGAATGTAACTTAGTCAATAGTTGTTGTCTTCTAGAATGTAACTTAGTCAATAGTTGTTAGCTTGTTAGCTAGTTTGTCAATGGTTATTAGATAATTTGTCAATGGTTGTTAGATCCAATCTTTGTATATATATTCATTGTTTTGTATTCATGAAAATATAGAAGTGAATTCACTCTTTTCTCTCAAATTCTTCATTCTCTCAAATTCTACATGGTATCAGAGAGTCTCTCGATTTGAGATTTTTTTTTTTTCGACAGCCACCATTGTCCTCGTTGCTTATTCCAGCGATTTCCGCTGCTCATTCCGGCAGCCAAAATCCGAAGCTTTGTATGCTTCGTCATCACTTCCGCGAAGTATTATTTTGGTGATAACAGATTTGTTCTCCTCTCTTGGTGGTTTCCGAGACAAATCAGCCATCAAACCAGTGTTTTTCGGCCTAAATCCGAGCCGATCTGTTTTCTTCTTCGCATATCGAGGATTCCGAAACAGTACTATTCGCGCGTACTGTTCACGGGCTGCTGCAAGTCGGTTGACACCACCGGCACCAGAAAGTGAGAACGGTGCCGATTAGCAAAATCTTTCAAAGGCTCGTCGCCAACGGAGGCCGTTTGAGTAATCAAAAGGCTAATCGAAATTTGCAAAAGCATGTCTCACGAATCCTCTTCCAAACTTGTCTCTGATTTAGATCCGATCAACTCAAACAACAATGGGGATACAGAGAAAAAAGGTTACACGGCCAATGCAAAAAATGGTGTTGGAACAGATTCAGTTGCACACATTCAGGAGCAATTGGATCAGCTACAGAAACCGTTTTCTGGTTTAAATACCTCAGTGTTTGGTGTTGGGTCTATTGCTACTAAAGGTACCTTCTCCACTGTTTTGAATGTGCAAAAGGAGATCTCAAAAACATGGATTGTGGATTCCGGAGCAACTGACCACATGACAGGTGATGCTAGGGTGTTTAGTACCTTTGAGCCAAGTCAAGGTAACTATAATGTCAAAATTGCATATGGTTCTCTGTCCAAGGTCACAGGGTGTGGTACTGTTATTATTTCAAAAACTCTAACTCTGCAATCTGTGTTATATGTTCCCACTTTAGATTGTAATCTTCTATCTATCTCCAAACTCACTTATGATGAAAAGTGCGTGTTTAAATTTTTTCCCACTTATTGTGTGTTTCAGGACATGATTTCGGGAAAGATGATTGGAACTGCTGAGATACAATCTGGTCTCTATGTCATCAAGGCCGAAGCTTCAAAGGGTATACAAGGACATTCTGCTAAATCCAATAATTTTTCTCTTGAGTCAATATCTGAGTCTAAGTCCAATAAAGAGAGTTCTATTATGCGTTGGCACTATAGGTTAGGACATCCTAGTTTCCTGTATCTAGAGAAACTGTTTCCTGACTTATTTCTTAATCACAGTCCAAAAGATTTTCATTGTGATTTCTGCGAGTTATCCAAACATACTCGTTCTGTGTTCCATCCTACTAGTTACAAAGCCTCCAAACCATTTGCTTTGATTCACAGTGATGTTTGGGGCCCTTCCAGAGTTCCTAATATTACTGGTGCAAAATGGTTTGTTTCATTTATTGACGATCATACCAGAGTCACATGGGTCTTTCTCATGAAAGAAAAGTCTGAGGTCACTAATATTTTTAAAAATTTTCATTCTTTGATCAAAACTCAGTTTCAAACAAATATTCAAGTATTCAGATCAGATAATGGGAGAGAATTTGTAAACCAAGGGTTGAGAGAGTATCTTTGTAGTGAGGGGATTGTCCACCAAACCTCATGTGTTGACACACCTCAACAAAATGGGATTTCTGAGAGGAAAAACCGTCACCTATTAGAGGTTACTAGATCTTTGCTGTTTTGTATGAGGGTGCCAAGTCGTTTTTGGGGTGCAGCTGTCCTCACTGCTGTACATCTGATTAATAGGCAACCTTCTCGAGTATTACACTTCAAGAGTCCATGTCAAACCCTACTTGAAACTTATCCTCATACCAAACTTATATCCACTATTCCTCTCCGCGTTTTCGGTTGCACAGTGTTTGTGCATGTTCAACCACATTACAGGGGTAAACTTGATCCTAGAGCTGTTAGGTGTTTGTTTTTGGGTTATTCTCCTACTCAAAAAGGATATCGATGCTACAACCCAGACACCCGAAAGATTCATATTTCTCTAGATGTTACCTTTGTTGAAGATCAACCTTTTTTTCCACAAACTCAAATTCAGGGGGGGAGTGAGAATGAATTTCAGTTTTTTGATCATAGCCATAGTCACGTTTTTCATGAAATTCCTCATTATGAGTCTTCTAGTCCCAACAGTGAGTCCCATCATCCTAATGTGCCTGAAATTCCTCATTGTGAGTTAAATGTGTCTCCTTCTGACCTTCCAGACATGACAAATAAATTCAAAGCAGAACCTATTGTATACTCGAGGAAGCCGATTACAACTAAAGATAGACCAGACAAGATTGTACCTCAGCAAGACCAGAAGTCTCAACTGGAATTGGTCCACATATCTGATCCAAACACTGAACCCCTGAGTGATCCTAGCACCAGCCCAAATACTAACCAGACAAGTGAGGAAGTTCCTTCAGATACTGAAATACCTATCGCCCTGAGGAGACCGGTAAGAATGTGTAGAGAGAAACCCCTTTACCCTTTGAGTAAGTACATATCCTATAAGGGTCTTTCATCTAGTTACAAAACTTTTGCTCACAATATTTCTCTAGTGTCTGTTCCAGCAAACATCCAAGAGGCCATGTCAATTCCAGAGTGGAAAAATGCAGTTATGGAGGAGTTAGGAGCCCTTCAGCGAAATAAAACCTGGGACATCACAGAATTACCAAAGGGTAAGCAGGCTGTGGGGTGCAAATGGGTCTTCACAGTGAAGCATAAAGCGGATGGCAGTGTAGAACGTTACATGGCCAGACTGGTGGCTAAGGGATTTACACAGACTTATGGGATCGACTACGAGGAGACTTTTGCTCCTGTTGCTAAACTGAATACAATCAGAGTTCTTCTGTCCCTAGCAGTTAATCTCAACTGGAAGCTTCACCAAATGGATGTAAAGAATGCTTTCCTGAATGGAGAGTTAGCTGAGGAAGTTTATATGAAAGGTCCTCCAGGTTTGGAAAATGATTATGGAGACAAAGTCTGTAAGTTGAAAAAGTCTCTGTATGGGTTAAAACAGTCTCCCAGAGCATGGTTTGAAAGGTTCACGAAAGCCGTGAAAAGGTTTGGTTATACTCAATGTCAAGCTGACCATACCTTGTTTGTTCATCATGCCACAGGTGTTATTACTATACTCATTGTGTATGTGGATGATATGATTATGACTGGTAACAGTGAGGAAGAAATTCAGAAGTTAAAATCCTTTCTAGCCAAGGAATTTGAAATTAAGGATCTAGTAAGTATGAAATACTTCTTAGGAATGGAAGTTGCAAGATCAAAAGAAGGGATTTGCATAAATCAGAGGAAATACATCCTGGATCTTCTCAAAGAAACTGGGATGACAGAATGTAAGCCGGTTGATACACCTATGGACTATACGACGAAGTTGGGTCTCATAGAAGAAAGTCCACCTGTAGACAAAGGAAGGTATCAACGGTTAGTGGGGAAACTGATCTATTTATCCCATACCAGACCAGATATTGCATTCCCGGTGAGCACCGTTAGTCAATTCATGAACAGTCCGAATGAAGACCATATGGGAGCAGTTTTGAGAATTCTAAGGTATTTGAAGATGACACCAGGACAAGGTATATGTTTCAAGAAAAGTGACGATAGAGGTGTTAGAATCTTCACAGATGCAGATTGGGCTGGTTCAGTGGTAGACAGAAGGTCTACATCTGGGTACTGTTCCTATGTTTGGGGTAATTTGGTCACTTGGCGGAGCAAGAAACAGTCTGTGGTCTCTCGTAGCAGTGCTGAAGCGGAATTTCGAGCAATGGCTCATGGAATTTGTGAGGGAATTTGGTTGCAAAGACTACTAAATGAACTCAAAGTTCCTATGGTTAAGCCAATGGAACTGTTGTGCGATAATCAAGCAACTATTAGCATCGTAAAAAATCCAGTTCACCACGACAGAACAAAACATGTGGAGATAGACCGGCATTTTATCAAAGAAAAATTAGAAGCAGGGTCTGTCAAGATAAGTTACACTCCTACCAATTCTCAGACAGCTGATGTGTTTACTAAGGCTCTACCTAGAGCATCTTTTGAAGGATTGTGTTCCAAGCTGGGTATGATCAACATATATTGCCCAGCTTGAGGGGGGGTGTTGAATTCTATATTCTAGAATGTATCTTAGTCAATAGTTGTTGTCTTCTAAAATGTAACTTAGTCAATAGTTGTTGTCTTCTAGAATGTAACTTAGTCAATAGTTGTTAGCTTGTTAGCTAGTTTGTCAATGGTTGTTAGATAGTTTGTCAATGGTTGTTAGATCCAATCTTTGTATATATATTCATTGTTTTGTATTCATGAAAATATAGAAGTGAATTCACTCTTTTCTCTCAAATTCTTCATTCTCTCAAATTCTACAACATTATTTGAGTGGTTTAAGTGGCTTGTGACCTAACCATTCCATCTATACAGATTGGTGTTCACTGAAATCCATAAAAAGAATAGCAAGCCCAAAACTGCATCCTCATACGAAATGTGAAAGAGAGAAAAAATGTTTTTGTCTTATTCATTCATTAGTTTGTACAAGTATATATAGGCTAATTACAATAAAGTCCTACAATCAAGCCTAATTATGATAAATCCCTACAATCAAACCCTATTTACACTAGGAAATATTAACAACTTATTTTTACAATTAAAGGCAGATTTGGTTCTAGCTGACTAAATCAGAAAATATTTGATTTTTTGTCTACACATCCCATGGTCATCAACCCCATGGCCAGCCTATTACTAATAGCAACAATAACTTTAAAATGCCGTTGTTGGTTAAGCCTTCACACTTATCTCAGTGAGCCCCAAGCAATATTGATAAGGTAAAAAGAGCGACTAATTGGAAGATCACATTTCTTAGACAATCACAAACCTCAGCATTCCTAAAATATGTATGTTAGACGTAAGCTAAAAAGAATGAATTTTCTTGACCATATATTAACTCAGATATTTAAATAAACTCGGATATTTAAATATTTGCATGCAATAAATAAGTTGAATGTGAAAGAGAGACAGAGGGGTAGGAATTATCCAGCACAAACCTTGTAATCCTGCATAAACTCGTAATGAAGAACTGTTTCGGGTTCACTACTTGCAGCTTTTAGAAACTTATCTAGTCCTCCTCGAGTTCCATTGTCCACTGTTTCATCAGATCAAATGATATACCAGGGTCATAATGGTAATTGAAGCTAAAATCCATATTCTATTTTTATCCCTTAACCAGATTTAAGAGACGTTTTAATTGCCACCTTTTTTACCTTAACGAGTCTACAGTCTTTTCTCTATTCTAAACAATGTCTTTGAGTATATAATACACCATTTTCAACATCTACAGTTTTTTCTCTTTTCTGAATAATAGAAAATCTCATGAATTACTCTGTCAGATAATATGATTAGACATCAAATTTAATACGTTCATTCATTAAGATTAAATAATACATAGTTTCAATTTAATGCCTACAATGTCATAAAATCCACATATTAAAGCATATGTGAACTGGATATAGAGGTTTAATTACCACAATTGGTGCCTAATACATAAAGCTTATCCAAATTCAGATGATGCTCCACAGATCTTAGCGCTGCAGTTCAAGAAATCACTCTGCATTAAAGTAGTACAAGTCACATCAAAGAAAACAACTGAACATGATAGATTCTGAAGAATGAAATTGTTAGAAGTTACTTTGACTTTTACTTTACTGTTTACTGTTTTACTTTTCCTATTTGTGTAAATATCTTTTAGTTAAACTAGGAGTACAATTTGTTTATTTCCTAAACTAGAGTTATTTCCTAACTAGAGTTCCTCTTCCAATTTGGTAAGGACTTTCTGTACACGTATATTTAAATGTTGTGAATACAGAAGAAAAGATAAAATTTTTCCGTAATTACTCTTTGAAACATGGTATCAGAGCACTAGTGCTATCCTTGGCCTTCATTGCTTTTTTCTGTCCAAGCCTTCATTGCTGGTTTTTTCCTTCAAGCCTTCATCGCTGTTGTCCGAAGCCTTCATCGCTACTCTTCGACGGCCCTCATCGCCACTCTTCGACGGCCTTCATCGCTACTCGTGTTAGTCCGAGCCATCCGCACTGCGTCCTAGCCTTCTTAGCGTTCCTTCGGCGGCCATTCTTCATCTCTACACTCCTTCCAGGTTCAAAGTTGTTTTTTGCACCATGACAGAAGACAACTCCACTTCCCAGCCCACGCCTCTTCCTGGTAATACGACGGGTCTGCCGAATAAAGAATCAATTTTTGGAGGGAGCAATAATAATGGGTCTGGGAAAGATTTGTAGTTTATTCAAGCTGGATACAGACTCAATGGAAAAAATTATTTGAAGTGATCACAGGTGATTCAAACGGTTCTAAAAGGAAAGGGAAAGTTGAAGCATTTTATAGGTACTGGTCCTCCAAAAGATGACCCTCAGTTTGATGCTTGGTATAAGGAGGATTCTATGATCATGACTTGGTTGTGGAATTCGATGACTCTAAATGTTAATGATACATGTATGTTCTTGACTACTGCCAAAGAAATCTGGGAGTTTGTCCGGCAAACTTACTCTAAAGTGAAAGACGTTGCTCAGGTGTATGAAATTCGAACTAAGGCACTGTCAACCAAGCAAGGTAATGGGCTCGTAACTGATTATGCAAACTCATTACAAACTTTGTGGCAAGAATTGGACCACTATCACTGTGTTCAGATAACGATTCTGCGGATGCCATGGTGGTGAAAAAATTACTGAAACAAGATAGGGTGTACGATTTCTTGACTGATCTCAATATGGAGTATGATCAAGTCCGAATCCAGATATTGGGAAGAGAAGAAGTACTATCATTAAATACTGTCATCTCAATGGTTCGGGCTAAGGAGAGTCGGAGGAGTGTAATGATTCAATCAGTACATGAGGAAGGTTTGGCTCTTGCATCAACTGGTGGCCGAGTTCTACAGCAAATGCAGACTGCTGCCAATGAGAATAATCGATCCAGTAGTACCAACAACTCCAATCTTTGGTGTACCTACTGTAAGAAGTCGAGGCATACCAAATATAGGTGTTAGAAGCTTCATGGAAAGCCGTCCACCTCCAGCAAAGATTAGGGCCAGAAGGGACAACAGTAACAAGCAAACCTCACCGGGAATGTGGATACTCGTGAGGAGGCAAAACTGATTTTGCAACATTGGAGAAAATCAAGAGTCTCCTAGAAACTCTGAAGAAATTACCACGCAATCCTGAGCCAGGTATATGCTCCCTAGTTCAGTCAAGTACGTTTCCTAATTGTGTTAGCTTTAATGTTTCAGACAAGTGTGATTTGAGCGCTTGGATTCTTGACTCAGGTGCTACAGACCATATGACCCACTCACCTCACAATTTTTTTTTTCTTACAAACCATGTCCTAGCAACAAAAAAATTGCAGTAGCTGATGGATCCTTAATTACAATGGCCGGTGTAGGAGACATAAAAATTAGTCCCACTTTTTCTTTACAACATGTCTTACATGTACCAAAATTGTCCACCAATTTAATTTCTATTCAGAAACTAACTAAGGACCTAAATTGTTCAGTAACCTTTTGTTCTACTCATTGTGACTTTCAGGATCAGCTTTCGAGGAAGAAGATTGGACTTGCTAAGGCTAAGAATGGGCTGTACTTCCTTGAAACATCTCAGAGTTTTAGTAAGCATCAAATTCCTCAAACCTACCTTTCTAACCACACCGCAAATAAGAGCTAAATCTGGTTGCATCATTTAAGATTCAATCATCCTTCTTTTCATATTTTAAAAGTCATGTTTCCTTCTTTGTTTGTTGATCTTGAAATTAGTTCATTTCAATGTGATGCATGTCAACTTGCGAAACAAAAATGTGTATCTTTTCCAATTAGTAATAAAAGAAGTTTTTTCCCTTTCTCTCTTATTCACAGTGATATTTGGGGACCATCTCGGATCTCTAACATTAGAGGAGCGAGATGGTTTGTGTCCTTTATCGACGATTGTATTAGAGTCACTTAGATCTATTTGTTAAAACAAAAATCTGATTTGAAAAAGGTTCTTCAAAATTTTTGTTCTATGATTTATACTCAATTTCAGACAAAGATCAAACGCTCTCGAACTGATAATGCAAAAGATTCTTTTAATCAGGAGTTAACAATTTTTTTTCAAAATGAGGGTATTATACATGAGTCTTCATGTGTTTATACTCCTCAGTAGAATAGACTGACAGAAAGAAAAAATAGGCATTTACTTTCCACAACAAGGGCTCTGCTTTTCCAAAATAAAGTTCCAAATTGCTATTGGGGTGAAGCCGTGTTAATTGCTACACATATCATTAACAAGCTCCCTACATCAGTACTGGACTTTAAATCTCCCATCTCTGTGTTTTCCACGTTTTATCCTAATTTTAATACATCTCAGAATCTTATTTCTAGGGTCTTTGGTTGTGTTGCTTTTGTTCATAATCACAGTCCCGCTAAAAGCAAATTGGATCCAAGGTCTCTCAAATGTCTGTTTCTTGGGTATTCCGTTACCCAGAAAGGATGCAAATGTTATCATCCAGCCTCTCAAAAATTTTTTATTTCTGCTGATGTTACATTTCATGAATCCTAATCCTTTTTTGAGTCTTATCTTCCTGGGGAGAATTTGAGTGAAGCTAAGACTGAGATTGATAATGATTTATTTGATTTCAACTTACAAACCGATTTACATAAACATACTGCTTCAAATGAAGAGTTTTTTGGGCCAAAAGAAGAAGCGAATTTTTTAAACTTGAAAGTCCTAGTTTGATCAAATCTCAATAAGATGAACTAAATGAATCAAATGACTTATCCAACAAAAATTATCCCTCACCAAACTCCCCTGAAACTAGAAAAAACCTTGCTGACAGTGGATTAGATCACCAACAGGACTGCCCAAAACAGAACAGTCCCTACTGCACCAAATCCCTTGAAAAAGAAAAAAAACCCAGCTGAAAGTGAATTAGACCACCAACCGAACTGCTCAAAACAAAACAGTACCGTCTGCACCGAATCTACCAAACCTTCCAAGCCTCCTATGACAATTCCTATCGTGTATTCAAGGAAGAAAGGTCCTAAACCAAAGCAAGTCCAGTCCGACCTGAAGCCTGATGTGGAGTTATCAATTGCACAGAGAAAAGGAACTAAGGAGTGTACCAAATAGCCACTGAACCCACTGTCAAAGTATGTATCCCACAACAGAATTTTTCAATTTCTCACCAATCTTTTCTCACAAACTTAAATACTATTTTTGTGCCCAACACACTGTCTGAGGCATTGGCCGATAACAATTGGAGAACTGCCATGGAGACTGAAATAGAGGTATTAGAAAAGAATAAAACTTGGGAGTTGGTGTATCTACCCGAGGGAAAGAAAATGGTGGGTTATAAATGGGTTTATATGGTGAAATATAAAATAGATGAGTTACTAGAAAGATACAAGGCTCGGTTGGTTGCGAAGGGGTATACACAGACACATGGAGTGGATTATCAGGAGACATTTGCACCTATGGCAAAGATGAACACCATGAGAGTTTTGCTGGTTTTAGCCGCCAATTATGGGTGGCCCCGTCAACAATTTGATGTGAAGAATGCTTTTCTCCATGGAGACTTGAAGAGGAGATATACATGTAAATTCCACCAGGTTATGGTGGTGGAGTAAAACCAGGTACGACATGCAAATTAAAAAAGGCATTGTATGGCCTTAAGCAATCACCTAGTGCTTGGTTTGGGAGTGAAAAATTATTGATTACAGCCGGGTACAAGCAAAGTCAAGGTGACCACACACTATTTTTTAAGTATTCAGTTTCAGGGGGAGTGACTGCATTGCTAGTGTATATAGATGATATAATAGTGACTGGAGACGAGGAAAAAGAAAGAGAAGAAGTCAAACTAGTTATGAAAAAGGAGTTCGAAATCAAAGAATTGGGTAGATTAAAATACTTTTTGGGAATTGAGGTGGCTCATTCAAGAGAAGGAATTTATCTTTCCTAAAAGAAATATGTGACTGATTTATTAGAGGAAACCGGGCAGCTAGAATGAAAACCAGCAACAGTTCCCATTGAATAGAATCATAAACTAGGAGAGGCAGTTGACGATGTTGGGTTGGACCGACAAAGGTATCAACGGTTGGTAAGGAGGTTGATATACTTGTCACACACACGGCCAGACATTACTTATGCAGTGAGTGGTAAGTCAATTTATGCATGACCCTAGAGAAGTACATATGCAAACAATACATCAGATACTCCGATACCTCAAGGCCCATCCAGGCAGGGGTTTGTTGTTTAAAAGGAGTACAGGTGTGGCATTAGCAGCATATACTGATGCTGACTATGCTGGGTCAGTAAAAGATAAGTGTTCTACAACCGGGTATTGCACCTTTTTAGGTGATAATTTGGTGACATGGAGAAGTAAGAAACAAAATGTAATCGCAAGGAAGAGTGCCGAGGCAGAGTTTAGGGCAATGGCGCATGGGGTATGTGAATTGTTGTGGTTTAAGATCATTCTTAATGATCTGAAAATTCCTCAAGAAGGTCCTATAAAGCTTTACCGTGACAATAAGTCTGCCATCAGTATTGCTTACAACCCAGTGCAACATGATAGAACGAAGCACATTGAAGTTGATCGCCATTTTATAAAAGAGAAGCTGGATAATGGATTAATTTGTACACTTTATGTTTCTATAGGGAATCAACTTGCAGATGTTTTCACTAAAGGATTGCCTAGAGTCTTATTTCAAGATATTATATCCAAGCTGGGAATGGAAAATCTCTATTCTCCAGCTTGCGGGGGAGTGTTAGAAGTTACTTTGACTTTTACTTTT
Source organism: Xanthoceras sorbifolium (assembly GCA_003430845.1). Lineage (NCBI taxonomy): Eukaryota > Viridiplantae > Streptophyta > Magnoliopsida > Sapindales > Sapindaceae > Xanthoceras > Xanthoceras sorbifolium. Next base: position 8,343,961 of record CM010616.1, on the reverse strand, counting down.
CTGTTTACTGTTTTACGTTTCCTATTTGTGTAAATATCTTTAAGCTAGACTAGGAGTAGAATTTGTTTATTTCCTAAACTAGAGTTCCTCTTCCAATTTGGTAAGGACTTTCTATACACATATATTTAAATGCTGTGAATACAGAAGAAAAGATACAATCATACAATTTTTCTGCAATTACTCTTTGAAACAGAAATCAACAGTACCTTGCACTTGGCAACCCACACCACAAAAAAGGAGACGCTTTACACCTGCAGCCTGTTGTAAGGAATAAATGATTGCTGTGTATCTAAACTTAAAAATAATATGTAACCTCAGAAATAAAAGAGTTCCTACTACATTACAGAGGAAGCTGATAATGGACTAGTTGGCAGTTACAACACACACACACACTCAGAAGCTTTCAAGTATATGTTATGATTTGTAATTGTGTTGACAGGATATATATATATACACTAATCTTACATATACAGCTGAATTTATATATGTTACTGTTAATTAAGATCTTAATTCCACAATAAATCAGGAATGTAATTTATTCTTATCCACTGGATGAATTTCTTGTTCCAGTTACAGAAAAACTCTTAAGCTAATCCTGCATAGAAAGATTGGATACCCTGTATTGGGCAGTAAGTTGGTTATCCTTTTCTTCCTTTTAGCAACCAAATATGTTAAACTTCCAACGTGCAAGAAAGATTTGAAAATTTTCAGATCCAATAGATTTATTCTGCAAAATCCAGGCCTTGCAACTCTAGCCTATTTAGTGATAGTGGATGAAATCTCAGTGCACATTTATCATTTTTCACGAAAAACTTCTTAGAGCCTATCTAAATCTACGATATCAAGAATTTTGGTATTAGTCGCCGCTCTAGGATCATAGTTAGCTCATCTAGAGAAAAACTAGGGCAGTTCCCTGCTATAGTCTCTGGCTCTCTGCAAATGCCAACCATGCCAGTTTTCTGTACTTCTATTTCAAGTAACTCAGGCATGTCAATGCCCAGCAAACATCACTCCAAGACATCTTTTATCTAAAGGTGGCCGAGCTTAACTAGCTGATTGTGTTCTTTGTTTAAAGATGCCTCAAACACCGCATGCATACAATGTGTAAATACAGATAGAGATGAGTTTTATTAAACAGACCTCAACCAAGGCAAGGGTATTTAGATTAGGAGATAAAGTTGGCTTGACACCTTTAGCAGCCAAAACTTCATCCGGTGTCCTATTGGGAAAAGAAGAAAATTAAGAATTTAAAAGATATTCCTTGGAGAGACTTAAGTAAACAGGAGCGTGAAAGTCTTCAATCAAAGAGTTCAAAGAATGGAATAATCGAGATCGATAAGAAGATTGTAGGTGCAAACCTTGCTAACACAGGCTTTGGGCTGAGTCTGTCATCTGGATCACTGTGTTAGTAAATTAAAAAGATCATGAAACTTCAAACCAGACAATCAATATATATTAAATGTAACCAAAATTCACACATCATCATCTACTACAGACCCGTGCTCCTACCTCTGTACACAAATGACTGCCTCAACCATGCCTGTTTTCAGCATCTCAATTGCAATAGTTGTCACTATCCCTGTCCACTGAGCTCCTAGAGTTGAGAGAAGTTCAAAGCATATAAGTCAAAACTCCTATACATATGCCTCAAAACTTTGAAGGGAAAGAAAAACTTAGATCAGGGAAACATATTCTATTTGTGTATTCAAGATAATACAGAGAAAGACATACCTTCAACTGGCTTAGTTTTACGAGCATATAACAGCTCCTCGTGGACCCCTAAGTAAGTCTCATCCAGTGACTCCTTTTTTCTCCCTCTCCCATGAACTATGGGTTCCAAGCTCTAGATGATAAAATATATAAGAAAAATGTTTGTACAAGATGAAAAAGAAAAAAAGTGGCAAAACTGTTATATACACACAAGAAGTGTAAGCAATGAATTAGATTAAGACAGAAGATGTTATACTTAATTAAATGTCAAAAAAAAAAAAATCCAAGATTATTAAAAAAATCAACTCAAGTTTGACAGAATGATGAAAAAGATAAGAAAATTATAATCGACTTTATGTCACAATCAGGTTTCAAAATGGTTGCTCTGGAAATTCAACACGATGATTTAAGCAATTCTGTCAATAATTGCAGCGTCTTCACTGTCATCCATTGCATAGAATCTTCCATTTTGATGACTCCATTCCATCAAAGACCATCTACTACAACAAGTTCAATTATATATTTGATATGCCACCTAAGGAGCAGCTTTGTACCTTCAAGTGCTATAATATATACAACAAAGAGATGCCTCTGAATATAATGAATGAACACCTACGAAAGAATTTGTAATGATAACATAAACATTCTTCCACGAAGTGAAGTCGAACACTAACCACATAGACACTTTGGGTACAAAAATGACAATGAGGACGCAAAACTAGTTCATATAAGCAGCAATCGAGACAACACATTGCACTTCCATCACCACCATAAAAGTGAGTCTAGATTTCAGCAAAGATCATTTCCAATTTTTAAAGACAATTATAAATCAAATGTAAGAAGTCAAAAAACAAGCAGAAGTAAAAGAAATTACTTCAATTTTAGACATTCCATCTCCCAGGAAAGCACAAGCATTCTTCACATGGGCAATGTAGTAAGTATCGCATAGACCGCATTGACTGCCTCACAAGCAAGAAAACAAACTCGAACCCAATTCTCCAAAACTAAGAACAAAACAAACTAACAAGATAGTTTAAAAGAAGCTTTGAAAAGAACCTGCAATGGTCTTTAGCTGGATAAGTGCCTCCAGGTGGAATTGGTCTGGAGCGTTGTCTCCAGTCCTCCCTCAGCCTCATTGACTTTCTTGAGCTCGGGTTTGCATCTACTCCACCACCACCACCACCAACAACAAACAAAAAATGATCATCACGCTATGAAACACACAACATGCATGGTGAGAAACAGAGAGAGTTTGAAGAAGTACCTTTAGAGGGAGACGAAGATGAACAGACGATGGAGAGCGAGATTGGAAGAGAGCATGTCATGGTGATGAAAAAGTGAGAGTTTTTTCTCTTTTTTTTTTTAAGCTCAAGGTACAAGGTATCGCTTCACAACCACATATTTATGATTTATTTGTCCCCCATCACCAGCACACCAGGATACTACATTACACACGCATGCATTTGTTATTCGTTAATAATACCCGTTTTCAGATTGAAAAAATGTTTTTATTTATATAAACAAAAAATGTTTCTAATAATGCTAATTTATAATAATTTATAATTTATCAGTTAATAATTAATTTGAGGACAAATACTAATTATTTTTTAAAAGAAATGGGGAGATATGATCTCATATGAATAATGTAGCATCTCTCTCCATCGTGGCATCCTCCTCTACTGATGGGAGTCTACTGTGTTGGCCTTTTACAATTTTTTTTAAATATTTTTAATTTTAAATAATCATTCTATATAGTTAAAAAATTGGTTATATTTTTCTTTTATTAGATAAGTATGAAGACAGTTTTAGCCAGCAAAGTCTTGTCTTAAAGGGATACAATTAACAAGGAGGAGGTTTTTACAGTTTTGAATAAAAGTTAGAATACTGTATCGTTACGTATTAATTATAACTCACATTGTAGACCCTAATTCGCGTATGGTAGTGAAAATGACACTACAATCTGCACAACCAACAATTAAGAAAGTCAAAATATACTTGATACCGGAGTGGTGCCGGCCTAAAACATTCTGACGCTCAAATTAGAATGGTTTAATAAGATTAAACGATAAGAACAGAAAAAATAATGAATTAATAGTAAATAGATTATAATTTCTTCCTGTACAGACTTTCTGGGAAAGTATGGTCGAAGTAACGTATGTATGGTCGAAGCACGTGATTGTGTACCTACGGGAGGTCGTCAAAAAAGAGCTTAAGTTTTGAGAATGAGATTGAGAGAGTCTAGAGAATTTTCTATATCAAAATATCAACCCTTGGTCTGTGAGGGTTTACGTATTTATAGATAAGTTTTTGGAGTGTCCGTTGGAGGGTCTTCAGAGCGTTACAATACTCTCATTAGTGCATAGAGCGATCTACCATTGTACATTATGATACTCTTCATAACTCTCGTTATTGTATGAAGTCATCTACGTTATGATACTCTTTATAACTCTCATTAGTACACCCGTTGGAGGGGTCTACGTAGGCGTAATGAGAGTTAAATGGATGCATTTATGGCTTTTAAGTTAGTTTCTTACGAATCATGGGAGCGTTCTACAACGTGGCCTACGTTCTACTTCGTTTCGTTTACCTCATTAGGTTTTGTTTCTTTTAGGTTTTATACACTTCTTTTGGACTTTATAATTTTAAATAGTTCTCACTTTGGGTTTTTCTTTTAGACGTAATTTGTTGACTTGTCTTTAGATCTGGCCCATTGACATTTTTTAACGACTACATACATCATTATTTAAACATAAATTTAGATAAATATTTTAAATAATTTAGCATTTTTTTACGGAATATATATAAGCATGTTTCGTCTTGTATTTATATAGCAGCTGAAAGTTATTCTGTTTTATTAAGCTTCCCGATTATTTCTTTTTAACAGAAATATTGCAGTCCACGATAGCTCTAGCAATTCTGACGATGTAGAAACTTAATAAAATATTGTAAAAATGAAATGATATCTCTCACTTGAGTTGAGAAACCGCTCTTCATAGCAGTGGGAGCAGATCACTTTTGACCACAACATTGGATATGCCAGACATTGCCCAATTAACAAAATGAGTGACTTGGCTACGGTGAACCAAAATAACAACTAAATGCCAAAATCATTCATTTAATCTGGGCATATAGCCTTAAACTTTCAAGCACAAATATAACAAACATATTGCACTAAATAGTAGAAAAACAAAAATGCACACTACAAACTCTCGGTATGTATACCAACATCTGATTTCCTTTGGATATGTAACAAAATAAAAATGTCCCATTAAACTTCAAAATCCAAACATCTAATTCGCGGCAGCAAGGGACTATTTTATTGTCTTCTATCAGAACAAATGACAAATTGGGAATGTTCCCAATCAACAAGAAGCCCTCTCAAAACAGCTCACTTTCTCCTATTATAGAAAAAGAATGGATTACATAATCGACTCAAAATTTACAGATTACGGCCTCTACTCTATCACCAATACATGATAGGGAAGTGAGGGAAAACACAAGCAGAGCTGACAAGCTATTTCGATACATATCAAAGAAGCTTGCTGGTTCTTCGTCTTGATGGCCCTCCAGGAAAAAGCTGCATAATCCATCCCAAAACCCTCTCTACAACCTAAGAGGATAAAAAGCGAGAACATAGTTATAATAACAGTTTCCAAAGACTCAGAAGCTGAAATAAATAAAATACAAGTGGCATGATTTGTTTGGCATTCTTCCATTCAATAATATGTTAAAGATAAATCCTTTTTTTTTTTTTTGGGCCCAACATCAATCAAACCAGAGTTATTTCTATCTCTAAGATCCTCAAGGATATCCCTAGTAATTCACTAATTTGAGAAGCTTTTCTTAAGTGGTGACAAAGCAGACCTTAATTTTATGAAAAAGCAGGTTTTGGAACCCAAAAACATTTAAAGATAACATGTCATCACAGCACCTAGTAGAGCATAATAAAATCGACAACCAATAAGGTTATAATAGTTCCGATAGATGGCAAAACAATTTTCAATCACATATCTGTCTGAGAGAGAATTATGGTACCTCATCACCTTCATCTGCATCTGCATCTGCATATTCAACATTGTCATGGACAATGCGGGAATCCGGTTGTCTGATAGAAACATTCTCAGTGGCCATATTTTGAGCAGTAAGAAGCTCTAATCTTTGAGTTTGAGCTTCAAGTTTCCGTGACAACTCTTTGTTCAAATCCTTCAATCATGCAATACGATAAGAAAAATTGCACACTAAAGATAACACTACCACCATTTCCAAAGAAATTGCACTTTTAGAATAAGATACGCAACAAACACTGCAGCATTAACTCCCCAAAGACAACTTAGACATTAATCACATGTACTTGACATTTTCAAATAGCTCACATGTACATGTGAGCTCTAGATGTTATTAGAAAAATGAAAAAAAAAAAATCATTAGGAAAAAGGAAACAGTAACACTATTCTGATAGAAAAGGTGAAAAGGAAGAACAATCTCAAAACGTTAGAAGTGTAGTTATATTCTTGTTTAGTGTACATTGTTGAATAGAGATATGTTGGAGGACATGACTCAAAAACACATATTAGGCACCATCCCACTTACATCACTAAATGGGAACTAGATATATTAATTTCAACATGTGCCAAAGACAACCCTACAGAAAACATAAGGGACAAAAAATGTGCTTGGAACATGGTCAACATGAGCTCAGAAAGTAGAATACAATCATTTTCCATTAACACAACAAAAAGTACATGTCTTACAATTAAGAAGTATCTATAGGACTACAAAATTGGTTAACCAAGGACGTGGAGATGGATGAATGAAAAAACAGATAGAAGAACAAATACAAAATTTGTTTCCTCCCCTTTTCAAAAAAAGAAATGCACACATTTCTAAAACTTCCGTGGTAGATCAATTTGGGACAACAGGAGGAAAAGGATTAATAAGATAACCATGGTCACTAATAGACTAACAATTAAACTAATCAAGAAACTTCATTTGCCACAAGTGACAACTAGATTAAAACTAGTGGCTAATGTATATGTTGGTAACCGTTTGACCCAAAAGTTTAAGTTGTTAGAAAACGGTCCAACAATAGTATCTAAGCACTGTAACACACCCCCTCATGTCCAAGACGAGGAATTTTACTACATGGCTCAAAGCCAAACACATACTCAAACTTAGAACAAATTTAGAAACAAATACAAATTCAATCATATGAGGTACTCAAACCCAGGCACTCATGGTAAAACCAGGCTCTAATGCCCAACAATAGGGTTCAAGTTCTCTAACTACACACACACACACACATATATATAACCACAATTTCTATTTAGAAAACTAAAAAATAAGTAATAAAATACCAGCATCTTGAAACATGATTTTTTAACTGCATTATAAAGTTTAGTTCAGGTTCAATTTACCTTCAATTTGGAACTTTGCGATAACTCAGACGACAAGGCTTGCATCAACTCTTCTTTCTCCAATGACAACTGCAACCAGACAAGACCATTTTTTATTTTTATAGGTATACTTTAGCAATCTACTTCAAAACCCGAACTACAACTTGGAATTTTATTAGAAAACACAAAACCAGATGAAAGGACTGGTCATTGAAACTAATACCTAACAAAATAATTCACAGAAATGTTACCTCAGAAATTAGTGCATTGATATTTTGGATCATTCTCATCTGATCGTGAGGAATATTCACAGCTGAAACATCAAGAGCTAATAGTCCATTTTCAGGTAGCAATGGTAAACCGGAAGCATCAATTTCAATGGAAGAAGAATTATCATGCACTTCCACGTTGGAGTTGTTGAGGGTAGTATCTGTATTTTCAGCATAACTGATAAATTTAATACCAACAAGATAACCAAAAATCTCAATCTATAAATTTTACACTACCAAAAATCTCAATCTGTAAATTTTACACTCTACGACAAAACCTATTTACTGGAAAACAATAAGTCATGGGAAATTAAACAGCATACCTATCTAATAGCCGAACGTTTAAAAACCAAGCAAAGCAATCATTTAGGAAGAATTCAACTGTTAATGAAATTCATGAAGGGACAAAACAAACACAGACCATTAGACCACTACTACTTTCTAAAATTTGGTAAATCTCAGTTCACATCCCTACACCAATCATGAAAGAATTATATTTAAAACTAAATGAGAATAAAGAGAAAAAAAAAAAGCTTTATTTTTCTAGTGGAGACAACACAAACAGAGAGGAGGTTTCCTAAAGAGTCCGTTAAATTTCTAGCACCTATTGATATGCTTTTTGTGTAACTGTCACCATATTAGTAATTTTAGTTTTTATAGCACCAAAATTGGTTTTGGGACAAAAATACCCTAGTTCTCTTTTCAAATCAAAAGATCCAAAATCCAAAAAAAAATTCAAAATTGAGAAACAAAGAATTAGATTAGAGAGAGAAAGTTAAATAAAGGAGTTAGAGAGAGAAACAAATAGACTCCGATGAGAGTGATGAAGATTTTCCTCGTTGAAACAATTCTAACGATATATTATGGGCTGAAATTCGATGCCATTTGTCTCCTCAAAGACCTTTCGAAAGTGTTCAACATCAGTCACGAATACAGATCACGGTCAAAGGAAAATAAATCACAGTTAAGGAAATAGATCATGATCAAAGAAAAATAGACCACGCCCAAAGGAAATTGATCATGATAAAAGAAAAATAGACCACGGCCAAAGGAAATAGATCACGATCAAAGGAAAATAGATCACGATAAAAAAAAAAAGATCACGGACAAAGAAAATAAATCACGGTCAAAGACAAATAGATCACAGCCAACGAAAAATAGATCACAGCCAAAGGAAATAGATCACGGTCAAAGGAAAATAGATCACGGTCAAAGGAAAATATCATGAATTCATATTTTCAACTCCAAAAAAGTAGATTTTCATCAACAGTAGAATAAGACAAAATAGATTTAATGAAGGGTTTCCATCAAAATTGGTGCTATTTCTCAAAAGTTTAATAACTTGGTGTTAAGTTGACAAAATGAGGAGATTTTGGTGCCATTTCTCACCAATTTCTCTTTCCTAAAATGTAATGAAATATTTCTTCAATCACCATAATAAACAGAAGTTGCAAAGGCATATTAGTTATTGGATTGCTGATGCTAGCCACATCAAAGGTATATAAAATAAACAAAAAGACATCGTATCCATGAGAGCTCAAATAGGTATGTCCCAAAAGTTTACAAAGCAGGCTACTAAGGAATTCTTAAAGAAGCAGTGTCAGGCTGTAAGCTCCTTTATACAATTTCCCTCAAGCTCTCCAACACTGCAAATGTTGAATCCAAATTTTCAGGTATGTTTAGAAGAACCAAGGTTCCATATATCTGATAGGCTACCTCTCAAACTTCTATTATGTCAAATATGGTCTCACCCTTGTGCAAGTGGTAAGTTGTTGCAGGGGCATCGTTTTCCCTATGTCACAAAACCACCCCAGTGACGAGGAAGCATAATTCCAATATATGTCTAACATCTTTGAGTTCAAGGACAAAGAAAGAAACATTATAATTCCTCTATATAGGATTTATGTTACTTATGTACTAATTAAAGAATACTTAAATAGTCAATTCTAATATATTTGTTGGCACATAAATACCGTAACCATGACAGCAATTTCTATACATCCCATGTATAGAAATAGAATAAAATCAGTTCTTTTCTGTTTAATTATGTTATAGATCTTCTTTAACCATCAAGAGCGAATTTCCAGTTCCACCCTTGCGCATAACATATAGAAGTGTGGTCTCAAAACATAATAAAGAATTAAATGAACGCATGCATTAAACAGAAAGATCCATTCTTTTAACATCTGTAACACATACACACACCCCCCCCCCCCCCCCCCCCCCCCCCCAAATTCCAAAGAACCAAATCACCTATGTAGGAGAAAATATACTTATCCCAATTCCATGGAACCAAACTCCAAACTTCCAAATCACTAAAATTAAGAAAATTTACTCTATTTTTTAGGGACAACAAATATTAAAAGAAGGTTGACCTGACTCATTTAAGATTAACATTTGCTGTGGCAGCATGTCATGCAAGTGCTCTATGGCCACACCATATATAAAAAGAGAAGAGGATTAGCCTAGGAAATAACATGATCTAGCTAACTTAATTTGCACCAAAAAAGCAATCTGCTGGCTAAATCCATTTATATACACAGCCATAAAAAAGGAAAATGAAAAAGGAAAGCCATTATCACCTAGATCTTCTGTAGAAGTTGACATATCTTTCCTACTAGTAGGATTCTTATTAACATTGACAGATTTCATACTTCCAGAAGCTTTCCGAACCTTAGACTGTAACACCTTCTTCTCTGTGCGATAAAAATAGAACAAATGAGGAGCGAAAATATTGCAAGGAAATGATTCAATGTAAAAATTTAGTATGAAACCTCCATATTCCCATTAATAGCAGCCTTACCTTCTTGTAGAGCATCAATAGTCATCTGCAAATCCTGACGCTCTTTCTCTAGGCTAGACACTTTCTTTCTGCAAGAATCAGTGGAAATCAAATGTCCCAAAGTTAAAAATCTGGAAGAAAAGTCTTACCATGGAGGGCACAATGCAGTTATTACCAACTTAAAGAAAAAATTTACAATTGTTTTCAAAAACAAAAAAAAAAAACAGCACTCAACCAGTACAATGAGAGCCTTCAATTTTATATATCATGAAACATATATCCAATAACGAATCAAAATAAACCTAGTAATATTTGATAGTCGAGTTTTATTTATTTTTAGCAGCAGCACCTAATGTACAGAAGCAAATTAGTTCTGATCACGTCCTATTATAATCAAATACATAATTGACTTTTAATTAGTTTGTATTTCAGAATTTCAAAAGGTCCATCAGATAACAACTTAGATGCACAGGGCAAAATTATGAACAGCAATACCATGTAAACTATGAATTCTTTATGGGAAATCAAACAAGAATTAAAGCATACTTGTACGAAGATATTTCTGCTTGTGAGTTCTCCAATTGCCTCTCTAACTTTAGTTCACTCGACCGCAGTCTGAGTGCCTACAAAAATCAAAATAAGATAAAACCTTTTTAAGAGAAAGAAAATGTAACCAATGCCAGAGGCACAGCAACTCCACTATCAATAATTTAAGCAACAAAAATCTATTGGAGAAAACAATCCAAACATTGATATCATACAAAGGTTATTAAAAGGTTACAGGTTTTTTTTTTGGGTTATACCTAGAACTACCTTAACCTTTTCCCTGTTTCTCGGGTTCAAAACTGGGGACTACTATTGGACCCTACAATCTTGATAGTCATGAGACTCATAGGATTTTTAACATCTTAGACAGGTGGCTCCAAGGTTTCTTGAATCCTTGACCACTTGATTGAAGGCCCCACACGTCAATCACTAGGCCAATCCCTTGGAGTTAGGTTTTTATTTAAGAAAACTTCAACCATCTGAGTGTTTGAGATATACGAGTGAGGTTATAACCTGCTCCACGGGTCACATACAAAAATTGTGAATAGAAAAATTAGATCAGCAAATCGTCACTTGGTAAAACTACAAATGAAAATCACAAACTTTTTGCATTGCTGAATTTATTATGCCTTCATCATCACTAATCAGTTTTACAGAACTGGTATAATTAACAGTAGCACTATCATGTGCTATTATAGGCCAAGTTAGAATATATTCGTAGAAAGACAACTGGCTAAATCCAGTGTTCTAAAAATCGCTAGGCGCTACCTAGGCGGCGGGGTAGCGCCTAGCGATTTTTCGGCTAGGCGCCCATTAATCGGCGCCTAGGCGGTTCCTCGGTGGTCAACGGTTAACGTGTTGACCGCACCGTTGACCACCTAGAAAAATAATGATACATATATTGTTTACCTTTGAAGATGATCATAATACTTAGGGAGTAATTATTTACCTAAGATTTTTGTGTTTTAGTTGTTAGTTGAAAAAAAATAATAATAAATAAAAAGGCTTCCATGGCTGGGCGGCCGCCTAGGACCGCCTAGGTTCGACTAGTCCGCTTAGGACCGACTAGTCCGCCTAGGCGGGCGCCTAGGTAGCCAGCCGCGGAATATGGCCCGAATTGGCCATATTCGCCGCGGCCGGCCACCGCCTAGGCCGATTTTTAGTTCAATACTTAAGGTATATTCTGAAAATTTTTATAAATTAGAGGGTTTAAAAAAATAGAAAAATAAAATTAGGGGGTAAAAATAAAAAATATTTTAAACTATAGGGGTCAGAATGTAATTATCCATTATTTAATGGACAGCCACTTGCCATTGAAAAAAATAAAAAAAACATCAAAAAAATCTGAATGTCATCGTGTCCCACGTCCAAATGTCCCCATCTAACATCTTCTTTGTAAAGGTCCATCTACATCTACATCTAAAGGTCCATCTACATCTACATCTACATCTAACATCTTTGACTTTACTGGTAGTAATGCCTTTCATTTCAGAAACAAAAAACTGCACCTTCGTCGCTGCTCCACCGCCTACTCCTTCAACTATCTCACTCCTTTTTTCTTATTTTCGACCCTATCTCCGGTCAAAAAGCCATTTCCGGCTAAGACCCACTCTTTTCCGGCCATTTCCGGCTAAGACCCACTCTTTTCCGGCCATTTCCGGCCAAGATCCAGTCTTTCCATACTGTTTCCAGTCAAGACACGAAGCCGGCCGCGGAATATGGCCGATTTGGCCTTGTTCGGGGCGGCCGGCAGCCGCCTAGCGCCTAGGCGGCCGAACTTTCCGTTTTTTAGAACACTGGCTAAATCATAATCGATACTCTCACTTATTTTCTTGTCCAACTGGCACCTCTCCCAGAACAAACAGAACCAAATACAAACAGGTCAAACAACAGTAACTAGGAGTTTCTTTATTGGTTCTCAGGGTTCTCGCTGTCAGGTAAACACTAAAATGATTTAGCTCAATATTCACATGAGAAGAGATGGGTCTCAAAGTTTGTACTGTCAGCCTTGAATTGAGAGAGGGAGAAATATGAGGGGTGAAATTGTGAAAAATATAATTTCTGGCAACTAAAGGTTTGTGTATTTAAAGCCAAGTCCAAGCTCATATTTTGGCAACTACAGGCGATTTGAAATTTAGTGCAATCCATATTACTAGCTTTCCTTTTCAATCCATATGTGCAACATTCCAAATCATGGAAGGGGAAGTTTCATAGGCACATGTAGGCAAAAAATGCAACACAGAAATGAATCAAGTAAACATGTATGAAGTGTAACAGGGCCACCCACAACATCAAAATTGAGTAGATCACCAATCAAGTTGTGAATTGAAGCTCCAAAGGCATAATACTATCTGTAGATTATAAATTATGGCTCCAATGGTGGAACAAACAGTTATGATCCTGCTATTACCAACTATGTAGCGTTTGTCAATCACTCTGCCATCCTTTCATTGAAAGTATAATTTTGAGAAGAAAATTAACTTTTTTTTTCCTTTTGATTGGACAAAAGAGAGATAGGGGAAAGACGAATCATGAACTTAACATATAAATAAAAATATTACCTTCTCTTCCAAGCCAATGACTTCAGAAGCCAAAATTTTAGCACGTTCATCAGCTGCATTACATTCGAGTCGTGCCTCTGCATATTCATTTCTGAATGACTCAAGTTCCACCTGCAAACATCAAATACTAGTAATAGTAATAAAAGTGTAAGAAAAAAAATTAAATATATTTTACCATCTGCTCAAACATCAGGAAGCAACAAAATTATATAGCCAACATTATCACATAGATCATTAGTAACATCTTTAAAACAAACAAAATCAAATGTAGTCTACATTAAATGGAAATGCCTCAGATTAACACAAAGAAAATCATAAGCCATACTTCCATCAGCATATCAAACTTGTTCTACATATCATAACTTTCTTACAATTAATAATACTAAAGTTCAACAATTTGCAAATATATTTTAATCTTTCATAAGCAAACTGTACTTCTATACCAAATAGTAGGATTGATAAATAAATAAATACGTAAATTAACATGTATACTTCCAAGGTTTTAATTTTATTCAGTATTTCACCAGAAAATTAGAAGTTGAAACAATTATTACAACTATAAACAAATTCACATATACAACATGAAACTCAGTGTAAGGCTACCGTTGACTATTAATAAATACTCCAGATCAAAGTTGCACTAATAAAATTACCAGTTCTATATGCTTACTTTCATTAGTTACTTCAATTTGACTAATACCTCCAGAAGTCATAAATTGGTAGATTTTCTAATGAGAACGTGAACTATTTCACTTTCCTTAAAAATGCGCCACTAACACAGCAATGATTGTGCAGACTGGCACACATAATACTAATAAAATTATACAATGGATAGAATGCTCAGAAAATTAGCCAATCTGTAATCTATAGTAATACTTCAGCTAAACCAATTCCGGAGATGGAAATACTAACCAACTGAGCCTTGATTTCTTCTTGCAACTTCTCCATGTCGGATTTTAGTTGGTTGACAACACTTCTCTGGATAAAAAAATTCAAGTAAAAAATAGTATTTTTATAATACATTAAAAGAAATTTAAGCAACGGAGTCAGAAGATAAATGTGGGACCATCAAGTATAATCAAGGGCCCATCAGAATTTCATAGTATATGCAGCCGTGATCATGAATCATAGATTGGGCCACTTAGAAGAAAGAAGGATACAATATTAGATTTTACATGCTCGGTGAAAGCTTTTAGAACTTGAGCCCAACTTCCTACTTATTGACTGCACAGCCAAGAGTATTCAGAATGTTGTGAGATAAACTTGACAAGGTCTTTCTCTTTCCCACGCAATCTCCAATTCATTTGACAATAAAGTGTACATAACGAAAATATTTAGATTCTAATATTTCTTAACTGGTAAAATCATTCATGATTTGATACGATTCAATTACTAGAAAAAGTACAACATAATAAGGACTTTTGTAGCTTAGAGGCAATATAATTCTCTTTCTTTTCTACCAAAAGGGCACCAAAATTGAGTGATAAGGCAGAAATAAATATTACAAATCTGCTATAGGTGCTCACGAAGGAAAGACCATTAGAAAAAAAATAAGATTTTTATAGAAAGATTGTACAATAAAATGAACAGTAGAACAATATAGTGTATTCAACCATATCAAAACACAAGTGAATCCTAAAAATTAGACAAGTGATCCTATTTATCATAACAAAGTCGACAAGCCCACCTGTTGATTATAATTATCTGTCAGAGATGAATTTTCAGCAGCTAACGATTCTGCTAAAGCTCGTGAAGCCTCTAGAGATCGTTGTAGTGAAAACTTTTCTTGTGTCAAATCTTCTATATGCTGCAAGCAAGAATTACAATTTCTGAGACGAAGCACAAGAACAAATTTGGTGCAGCAGTTATACAACACGATATGATTACTGACATATTGGAACATTTTCCACATCAAGAATGTAAATATAAATCAAAGTACAGAAACAAACATGAATCTCATTAGCTTTAGACAACTCTCTTTACTAGACAAAGATAGGATCCATCAAACACCATGGCTTCTTATAATATGTACCATCATTACTAACTTTAAATTTCTTAATTTATAACTTTAAAAGCAATTTCCAACTATTTCCCTTTCATGAGAAAGAACCTCCACTAAATGCTGGATATAAACCATAAATTCCCCTTATCCAAAAGAACAAAGCAAATATTCAATGTTCACTTACAAATTTTAACAGAACTCAGCATGTCATGAAATAAATAAACTTCAAGTAACTTAGAAATGCATCACTCCCAGCAGCATAAACATCAGTAAGGATGGAGTATTTTTTTTTCCTTCAAAGACTAAAGCAGGTAATCTATGTATGAAAAACATCAACACATCAGTGAAAGCATTACGACAGGAGATGTAGATACCTGTTCCAAAGCAGCAAAGTCTTCATTTTGTTTGGTTGAATAGAACCCATGATTCATCTCCTTGCTGTTTTCATTAGTACAAGATCTCAGCAAATCAGCTCCATTATTAATCGAAACTGAAAAATTCCCCCCATCATTAAATGCACTAGGTGCATTAGGGGTTATAGACTTTGAAAAAGCTCCCACAGATCCAGTGTCCGCTGATGGCTTCTGTGCAGCAGATGATCCTAAGACATCCAACCTGTTTAATTCTGAGCTATTAGGCATAAATGACTCATTTTGAGGTTCAGTTCGTTGGAAAGGTGACCCTGAAGAAGCTCTTGGAATTTCAAGAGAATCAAGGAAAGATGGACGAGATCTCCTAGAAGTGAATTCATTTGTGGCAGAATGCACGGGTACATGTTTGGAGGAACTGATGACATCAAAACTGAAACCTGAAGGTTTAGATGCTTGCACAGGTCCATTGTACAAACTAGGAAAACCACTGGCAGAGCTGCTCAGCTTTGTTTCCTCCAAATCTGAAACCGCAGGAACACTTGACTTCACAGCACCTTGCATGTTTTTCCCAACTTCAAGCACAGACCCTCTTGCACTGGTGGTGGGTTGAGTAGAGTCTACCATTAAGCTCAAAAAATATGAAATGGAAATCAGTTGCTTCACCGAAGTAATTTTTACTAAAAATTGTTCAAAAAAAAAAAATTTGACTTCCACTTGTGCTTCTTTGCTTTGAGCCCTGAAGAACCTAGCCAGGAATACCAGTATGTATAAAAGCAAAAACAAAAATCATGTCCTGCATTACAAGGTTACCTTCAAAAGAAGAGTAGAATGTTCGGCCATTCCCAAGACTGCTAGCAGTATTGGGCTTACTTTGCAGTAGAGTACTTTCAGAATTTTGAGGAGATATCTGAGTAACAAACTCATTAGACGAATCAGGATTGACAACTGCAGAGAACTTGAAAAAACTGTCATTTTCTTTTAACCGTGGTTCTTCAATCCCTTGAAAACTGGATTTACTAGAACCGCTATCATGATCTTGACTTGTTTGAGGGTGTAGACCGAATAATGGGCCAGACATACTCCCATATTGAGGTCTACCTTGGCCCCTTGAATGTACAAAGTCATTATTCACATCCTTAGTCTCCAGACTATTATTGGCACCTACTTGTTCAGCAGATTCTGAACCAGCATGAATCCTAATATCTTGATTGTTTGAATTTGTCCGTGCTAGATCTATAGAAGATGAATTTAAATCATTTACTGAGGAAGGAAGATTAGCATGTGTATCATTTAATGATCCTTGTTGATTTTGCGTGCTTAGTTCAGTCAATTTGTTGTCATCATTATTCGGTACAAGAGTGGGTCCAGTAACAGCTTTATCAGGTCTATCAGATGTAGCAACTCCATCTGAATCAGTAGCTCGCACGCGATCAGCTTCTAAATGATGTTTGTCTTGTAGGGTAACATCTGAAGCATGAGAGTGGCTAACAAAAGTAGTTTTCTTAGCTTGCTCTGCTGCCTTTTTCTTACGAAACTCCTCCAGCTGAAAGAGGAAAGGAAAGAATGCAGTAAACACTAAAAATAGTTAACTACAGATAATTGAAATCCATGGAAACACTATGAAAGGAATGCAAATAGAGAAGCATGAATAATGAACAACTTACACTCCAGCTTCTGAAGAAAATAGGAAATTATAATGAAATACAAAATACTGCCATCTACTTAAGGAAAAGAGTCAGCATAAAATAGTTATAATTTTTCTATTTAAATTTATTTTTGCTTTTCTACGATTCTTTATCTTGCATACTCCCGTACTTGTTTGCCCCCAATTGCTTAAAAATGTCTTTTACTAATAAAAACCTATTCTGATACAGAAAATTCCCTTCAGATGGGATATCAAAAGCCCCAAACATGCTTTCCGGGTTAGAATATAGGTTGCCAAGCACAATACATTAACGGTTACAAGAAACAAAGGTTCCACATTTTCTGCAAAAATTATTATATATCAACTCTACCGACATAACCAAAGCAAAATTTATACAAGAAAAAGAACATAATAATTGGACATCCAGATTATGGAAATCAATCACAAACAAATTGAATTACAAAAAAAGGAGTACCCGGCGCTTTCCAGCTTCCAAATGCTTCTGTTTGTGGGAGGTCGACAACACCTGAGCCGACGCCATGCGATCGAGAAGATTCAATGCTCAAAAAATCATCTGATCAAATCAATGATTCTCCGCAACGAAAAATATAAAAAATATATAAAATAAAATAAAATGAATATTGAAGAATGAACCCTAGAAATAGAAACAGAAAATATAGATCAAGATAGGTTAAAAATTAGGAGAAAAAGATGCGTGAAAAGGTAGATATGTTTCGAGACAAGATGGTGGAGGCTGCGATCGGATCGGAGAGAAAGAAGAGATGTGCTGCGCCTCTTTTTTATATATATTTTTGAAATTAAATATTTGTTTGAATTTTGTTGTTATGGCAGATCTCCTTTCTTCTCTCTCTCCCTCTCTTCGCGTTTTTCATGTTTTAACGTTGTAAGTGGTAATGTTACCGGTTGTTTAACAGAGACTCACGTACAAAATTTGTTTACCTGGCTGCCACGTCTGGTGAGCCAGCGCCAGCGATCACCCAAAAGCACAAAACAAACTTCAAAAAAAAAAAAAATTCTATTCTTTTTTCAAATTTTTTTATTTATAAAAGAAGAAACTTGAGTTTAGTTTCTTTTTTTAATAAAATATTATTTTTTTTATTTACATTTTTTTATTTATATAATTTCTAATATTTTAAAAATATATTAAATTGGTCTTTCTAATTAATTTTATAATTAATAACCATAATAAATTATTTAAAAGACAATTTAACTATTGAAAAATTTAATTAATAGATATATAATTTTTAATTTTTAATTAAAATATAATAAATAAATATAAAAATTAATAAAATAATATTAAATTAAATTATAAAAATTTAAAAATATAAAATTTATAAAAAAAAATTCAAATTAAATTATTTTATTAGAAAAATTAACATTTAAAAAAATTAAAAATTAAAAATTGCTAAAAAAATAAAATAAAATAAATAGAGAATTAAAAATTAAAAGAAATATTTTGAAAAAATACAAAAATAAAAATAATTTCTTTATTTTTATTTTTAATTTTATTTATTTTGTTCTTTAATTTTTAAATGTTAAATTTTTTTAAAAAATAACTTAATTTGAATTTTTTTTATAGGTTTTAAATTTTTAAATTTCTATTTATTTATTTTTTATATTTTAATTAAAATATAAAATAATAATTCTGTTAATTAAATTCTTCAAAGTTAAAACTGTCTTTTAGATAATCTTATGATGGCGGACCATTAAAAAGTTGATTATAATGACCAACTTAATATATTTTACAAACGTTAAAGACATTTTTCTCTTTTTGACAATTTTAGTGTGAAAGTAGCCGTTGGTATTCGAATCTTTGTTATCATTTCTTATGAATGTAGGTTGGCAACAAAACGAATAATGTAAGACATAATAAAACCAATCTTAAACATGGGAATAGTCACATTGTTGATTAAAATAATAACAGAGGAGGCATCAAATTCCAATAAAACAGGACACAAACCAGACTCGATGGCAACCTCTACACCAAGCTTAATTGCCAAAGTTTCAGCAAATTGAGGAGAGAGAGAAGCATCCAAACGATTTGTACCCGTAGCTATAACCGCACCGAGGTGATCTCTAACAACAAAACCAAGGCCAACAACTCTATCGTGAACTCTAACGTACGCATCAGAGTTCACTTTGAAAAGCCCCTCAGCAGGAAGACACCACCGACCCACAGAAGGTTGAGAAAGTGACCTCTCACCACCAGCTCGAGCAGCACGAAATTCCTCTAAGAAGACAGCAGACTAGCGGATGATGTCAGTAGCATGGATTTCTGGCTTTGCATGCACCGAATTGTTACGCTGAAACCAACGCGCCAAACTGAAATCACAAACCATTCGAAGTCTTCAATTTTGAGGTGAGACTTCATAGTAAAAAAGAAATCCAAAATATTCATGTTGTCATTAAATATCAACAAAAATATTGATACTGTGATTTGGTGGAAATATTAATATCCATAAAAATTAAAAATTTGGTAAAAATATAAAATTTTGTAATGAAACTTTTAAAAAATTAAAATAATCAATAATTTAATAAGTATTTTTTTTTCAAAAAGACATATAATATCTAATAACTATATGGTATAAATATAAATATCATAAGCATACGAACTATACAAAAATTTAAAATTTTCTATTAAAACTTCTTTTTTTTTTGTTTGAAAGGTCAAGTTAATTATAAGATTCTTATTGAAAAATAATAAAAAAGAAACTATAACATGATTTCATAAATTATAGTTATCGATTGTTATATGATTTATTCAAAATTTATAACATCAATACAAAAAAAAAAAGTAAAATGTGAGTACATAATTAGTTTAATTAAAGAATAAACAAAATGTAGATTAAAATATTAGGGAATATAATCAATTTCTCACTTTATATTCATGAAATTTATACCAAATATTTTCTCGATATTTTATGAAACTTTTTATGATATTATTAAAATTACATTGCATATCCATCGATATCGATATTTTATGGAAATTATACCGAATAAAGGAAAATTACACTACATGTTTACTGGTATCGATATTTTACGAAAATATCACGAATATTTTTAAAAATTTTCAAGACATTTTACTAAAAGGATATTATATATCATATCGATAGTAGCATCTTTAAGATACAGAAATATCGGCAAAAATATCGTAAATATTACAGATTTTTCAATAATTGGGAGCCAATACAGGATATGTTGTAAGTAATCTCATTTTCCTTAATAATAATTGGGAAAGCTGTGGTGCTCGTGTCTGATGTATTTTTCAATAATATCATGTTATGTATTAGGAGATTAAATTTAATCTGGTACTCATATAATATTGCATAATATGAGTGGAAATCGATCAATAAATAGACGCGTTAATATTTTTCTCAAAATGAATAATCTCTAAACCTACTTTATAAGAGGAAACATTGGATACAAAGCCATCCAGTTGTTCCACCTCTATACCAATCAAATATAATTTTATGTCATACTTGAATGAACTCAATTTATTAGGACAAAATGCATTGTGTGCATCCAACCCTTTTTTTTTTTCTATTTTTTTTTACAGATTGAAATCACCTTCAAACATTATACATGATTAAATGACCGTCCCTAACCCTACTACAAGAAAAATGACTTTTACCAACATCCATTTGGCAACGCATGCATTGCGCACTTGCCAAAAGTCACCTATAGCAATACACAATAGATATATATTGCGGAAGATTCTTACGACAACATGCATGTGCACGTTGCTAATAATCAAAGACATACGACAATGCAAAACATATGAAAGTTGTTAAAAGTCACAAATAGCAACGTATAATGAACATTGCTATTATCTTATCACTTATGATAATACATGATGTTTGCACGTTGCTAAAAAGTTGAGATTTTGCAACGCAAAAAATGTACGTTGTCAAAAAATATATACATTTAGCGACGCACCCGGTCTAACGTTATCGTAAGTAAATCTATAACAACATTCAATTTTCATAAGTTGTTAAAAAGTTAATCTTTTGCAACGCGCAAGTTGCATGTTGCCTAAAAATTTATATTTGGCAACACGCTAGTTTTGAACGTTGTTGTAAATGTATCTATAGCAACACACAATCTTACATGTTGCTAAAGGGTTGATATTTCGCAACACACTAAAATGTAAGTTGCTTGAAATTTATATTTGAGAACACACAATTTGTGAACGTTGCTGTATATATATATCTATAGCAACACACAATTTAATATGTTGCAAAAAGGTTGATTTTTTGCAACGCGCAATCTGCGTGTTGCCTAAAAGATCATATTTAGTAACACACTTGCTGAAAACGTTACTATAGATATATCCATAACTTAAATTTCTCTAAAGAGTTAGCAAAACTAATACTAAATTATCCTATTTTAATTAGCAAAATAAGATGACATCTAAGTATATAATATTTTTATAACAATCAACTTTTACCAATACTTTTTGACTTGTTCATATCAATTGATATATAATTTGAGACTCCAGTTATACCTACTTCTTTTGATATATATAATTACTGTATTTAATATTTTCCAATAAAACATATGAACTTGTAATTTAATATAGAATTTTTTAATTTTATTTTTAAATATTTATTTATTCATAATTTAATTAATATATATATATAATCTTGTTTGATATTCGAGATGAAATTGTATTTTATTTATAATTTTATTTTTTTTAAAACGATTTATTTTTAACATATAATTTCATGTTACATTTGCGATTAAATTGTATTTTTTTTAAATTCTTACAATTGTTTTATAAAATAGAGTATGCATGATTAAAATTACCACTGTACAATTTTACTACAGGTGTGAGAAAAAAAATATTATTTTAATTGGAAGAGAAACAACCTAATTAATTTATTAGGTTTGTTTATTAAAATATCATTTTAATTTGTAATTTGAGATCGTTTTAATTAATTAACACCAATTGAAATTAAAACATTATTTTAATTTATAATTTAAGATTTACATTATGAGAGAAGGGCTCCATTTTAATCATGTGCAATTCGAAGATATTAATAAAATGGGCTATGTTTCAAAACTATTGATATTGGTATCTAATTTCATTGATCAGTTTCATGTAGAGATAATTTGCTTACCAAATTTTAATTTTTTTTTATATATTTATGATGAATTGCATGACTAGTTAGAAAATAATTAATATTTTGCTTTTTTTACAAGATGAAACATTAATACGAAAGGAAAATTGATAATTAATACATATTAATCTCACATCATTTTGAATACTTGACACTCTGATTCAATTATAGTACACCAGTATTTGATTTAGGGGGACTTTAATTTAGTCCATGCTTGCTTGTGAAACCTTACTTTTTTACTCACGTTTTACCTTTTTAGTTCCCATGGTCCCTAATATTTAGAAAATAGATCAAAATAGTCCTTCTATTAAAACAGACGTTAGTCAAAAGAAAGTTGACCGGGAGTATAAGAGGTTGTTAGGATTATGACATGTGTATTTAATTTTAAAAAAATAATAAAAAGAAGGGACAAAGTCATAAGTGACAAAAAAAAATTATGAAAAAAAATTATTTTTAGCCTGAAAAAACGAAACAATCGCTTTTAGCCATTTTAAAATTGGTAAATTATTTTTTAATCCTAATATATAAAGTTTGGTAAAATTTAACTTGAACCCAATATTTTATTTCCAGATTTGATTTTATTAATTAAAAAATCTAAAGTCAAAAAACATTTTTTTCTCCCTCTATCTCCTTCGCCGCACATTACCCTCACACTCTTGCCTATCGCCGTTTCGTTTCCCTTGCCTCTCACTATTTTGTTTCCCTCGCTGTCGCCGGCGTCTCCCTCTCTCTCCTTCGCCGCACATTACCCTCACCCTCTCGCCATTTCGTTTCCCTCGCCGCCATTCAACTTCGTTGCCGCTGCCAGCGTCTCCCTCTCTCTCCTTCGCCGCACATTATCCTCACCCTCTCGCTGTTTCGTTTCCCTCGGCGTTGTTCAACTTCATGGCCGTATTGTTTCCCTCATTGCGGTTTTGAATACCTTGCTGCTGAGATTAGTCTCTCTATGATTTGATTTTCATTTGGTTTCATGTTCGTGTTGTTTTTGGATTGTTTGGTTGCTTAGATAATGTTGAAAATGGATGCGTTCAATGTTCTGAGTTTGGACTCTTTTTTTTCTTGGGAAATGCATATGCTTGAACGCCAGATTATAGATTGTTCTTTCACAAGTGGTGAACTTTTTGGAAAATACTTAGTTTTTCTTTTTTGATGTGAAGAGAAAGGGAGAAGCTAAATCAAATTAGCATATTAGAATGGCACACAACAGTTTGTGGAATGTTCAGAGATTTTTTACTTTGTTTGGTTTTACAGAAAATGTAGAAAAAAGAAAACAATAAGCAAATATAAAAGTGAATAATGTTGATTGAAGAAGATGAACTTTGTTTAACTGTAATGTAAACTAACATTATCTGCTTCATTGTTGGGATAATAAAGAACCTGAAAGTTGAGTTTTGAGTTTTCATAGTTTACCCATATCCCAAATAATTTGTTTTAGGATCCGATTGATGTTGTTCTGTCTATATATACAAGTTCTTGAACTGGCAGGCAATGCTGCTAGGGATAACAAGAAGAATCACATTGTTCTACGACACATTCAACTTGTTGTGAGGAATGACGAGGAGCTGAGCAAGCTTTTGGGAACGGTTACAATTGCAAATGGAGGTGTTTTGCCTAACATTCATCAGAATCTGTTTCCAAAAAAGATGGGGAAAGGAAGGGACGATATTGGATCTGCCTCACAAGAATTTTAGATTGTTTATCATGGAAGTTTGGGTTTTGAACTTTATAAAATGCTAAATTGTATAATTTTAATTGTGTTTTTTTAATACATTTGGGAAATTTTTGGTTCTTGTAAACTCGGATTTTGGCTGAATATAGGGAAAATAATTTTGCGACGTCCTTTCACCTTGTGTGATTGTTTTGATTCATTTTAGTATCAATGAAATGAAATGCATTGCTTAAAATTTATATGGTTTAGGTTTGGTGACATAATTTGAAGAACTGGTATTTCTTTTCCAAGCTTTCTGTCAACAGGAGTTTAACTCATAAGCCATAGCTGCCCAGGGATACTCTGTTTCTCAATTTGTGCTCAGGTTAGTTAATAGAAGTTCTTATTATTTATTTTTTTGTGTAAAGATAGATGGTGGTAGATTTTGCTGCTTCATGACAGTACTGCTAGTGGTGGTAGATTTTGTGGAAATATATGAATTTTTTTTTTCGATTGGCAAAGGTAGATTTTGTGTAACACCCCCTGACCCAACCCGACTGGATCGACTCAGGGAGCGTTACCGGGTTTTCAAAACTTTCTAAATTCACTTTATACATTTCAAACCAGTGAAAATCGTATCAATTTGTAATTCAAAAATATTTTTCTAGTGAGCTCATCGAAATACACTTTTAAAAATTTCGGCAGAATCTCTGTTTTTCTGATTTCCCAAAACCTGTTTCAAATCACACTCAATTCCAATAAATTTCACAACAACACTTCAAATTTCATTTCATTCAAATGCGCACTCTGCCGTTTAGTGCGACTTTCCAACAGTTTAAAATAAAATAATTCATAATTCAATATTTACAAACATTCTACAAATGAAAAACAGAAATCATAAAATTATTTACAAAACATATATATAAATTCTTCGAAATTTACAGACTTCTGTATATGTATGCTTACAGAATATATATACAAAAAATATAACTACCCAACTGTAGTGACTTTGGGACTCTGTCAGCAACTCTCTCTTCAGTCTTTGGCCTCCTTAGTATCCCTGTGACCTACACGCGATAAAAACGACGCGCTAAGCATATCGCTTAGTGAGTGTACACTAAACTCATTTATTAAAACTCATAAATAACTTTTCATAATAAACTCATAAATACCTTTTCATAATAAAAATATCACAATAGGATCGTATATAAACATGTTACGATGCAAATCATTTACAGAAAATAAAACTGATTAAATCAATTCTATAGAAACAACTCATTGCAATTTATAATCCATATAAAACCAAATCATAAACTCGGTTATAATCATAAACGTGTAAAATCAATTCCGAAATTCACTTATAAACATATTATTCAAATCACTTCAATTTTGGCCCTCTAGAATACTCAACATAAACCATGACTGGAATATGGGTCGTTCGACCACAGTGACTGTCTGTCGACATAACTCCCACCCTAGGACAAATCCTAAGAGTGGTACGTATCTCCCTACTCTAGGACCGAGTGGTCGAAACCTAGAGAGGTACATAGCTCCCTATCCTAGGAATGAATTCTTAGGAAGGTACGTGTCTCCCTACCCCAGGACGAATCCGTGAGGAGGTACGTGTCTCCTTACCCCTGGACGAATCCATGAGGAGGTACATGATAAGTCATCAACAGCAATATCAATATCGGTGCAGTACTGCTCACTGAACCCAGCTGGTATACCAACCTCCGATATCCATTTCTATGTCTACGTATCCTAGGGCCGTTTCAATACATTTTTTTTTTCATATAACAATTCACAATTCGAAAGTAAACATAACTAATATAAAACTTTCGATCAATATTCGGAAAACATATATTCAACGATTTGGTCATTTGAACTTCGGAACAAATGATTTCAACCTAATCAACAATTAAAATACAATGAATACATTAAATCGAAATTAGTCAATCGAAAAACAATATAAACATATATTTACTAAATTATTCAAAACTCAAATGTAAATCAAAACACATAAAAATGTCGAAAACAGGTGTACATCAACCTGGATACCGTTCCTACACTTTTTCCTTCTGGGTTTCACCTTTTTCTTTTTCCTTTTTCTTTCCTCTTCTTTTTCTTTCTTTTTCCTTCTTTTCCTTTCTCTTCTTTTCTTCCTTCTCTTCTCTTTTTCTTCTTCTTCTTCTTCCTCTTCTTTCTTTCTTCTTCTTCTTTCTCTTCTTTCTTTCTCTCGGTCTCTCCCTCTCTCTTTTCTGTTCTGTTTCGTTGGCTTCTGTGAGAAGCTAATTTTTTTTATATTATTTCGGTCATCGCGACTGTCATCGCGACCTGTGGTCGCGCCACTAGGTCGCGTTGCTCTCTGGAGCAACTCCACCGCCTTCATCGCGATCACACATCGCGGTATCTCGGTCGCGATGGTGGTCGCGATGCTCACTGCCAGGATTTTCACTTTTTTGTCGCGAGCCAGTCAGCGCGATCTGTGGTCGCGGTGACCAGGTCGCGTTGCTCATTGCCCGAAAATGCCATTTTTCGCCGCAAGCAGCTCATCGTGACCTGTGGTTGCGGTGAGGGGTCGCGGTACACACTGTCTCAGTTTTTCACTCCTTTTTCTTTGTGCATCCTTTCTGGACCGTTCTTTCTGGTTCACCTGAAAATCATAAAAATAAACATACATTTAATTACATTTACACCCCTTAACTTACAAAACTTTTATCCACATATTCAAAATTAATTATCCGAAATTTGGGATGTTAAGTTTTGTAAACTTTTTTGTGGTAGATTTTGCTGCTTCATGATAGTAATATTACATATATGTTTGCTTGATATAATTACAGGTCATGAAACACTCCATACAACTTGTTAAAACAGCAACACAGGGATTAATGCAACATTGTGATATTGTGCACTTCGCCCTGTACCAGTATTCGTCTCGTTGCTGGTTTGAGAATGATCAACAAACTGGCATGTCATACGGTTATGTCCTAACTGCTTGCAAACACCGCATTTCCTCTATCGATGTACCGGAACTTCTTGACTAATAGGATTGTTCTGCTCAGGAACTGCAGTTCTTCGGCGTGGGTTTGGGCAACCCAAACGATTGTGACCAGCTTCACCACATTTTGTGTATTTGTTCAACCGTTGGATCTCACCATCCCATTGTTTGTTATATTTGAGTAGAAGTCTACGGGTATTCATTTCCTAAAATAAGAGAGAAATATTTAGAAGATGAAATATTTCACAAAAACATTAATTAAAGTGAATTTCACTTATAAAGTTTCACTTCAAATATTTCAGTAACAACATTTCACTGAAAACAGTTACACCTTACATATTTCACTAACATACATTTCACTTACATACATATTTCACTAACCTACATTTCATTAACCCACATTTTACCAATTTATATTTCACTAACATACATTTCAGTAACCTACGGTTCACTAACATACATTTTACTAACCTACATTTCACTAACATACATTTCACTAAAATACATTTCACTAACCTACATTTCACTATCATTTCACTAACATACATTCCACTAACCTACATTTCACCGACCTACATTTCACTAATCTACAGTTTACTAAACCTACAGTTCACTAATATACATTTTATTAACATACATTTCACTAACCTATATTTTACTAACTAACATTTCACTAACCTACGTTTCACTAACCAACAGTTTACTAACATACATCTCATTAACCTACATTTCACTAACAAATATTATCACCAAACATTTTACTAACAAATATTATTACCAAACATTTCACTAACAAACATTTCACTAACTAACATTTCACTAATATATTCTATAACCATTAAAATTTCACAAAACAAAACCTCAATATCACTCAAATTCTTTCAACCACAAAACAAACACAATATACAAATAAAATAAAAAAATAAAAACTTAAAAAAATCTATAAAATGCATTCTAAATAAAATACAAACAATTCCATACAATTACTTTAAAAAAGACAAATAGATTTTGATTTTAATAAAAAAGACAAAGCAAGATAGAATATAATAAGAGAGAGAGAGAAATATTTAATAAAAGGTAAAATGGTGTTTTGAGTTGTACGGCTGCGCATAGCAAAATGAGTTTTTGTAGTTTTTAGGTTAAAGTGTGAATAAGTTTTTTTGTAAATTTTAATGGATTTTTTTTTTATAATTTTCAATTTTACGGGTTATTTTATAATTATCCAGTAAGTTGGTGGTTGAGGATTGTTTATATTATTTTTTTTTTCAATTAGCTTAAAATCAATTATTTTTATATTTGTGGTTAAAAATAATTTTGTCAACAACTTTTAGACCATTTTTAACAATTTTTACTAAAAAAAATTAATAAAAGGAAATCTATTATAAATATAATCAAAATATATATAACTGTTATTTATATAAATCAAAGTACATGAAAAAGCAATTAAAGGAAGACAGAATATGTAAAGAAACTTTATCACTTCATTTCAGATTATTATCGAATACATCACATAAAGCTTACAACTTCTATTTATAATACTTGGTGTACAATAAGAAGATGACAAACAAGAATAGCTCACTTTTTGACACCATATTGGATAAGTGTGGAAAGCCATGTATTAGATAAGTGTGGAAAGCCACACGTATTGGGATCTCTTTTTAAAATGAAAATTTTTGACTTCATTGTCTAGAAGCTTCTTTTACCCCACTCTCAACATACATCAAATTAACCATATCCGCATATCCACTTATAGTAAAGTAGTTAGTGTACATCTTTCCACTTCAGTGGTGAGGGGTTCAATTTTCATCATGCACATACCAGCATATGTGGGTAGTTTTTTCCCCTTATTATGAGAGTAGATGTCTCCCATTATAGGAGTAGATATCCGAGCCACGCATTTAGTGATTAATTTCAACAGGTCCCGGCAGTTGTTATTGTTGTAGTTGTACCCCTTTAAAAAAAAAAAAAAATTAACCAGAGCCCACTTCCTTCTCTCCGTCAGACCCCACGCCATGCTTTCTCTTGACAAAGAAGACAAATTGGCCAACAATTTCGAACGACATCGAGATCCGTCGACGTCGTCTGGACAAGAATGTTGTCTTCGTTCCAGACCCCCCCTTTTGAAAAAAAAAAAAAACCCACCCCAAGACATATAACAAAGGAAAGTCTGAAATGCGAACCACTTTGCGATCTGGTTGGTCCACCTTCTTTTGCTGTCCTCCGTTTTAATGACTTGTTTTCTTTGTAGTAATATTTAAATTGGAGTTGCTTTGATAGCTTATACTGTTGGTTTTATAAGCTGTTACTTATTACTCGAAATTTCTTTCACGTTCCCTAAAAGCCATGCATTTTTTCATTCAAAACATGCCATGGAAGTCTGTTGGTGCTGCACTACCCTCTTTAAACTTCTGCTTTGTGGGTGTTGTTTCTACCTTTATTTTTATTTTTATCCTGACAGAAATTATATTAAGAGAAAAAAGATTACACGAAGGAAAGTTGTACGGTAAGCAGATGAACGAGCTAAATACAAAAAATAGTCTCAATCTGTAAAATCAGGACCAGTTTTAAGAAGTTTGAATTTATAATGTTCACAGCTATATTCCTATAAGAGGGAAGCTTTGCATTAGGTGCTCCCTGTTATGCCTTTTTTGTACCCACAAGTATACGGGGCTGGCATAAGTAATAGAGAATGAGTAAATTATCATCTCCACTGGGATATTTAGGTATTGAGTATTAAAATTAACTAAGCCTATATCTATTTGGAAAATCAGAATATTTATATGAAGAAAAAAAAAACAGAAATATAAATTCACGCAAATATGAGATAACACGGACCAATATGAGAGATTAGCTAGGGTATTTGATTTCACCTAATCCGTCTAATTGAAAGTACATTATTGAGATTTAATTATTATTATTGATGATCGTGTTTATCTAAGTTAACCAACATATTTTCTCGAATTACGCCGAAGTTATTATTACACATCAATATCTATCTCTCGATAATTATTGCATGTATAACAATTATTGAGCATCATAAACACATATAATGATCACACAAGTAAATTAGTATATCTCTATCTAATTCTATTTATGGTGAATATTATATCGAATACGTTGTGGGTGTCACCTGTCGGTTTATAACACAGAACCATAAAATCAACTAAATATGTGGCCATTACACTTAGAAGCATGAAAACCAATAATACCACTCAACAAACAATAATTCATATTAATAAATCAAACTATCAATTCATTCAAATATAAAGAAAAATGATTCACTAAAACCCTAACTTACAAGTTTAAGTTATAATCAAGCAATTACAACCAAATATGTTTAACAATGCTAAAAGAGAGATACAAGAATGAAAATCAAGGAATGAAAGGGATAGAAAAACTCCTGTAACGTATGAACTATCATCCTCTTCTAATTGTGACTTCTTCTAGCTTTCATTTTCTCCCAAATTCAAGCTTGGTGTTGAGAAGATAGCTAAAGGATCGAATCCACACCATCTTGTCTCCAAGATGATCTTTTTCTCCCCCTTGGCCTCTCCTTATCTCTCTTGTTCTCCTCTTGGTCTAGTTTTTTCAGTCCCAGCCGAATCCCCTTTTATTTTCTCCTCTTTTTCTTTTTATAGCGTACTGGTTTAGGGTGATTTTTAGTCCGGTAGCTACTTGTACAAGTCGCGGTTCAAGTTGCATCTCAAGTCGCGGAACACACTGCCAAGGTCTGGAATTATATTGTCACTGCTTGCATAAGTCGCGGTTCAAGTCATGGCCCAAGTCGCGGAACTGCGTACAGATGCGAAAACGAGCATAACTTCCTCTAGAAAACTCGGAATCACGAATCGTAAAATTTTTTGAAAAGTAGACATCTAGACCTTTCTAGAAATATAAGGCTCATAACCCAGTTCATATTGTGAAATTTAGGCTGGCCTCCGAAACATGACAGGTCTGCTCTAATAAATCTTCAGATCTTCAATTTAATCTACCAAAACTCTTCAATTAAGCTCAAAACCTTATTACCTGCACGCTAGATAAAATTTTTTAAAAACAACCGATAATTACTCGGGAATAGAACTAAAGTATGTAAAGATAGGTGAAGATAGAGGCCCATTTTTTATTAAGAAATAGAGCCAACAAATACCCTCAAACTTAACTTTTGCTCGTCCTCGGGCAAAATTGGAACAAAAGAAAAATGCAAATAAAAACAAAAAGACAACTAAAAAAAAAAAAACTAGCCTAAACCACTTTCGTAGGTAACACGATGACATTTAGCATGTGCCACAAGCCTTTAAACCCCTAGGTGTCCCTAGTGGATGAGTTATAGTCTTGTGAGGATTTACAAGCAACGATACCCACAAATGCATATCTGAACATTAAAGAACAATTAATTTTCCAAATGAAACACAATCCATTAAGATAAAAATTAGCAAAAACAATAAGTAAAATTCGAAAACATACACTCTCAAATTTTTACACCACTTGCTACGCGCATGCCAACACTTTAAGAATATTAAAAAGAAAACAATTGTGTTCAAATAACAGGGATAGAATTTGTCTCGACTTTAAACCTCTCAGGATAATTCTCTAGAAAATCGCTCAGAACCTAGGCAACACACTCATCAAACACATACGGGAGGAATTTATGCTCAAAGAAATACGAATATACATCGCATGTGAAAATCAATTTGAAGAATGCTACTTTTTAAGCACAAAGATCTCATTGAAGGGAACAAACATTATGAACAAGATATCAAAATGAAAACCTCTACATTAAAGTTAGACTCCCCAACAGATCAGAAAGTGTTAATAAATGTTGTAATAGGGCTATTGGGTGATAAATTAAGAAAGAAATGGAAAAAGGGAATGCAAAAAGCTTTCGATCAAGTTAAGAGATTATTTAGTATTTTTCAATATATGGAAAAATCTCTTTTATTTTTCTTCTCTTATGCACACACAACTTTGCACAATTCTTTTATTTTATTTTTCTGATTTTTTTTTCATTTCTTTTTTTTTTCATAGCACATATAACCTTGGCATAGACTTGTGAATTCACCCATGTAGTTATTTTCTTTTCTTATCATCTTAAAATGATCCAAACTAAAAAGGTGAGGCTATTTCATACACAGAGCTTGGTTTTGGATTTATGTAGGTGATGAAAGAAAAAACTTCTAAGTGTTTAGCTTCAAAATGGTTATTGGAACACACACAAGAATATAATGAATTTTTGGATTTATAGTAGCTCAGCATGCATAGCCTACATCATTTCTAAAGGGGAAAACCAACTCAACATAGGGTAACCACATCATATCTTTGATGCTGTTAAAAAATGTTCAACGCAAAAGCTAAATGAGATCAAACTAATAAATCAAAATTGAAGATAAGTATGTAAAGAGTAGAAACAAAAATACCCTATCAAATAACAAAGTATAAGCTCAAAACTCACAGGGTAAGTCTCTACTATTTATCCTAGTCGATCGAACATGGCATGTTTTCACAAAAAGATAAACAGAGTGTAACACAATGCAGTGCAAAACATGACACAAAAAAAAACTGAGTGGTCCTAAACAAATTAAAACTCATTGAAAGAGCAAACAATTATGTTTCAACAGAAAGCGCACACATGATAAAAATAAAGGTTAAAAAATGTTCAGAGTCTAAACTAAACACACTAGACATGGACTAAACACACTAATCACGGACTAAACGTACGTGGCGTTGTTATATCTAAATCTTCCAAACGCTTAACACGTGTAAGGAAAGTTTAGGTTTCCAGCCAATATATGCCAACTAAGCACAACAAAAACACTACACACTAAACACAATCAAAATACAAGAAAAAAAATTAACCAAAAAAAAAAAAAAAACCACGCCCAAACGTAAGATAAACATTGTCCCCAATATTTTAAAAACTTATGCTCGAGAAAAGGGTGCTAAACAAAGGAATAAAAACTAAAAATCATCAAACTAAAAAAAATAAAATTTAAACACACAAGCAAAAATAAAGTAAAATAAAAATCAAACAATGTCCAAACACTTCAAAATTATTTACATCCAACCAAACTTTCCCTGAACTTTAAAAATTTTCAACACAAGACACATCACTTCAAATAAGTTCATGGGCAAGGGTTACCAAATACTAAATTCCAAAATTTAAACAAATAAACAAAAATTAAAAAGAAATAAAATAAAATAAAATAATTAAAAATAATATACAATTTTACCTGGTTGCTCTTGCTTTTGCCCACCTGTCCCATAATTGATATCTTCTCATCAACTTACTGCACCATCCTAACCAAATGACTGGAAGAGAAGATAACTCTCCCAGCCCTGCATACCTCAAATGAGAAAGTAGCTTTTTGCGGCCCAAGCGCAGCGGTTGCTCAAAGGGCAGAGGCAGTTTGGGCTTTTCTTCTCCGACATCTATAAAAATAAATGTACTCTGGTGGCTATCTTCTTCTGCAGTGGCACTGTGGATTAGATATAGCTCAAGTGGCTCTGGAAGGGTAGATGCCTCATCTACAATGAACACGCTTATGCCCCTTTCTATCTCTACTTGATCAACCTAAATCGGATGCTCAACTAGCTTTTCAATTTCCAAGGGAGTTTCATTGCATTGCTCCATCGGATATGGCTCGTGCTCTTGCTAATGGATCTCTGTAGCTATTTGGCTAGTTTGAATCTCAAAGTTTTGGACGACTGCTTGAATATGTTGAGCAACTTGATCACTCCTGGCTTCCAGCTTCTTCAAGGCATTATTTTAGAAATCCATTCTTTCATCCACCTTAGTCATGAATTTAAAAATCATGTCTTCCAATCTGAATCATTTTCCTCTGGTTGCTCCAACGAGAGTCGGGATGATTGCTCTACTCTGGATTGTATGAGCTCAAGTAGGAGTCGTTCTGATCATAGTCGACATAATCTTCATACTGCATTTGGTAAGAACTGCTCGCAGCAAATGGATTGCCCACCTGACAATCGCTACTCACATGCGGCCCTCGACATAAGAAACAATATGAAGGTGCTCCATAATCACTAGTCACCACCTCCTCAGTAAGCTTATATGCCTCATACGAAGAATACATTTCCTGTACATAAAAAGAAAAACTTGTTCCGCCTTTTTTGTACTCGCAAGTATACGGGGGCAGCACAAGTAATAAAGAATGAGTAAATTATCGTCTCCACAGAGATATTTAGGTATTGAGTATTAAAATCAACTAAGCTTATATCTATTTGGAAAATCGGAAAGAAAAAACAGAAATATAAATTCACGCAAATATGAAATAACACGGACCAATATGAGAGATTAGCTAGGGTGTTTGATTTCACTTAATCCGTCTAATTGAATTTCATGAAAGCACATTATTGAGATTTAATTATTATTGTTGATGATCGTATTTATCTAAGTTAACCAATATATTCTCTTGTATTACGCCGGATTTATTATTACACATCAATATCTATCTCTCGACGATTATCGCATGCATAACAATTTATTAAGCATCATAAACACATATAATGATCACACAAGTAAATTAGCATATCTCTATCTAATTCTACTTATAGTGGACATTATATCGAGCATGTTGTGGGTGTCACCTCTCGGTCCATAACACACAACCATAAAATTAACTAAATGCATGGCCATTACACTTAGAAGCATGAAAATTAATAATGTCACTCAACAAACAATAATTCACATCAATACTTGTTTTCCCTTACTAGATATCTTCAAAGCTAAATCAAATACTAATGATAGCCTTTTGTAGATGTAGAAGCAAGACCCAATATCAATCTTACACAAACAATAAAAAAAAAAAAATCAAAGAGATTAAAAGATTAAGTGTGTAGAGGGAGAGTGATTTTCAAGAGAGAATGGTGGATCTTGAAAGTGTGGCTCTTAGAAAAGTGTGGGAAGTAAGAGCAAACTAGGGTTGTGTCCCCTTTAAATAAAGAAAAGTGCACATGGGAGAATAAAAATAAAATGTATGAGAGAAAATACCAAAATGCCCTTAATGAAAAGCCAAAACCTGAGCAACCAGCAAGTGCGTACGCCTTGGGCGCCCAACCACGCCTCAGGCTTGAGCTTGCTGCCTAAGCATGCGTGCCTGAGGCACCAAGCCATGCCTCTGGCGTGCGCTTGCAGCCCGGAGCTTCCATTTTCTTCGTTTTTCACACTTTTTTCACGTCTTCGACTCCTCGTTCATCCTCGATACTTCACAAATGAGTTTTTCCATCTAAAACTTCAACAAATACAACCAAGAAGCATCTCTAAACAAGATAATATGAGCTATGATGAAAATCAATAATCAAAAGACCAGAATTGAAAAATTCTTTCGAAAATTCCAATCGCATTCCTTTGAAATTTAACTTGTTCAATAAAGCTCTTCAAAATAGTTTCTTCAAAACTTTAAAAGTAGATATGAGCATGTTAAGAACAAAATGTGCACTTCTTAAAAGCATATAAATTGAAAATTTTCAATTATTCGCATAATCAATGAGCTTCTCTAAAGCTTCAAAAAATGATTTTTCATTAAAAATCGATTTTATGAGTAACTCAAGTTTTTTCTAATCATTCATACCATATTCAAGTCGAGATACATCATCCATTTTTCACGAGAGCATATGTTGTCTTAGGATTGCACTAAATTCACTAAACCTTTACCAAAAATGTGTGTGTCACATTGTATAAACGATATATATATATATATATATATATATATATATATATCTAATGTTTGCTTATCAATTAAGAACAACACTACAATGTGATTTTGCTAGAAGCTTTCTACAAGAATTCAAACCGACGATTATCCTGGATGTCGTTTAAATAAAAATAGACTCATACAAACAATGGTGTGTGCTAGTGTACTTCTTAAAAAGCATATTTTTTTATTTTCGCTTCTCATCACTTCTTCATATGTTTTAGCATCATGTTTCGCATGTTTTTCTTCTTATTGCTCTTTTTCTCTACACCTTATTCTCCTTTCATTGTGCATGTTTTCTGTTTTTCATGCTATTTTTCATTATATAACTCTTAAGACGACTTTTACTCAAACTTACAAGCGTAGCCCTTTCCTGCATTGGGTGGTTTCACAACTAGTAAGTGTAGCCCTTTTTCAAGAGAGATGCTCAAGAAATCTATAGGTGCAGAAATAACATGGATACTGACCATTGGTCATTCATTGTATACTAGTTTTCGGCATTATCACACTTTCATGTTATTCAAGAAATTAATTCAAACATTTGACATACATGTATCAAAAATACAATATAACACATAGTTATTTCAGCAAATCGTTTGTGAATCACATGCAATCGAAAAACAACATATTTACTCGCTACTCTTTAACAACATATCTCAACAAGTATGGTAGACAATTCAGCACATAGATTTTGAGTTGTCAGTTAAAAAAGAAAACCAAGCATGTCCAAAGTCACCTATTGGCTCGTCCAATTTCTTGGAATCATTCACAGGTGGGACAAACAAAACATCTTTATCATCATGTAATTTTTTATTGTGAGCATTATTGATCAAATCAAAGTTCTTAGGAACTCATACCTTGGTCTTCTTCAATTGCTTTCCATCTTCACAATGAATCTTTATAGATGTTTTGATCGAAGATTGGTCACCTATCACATGATTTATATGTCTACTAACAAAAGTCTTTGGGTTAGTAGAACTTGTTCCATAAATATCATGTGTGACAGTTTTCTTCAATTCCTCCCTCTTAACCCAAACCTTTTTCAAGGGTTTCTGAAATTCTTTCTTTTGAGGAACAAAAGAATTAGACCTTTTATCAATAACATTAACATGCTTAAACATTCTTAAAGATTTAGAATTTGATACAAGTTTACACATGCTAGTATATTGATAACACCAAGGCCTAATGTGACCTTTCACACCATAATGATGACAAGTAGGTGTGAACTTGGAAGACTAAGCATTATGAAAAACCTTAGACTTACTCTTAACATGGTTAACATGATTATTCTTTGAAAGGAACTTGGCTTTTTGCTTGTTAATGCACATGCTAATAAACTGATAACATCTAGGTCTAATATGTCCTTTGACACCATAATAATGACAAGTGGGGATAAATTTAGAAAACTTACCTTGTATTTGCGGATGCTTTGGTGTGGTGGTCTTCCTGAATTTTCCTTGAGCTTGTGGTTGTCTTGATGAAGCTCTCCTCACAAACGTATTTGAAGGTTTACCTTGTATTGGTTGTTTCTTTGAATGCTCACCCTTCACAAACGTTGTGTTGGTCAATGATGAAGTAGCTTGCTTATCAACATAGCCTAAGCCTTTCTTGTTTTCAAAGGACTTGACATGACTAATATCTTGATCAACCTTTTTTGCTCCATACGGCTTGTCATTCTGCTTGTGTATAAGATCTTGTTCCTCGATAAATGTGGCCTTCACAAAAACTATTTTGCTTATTGAAGCCTTTAAATCATTAACGAATCCAAGACCTCGTTTGTCGTTGTATATCTTTCCAAGACTTATCACTTCGTCCATCTTCTTTGCACTAAGTGTGAGTCCTTTGATCGACTCTTCTGCCACGGTCAGCTTCTTTGCAAGTTCTTTTTCGCGCTTTCGTACTATTACCAAGGTTTTCTCTCTGTTCTCCATCTCTACTTTTAAAGCTTTGATCCTTTCACTGTAATCATCTACCTCCTTTTGCAACTTGAGGGATCGATCCAAAGCTTCCTGTCTCTCAAGATCAAACAATTTAACTGTAGACAGAAGGGTGAAGTTTTGTTTCTTTACCTTGTGATTTTCTTCTACGAGTTGCTCATATTTTTATTTATGACCATCTTTACTCAGAACATCATCCTTTTTAACATCTTCCGTTTTGGTCTCGTCAACATTGTCATCTATAGAAACTGAAGATGTGACAACAATTGAATTGCTTGTGGGCTGAGTTGAATATAACGAAAAATCATCAACTTCTTCCTCTTCATCAGGATAACCCCAGGTGTTGTTCTTCTAGATCCAATGATATGGATCATCCATGTATGCAGGTTGCTTAAAGGAAGTATCTTTATCAACAAATATTATGGAATTAAAAAACAATAAACCATTCAACACATTACGCAAAGATTTTTAGCGTGAAAAACCTCAACAGGTCAAAAACCACGGGATCAACTCGTAGGCCACTTAACACATCAATATAAATTTTACTAGTTGGTATATCGTTTACAACTCACGTTGATTGACCACTCAATACACTACTCTTGCTATAACCTAATACTACCTACCCGTAGGCCTTTTACTAGAAAACCTTGTCAATGCTACTCGGAGACTCCACACGCTCAAAGATTTGGTTTCTTTCGTATGGTCAAAGAAACAGTAACCCTCAATTTATGAGATCAGATCTAAGCGCTCAATAAAATATGAACAATCAAATAACATGTATGATCACATACATGTTACGAATAGACTATGCAATTACGCTCAATGTAAAGATAATAGTCTATATAAAAATAACTCTCTCTTTTCTCACAATAACATGAAAACAATGAAGCATCAAAACAACAAATATATGTGAGAGGAATAATATAATTCAATGAAGAATAATAGAGAGCAAATAGTGAAGCTTAGTAAAAGAGACTTACTTGGCCTTAGCATAAATCAAAATTTAAGCTCACTATTTATAAGAAACATTAGAAACCCTAATTCCAATACTAGTAAGAAATAAACACCAATTAGGTATTTTAATAGTTTCCTATAAAAAAGAGATATCATTTCTAATAATAAAAGACTTATTAATTAGGAGATTCTCTTACTTTCAAATTCCATAAAAGTAATCCTTGATGGACAAGGAATCATTAAACACACGTTGAAAGACTTTAGGGGACTTAAAATACTTAAGGCAACATCCTAACCCATTTAGGGTTCGGCCAAGACAACTCCTGCATGCCTAAGGTGTGTAGCCACGCCTGTGGCATGGAGCTACTGCCTGTGTAACATCCCCAATTTCGTATAAATATGAAAGTATAGTTTAATTAATATGGAGTATGGGAATGTAAAATTTATAATTTGAGGGGTGGAAAATGTAATTAAATGTACGTATATTTTTAAGGTTTCCAGGTGGAGCGGTTCAGAAAGAATGCATGAAAGAAAAAGGAAAATATTGGCAGTGAGTAACGCAACCACTCACCGCGACCAGGGATCGCGATGAGCAGCTCGCGGTGAAAATACTGATTTTTGGGCAGTGAGTATCGCGACCAACATCGCGACCAGACACCGCGATGAAGGCGGTGAAATCACACCAGTGAGCAACGCGACCAGGTGGCGCGACCATAGGTCGCGAGGAGCGGTCGCGATGACCGAAATTTTATAAAAAAAATAAGAGGCGGTGAGAAGCTTCACGAAGAAGCAAGAGAGAAAAAGAGAAGGAGAGATACTGGGGGAAAGAAAGAAAGAAAGGAAAAGAAAAAGAAGAGAGGAGAAAGAAGAGAGAGAAAGAAGAGAGAGAAAGAGGGAAAGAAAAAGAAGAGAAGAAGAGTAAGAAGAAGAGAAGAAGAGGAAGAGAAAAGGAAGAAGAAGAAAGGAAGAAGAAAGGAGCAAGAGAAGAAAAAGAGGAGGGAGAAAGAGAAAGGAAAAAGGAGGAGAAAAAGAGGAAAACCCAGAAGAGAAAAGGCGTAAAAACGGTATCCAGGTTGGTGTACACTTATTTTTGAAACCTTTGTGGTTTTATTATGTGTTTTTGATTTGAATCTGAGCTTATTTAGTTATTTTGATGGGTATATGTTTATAAAGTTCTTGATATGAATATTCTGATTTAATTCGATTTTCGATTTACAACGATTATGTTAAAAGAAATTGTTTGAGAGTATTGTTTGAATTACGAATATTGTTTTGGAAATTTTATTATTGAATTCGAAAGAAATGGAATGTTTTGATCTAAATTTTATGGATTTCTTTATATGATTTGATTTGAATTTCTATATTTTGACTAAATGAATTGAGAATTTATTATTGATTTGGAAAAATTTATTATGGATTAGCGATATCGTATGTTTTCGAATATGTTTTACGAATATTGTTTTATGAATATTACTATTGTTGAAATTGATGGATTTTTGTGAATTAAAATTGTTGATTCGAAATGACTAAATTAGCTTGATATGAAAATTTTGAATCTTGTGTATTGGAAACGGCCCTAGGATACTTGAACATAGAAAACGGATATAGGAGATTGGTATACTAGCTGGGTTATTTCAGCAGTACTGCACCGATATTGATTATGATCCTGATACCTCTCTAAGGATTCGTCCTGGGGTAGGGAGTTATGTACCTTCCTAAGGATTCGTCATGGGATAGGGAGTTATGTACATCCCTAGGATTCCGAACACTCGGTCCTAGGGCAGGGAGTTATATGTACCACCCTTGGATTGAACGGCCCCATGCACCGGTCATAGGGTTGGAAGTTATGTTCGACTGACAGTCACTGAGAGGTCGAACGACCCATATTCCAGTCCTGAAATTATATTAAGTATACCAAATGGCCAGGATTGAAAAGAAATAAATAAAGTTTATAGAAAAGAATTTTAAATACTTTTATAAGATTTACTGAAATTAGTTGAATATCATTGGATTTTAATATATAGTTGATCTGAAATTTTACTTATGAAAATATATATTGATTCCTGTTGATATTTATATTTGAATAGTTTATTTATTGTTTTTATTATTTGATATTTATAACTTATTACTTGATTGATAAGTTATCATTGTGATATTTTGTTTATTTGTCTTTTCTACTAGTGGATATATATATATATATATATATATATATAATAATTTGGACAGAGTATTACTGACTTTATATGAGAAATGTTTTGTTTAATTATACATTTTGTTAATAGGATTATTTGATTTATTTTGAAAGATGTATTTGATATACTATTATTTGTATTTGTTTTATATACGTTATAAATAAGATTATGTTAAATTTGTAAATTCGATTAGTGTACACCCACTAAGCGATATGCTTAGCGCGTTGATTTTATCACGCGTAGGTAGAAGATGTTCCAGTGAATAAAGGACCGAAGAGTTGATAGCTACAGAAGAAGATTCGGAGTCACATTACTTAGGTAGTTTTATTTAAACCCTGTTTTGTATATTAATTACTTAAGCAAGCATGCATATACAGAAGTTTGTAAAGTTGTAATATAAAAGTTTTGTAAATATTTGTATAACAAATTATGTTTTATAAAGTTTGTAAATACACATTATGTATTGTTTTGTTGAAAATGTTTGGGAAAGTCGCACTATACGGAAGAGTGCACACATGTTTGAGAATTTGATTTTGAAGTGTTGAAATTATAATAATATAGTTTTTGTTGAAAACAGGATTTTTGGAAAATCAGAAAAACAGAGGAAACTCTGACAAAATTTTTCAAAACAGTTTTGAATGGGCTCACTAAGATATAATTCATTTGATCTTTAATGATTTTCAAATTGTAAAGTGAGTTAAAAAAAGTTTTGAAAACCTGGTAGAGCTCTCTGGGTCGATCCAGACGGGTTGGGTCATGGGGTGTTACAGCTTGGGGCGCACGCCAAAGGTGCATGGCCACGCCTGGGGCACAGCCTTGCTGCCCTGTTTTCCCCGTTCAGCTGTTTCTAGCTGCACTTGACTCCACTTTGAGCCAAGCGAACTTTAACCAAACAGTATTGGATTTTTTTTGTTTTTTATACCGTTGGAAAAATATGAATGTCTAGTTTCATTTCCAAAAAACCAAAACTAATTGGATGTCTAGATAAAGAGTTATGCCTATCGAAGCATCCAAAGGTCAGATTTTCAGGAATACAAAATATATGGAATTAAATTCCGAAACTAGACAAAACAAAAATAATAAGACTCAAACACTTATCAAACATTTAAACCAATATGTTAGCAACCAAATGCAAATGCATGAATATGTTATAAGTGTGTGTGTGAATCTTATATGATCTAAAGAATTAAAGAGTATCGTTTCTTCGAAACTTACCTTTAAGCACGTTCTTAAGTCTTTTCAGAAGCTTTTTGTCTTCGCATGATTTCTCCGAATCTTCATTACGCTCAGATCATACTCTAACAAAGCTAACTAAGAATTACATAAAAATGTGTTTGCTTACGGAATCATAGCTAACAAAATAATAACCTTACAGTTTTAACCCATTTCAAGATCTTAGCTCTAGCTATAATTGTTGGCCAATAATTTTGGCTATATATAACTTTCCTCCATTGTTATGCATGTCAAGGTAGAGTTTGATGCCGACTTTACTTATCTCAAGGCCAAAGCAACCAAGTAATGACATTGAGGTCTATTTAGCACCACTTATAGATGACTTGAAGGACTTTGTGGGTAAATGGAATGCAAGTGTATGATGCATTTAGTGAGTTGACATTTAATTTGAAAATAATTTTGATATGGACAATTAATGATTTTCTAGCATATGGAATCATGTTTGGATGACCAACTAAGGGAAAATATGCTTGTCCTGTATGTCGTGAAAACACAAGTTTAGAATGGTTGAAACATAGCCAGAAGTTTTCATATATGAGACATAGACGGTTTCTTAATATTGATCCCACTACAAACAAAGCGAGCATAGTTTAATGGAGAAGAAGAACAACGTTAGAAGCCAAAGTTGTCCACTAGTAATGAAGTTTACATAGAAGTTGAGCAAATAGTCAATGATTAGGGGGAAAAGGATAAAAAAAAAAAAGAGGAAACGACTTCAAAATACAATCCTTTGGAAGAAAAAAATTATTTTCTTCAAATTGCTATATTAGAAGGTATGAAGGTTATTTCTTATAATATATTCATTATTTTTTAGATAAATTCATGTTTTGCCATATTGAAAAAAATATTTCTTATAATTTTTAGATGTGTAGGATATGCTTGTTCGACATATATAACTTGGACGTGAAGCATATCGAGAAGAACATTTGTGATAGCATAGTTGGTACGTTATTGGTGTTAGAATTTTTAACCTAACATAATTCTATCATGCTTGATCACACAATCAATAAAAATATCAAGAGCTCTAAATTGTGACGTAAAGTATGTATATAAATCTCCATATTAAATCAAAAGAATAAAAAATGAGGAAACATGCCTTGATCAATAATGAAATTGGAATTTGGTTTACTATCTTCCAATTCAATACGAATTTCCCCTTTGGTTCCTTGTTTCTTACTGTTGATGGGGTAAGCAGAGAGAAAAGAAAAGTATCGTTCGTATAAATTGGGGACCTGACCTGATTTGTAATAATTTAATAAAAAACTATTGATATTTCTAATTTGGCCCCTCATCAAATTAGAAATATCATTATGGTCTTTACACATTGACTCCATGACAATTTAATACCCAATGTCCAATTATTTAAACTTTATACCGATCACTTTAAATGGACCATACTTTAAGATAACAATACACATTTTAACACATATTGGATTTTTCCAACAATTGGATGTTAAAAGAAAATTTAAGGATGGGCTTAATTCTCGTCGAGATTTGGAAAACATGTGCATTAGAAAGGAATTACATCCTAAGGAAAGAGATAATTTGTT
This sequence comes from Xanthoceras sorbifolium, assembly GCA_003430845.1. Taxonomy (NCBI): domain Eukaryota; kingdom Viridiplantae; phylum Streptophyta; class Magnoliopsida; order Sapindales; family Sapindaceae; genus Xanthoceras; species Xanthoceras sorbifolium. Next base: position 8,300,321 of record CM010616.1, on the reverse strand, counting down.
CTACTTACCGGCTTCATCACACACCCTTTCAAAGATGGAGAAGCAACTTTTTTGTCAAATGCTTGCTAATGTAAAGTTGTCCGATGGTTATGGTTCAAATATTGGTGCTTGCATTTTAGTGAAAGAATGCAAAATACTTGGCCTAAAATCTCACGATTGCCATATTCTCATGCAACAACTTTTGTCAATCGCTTTAAGAGGTATTTTACCGAAGGGCTTAAGAACTGCAATTTTTCGGTTATGTTCATTCTTTAATGAGTTGTGTAACTGAGTTGTAAATAGGAATAAAACTGAAAAATTGGAGGAAGAGGTAGCCGAGACATTGTGCATGTTAGAAAGATTTTTCACACCTTCATTTTTTGATATAATGGTACATCTTACCATTCTTCTTGGAAAAGAAGAACGGCTCCATTTGAGAGGTATGTATTGACATACTTTCTTGAAAATGTGTTATTAGTTTGTATTTACATTAACTAATATATATATATACTTTTTTTCTCATCATCTAAGGTTTATGAAAGTCTTAAAGGGATATGTAAAAAACCGTGCACGACTAGAAGGTTGTATTGCTGAGCGTTATCTTTAAGAAGAATACATATTGTTTTGTAGCAAATATTTTAAGTAAGCATATGAAGTAGGAATTTGATATGGTCGCAATCAAGAGATGAAGAACGACTTGATATTTGGAGGGCGTCCAATATCTACTGGGAAGTCCATAATTCTTTCGGATGAAATATTACAGATTGCTCATCGCTACATATTATTTAATAGTTCAGAAGTTCAACCATATGTGGAGTAAGAATTGTGTTTTTGTTACACTATTAGATGTTTTGCTTTACTTAATTTTCATAATTGATTGACAATTATATTATTTAAATATTAGATTTCACTTGTAAGAACTTAGAAGTTCGGACAGGCAACTCTCAAAAAATCATAATCGATTACAGAAGAGACACATTGACACATTTATTGCATAGTTTAGTGATAAGGTTGTATCATATGACCCTTAAGATGTCTTATAAACTCCTTCATTGTTTTTCATTTTTTTTTCTTAAATTTAAATTAATATCTTATTATTTTTTACAGATTAATGATAAAATCAAATGCAACGCATCATGTGTGTCCAATACCTTCAAATGGTGTCATTTACTGGATATATCATTAATGGCTTTCGATTTCACACCAAAGAGGCAGAGAAAAGTCGACAAAATAGTGGTGTTTTAGTTGAAGCAACTATTATGTGTAGATCTAGTGCAAGAGATCATACTCAAATCCTTAGAAAGGTTGCCTATTATGGAGTTTTGAAAGATATTTTAATTATTAATTATCATATGTTTCAAGTCCCATTATTTAAGTGTGATTGAACAAATATTGTCAATGGTGTTAAAGAAGATGACTGGTTTGTTCTGGTTAACCTCCATGAAGGTCAAAGCCAATTTGAAAAGAATCCCTTCATTTTGGCTTCACAAGCAAAGCAAGTGTTTTATTGTAGAGAGAATGAAACGTCTAATTGGTATATTGTTGATAAGGCACTACCAAGAGGTTATCATGAGTTACAAACTTATGACGAGAGTTATATGTCATCAATACCAAGGAATTTAGGTGGTCTCGAAATGATTATTGACAATGAGAACAAAGATTTGAATTTGCGAGTTGATGTTGAAGGCACATTGTGTGATACTTAGTTTAGTACTCTTCTAGTGTTGAGTTCCTTAATTCTTATTGTTAATTGCTCTTCAAAGATATTTTGTTATGCAACATTGCTTTATTATCTTGAATTTTATTTTTGTCATTTAAAAGCATTTAAGTTATAGTATTAAGTTTTGTGAAGTTGCCTTTTACTTTAGCATTTAATACATTATTGCTTTGGTTGTTTATTTCTTTTTCACATGTGCTATAAATATATTTAGAGTTTGATAATTGTGATATGTTATATATATAAATATATATTTCTTTTTGCAGATGTAAGTGAAAAGTTTGTTTTGACAGAAATATACTCTATATAACAATGGCAGAAGTAAATAACTTTTCTATATGTTCATTTTTTTTAATATTAATTTGTAAAAAGTGGGGACATTCTTAAACTTATTTTTTTATTTGTAGTCTTTGAAAAAGGCAACAAAAAGAGTATTAAAGCAATGTCAAGCGATTTATGCTTTGTTAACTTGGAGTAGAAATTGTGAGATTGCTATTACAAATAAAGATGAGTGAACAGTCAAATCATATAATTGCTCAAAATAAACGAAATACACAAGATACACCAAATACACAAGTGACCCAAAAAGTAATAGTGAAATATAAAAAAGAAGACCCGTGGTGTAACTTGCATGGTAAAGTTAAAAGCCAATCAACCTGTTGAAGTTGATTTGAATTTGCATGGTCAAACGATATATGGTTTTTCGATCACATTTGCATCGTATATTGGGATTTTCGCAAAAGAACATGTACCCGTTACACTTAAGAGTTGGAAGAAAGTTGATGAGCCAAAAAAAAAAAGATATGATGTGGTCATCTCTTTTGGTATGTTTTCTTTTGTTTTTTAACATATTGACAAGGATTCCGTTCTTAGTTTTATTTCACTAATTTGTCTTTACTAATTTGACTACTTATTTAAATAATTGTACAATTTGTTTTTATTTTTATTCTTGTTCATTAAATAGCAATACTTCAAGTTACTAGAGTTTGGTTAAACAAATGAGGGGTCGATGGAGACAATACAAGTCTCATATCACGAAAAAGCTTATAGAAGCAAGCCAGACATGGAAAAAAAAACGTACATTCAAGTTGTTGAAGCCCAGAAATGTAACAAATGCAGAAGAGTGGAATGAATTTGTTGAACAATGAACATCAGAAGAGTTTAAAGTAAGCAATACTAAACTCTTGTAAAAACTAAATAACATTTTAGTTTCATTAATATCATTTTGGCTATCAATTTCTTGTATTTAATTATTGTAGGTAAGGAGTAAGAATTTCCATGCTATGCGATTAAGTCAGAAAACACAGCACACCATAAGGAGAAGGGGTTATGCTTGATTGCATCATATCATGATTGAATTTTCATGATCTACAAATTCTTAATATTTAAGAAATCATAATTTTTATTTGTTATTATTATTGTTGTTATTATTACTATGTGACATTTTGATTCTTGTAATGTAGAAAAAAATGAAGCTAAAGAGAAAGGAAAAGATTCAGAAAAGATTACAAGGGATAATGTTTGGATTGAAGGACATAAAAGAAAGAAAAACAAGCTTTTAAGTGAAGCACTGCAAACTGCCATGGTAAAACCTTTCTTATACAAATATTGTAATGTCCAATTACTATTACAACTTAAATGTTAATTGACACTTATTTTTAGGATGAAATTAATCAATTGTGAGAGTCAACATGCTCTTCAAATGACAACAATATCAATGAAGACTCTCTTGCAAAAGTCTTAGGAGCAGAGAAGCGTGAGAGAATTAGAGGCCTTGGATTTAGAGTTACACCATTACAGGTACTGGCACAAATTCAATCAGTAGGAAGAGTTAAACAACTGGAGGCGGAGTTGGAAGTTACAAATGACCAAGTGGCAAGTCTTAAAAAGATGATAAATATGATAATGAAACAAAATGAGTAGATAATATGTGAAATATATGTAAAATTTCATTTTATATAACTTTTTATTTGTAGTTTTACTAAAAAAACGTATTTCTTTAATTAAGTTATTAAATAAAGGTGTACAAGTGGAAGATGCCGTGAGTTCTCATGCATGTACTCCTTCTCATGTATTTACGACTCAGGTTTAAATCTTGTATTTTTTCTCTTATATTTTTTTAATTATATATAGTGTTTTGAGACTTATATCTTATTATTTTAAATATTTTTTCAGTCACAACATGAGAGTGTTTCAATAACACAAGACATGTCACAATTTGAAAATGCACGATGTCATTTGTTACATTGGTACCCAAATGATGATTATGAAGATCAAATTGTTGCTGAAGGTATGATTTCAAGTACAAATCCAAAGGATAAAGTCCACACCATGCCTCTTGGAAGAGGTTATTGGAGAGTTTGGGTCGATGCGGTTTTCCATGATATTAAGGTATGTAGATCTACAGATGAATACGAAACGCTTTCATAAGCTATTGAAAGTAGTGTTGCATGACTCAAAGAATGCATCAAATTAGTATAGAATAAGTAGTTGTGCTTGATAAAGATGGGTGACATGGAGTTGTGGTGGATGATATGTTAATATGCTTTTGACACATGTAAAGTTGATTTTGTTGCCATGTTGTCTAACCTTGTAGGGTTTATTTTGCTGTCATGTTGTCTAACACATTTTAGGGGTTGACACTTTGAGAATTTTATTTTAGGTATTGTTAGTATGGTTGTCATTTGGAGAATTTTGTTTGGACATGTTATTATGGTGACATTGGTTGTATTGATATATTGAATTTAGTGAACTAAATTATAATTTGTACATTTTAATTTTATTAAATGAATTGTAATCGTGTACTTCTTATAGGTCTTTTTAATTGAAAATCTAAAATATTTAAAAAAAATAATATTGATTTTTAAAAATAAAATAAATAAAGACTTTTGGTAATACACACAAAAAGTTGTCTTGAACAGACTTTTGGCAATGTACATTGTAGGTTGCCCTATATAGATTATTTGGCAATATACAAAAAAGAGTTGCCTTATACAGTCTTTTGGCAACATGCATTTTGATATTGCCTAACATATATACTTTTAGCAACATACGTTACATGTTGTCTTAAACATAATTTTGGCAACACACATCAATGTTGCTTTAAATTGACTTTTGGTAACATGTGTCTAATGTTGTTTTTAAGGGCTATAACAACGTACATTGTATGTTGTTTTTAATAGTTATAGCAATGTGCAGAATTCGTTATAATAAAGATGTTGCACATTGCGAAAAACATACAACAACACCCTATGCGTGTTGCGAAAAGTTTACGGCAACATACAATGTTCGTTGCGAAAAACGACTGGACTTTTAGCAAGATGTCCATTAGCAACGTATAGCCGTCTGTTGCTAAAACTTTTAGCAACGCATTTTGCGCGTTGCGATATGTCATTTTTCTTTTAGTGCCCTAAGTCATATATACTTTTTTAAGTTCAAATTTCTTTTAGAAACTTTTGAAAATCAACTTAGAAGAGAGGGGATTTGAACTCAGGACCTCAACTTTGTTGGGAGATGTGGTCATCACTAGGTTATGCCTGAAAATTAATATATTAAAATTTATAATCTATCTCATATTTATATTTTTTTTCCCTATGATTCAATCATTTACATCACTACTTCACTAATCTAAATTTTAATAAATTGTTTAAGTTAAGTTAGAAAAAAAGTAATAATGTGGTCGTTTGTATAGGCTGATCGATTTTTCCCTCTCCCAAGTCAAAATAAAAGGGAATTTAGCAAAATTGTCCAAAAATAAATCCAAAATTACAAATATACCTACCCTCCACTAACTTTTGTAAGCTCTACCCAAACATTTTTGTTGGACAAAATTGCCCTTACTTTAACCCTACCCACACAATATTTTTTCACTATCTTCTTCTTCTTCCTCACCCAATTCTTCTTCACTTGTTCTTTTATTGTTTTTCTTTTTCACATTTTCTTATTTTTGCTCTCTTCTCTTCTCTATAGGTTCTTATCAAACCTAAGCCAAGAAAATTTCTGTTTCTTATCTTCCTAAACTTCGACCTTTGCAAAATCATTCAAACCATCTCACAAAGTCCCAACATTGAAAAATTCCAAGGTTAGTGTTAAACTTTTATTTTTACTATAATTGGTTATAATTATTAGCCAATGCATATCTTTATGAGTTTTCAATCAATTTTAGGCATTTCATATTTGTAAATCCTCCATAAAAAAAAATGAAGAACGGATTTATCAATTGTTTTTTTTTTCATCAGGCCGGCCCAATTAAATTTCACATTTTTCATCTAGCCGGCCCGATAATGTTTTTCATTGGGCCGGCCATACCAGATACTTTTTTCCTCGGGCTGGCCCTACCCGACATTTTGATAGTATCGAGTTGGCCCTACCCGACAGTTTGATAGTATCGGGCTAGCCCTACCTGGCTAGCCCTACCTGACATTTCGATACTATCGGGCCATGTCTTCCCGAGATTGTTACCATCGGGTCAGTATGATGCAAAGTTTAATTTAATTTTTATTTTTTTTATGCAGGAATGAGCATGGATGATGTACAATTGATAATTAACTGGAATGGATATTGGGTATGTGAGCAAGGGGTTTATTGGTATGATGACAAGAGATCAAAATGAGTGTTATTTCAAAGAGATGCAACTTTTGCTCAACTATTAGATAAAGTGTATGATGTCACTGAGATTGACAGAAACAATTTTAGAGTTATTATGAAGACGGTTGCTCATACCATCCGCCTAAGCATGTCTGTACAGATAAGCGATGATAATGATGTTGTAATATTATTACGTCAAAAGATTGTTGACCCTTTAGTTTGTATAACCGTGTTTGAGATTAAGTATAGTGGCCCACAATTGAAGCAAAAATATTTTCCAGAGTCATCTAATCAACGACATCATCCCATCAATTTTCAGTTTCCTTCATCAAAAGGGCTACACACCAAATTTCAATGATGTTACGGTTCATGATGAAGTTTAATTTGTTGATGATTTTAGTAATGAAGGCAGAGAAAGTGACAAGTTAGAAGATGTTCAGGGTGTTCGAAACAGTAATGAAGAGTTGGTTCGAGCCACGTCTATAATGTGTTTAATTGATGACGTTGAAGTAGCTTCGAGACCTATGTTGATTCTGATTGCAAATGGGAAGTCTTTGACAGTAAAAAAGAGTTGCACTCCCAATTAAGAAGGCATGCTGTTGCAAATCGTTTCAATTTGAAAGTGTGGAAGTCGGATACTTCACGTTTTGAGGTACGTTGTGCTGTTCGAGAATGCAAATGGCGGCTATATATATTCAAGGTTACAAACACTGATTTTTTTTTTTATTACAAGATTTGACCATAAACACAGTTGCTCAATGGAGAAAAGGTTTTCATGGAATAGAAAGGCTAGTGCACAGTTTATTGGATAGCATATCAAAGAGAAATTTCGTGATGGTCGTATCTATAGACCAAAGCAAATCATAAGAGATATCCAAAATGAATTAGACGTTACATTAAATTACCACAAAGGATATCGGGCTAAACATATTACTATGGAAGAGGTACACGGATCAGCTGAAGTTTCTCTTAGTATGTTACCTTATTATTGTCACATGTTAGAGGAAACAAACCCAGGGACGATGATGAATATTAAGACTGATGATGGAAATAGGTTCATGTATATGTTTTTTTTCCATAAAAGCATGCATAGATGGTTTTAATGCTGCCATTAGACCAGTTATTGCAATTGATGCCACGTTTCTAAATGGTTCATATGGTGGCATCTTGTTTGTGGCTGTATGTCAAGACAGGAACGACCAAATATTCCTATTGACATTTGGTGTTGCGGATTCCGAGAACGATGGTGCATGGAAGTGGTTTTTATTTTGTTTGCATGATACTATTGGAGAGGTTGAAGACCTTGTTTTTGTATCTGATAGGAAAAATAGTATTGTCAAAGCGATTGCAACGGTTTTTCCAAAAGCATTCCACGGTGCTTATTTCATGCATTTAGAACGAAATATGGTTTCTATTTACAAGAACAAAGATCTTTCCATACCATTTAGGAAGGCAGTTAAGGCCTATCGAGTTAATGATCACTCATTTTACATGCTACAGTTGTTGAACATTAGTGTTGGAGCTTATAATTATGTTGTTGATGTTGGATAAGAGCGATGGTCGCGAGCCTTTTGTCTGAGAAAAAGGTACAACACTATGACAACTAATATTGCTAAGTCGATGAATAATGCAGTGAAAGATTTTAGAGAGTTACCCATTGTTGCTATGATTGACCGTATTCGAGATATGATGCAACGTTGGTTTCATGATCGAAGTATAGTGGCAGTTTCTTCTAATACACAGTTGACAGAAAGGGTTGAGGCATTTATTAGGGTTAGTGATGAATCTGCGCAACATATGAAGGTGTCCGCAATTGCATTGTATCAGTTTAAGGTGCACGATGGAAAACATAATGGAATAGTTAATTTAGAAAACCGTACATGCAGTTATAGAGAATTCGATCTTGATCAGATTCCATGTGCACATGCTTTAGTTGCCATAAAACATCGGAGATTACATTTACAACATTCACCTCACCATATTACTCGACTGCTTATCTGCTTTTAGCATACAGTGGTAAGATTCATCCAGTAGGCCATCAAGCTGACTGGTTGGTCCTTGCTGAGGTTGCAAATACAATTGTTCTACCACCTGTTACCCGTCGTCCACCAGGTCGACCGAGGAAACAATGTATACATTCTATTAAAGAAGAGATTGCATATAGAAGGTGAAGAAATTGTTGGCGCTACGATCATAACAGTCAAACATGCAAGAATCCTAAAGTATCTGAACCAGCGACATGATGATAATTTGCTATAAGGTATTGTTAATCATATATAGCTTCGATGTTTTATGTAAGATATCATTTTCCATTTTGTTGTATCTAATTGCATTTTTCTTTTAATCATTGCAAGAGATGGACTTCAGTACCTTTGATAAATTATTGACATTTATGTAGTTCTTCGATTCACTTTTCAGGGGATAATGTTTTAATCATTTTCCCTTTTTTTTTAATAACTTTTCAGAGGATAATGTTTTAATCATTCACTTCAGTCTCTTTTAATCATTTTCCGTTTTGTTGTATCCAATGGCAGCTTTATATTATATTCACTAACTGGGGAATCAGCAGGAAATAATGCTAACAACCCGATATTACAGAAGATATTTGTTTACCAATCTTATTGAAAATTGGCATGATTGAGCATAAGGCTAACATTGTAGGTTTACAGGCCACATGTGCTTACATTTTCCAGGAGACCCGATATTACAGAAAATATTTATTCACATAAAGAATAATTTGGGAAATAGTACATGTCAATATTATGTTTCATTATCGTCTAATGGTATAGAGTTTGCAAATATTTCAATAGACATTTTCCTCCTAAGAGCTTTCATTTGGTTCGCTTTGAAATCGAACTTCTGTTTGTGTGCAACGATGTATTCAGCATACATAAGTACAAATGCACCACAATGACCACTGCAATAAAATCAATATAACAACACTGTCAATTATTTCCCAATATAAAATAACAATCAGTATAAAAATATAGAGTCCAATATGACTTACGCCCCGCGTTGTTGTGAAACAGTATCAGGACCTAGTCTTTTGCAAGCGAATGGAGTCAGTTGTACTTTTCTCCGCTTATTTTCATAATAGCCTTCGTTGCACATAAGTGAGGGCAAAAAATGTGCAAGTGGGGAGACATATTGCTCCCGAAAAGATGGATCAGTGTCCTGACACAATGAATCATACACTCGTATTTTTCTTTCCACAAGATTAATTGCCGCTAAGATCCAGTGATAACTATCGACGTTTACAGGCATCAATAACTACATTAAACACATATAACTGTCATTTAACTTATATATACATTGAACTATCAAAATAACTGCATGATTATACTTACATTGTCAATCTCCCACCATGGCCAAGACCCTTCAGGTCGTTCTTCGCGAGCATATGAAAGGTAATAATCCTCCCACTTAAATGCAAGTGGATAGTAGACCTTTTTTGATATGGTTCCATCTGGGTTGGCAGGAAGTTTTTTCCATAAGTTTTGAAGAGTTATCTACAAAAATTAACAATATCAGTATTTGTAGTAATGACATGGAAAACATTTAAATAATTTTGATTTACATTATAACTTACAAAGTAGGATGGATCAATCAAGTTGTAATTGCGCGAAAATGTTGTTGGATGTGAAAGTTGGCACCTCCGTAAAACTGCCATATAAACATACAAACTAAAGGGTCAACAATATTTTGACGTAATAACATTACAACATCATCTTCATAACTTATCTTTACAAGAATGCTTGAGCGGATGGTATGAGCAACCATCTTTATAATTACTCGAAAACTGTGTCTGTCAATCCAGTGACATCATATATTTTATCTAATAGTTGAGCAAAAGTTGCATGTCTTGGAAATGACATCCATTTCGATCTCTTGCCATCATACCAATAAACCCCTTGTTCACATACCCAATGTCCATCCCAATTAATTATCAATTGTATATCATCCATGCTCATTCCTGCATAAAAAAATAAAAATTAAATTAAACTTTGCATCATGCTGACCCAGTGGTAACAATCTCGGGGAGACATGGCCTGATAACATCGAAATATCGGGTAGGGCCACCACGATACTATCAAACTGTCGGGTAGGGTCGACCCAACACTATCAAAATGTTGGGTAGGGCCGGCCCGATGAAAAAATTATTGGGCCGGCTTGATGAAAATATTATTGGGCCAGCCTGATGAAAAAAAAAATTGATAAATCCGTTTTTCATTCCTTTGATGGAGGATTTACAAATGTGAAATGCCTAAAATTGATTGAAAATCCAGAAAAATGTGCATTGACTAATAATTATAACAAATTATAGTAAAAATAAAAGTTTAACACTAACCTTGAAATTTTTCAATGTTGGGACTTTGTGAGATGGTTTGAATATTTTGCAAAGGTCGGAGTTTAGGAAGATGAGAAACAGAGATTCTCTTGGCTTAAGTTTGGTAAGAGATTTATGGAGAAGAGAAGAGAGCAAAAATAACAAAATGTGAAGAAGAAAAACAATAAAAGAACAAGTGAAGAAGAACCGGGTGAGAAAGAAGAAGACAGTGAAAATAATATTGTGTGGGTAGGGTTAAAGTAAGGGCAATTTTGTCCAACAAAAATGTTTGGGTAGAGCGTGCAAAAGTTAGTGGAGGGTGGATATATTTATAATTTTGAATTTATTTTTGGCCAATTTTGCTAAATTCCCAAAATAAAATAAAATAATAATAGGTAAACCTAATTTGAAACTCTTGCAAGCATTATTAAACATAGTGCAAACTGATAATTAGAGTGGCAAACTCAAAGCATTAAAAATCCAAAACAACATTAAAAAAAAAAGAAAAGAGATATGGATTAAAATTTTTTTCCTCTTGTTTTTTCTTCGAAAGAACAGGGTGTAGAAGCAGCCATCCCTAGGGCAGCTCTTCCTCCTCCGTGGCGGCAGCCCCTTGTCCATCTCTCTTGGTTTCCTTGGTCCTTCTTCTTCTGCTTCGGTAAGGAGAGGCCATGGCAATTTAGAGTTATTGGACCTTGCTCCCAGCAGCTTCGTCCCACCCTTCTTCTTCGTGGGGTGAGATCGAATTTTCTGAGCAGTTCTTGATCTACTGTCTTGGTCCCGATCTGTGTTTTTTCTGGCGTTCTCGATCTGCTTTCTTCCTGGAGTCCACGATCTGCTTCTTCCTGGCATCCTTGAGCTACTGGTCTTAGGTTCTAAGTTAGCTGTCTCTTTCCCGATCCATTGACAGGTTGCGAGTTGTGCTGGCGTGATCGACCCGGGGTTCGTTCTCTGTTTTTTGGTGATTGAGGGTGGTATATGGCTTCCCAGCAGCTTGGGGGAGTTGTGGTGGCAGATCCTTCACCGATCGTGTTGGGGGCTTTATCGCGTGGTTGATCGAATACCGATCTTCGGCTGGATTCTCTTCGCTGGGCTGCTGTCTTGCTGGAGCTGTGCGGAGTTGTGTTGAGGTGTGGTGAAGCAGCTCCAAGATTGTGAAGATGGGTAGTTTGTAACTGGGTGCAGGGCGTGCTTGGATTGTATCGGGGTAGTGTGTAAATTGGTGTTGGGTAAGCAGATCCAGTCTGGATCGAGTCTGGGTGGTGGGTGATTTGTTTGCTTGTGGTTGACTGTGGGTCCTTTTGGTGGGAGCTGTGTTTTCGGTTTTAGGCAGTGCTTGGTGCTGGGTGATTGGGTTACTTTTGGCAGTGTGGTGTGGTATTTTGAGTATGTTATTTGCTCCCTATGTTCATGAAAAATAACATACTTATTTTGGTTGTACTATAGATTTTGTGGGTGGTGTTTTGTTGGCAGAGTGTGGTTGGAATTTTTTGGGATCTCGGTGGGGTTGAGGTTTTTTTTTGGTGTTGTCCTTGGAGTGGTGGTTGGTGCCGTTAAAGGTGGTGTATTATCTCTAATGGCTACCGAGGAAATCTTGAAGCTTTGTGAAGCATTGTCCTTATCAGACGAAGATGGCCCAATCTTAGATATTGCAGGAGATGTTCAAGCTGATGGAATTAGAAGTGTGGAACATTGTCTGGTAGGGAAAATTCTGTCTCGGAGGAAGGTTAACCGTGAGGCTTTCCGTGGAACCATCGAACAGATCTGGGGTACCGTAGGTCGATTAGAAATTGAAATGGTAGGCGATAATGTGTTCGTTTTCCACTTCCAATCTCTTGAGGATAAAGCGATAGTCTGGTCCAGGGGCCCTTGGCACTTCGATAAAAACCTCATTGTCCTTGAGAAACCGGTGGGGCCTGGTGCTATTTCTCAACTTAAATTCAAATTCTCAGAATTCTGGATTCATATTTACAATATCCCTCTGGCGTGTATGAACTGCAAAGTGGTGAGATTAATAGCAGAGGAAGTTGGTACCATTGTTGATTTTCCGATTGATTCGAAAGACTTGTGGGGCAAATTTATGAGAATCAAAGTTAGCATTGATATTACAAAACCTCTAAAAAGAGGTATCAGGTTGAGGTTGGCGAATTTTGATACTATGATTACGGCCCTTATTAAATACGAGAGGCTCCCAGACTTTTGCTATGGGTGCGGGTTTATCGGACATTCTTTCAGGGAATGTTATAACAGTGAGGTGAGGAAAAATATTTTGGAAGGGGTCGAACCAAAATTTGGGGGGTGGCTTAGAGCATCACCTTTGGATCGTTCAAAGTTTCGGCAAAGGGGGGAGGAGACTTCAGACGCTACCCCAAAAGCCCAGGAAGATATTGAGCATGTTGTCGGAATAGGGGCACAGGGTGCCAGCAGATCGTTGTCCACTATTCCAACATCTTCTGACAAGCGCGGTGGAAAATCTAGTAGGGATTTGGGGGTTTCTGAACCCAACAGAGCACTGATAGTTGCGGATGGTATTTCGACTCAGATTATACAGCCGGTGATTCCCCCATCTAGGGAGGTCGTTGCAGTAGTATCGACAGAAGATGGGCACTCAGAGGCACTGGCTCGGATGGATGAGGAAATAGTGGGGTCAAACCTTTGTGATGAAGGGGATGTTGTTATGGGAGGGTCTTCCTGTGGTAAACCTAATTCCAAGAAATGGAAAAGATTAATCAGGGGGAGCCCCTTACAGAGACTTATCCCAGGCTGTCCAAGCCCAATCCAGAAAATGCTTCTAGTTAGGCATTATGCCAGGAGGGATCGAAAACCAGTTAAGAGATCTCTGAGTCATAAGTTTGCGGGTACTAATGCTGGAACATCTTTCTCTAAAGTGGTTGTTATAGATCCTGGTGGGAAACGAAAAGTTGTGGAAACCATAGGGGATCACCAGTTTGGGAAGAAACAGAAATTCCTGGAATTTGATTTGTCGGCAGAGTCTGCAAAGCAGGCCCGTCGGGAGCCATGAGTATCTTATGTTGGAATGTTCGAGGATTGGGGAGTCCCCGAGCATTCTTAGCTCTCCGGAAGGTTATCCGAAAACAATCCCCTAATCTAGTTTTTCTTTCTGAAACTAGATTAAAAGGCGAGTGGGCGGCGAAAGTTAAGGTGCAATTGGGCTTCTCTGGGGGTCTGCATGTGGATTGTGTGGGAAAAAGTGGAGGTTTGATGTTATTGTGGAATGATGTGTGGGATGTTTCAGTATTGTCCTTTTCCAGGGGCCATATTGATGTGGTGATTAGAATGGAGAACAACCTCAAATGGAGGTTCACAGGGTTCTATGGCTGTCCTGTCCCTAACCATAGAACCGATTCGTGGGAGCTTCTTCGACGACTGAAGGCAGTCAACCGACTTCCTTGGCTGTGTGGCGGAGACTTCAACGAACTCCTTCATACTGAGGAGAAGCTTGGCGGGAATGAACGAATTGGTCCGGGTATGTTTAATTTTCGTAGTATTGTTGAGTTGTGTGATTTTGTTGATTTGGGTTTTTTAGGGCCTTTGTTTACCTGGAACAATAAAAGGGGGGGTTCTAGAAATGTTCAAGAAAGATTAGATCGTTTTTTCGCTACCAGTCAATGGGTTAAATTGTTTTCGGGTATTAAAGTTGAGCATTTAGGGTTTATGTTTTCTGATCATAGGCCGATTTCGGCCAAGTTTGTGCGTGGTGGTCTTAGTGGTAGTGGCGGTGGAGATCGGAAGTTCAAATTTGAGCCGTTTTGGCTTAAAGACGAAGAGTGTTATTCTGTGATATGTTCGGCCTGGGGAGGGTTTGATAGTGAAACTTCTGGTAGAGGTTTAAGAGATAAGCTGGTTATGTGTGCTGATCGGTTAGAAAAATGGAGTAAAGTTAAGTTTGGATCCCTGAAGAAAGCCATTGATAGAATAAGATGTGAGATAAATCTTCTCTACGATCAGAAGCAATCTGAACTGGTTCTTAATGTTATTAAATCAAGGGAACGAGATTTAGAAAGCCTCCTCTCTAAGGAGGAATTATACTGGAAACAGCGGTCGATGGTCGATTGGCTACTCGCAGGGGATAAGAATTCTAAATTTTTCCACAGAAGAGTGACGGCCAGAAATAAGAAGAATCAGATTAGCTCATTGCTGGATAGTAGAGGGGTTCGTAGGGAGTCAGAGCAGGGCATGTCCAGTGTGGTTTTTGATTACTTCTCAGACTTGTTTAGGTCTATCCAGCCATCATCCTCTGACTTCTCTGCTGCCTCCTCTTTTCTTGAACGTAAGGTTGATGCCCAAATGGCAGGCAAACTTGGCGAGGCCTTCACTCGAGCTGAGGTACGCTCTGCAGTTTTCGAAATAGGCCCAAATAAGGCCCCTGGCCCCGATGGCTTCCATGCTCTCTTCTTTCAGAAATTCTAGAATGTGGTAGGCGAGGATGTCTGTAGTGTGTGCCTTCAAGTTCTTAATGGTGGAGGCTCAATCGAGGAGTTCAATGCCACTAATGTTGTCCTGATTCCAAAGGTTAGAAACTCGGAGCGTATGACCGATTTCAGACCCATTAGCCTTTGTAGTGTTATATATAAGACTGTCTCAAAGGTTATGGGAAACAGGTTGAAAGAAATTCTGCCCAACATTATATCTTCGGAGCAGAGTGCTTTTGTACCAGGGCGGTTGATTTTTGATAACATTATGGTGGCTTTTGAGCTTCTCCATTCTATCAAGAAACAGAAAAAGGGTAAAAGAGGGTATGCAGCTATTAAACTGGATATGAGTAAGGCTTACGACCGTGTAGAGTGGGGCTTTCTGAAGTTCATTATGGAGAAGCTAGGGTTTCCTAATCACTTTAGAGCCCTTGTTATGGATTGTGTAACGACCTCCAAGCTCTCCTTTCTAGTAAATGGGAAGTCTGTGGGGGAAGTTACTCCGCAAAGAGGGCTAAGGCAGGGGTGCCCTCTGTCTCCTTATCTCTTCCTTCTCTGTGCAGAAGCTCTTTCTTCTCTTATCAAAGGCAACGAATCTAATGGTCAATCTTTGGGTATGAGATGTTGCCGCGGGAGCCCTCTAGTGAGTCATTTGTTTTTTGTAGATGACAGTATTGTTTTTTGCAGGGCCTCAGTTCAGAATTGTGAGAAGTTGAAACAGATCCTAAATGTCTATGAGAAAGCCTCTGGCCAGCGGATTAATCTGCAAAAGTCTAACATCACTTTTAGCCCTATTGTGGAAGATGATTGCAGAGCTAGTATCTTGAATTGTCTGGGTCTAGTTAATGCCCAAGCCCATGACAAATATCTTGGCCTTCCAACCATGGTAGGGAAAAATAAACGGAAAACCTTTTGTGATATTAAGGAGAGGGTCTGGCGTAAGATCAGAGGGTGGAAAGGCAATCTCTTCTCGATGGGCGGGAAAGAAGTTCTTATCAAAGCAGTGGCGCAAGCTATTCCTACTTTCACTATGAGTATCTTCCAGCTGCCTTCTGTTCTATGTAATAAGCTGTGCTCCATGATTATGGGCTTTTGGTGGGGCGCCTCTGATGGTAATAAGAAAATTTCCTGGGTCTCTAGAGACAAGTTGTGCTCTCCGAAAATATTCGGGGGGCTTGGCTTTAAAGATTTATCTCTTTTTAACCAAGCTCTTCTTGGCAAGCAGGCGTGGAGAATTGTTATGAATAAAGACTCGTTGGTTTCTAGAGTTCTTAAGGCAAAGTATTTCAGGCAGGAGGATTTCTTATCTGTCTCTCTGAAGCAAGGAAGCTCTCATCTCTGGAGGAGTTTGGTTTGGGGCAGGAGTCTTCTTCGTAAGGGCCTTCGTTGGAGGGTTGGTAATGGTAAGGATATCAGGGCTTTTCAGGACCCGTGGATTCTGAGGGTGTCCACCTTCAGACCCTTCTCGAGTGCTCCTGTGGAAGATTTTAAGGTGGCATCTCTCATTTCCCCTTCTTCCCATTCTTGAGATTTAGCTAAGCTTGATCAGGTCTTTGTGGCAGCGAATAGGGATTCTATTCTGGAAATTCCTCTGAGTTTAGGTGATTGTGGTGATTCCTTAATCTGGCATTTTGATAAGACTGGGGAGTATTTTGTGAAGAGCGGTTATAGAGTGGCAGCGCAGGAAAAACTCTCCCTTTCAGGTTCCTCCTCGAGTCCGGATTCGAAATGGTGGCTTGCGCTTTGGAATCTCAACATTTCCCCTAAAATCAAAATCTTCATTTGGAGAGTTTGTCTCAATGCCATCCCGTCCCTTTGTAATCTTTGTTCTAGGAAGATTGTGGTTGACCCGTGCTGTTCTAGATGTGGTGATGCTCCCGAGAGCTCAGCCCATGCCCTTTTTTGGTGTAGCTCCGTGCGCCCTATTTGGGAGTCCACTGTTTTCTGGGATGTCCTCGATTTGCAGCGCCATATCTCTTGCTTTGACTTGATTTTGTGGGTTTTTGTTAGGGCCAGAAGAGCAGAGTTCGAGGAGTTCTGTATGATCCTGTGGGGGGTTTGGTCTGAAAGGAATGCCGTGCTTCATTCTAAATCCCCTAGGGTTAGTGCTGACTTGGTTTCTTGGTCTCTTTCTTTGCTCCGTGAATTTCAGGGCACCCAGAAGGTCTTTGGCTCTCCTCCCCCGGCCCCCAGGCAGTTTTGTTCTTCTTCGTGGTCGCCTCCTCCTGCAGGCTCCTTGAAGTTGAACACCGATGCTGCAGTGAAGCCTGGCTTTTCTGTGATGGGTTCTGGTGCTGTGGTGCGTGATTCGCAGGGCAAGGTTGTTGTAGCTTCTGCTAAGCCCCTCTTGGGGTTCTTTCCTGCGGAGCTTGGCGAGCTGCTGGCGTTGCGAGAGGGGTTACTGGTGGCTAAGGAGTTAAGCCTGTCTATTGAGTGGGTTGAGTTAGATGCTGCTAATGCTGTGGCTAAGGTTCTTAACTCTTGTCCTTTTTCTTTTATGGACCCTATTGTTTCTGATATTAAGGCTCTTTTTAGGGCTGTGGGAGTTTCCAACTGTCATGCCATTCCTCGTTCAAGGAATGGAATGGCACATTCTCTTGCCTCCCTCGACTTTTCCTCTAAGGAGGAATTTTTCTGGTTCAATCCTGAACCTAATTTTCTTGTTGGTCTTCTGTAATAGAAGTTTTGTTGAAATCAAAAAAAAAAAAACATTAAAAAAAGAGAGAAAAAAAAACAGTACTATTAGCAATATAATTGCTTATTATAATAACTCTGCAACGTACCAAGAAAAGGTTTCAGAGTTTGTACATAAACCAAAACGATTGAACATGTAAAAGACATATCATACGTGGGATTAATTCGAATGATTTGCAACAAACTTCTCCCTTAATTTTTTCATATAAACCAAAACGTTCTCACGGTCGGGAAGGTTTTCTTTGATAACATCAACTTCCATGAAATTTTGAATCCATGCGTGCAATCGCGGTAAAGTGGTTGTTGATTCCATCACCTTCACACCAACTGCTTCTTCAATGGACTCAAACCAGAGAGGGAGCCAACCATGAGCAATGTCTACTAAATTGATGGTGTCGCCGCCGAAGAATTTCTTGTCTCCAAGGCCTTGCTCATCCAGGATTTTCAGCATTTCAAATATTTCCTTTGCTGCCTTCTCTTGCTCTTCTCCACTTGCTTGGAAGAATGTGCGAAAATAAGGCTAATTTTGATGCCCAAAAAGTTGATTAGTTTTAGCAACAATTGTAGCAAATAGACGTGTCAAACAATTACCAATCATATACTCTCAATTTGTTGATCAACTACATATTTTTTGGTCTCAAAATAGTATATTTCTATGAAAAACTTTAGAGAGTTGTTTTTATTGATATTTTAATATTAACATAAGAGGACTTCAATAATTTTGGAAATCAAGAGAAGAAAAAAAAAAAACCTTTTGGGATTTGGCCAATTTTGAAAAGCAATCTAGTGGTTTCGATTTTTTTTTTTTTTTTTGCTAGAATAGTTTTTGGCTAGAATTAAAGGCTACCGGAAATTTTTTTTTAGTAATTTCAAATTTTTTTATTAGTACTTAAATTTGGTCAAACATCAAGGGCTTTTCTTTTAATTCCCTTTTAAAATAAATAGATTTGTGTTTTCTATACAAATAGCGATGAAGATGATCCCTAAATTGTTATTAAATATAAAAACGAACAGAAAAAAAAAAAAATACTGCCACTCTGACGTGGGAAGATTTTTAGACAGCAAGCAGCATATATCCACCCAAACAGGTTTTGATTTTCTAAAAATATGGAACGAAGTCATTTCCTTTACAAGAAAAAAAATCATGGACCACAAATTCTTTGTATATATCATAGCTGAACAATCAGATAGGCATGATAAAGAAATTGAAAGACAACTTTCAATGAGATGGAGTTGAAAATGAATTACCTTGTCTGTTCCAAATTGAATCCAGAACCGAGCTATGGCTTTCTGATAAGCATCAGTTGGCAGCAAAGGGTTCTGAGGCCATGTCTCTTCAATGTATTCAAGGATGACAAGTGACTCTACAATTGGTTTTCCACCATGAACAAGGACAGGGATTTTCTTGTAAACTGGGTTATATTTCAAGAGCAATTCACTCTTGTTGGTTATGTCTTCTTCTATGTACTCATATTCCACACCCTTCAGTTTTAGAGCCCATATCACTCTCTGACTAAAGGGGCTTGGCCAAAATCCATGGAGCTTCACTTCCTCCATTGAAGTTGTGAGATGAATATGGAACTGTGCAAGATCAATGTATGTATATTAATTTGATTAAAGTCGGGGTCGTCTGGCTTGGGCTATAAGATTAAAGTGTGACGATTAGTCAATGAAAGACCATTATGTCTTTGGCTGATAGTAGAACCTTGAATCTTATTTGCTTAATTGATTTACCTATCCCTATATTTATAGTTATTCATTTTATCTCACTTATTTTTTCAACACTTCTACTTTAAGAATTCCTTGTTCTAAGGGAAGATTGGTTGCTAGCCAAAAATCTTGGGCTCTCTGTGCATGCAATGGAAACTCTGATGTTATTTTGAATAGGGATGTCAGGCTAGCTTTAAGATCGAAGATGTGAAACCTGTTAATAACAGGTGTTTGACTAAAGCCCTAAAGAGTTTGATGAAAGTCTTGAGAGAATATTGACAAAGGAACTCCAGATCAACAATGGTGGAAATATTATTTTCATTAAAAGTAAACTGAAAACAGTTACAATACAGCTATTTAGCACTAATTCTAGTAGAGTTATAATCCTCTACTTTACTAACAGAATTTCCTAAAAATATGGATAACCAATTAAGGTTCCAGCTCAGCATAAGTTTAAATAAACTCATATAAAACAGCTTTCATAAATAACGAGTTACAAATATAACTAAAGCTGGAACCTTGGTGCTGGAAACTCATCAATTGGAAACTAATCAATTATTAGTATCCTTTGCATGCCCCTTCAAACTGAACTGGGGTGAGGAAGCCAAATTCAGTTTGCTTCGCAAGAGTAGAAAATCGAGCATGAGGCAATGTTTTGGTGAAGTCATATGCCTTTTGTGAATCAATAGGTACATATTGAACAACAAGTTGGCTAGCTGCTATCTTCTCCCAAATAAAATGAATGTCCACTTCAATGTGTTTTGTGCATTGGTGAAAAATAGGATTATGAGCAAGAGAACTTGCCCCTGTATTATCACACCATAAAATTGGAGTACTAGCCAACTTAATACCCAATTCTTGGAAAAGAGAACACAGCCACAAAACTTTAGTTGAGGCTTGGGAAAGAGCCCTATATTCGGCCTTTGTGCTTGATCTTGCAACAACCTTTTGCTTCCTTGAATACCACGTAATCAAATTAGAGCCAAGGAACACACAACAACTGCTGGTAGACCTCCTATCATCTAGGCAAGATGCCCAGTCCGCATCGGCAAAAGCTTCAATATAGAGCTACTGTGTAGGCTGAAATAATAAACCAATACCAGCTGTCCCCTTCAAGTATCTCAATACTCTTATACATGCTTGCCAATGAACATCATTAGGGGCAGTCAAAAATTGGCTCAACTTGTTTACAGGGAAAGAAATATCAGGACGAATATAGGTGAGGTATTGGAGAGCACTAAGAGTGTCGCGGTAGAGAGTGGGATCTGTGAAAGGGCTACCATTGCCAAGGCTCAATTTAACACTTGAGCAAATTGGAGTATCATAAGCCTTGGAGTTTAACAAGTTGGTTTTGGTCAAGAGATCAAGGATATACTTTGTTTGAGTCAAAAATATACTTTGAGCATTCCTAAAAACCTCAAATCCAAGAAAATAACCAACTGACCCCAAAGTCTTCAAGGCAAATTTCGAATTCAGCATGTGTATGGTGTGATGAATTTGCTTGGAATCTGTTCCCGTGATGAGTATATCATTAACATAAACTAGCACATAGAGCAAAGTTGAACCAACCCTCTTTATAAATAGTGAAATATTAGATTTGGAGTTGGAGAAACCCCAAGAAAGAAGAGTTGTCTTGAGATTGTGAAACCAAGCTCTTGGAGCTTATTTTAGCCTATAAAAAGCTTTCTTAAGTCTGCAAACATGATTAGGAAACTGAGAACGTTCAAAGCCAGCTGGCTGCTCCATAAACACAACCTCTTCCAAGTTACACATTTAGGAAGGCATTGTTCACATCCACCTGCTGAATATCCCAACCAAATGAGGCTACCAAGGTAAAGATTACTCTTATAGTAGAAGGCTTGATAACTGGACTGCAGGTTTCTAAAAAACCAATCCCACGGATTTGGTGAAACCCTTTAGCAACCAACCGTGCCTTGTACTTGGCCATTGTCCCATCAGGTTTGTACTTGACCTTAAACACCCATTTGTGTCCAATTATGTTGCAAGTAGCACTAGGAGGCTTAAGAACCCAAGTATCATTTTTCATGAGAGCCATATACTCCTCTTGCATAGCTAACTTCCATTTAGAATCAACAAGAGCTGTCTTGACATTTGTTGGAATAGACTCTACTAAAGAGGCACAAGGAGATTGACATAAAGCAGAATAGACTTTGGGTTTAAGGCTGCCTGTTTTGGATTGTGTAACCATGTGGTGTGTGGCAGTAGGGAGAAAGGAGGAATGTGGTGCAATAGCTATAACAGGTGATGAGAGAACATACCTAGGCTGCTGACAGGGCTTAGAGGATAACCAACAACAAGACTCACAAGATGAGGAATTACAGCAACTAAACTGGATGATGAAGTGTGTTTAGGTGCAAAATTGTGTTTAAGAAGAGGCAGAAAAATTGACAGTGGCAAGCTAGGTGCAGATTCCACCGAAACAGAAGTAGGAAACAAATAGGAGTAAGGGAAATCTAGCTTATTAAACAAAACGTTCCTAGACAAATAAACTCTACCCAATGGTTGTAAACATCTATATCCTTTATGTTAAAGACTATAACCTATAAAGACACATTTGGTGGAGTGAAAGTTGAATTTTTTTTAAAGGAAAATGGTTTAAGGTAGGGGAAATAAGCACAACCAGATGTCTTGAAATAGTGATAATTGGGTTTTCTATGAGTAAGCTTTTCATAAGGTGAAATGGAGTTCAAAACTTGTGTAGGAATATTATTAATGAGAAGAGTAGCAGCTTGAAAAGCTTCTACCCAAAACGTTAAAGGCATTTTGGGGTGTGCTAATAAGGTAAGGCCAATCTCCACAACATGACAATGTTTTTTTTCGGATACCCCATTTTGTTGATAGGTGTAAGGACATAAGAACCTAAGAAGGATGCTATGTTGTTTAAGATAAGGAGTAAAGGCTTGGTACTCTTTGCCCATATCGGTTTGAAGAACCTTAATGGACCTCTCAAATTGTTTTTCAACTTGTGTTTTGAAGGAAACAAAGGTGGTTAAAACTTCAGATTTGAGTTTTAGAGGAAATAACCATGTGTAACGTGTAAAACAATCAACAAATAGGATGTAGTATTTATGCCAATAGTAGAGCCTATTGGTGAAGGACCCCGAATGTCTGTGAAGACTAATTCTAATGGTGAGGTTGTTGTAAACGTAGAGTTGGAAAAAGGAAGTTGATGTAACTTTTCAATTTTACAAGAATCATACCACAAGGGCTGTTTGATAGAACACCTAATGTGGATAGATTTTAGCACCTGTTTTGAAACATTAAAGGAAGGGTGACCTAGTTTTGTATGCCAAATGTTAGCAATATTATCAACACACGAAGTAGCATGTGATGTAACCTTAGCAGCAGAAGAATTAGTAACATGAAAAGAAGAGTTTAAAGAAGCAGAATTGGCATTACTTAAAGCACTTGGTGCAGAAAATACAACATTAGAAACAACAGTATTGTTAGAAGCAATCATAGCATGCTTATTACAATGATTAAAATGAAAATGAGTAAGATAAGTTAAAGCATCATCTGATAAAAGACCAGGTAGCTTAGAGTTGCTAGCATGAAGCTTTAGTTGGTACAATCCATCCTTAAGGGTTCCTTGGAGCAACACTTTCTTGGAAGTCTTGTCCTTTATAACAGATAAACATCCTGAAATTAAGCCAAAACATTATTGTCTCTAGTAAAAGTAGATATGCTAAGCAAATTTTTGGTCACTTTAGGAACATGCAAGACATTGGTCATTTGTAAAGTTTGTGTAGGTTATGTGTGAGACTTTACTAGAGAATTACCAATATTGTCAATGATAAGCTGTTGACCACTACCAACAACTAATTTTTGAGAACCTTTATATTGAGAGTAATGTGAGAGATTACCTAGATCCGATGTCACATGTGTTGTAGCTCAACTTTCGGCATACCAAGCTGGATCATGGATTGAATCTGGAGCAGCAACATGAGCTGAATGTTGATGGAATAAATTAGCTTAATAGTTGCTTGGATAGCCTGGTTAAGCAGCCCCCTGAAAATACTAATTATTGAACTGTTTAGGCACCCCATTTCCTCCGTAAGCATTCACTTGCATAGCATTGAAGTTGCCACCAGGATGTCCTCCAGTATTTTGAGTCACTTGTGGACTTGGATTGACCCTATCATACCTATTATAACATTGTGTTGCTGAATGTCCAACTCTGCTGCAGATTTGACAAATAGGCTTGGAATTATTATTCCACCTGCCTCTTCCTCTCTTGCCACGATTATTATTGTTTCCATTTCCTATTCCTCCATTAGGAAAACCCCCCTTATTGTTTCCATTACCTCTACCACCACCACTAGCAGCAGCAAAATTAGCAGATGGAGTAGAGGTATCAATCTGATTTACCACGTTGAGGTGTTCAATCCTCTGCTCATGAGTTATGAGCATTTATTGGGCTTCATGAAGTGATATGTAGGACTGCTGTTGTGATAAAATCACTACTACTGGGTCATACTTGTTACCAAGACAGTTCAAAACACTCAACAACAGATCTTGATCAGTGACCACTTGTCCAGCAGACTTCAAGTCATTACCAAAGCTTCTAACCTTCAAACTGAACTCACTAACGGTGCTAGAACCCTTCTTGACATTCTGAAGTTGTTGTTTAAGTTGCAAGATCTTTGCAAGAGACTCTTTAGAAAATATAGATTCTAAGACTCTCCAAAATTCTAATGAAGATTGACATTCAGTGGCTTCTCCAATCAAACCCTCACTAACTGTTGTCATCAACCAACATAACAAGAGCTGATCAGCATTTCGCCACTCAACAAACTCTTCATTGACCACAGTTTCTTTTACTAAACTATCAGCAGTAGAGACTCCTATAAACTGATTAGGGCAAAGTTTACCTCCATTGATGAAATCTTTGAGTTGAAGAGCCGTAATCGCTGGAAGAATCTGTGCCTTCCAATGAAAGAAGTTATCACGATTCAGCTTCACCCAAAGATTAAAGTTGAGAGCCTTAGAAATCGAAGCAAAATGAACCTGTTTTGTAAAGTAAGACAATGTCGATCGAGAATCAAGATTCGAGCTGGAAGCCATTCAAGGCTCTGATACCATATGAAACCTGTTAATAACAGGTGTTTGACTAAAGCCCCAAAGATTTTGATGAAAGTCTTGAGAGAATATTGACAAAGGAACTCTAGATCAACAATGGTGGAAATATTACTTTCATTAATAGTAAACTGAAAACAGTTGCAATACAGCTATTTAACACTAATTCTAGTAGAGTTATAATCCTCTACTTTACTAACAAAATATCTTAAAATATGGAAAACCAATCAAGGTTCCAGCTCAACACAAGCTTAATATAAACTCACATAAAACAGCTCTTATAAATAACAAGTTACAAATAAACCTTGGTACTGGAAACTAATAAATCATTAGTATCCTTCATAGAAGATATCAAGGTCTTGTGTAAAGAGGTAGGCTATTGGTAATGTCGGGCTCCCTCTCTAATTTGGAATGGGGTGACCTTTAACTAGGGGCGCAACTATAAATTTATTTTAAGATGGGATAAAATATTTTTTATTTAGAAAAAAAATATATTATTTCGTATTATGCAAAATTTTTATTAAATAATAAATTAAAGGGAAAATTACACAAACTCACCCGAGATTAGGTAATATTGCATGCAACGTCAACTTTTACCATAATTACACAAACGCTCCTAAAATTTGTTGATTAAAGAGTGGACTAGCGGTTGACTAACTGATTTAAGGGTAAAAATATCTTTTATATAAATTTTTTTAAAATAGACTTTTTACACCATTTTTAAAGCTACCAAATAAGATAAAATCACTATTAAAAAAAGTATTGAATTCTTTAAAAGAAAAATATAAATTAATCCCACTAGCAATAGCATCAACGAATTTTTTCCTATTTTGCAATATGAAACGTTAAATGTAACTTGGTCAACTGATTTTAGAGGATATTTTGTGTAATTATATTAAAACTTACCGCTACATGCAATATTATTTAAATTTTTGAGTATATTTATGTAATTTTTCCTAAATTAAAATAATATATATATATATTGAAAATTTTGGACTGGGCTATAGCCGAGCCCACTCCTGAAGTGCTCCGCCACTGCCCTTAACCTTGGCTCTTCGATCTTTTTCTTATGAAGAAGCAGTTTTGGCATAATGTTTGTGTGGTGAATTGTATTTGTCCTTGTCTTTAGGGAAGTTATGTTAATGTCAAAAAAAAGAAAAAAAGAAAAAAAAGACCACCTATCTATCTTGGTATGTAGTGGTGTCAAACGAATGGAATTTTTAGATTTTTGGATTTGAATAAGACTTTATCCTAAAAAATCGGACTTGATTCATATTGCATTTTTTCAAAAAAATTCAATCCAATTCGAAACTTCGGACTGGATCGAATGTATTTTCTCAAATTTTGGACCAGATTCAGATTTTTTCAAATTTCGAACCGCATTCGGATATTTTTGATTTATTTTTGGTGTTTTTTCAAATTTTTATAAAAAACAATTCTTTAATTTTTTTAATTTTCTTTTAAAAATATTTAGGTTTTAATAATATTAAGATGCATTGTTAAAAATATTCTGATTGGATTCCATTACATTAATATTTTATTACTTTATTAAAATATTTTATTACCAATTAGTTATGATATATTTCGGATTTTTTCGGATTCGAAATTATACAGATCAGATTTTGACCGGATTCAGATTTAGACAATTTTGGATTCGAATTTATCTGAACCCATATAGTGATTTTGAGTTTGCATATCCGAAAATCGAATTCAAAATTTTTTTTTTGTCCTATTTTTCAGACCGGACTCGGACTTGGATTCAAACCTCATCAGATCAAACAATCTGAATTCGATTGTCACCTCTATTGGTAAATAAGATTTAAATCCTAAATATCTTGTAGCACAACAAGAGGTTTTATTAGCTATGTCATATATATATATATATATATATATATATATATATATATATATATATATATATATATATATATATGACACCTAAGGGTGCATTTGGTGCGTGAGATCGGATTGAACTATTTTTATGAGATTGGATGGGATTGGACTAATTAGTAGTGTCAAGTGTTTGGTGCAGTACATATTGGATTAAAAATAGTACTATATCTTATTTGGTATAGTATGAGATTGAACAAAAAAATAATAAAAGTTACAGGGTAAATAACACCTACCTCCTCTGAGGTTTGCTCAATTACAGTAGAAGTCAACTTTTACAGTAGGAGTCAACTTCTGAGTTTATTGACAAAGATCTCCCCTCCCATTAGTCAACTTTTAGATTTTTTGACAAAGACCTCTCCTAGTTAACTGTTACATTTGACCAAATTTTACTAAGGGCAGGGGAGGTATTTGTCAATGAACGATAACGTTGACTCCTCTTGTAGTTGACAAAACTTCAAGGGAGGTCAATGCAATTAGCTCAAAGTTAAATTATTTAAATTAAATATAAATTTTTTAATAATAATTTAAAAAGAAAAAAAAAAGCTTGGGACAATTGAGGCGGGACAAATACAGCTGCATGGGTAATTCCATACAACTGCCAAACCCTGGATAGGACTGGATTTAGTCTCCCAGTCTTGTCATGCGTAACAAACG
Organism: Xanthoceras sorbifolium; assembly: GCA_003430845.1. NCBI lineage: Eukaryota > Viridiplantae > Streptophyta > Magnoliopsida > Sapindales > Sapindaceae > Xanthoceras > Xanthoceras sorbifolium. The sequence goes on along the minus strand of CM010616.1, from coordinate 8,273,230 downwards.
CGCCCTAAGAGTCTTGTTTTATGTATATTTTGTTTTTATGAGCAGTGGATGAGTTACCATAATGCTTTTTTTGAAAGAGTAATGTTAGACATATGTGTCAATTAGTGAATGATTTCACAATTAATATTAATTTATCTCACTTGTTATACGAATTCATTTACCAATTGACACATCATTAGTTATGATATAAGTTGAGATACAAGGATGGAGGTCTATCGTTACTCTATTTAAAATGTTAAATGCACCATTAGAATTTGGAATACTAAAGCCATAGATTGAAAGGGAAATTGAAATGTTGCACATAAAATTTATCATTTGGTAAAAAGAATGAAAACCTACAAGCATATAGGGATTGATATAAGAATATCAGAAAGTAAAGGCCCTTCCCTCGACAATAATTTCTATCACCACTTGAAAGTCAAAGTTGACGTGTGAATAAATATTGTTTTTATTTAAATATTCTTTCTCCCTAGTCCCCATCCCTTTCTTGTAGACATGGCCATCTGAATAAATATTGTTTTTATCAACCGGAACTGGGACCGGGGAGGTTCCGGTTGGAACCGCCCGGTTCGGTTCCTCCCCGATTTTTTTGGAACCGGCGGTTCAACAGCCGGTTGAACCGCCGGTTCCAAACCGCCGGAACCGGCCAAAATAAAAAAAATTAAAAATTAAAAATTAAAAATAAATTAAATATATAAAATTGAAATAAAATTTTAATAATATTATAAAACTATAAAATTAAATAAATAAATAAAAAATTAGGGTTTGCACTTAATTTTACCTCAATTAAGCTGCCTACGTATCCTCTAGGAGGAATCAAAGCCCACGTAGTTCTTTTACCTATTATGTTTCGAATGTGATCAATCGTCGCTTGTTCCTTCGGTTGCCGTTGTATCCTCGTTAGTGTCGAAAAAGTCATTGTCGTCGGACACCAGATCCAATTCTTGCTGCCGGTATGTGGCCTTGGTCCAGTCGTCAACATAGACCTGGATCTGTATTGAGTCAGGACTGAGCAATGCTCGTCTCTCGTCCAGAACATTGCCACCTGCACTAAATTCCTGTTCGACGGCGACGGCCGAGACAGGGTTTCCAAAAATTTGTTTGGCAATGATGGCTAAAATTGGAAAGTTAGTTGCGTGCTCCCTCCACCATTGTAGGACGTTAAAGTCTGGGGTGTCCAAAAACTCAAAGGAGGTGTTTATGTAAACATCAACCTCTGAAACATAGGTTGATGAAGACAAACTCCCCGACGTCCTTGCTTTTTTGGTAAACACGCTTGCCCCTAACTTCCTTAATGTAGAGGGAAAGCGCGAATGACTAGTACTACCGCTTCCGCTTGGTTCCGATTGTTGAACATTAATGTTCAACGAGGGACCGTAAACAGAACGATATTCGTCATACATTGAATAAAATAAATTCCTAACATTATTATATAAACCACTAACATCTATGTCCATTATCCCTAGAGATTGGTAATAAAGTGTAAAAAATTCATATAAACTATTAAATTTATTCCTAGGGTCAAAAACTGATGCAAGAGTATAAATTACAGGAATGTCCCTATAATAGTTTATCCATCTTTCTCGCATTGCATAAACACACGGAACTAATTCATTTATTTGTGAACATTCATTAAGTGCACCTACAATATTAAGGGCTTCAAATAAAAATAAATGTGAAGTTGGATAATATATACCGGATAAAGAATTTGTTGCATCATGAAAAACTTTTAAAAGCATGCAAATTTTTGTACAAACATCCCAATGGTGTTCATATAAATTAATGGTATTAACATTATGCTGCATAAATCTAACTAATAATTTTCTATACTCGTAGCTTTCACAAAGCAACTTATATGTGGAGTTCCAACGAGTTGGAACATCACGGGAAAACCTAATTGGATGTTTCCCGTTAGCTTTACAATACCTAGCCCATTGTTTCATAGTGCTAGGATGTTTCCACAAATAGTATAGAGCATCCCTAATTGGTGTAATCCACTCATATAGTGTTTGCAAACCATGTTGTACAGATATATTTAAAACATGGCAAACACATCTTTGATGAAAAAATCTGCCGCCAAAATAGGGTTGACACAATTGAATTAATTGTGGAACGGCGGCAGTATTATTTGCAGCATTATCAAAACCAATTGCAAAAATTTTACTCTCAATACAATATTCTTCAAAAATAATTTTCATTAATTTATAAATATTATCATCAGTATGGGTGTCATCAAAAACTCTAAATGCCAATATTCGTTTTTGCAAATCCCATGATTGGTCAACGAAATGGCAAGTGAGTCCTAAGTATGAATGTTTTTGCCAATGATCACTCCAGATATCGGCACAAATAGACACACGACCCGGATAATTTTGAAAATATTTTACTAAAGCTTTTTTTTCTTTTTTATAAATATCACACATAGTACGTTTTAATGTGGTCCTAGGTACTCTACATGCAGCGGGATTTAAAGCATTATGACAGTATTTTAAAAAATCATTTTTTTCGCCAAAACTAAAGGGGAGATGTTCGGTCGCTACCATTCTTGCTAATTGGTCCCTATTATTTTGATCAGTATATTTAAATAAAGGATGGTTAGGGGATGTGTACCTTGCAATTTGGTGTTATCCTCGCTGATGGTGAGCTTCGGCTGGATGTTTGTTGTTGATATGCTTCCAATACGTCCCGTACCCTCCGGATTTGTTCCATTTAAAATCTTTGGAACAATAATTACAAACCACTATAACTAAACCATCCTTTTCCACCCTCTTCATATGAACTTTAAAAAGTTCAGATTTGTACTTTGACAAATCTGGCTGCTCCTGCGGCTGCGGCAATTGTACGGTTTCACTTAGAATTGGATTTGGGAGGTTTGGAGCAGAGGAGGGACCACCGCCAGAAGAGGGATGAGAATGATCAGGATTAAAATTAATAGGAGTTTCATTACCAAAAATTACCTCCTCAAATTCTCTTTCTTGTAGGTATTCAGCAAAATTTCGATCGTTGTTGTATTCTGGGAAAGGGCGACTTTGCACTTCTTGAACATTTAAATCCGGTACCTGCTCATTTTGCTCAACGTTTCTGTTGGAAACGGACCTTCGGCCTTCGGAAATAGATCTTCGACCTCCGGAAATAGATTTTCGACCTCCGGAAATAGATTTTCGACCTCCGGAAATAGATGGTCTTGATGGTGATGCCATTATAAATTTATAAAATAAAGTGTTTAAACAAATAATGAAAACAATTGAAGTAGTGAAAAATAATAGCAAGATTGAGAGAATGAGAGAATTAGAAAAATATTGAGAGAATTAGAGATGAGAGAATGAGAGAATTTGTGTAATTGAATTGGAGAATTGATGGGGTTTATATAGTTTTTTGGATTGGAAAAAAATTAATATTTTTAAAACTTTAGGGGTTAAATTGTAATTTTTTAGGGGTTATTTTGGTAATTTTCCTAGGGAGCCATTGAACAACGGCTCCCTCCCTAACGGCTACATTGCTGCCACCTGGCAGCTGGCAGCAGATGGCCGTTGGCCACACTGTGGCCAACCGCCAAATTTTTTTAAAATTTTTTTTTTCTAAAAAAAAAAAAAGAAAAAAAAGAAAAACCGGAACCGCCCGAACCGGGCGGTTCCGTGAACCGCCGGTTCCAAACCGGCGGTTCTGGTTATTTTTTTAGGGAAACCGGAATCGGGACCGACTGTCCCTGTTCCGGATCCCGGTTCCGGAACCGGAACCTAAGGTTCCGGTTCAAAACCGCCGGTTCGGTTCGAACCGCCCGGTTCGAACCGAACCGGGGCCATGTCTACTTTCTTGTTCATTGTTTTTATTTTATTTCTAAAATACTTTTCTAAAAATTGCAGACCATTAATTTTGTAAAAAAAATCACAATAATAATAATAATAAATTCGTTGTCTTTTTTATAGGAATATTAAAATAACTTTAACAAGATTTTATTTCAACTTTTGTTACTTTACAAAGTGGGGTGCTAGTAAATAATTTTTATTTAGAATATTTGAGGGTTTTTTAAGGTTAATTGCACTAACATCCCCTGTTGAATGGCAATATTGCATTTGCTGGTAAATTTTTTGTTTATTGTACAAACCATCCCTCAATTTCATTGACTAAACTGTTAACTCACAGTGAAGTTAACAGTAAGTTACTGTAGTAAGGGTAAAATTTTCTTTTTTCTATTAAACCATTAAAATACAATAAAAAAGTAAAAATAATTTTAAAAAAAAAACTTAAAAAATAATGGACCAGATGAGATCTCGTCTATTAGATGGGATAAAAATATCTTCATCATATGGACCAAATCACCAAAAAAAAAAAAAAAAACATATGGATTTTCTTCTTCTTCTTTCCAAATTTTTTTTTTCAGATTTTTTTTAAAGCCCAAATACTTCTTTTGCTTCTAGATTTTTTTCCAAATCCAAATACTCTTCTTCCAGATTTTTTTTTCCAAACCCAAATACTTCTTCTTCTTCTAGATATTTTTTTCCAGTAGCACAACCAATAAGACTCTCTACATAAAAATCAAATATACTAAAAACCCACCATCTAATAATTAGAATACAGGGTGTACACATAAACACAATCCCCAAACTGACGCCCCCACAAAAATAACACTTCCATTACATCACCACACAACGCGGTTAAACAATTTCTTCAATTGGGTTGCCTCTTCTTTTCTCCCTTCAGAAATATATTTATCTCAAACCCAGGACACCACAAAAAAAAAAAAAAAAAAAACAGAGTTTTCTAATCACCCAAACTCGATTTCAAAACAAAGATCTAAAACAAAAACTTTACTACAAATCCTTTAATCAATATAAAAATCGAAAATAATTTTTCACCAATTTTTATTGGCAGCACCAACTTTTTCACCAATTTTTTATTGGCAGAACCAATTTTTTCACTCCTTTTCTCTCTCTCTCTTGAAACCAGGCTATGCTTCACTATCTGAGTTATCCCCTTATTCATGTATTGTTGTTGTTTCCTAATACAAAAAGAAAGACGCACACAAATGAAGCTTCTTCTCCTTAATTTTTTTTTTTTTTGAAGTGAGATTTGAAATGGAAAGAGATCTAGAAATATCCAGATCCAGGTCTCTTTCCATTTGCTTTCTGTATATATATATATATATATATATATTAAATAGAATTGAAGAAGAAGAAGAAGAAGAAGAATCCGGAAAAAATAAATAATTTTTTTTATATAATTAGTAAAGAAAATAATTTATTAAATAAAATATAACTAAAATAAAATGGTAAGGGTAGAAAGGTTTTTTCGCCCAAAATATTAACTTTATCATCAGTCAACCGGTTGGTCAACGAAATTGAGGGGTGGTTTATGCAATAAATGGAAAACTTACCAGCAAGTGCAATAACGTCATTCAACAAAGGTGTTAGTACAATTAACCTTTTTTTTAAAGCGAGTTTGAGGAGCTAGAGTGCAAGTGTTATAAAATTTTAGAAAAATTGTAATTTTTTTAATAAGGCATCTATGTGAAAAGTTAATTTTTTTTTATGAAATATTAAATTTAACGATTTCCAATACTCTTATTATTCTTAACTTTTTTAATTTTTGGATAAAGATACCTATAATGAATTTTAAATTTTTAAAAAATAAAATAAAATAATTTTTGCATTTTTAACCATTGAAATTGTATATCATACTTTTAACAACAAAGTATATACAAAATCTCTAATACCCTAAAGTTTCCTAAGATTGAATTCTTAAGGAGACAGAAATTGAAATACAAAAGTATATTTCACTTTGGGCTTGTCAAGACCAAAGTGAAAGACAAAAAGTACATTTCACTTAGGCCTAGATAAGGCCGAAGTGAAATAATATAGGTTTTGTCCAGGTCAAAGTGAAATACACTTTTATCTTAGGTAGGTAAACATAAAATACACCTATGTATTTCACAACTTCTAGCTTCGCAACAATTTATGTTCACTAATTCTTCATGTTATTAAGTTTGACAGAGATTCGAAACGAAACACACCTGAGTTGAATTAAAAGGCATACAGGTACAAAACATAGTTTCAGATGTCATTGGTTGATTGTGATATGATCTCTTTCTACCATATCAGATCGTGCGTAACGAATGAGTATATAGATGACTGATATAGGATAGTAATAGCACATGTTGAGAAAACTAAGAATCATCAACTGAAAATTGTACTTGCCCAGGTGACTCTCGTTCATGGTGGCAGAAAAAAGTTGTTTGTTTGCATACACAAACAATATGCCAAGGAAGTTGTAACATCCCGGATTGCGGGTAATGACTTTTTGATATATATGAAATATGTGAAACTAAAATTTTACTATTTGAGGGGGGTGTAAAGGTAATTAAATTTTACTATTTTACTATTTTATGATTTCCAGCGGACCGGATTGAATAGTGAAAAATGAGAAAAATGAAAAAATTGGAAAACTGAACCAGAGAGCATCGCGACCTGGTCACCGCGACCACAGGTCGCGATGGCTCGCTCGCGGTAAAGAACGCAAAATCTGGCAGTGAGTACCGCGACCAGTCACCGCGACCATAGGTCGCGATGGCTTGCTCGCGATGAAAATGACAAAACCTGGCAGTGAGCAACGCGACCACAGGTCGCGATGGACTGCTCGCGATGAAAGTGTCAAAAACGGGCAGAGAGCAGCGCGACCACTCGCGCGACCAAGGCGCGCTCGCGAGGAAGGCGGTGCGCGCACTCCAGTGAGTGTCGCGACCTGGTGCCGCGACCACAGGTCGCGACGGCGGTCGCGGTAGCGAAAAAAATATAAAAAAAAAGAAGTGGCTTCTCGAAGAAGCCAGAAATCATCACAGAACAGAGAGAGAGAGAGAAGAGCGAGAAAAAGAAGAAGAAGAAGAAGAAGAAGAAGAAGAAGAAGAAGAAGAAGAAGGAGAAGAAGAAGAGGAAAGAAAGAGAAAAGAGAGAAAGTAAGTGTAGGAGAAAGGAAAAGGAAAGACGAAATCGTAGAACCGCGATTCTCGAACGAAAAGACGGTACCGAGGTTGGTGTACGTTGTTTTTCGAAATCGTTACGAAAAGCATTTCGTTATCGTTTACGTTTTTGTTTTCGTTATGTTTCTCGTTTTCGTTTAGATTTCGATTTCGTTAATTGTTTCCGATTTCGATTTCGTTAATTGTTTTCGATTTTGATTTTGTTAAATGTTTTCGATTTCGATTTTCGATGTGTAAAAATTGATGATTGAGATACGTATGGGTGATTATGGAAAGATTTTATACGGGATCGCATTTGTTTGTGTTTCGAATATTTCCGAAATTGTTCATATTTCTTGAAGTTTATTATGTGATTTATATGACTATTGAATGATTATCGATTATTGAGTAATTATTGCGAAATTGATTGTGAATTTGGTTTATCGAAACGGCCCTAGGATACGTAGACATAGAAAAGGATATAGGAGGTTGGTATACCAGCTGGGTTTTATTGAGCAGTACTGCGCCGATATTGATTGATTGATATTGATGATATTGATGTACCTCCTCTTGGATTCGTCCAGAGGCTGGGAGATACGTACCTCCTCGGGATTCGTCTCGGGGGTTGGGAGTTAATGTACCTTCCCAAGGATTCGTTCCTGGGATAGGGAGTTATGTACCTCTCTAGGTTCCGTACCCACGGTCCTAGAGTTGGGAGACACGTACCTCCTCAAAATTCGTTCTGGGGGTTGGGAGCTTGACCCATATTCCAGTCCGTATATGTTTAGTATTCTAGCGGGCCAGAATTGATTGGAATTGAAAAGTGTATTGAATGTTTTTATTGATCGAAAATTATATATTGACCTCTTTATTGAAGTTCAAATGCTTAAAATTATTATATACTTTGATTCTGCAATTTAATCGAATTGATATATATATATATTGTGAATTGTTATTATTAAAGTTATATATGTTTCTATATTGAGATTTTAGTACACCCACTAAGCTTTATGCTTAGCGCGTTAGTTTTTGTGTCTAACGCGTAGGTACCAAGAATCCGGACGAAGGTAAAGACTGAAGAACTGGAAGAATTGCAGACCGAGTCACAGGATTGTACAGTTGGGTAGCGATATTTTTGTTATGTATATATATTCTGAAAGCATGCATATACAGTGAATTGTAAATATGTTTTGTAATATGTTTTTAATTAATTACTTTACGATTTCTGAATGTCTGTATATATATATATATATATATATATATATATATATATATATATATATATATATAAAAGTTTGAACTGTTTTATTTTATTAACTGAATTGATAAGTCGCACTAAACGGCAGAGTGCGTAATTGTTTGAAATTGTTATTGAAGTGTTATTGAAATTGGTATTGAATTGATTGTGTAAAAACAGGTTTTGGAAAGTCCGAAAAACAAACGATACTCTGCCGGATTTCCGTAAAAAGTTTATTTATTGTTTTATGGGCTCACTTGAAAAGGATTTCTAAACTGTTTTATGGGCTCACAATGATTTTTGAAATGTAAAATGAAGTTTTGAAAAAGTTTTGAAAGTCCGAGTAGCGCGCCCCGGGTCGGTCCGGCCGGGTCGGGTCGGGGGGTGCTACAGAAGTTTCCAATTCTATCGACGACAAATCCAATCATTGTTGATGCATAGTTGTTCAATGATTTAGGGAGCTCACTAATCATGAATTCGTCTAGTCCATTTACACCAGAGTCTTGCATGAGACCTAGAAGACAGTAGTGCAGTGCCAACCAGAAGATGCTCATACTTGAGATTCCTCATCTGGGTTGCTTCCTTTCACGATCTACAATCTGCAACCTGTGAACCTCAACCCGCCATGAAACGACACAGAAGATTGTACACAACACCATTCCAAACCAAATTCTCACGATTTTACCTAGCTGCAGCTGAGAGTTTGAAACCCCTTTTTTTGAGGTCAAGAACTTATTAAAAAGAAACGAACTTGTTGCTTGTGAGATGGGTTTAACAAATATAACCATGTAAAAGGTAAAATCTGTTGAATCCAAGTGCTCTCCCTACTCACTAAAAAAGGTGTCTCTTATTGATGCCGTCAAACCAATCACAAGGAAGGTACTCTACATAGGAATCATTTTTAAAAGAAAATTTGATTCCTCCACTTATGTCACGATGTAAAGTCGGCCTGTCTGTTCTTGCTGTTCTGGACAAAGATTGGAGGATTCAATTATGGCAGTTTGTCCAGTCATCTGCCATAAATTGTATTTTAATGTTAAAATGATTTTGACAGTTCAGTTAGACTTGTAGATTTAACATGATTAATTGAAGAGGTCATACTCATGTTCGAGTTGACATAAATATGGGTAATAACATGCATAAAGTGTTATTATTATCAATATAATTGCTTGTATGTGAGAGAGAGAACTGAGAAAATTCCTGAAAGAGGTAAAGGAATAATTACATACCTGAAGATTTTGAGTCGAGGTGATAAGTGTGTTTGGTTTCCATAATTTAAAAAAAAAACGATTAGGAGAATAAGGGTAACTGAGGTGGTGTTTCAATAGGGAGGCCTTGAGGACAGGGAAAAAATTGAAAAGGCTGTTGCCAGCACCAACAAATTCTTTATTATGGTAAAAAGAAATACCATATAAGAATAAGATGAAACTGCCCACCAACATCGACATTGAGGAACAAAATATGATTTTCCATGAATAATTAGATATTATGAATATGGCAACTACATAACAACCTAGGCAACAATGCACCATACTCTTTTTCGAGCCTTTACTCGATCATCTGCTGCATCCTCTACTCGATCCTCTGCTCGATCATCTATTCTATCCTTCAATACTCCATCATCATCTACTCGATCCTCTGCTAGAGCCTCCACGTGAGCTTTCACTGGATCCTCCACTCTATCATCATCTACCCGATTCTCTGGCGGATCCTCCATGTGAGGCTCTGCTTGATCCTCCACTCTATCATCATCGACTCGATCATCTGCTGAATCCTCTACATAAGCTTCCGCTCGATCCTCTAATGGATCCTTCATGTGAGCCTTCGCTTAATCCTCCACTTTATCATCATCTATTTGATCCTCTTGTGGATCATTCACTCCGTCATCATTTATGTTAGTATTCGCGGCCGGTTAATGCTTTCTTAATTGATCTACAAGAAATTCATGTAGAAGAGAACGCAGTCCAGCATCACCCACTGCTAGTAGCAGTATTCCAATTATGTACAATATGTCATAGTTTACCCATGGCAATAAACTTAAATTAAGTAAAAATAGAAGCAATCCCTGCAACAAAATTGTTGGTTTACTCTTGTTAATGTTCAGTTTGCAATCTTACATTGCACATTAATTTCATATGCTAACTCAGAGTATATCTAACTTGGCCAGCTAAACCTTATTATGACCTTTCTACACAAATACATAAAAACCTAATAATTGTATGTAAATCTGTTTTATTTGATTTATATATATATATATACATGCTTTAATTTATTTCTTTACACGTTACGCTGAATTCTGTATGATGTTTTGTGATTAAAACTAAGAAATTTAAATTTATATCAAAAATACCTTTTTATGTTAACATGTGTTGACGTGTGAATCTGGTCAACGTAAATAACAATGAATCAAATGGAAAAAATAATAAAGTAAGATTGACGCAAGAGATTTTTAAAGTGGTTCGGCCGAGAGGAATGCCTACATCCACTGTTTTTTATATTTGAGTCGAGCTTGCTGAGTGAATGTACGGAGCTCGCTATATGTGTTTGTTTTCTGATATAAATCATAACCTTTGTAACAATGATAATCTGCCCCTTTTATATTGTGAAGGGGTAAAGTCAATTTGTTTTACATGGAATGTAATTACAAGAAATTAGGGATTAAACTATATCTCTAAGAATCATCTTCTAATTGAAACATGATTGCTGAAAGTAAGGAAATTGAGTTTGATTGGGACTCTGCGAGTTGATCAAGTCGAATCCCGTTACTCTTAGGATTTCTTCTATAACTAGAGCTTTAAGCTACGTGTCACATGAGCTGGAGTTACGCTGTTGATGAATGGTGGCACATAACTCTTTCATGTAGTTTAGGTGTGGCAGCTCGCATGAAGCTTTTCTCTTTATATATGTTGGAATTGGCTTGCTCGTTGTATCGGGTTCTATTGATTTCTTCATCTTGTTAGGCCTCGTTGGCTTACCAGGGTTCATTGGGCTTTCTTGATGTCTCTAGGCTTATTTGGGCCTAATGAAATTTGACACATAACATTAGCCCCCCAGCTTCTAGCTCGAAAGTCTTGTGGTGGAAACTGAATCAATTTCTCGTAGTTTTAGCAAGCTGGTAGTTTCGAGGAGTGCTTCTAGGTTGCTTTGGGGAGGCCATGAGACATCTTTCTAGATCGCTGGTGCCAGGTCACGATGGTGGTTGCTCTTCTGGTGAGTGGAAACTGTTACGGCAAATGCCACATCATCAGTCGTATTAAATGTATACGTTAAATTGGCGGCCCTTCGAGTATTCTGCCAGATCCCCATGTTGAACCTTGTTCGTAGATTTCTTTCAGGCCATTATTTTCTCGATCTAACGGCTGGGGTTTTTGGTTACATATAGGGTATTCCTCATTATTTTTCTCCCATTTTCATAACGTTTCAAAATTTTCCTGCAAAATTTCTACCCTTTTTTCTTTTGAAGGCAGTCTTCGAAAAAACTAGTTCTTAATTCTGTTCGCCGTTGCTAGTCATTGAAAATGTTCCAGAGCCTCGTTCTTAGCGTGAAAAGGATTTGTCCGTGATTCGTTCATTATAACTATCAAGCTTCGTTTTCTTGTGGTGAGTTTTCTCTTTTCTCCTTCTTTACTCTGTTCTTGTGTTTGTTATTCTCTTTTCTAGTTTCTTGAGTCCTTCGTTTGGGCCCTCCAGTGTTTTGAATCTTTTTAGGTGCCTGGAAGTTGTAGGGTTTCGTTTTTTTTCTTTTTGTTGAGTCAAGTAATGTAACTATGACCATCTAGCGCTTCTGGCTCGAGCTTTAGGTCGTTGTAAATGTCTAGGCTCTTTCTTGCCAACTTGCTGACTTTAGGTTTCTCCGTATTGTAGATGTCTAGTTTGAGGAATCAAAAGTGTCGCGAGGACAGCGGTGCAGTGGCTTCTATATCTGGTCATCAGGAAGTTAGGTCGCCTTAGGAAAATGCCTTGGGGACAATCACACTAGCCCAAGCCGCCACCGATCAGTGGGATAATGTATAGATAGTAAATGGCGTGGAGATAGCAACTAACTCTCCACGAGCTACTTCTAGGGGGTTACGGAGAAGAGTCGAAATTTTCTTGTCAGCCCCCTCTAAGATTTTTAGGGGGGATTTGAAGTGTTTTACGAAGACTTTCCACCTCCCCAAGGGACACTAGTTGCAGGTCCCTACTATAACGTATAGGCCCGCCTATCTTCCTCCTGGCTATATAGCATTCAGTCGGTATCGTCTGCTTACCGGGCTGAGGTTTCCTTTCCCAAAGTTGCTCATAGATGTCCTAAATCTTCTGAAGCTCGCTCCAATGCAACTTACCCCTATCTCCTACGCCTAACTAATTACCCTTTACCTTTCATTTAGGAGGCATGGGGTTCCTTCTCTGAGTAACAACGTCAATAGGTTCTGCTATCTCCTGAAGAAGTGTCATTTGGAAAGAGGGATGCTTGAGGGAACTCTGCATGATGGAATATACCACCTCAATGTACGAGCAGGGGAGTGTAGGGAGCTTCTGCAAGCAGACCTTCGGTGGAACGTAAAGAGTTATAAAACAACCTACTTCTTCATTAGGGGCCCGTAAATTAAGCTCATAAAAATTAAGAGCTTCGTGCTAACGCCCAGTAAGTTTAGCTCGCAAGTATCGGCAGGGTTTGTTTGTGTGGTTAATTACCTGATGCTTGCTTTTTCTTTCTTTGTCTGCATATAGTACAGGTCAAGATCTTGTAATTTATGAGGAGGAGAGGGAAGTGCTTGACGCTTTTAAGGCCTTGATCCCAAGGGAGCCAATGGAGCTCGCTGAATATAAGTGGACCATGAAAGAGCTTCTGGTTGGTTTTAAGCTTACTCCTGATTGTAAAGAGGTGTTACAGCTCGACTTAGAACTGATATTCAAGAGGTCGCTAGGCCATACACTCCAGGTTTGGAGGTCGAGGGAACTGCATTTGTTGAGCAAGTCCTGGAGCCAGCTCGCACGCAGTCTCGTCGTCAGTAACAACAACAACAGCGACAACAACAACACCAACAACACAAACAACACCAACAACAACACCAAATGGGGAGGCTAAACGTGATGAGGTGCCCTGTGGCCAAGAGGGGAGCTAATGCCTCTCATTTTGTAACTTTTTCGAAGAAAGCTAAGTAGAGGATCCTAACCAGGATGGCCAGGCTCTAGTTTCAGGGGGACCTCCCCCATTTCTCCTACCACCTCCTCTTGCGTCATCTGTGAAAAATCATAGGAAAGGGAATGAGGTTGCTTTCGATGCTGCCACGAAACAGCCTGTCAGAAGGGGTTACCTGCTCGCTCCTCTGAGGTGGACTAGGTTGCCCTTCCTTTTTTGAGCTAGGGCTTCGGTCCCATTGCGAGGGAGTATCTCGAGCGGGCTCCGACTCTTTACGAGGAGTTCCTCACTAGTGGTCTGAGTCAGCGTATCAAGCAGGACAAGGGGATGGACCTCCGTCATACTTTGCTTCGACATACTATCATTGTAAGTGTTAGCTTACACGCCCCCTTATTCCTTTCACCAAGATTTCTTCTACTTACTCTTTTTCTTCTCCCTTTTCTTTTTAGTTTGCTAGTCTTGCATATAAAGATATGCTTGACGCTAAGAGAAACGAGGCAGAGAGGAGGGAGCTGTGTAATGAGCTCATGAAGGCAAAGAAGGAGCTCGCTGCCAAGACAAGACGCAAAAAGTAGTTGGCAGTACCGGTCCAGGAATCCCAGGTCCTTAGGAAAACCTTGGCGCTAGAGGTGAAGGGGTCCATTACTAATATTAATGAGCTGCAGGCCGGTTTCGAGTGGGCTAGGGGCGAGTTAGATCACACTCAGGAGCTCGTTGATAAGCAAGAAGACAATTTAGCTAAGAAGGGTGAAGAGCTTACCTAGAAGAACAAGACTTTGGAGGAGGAGAAAGTGGCGCTGCAAGATGACGCCCAGAGTGACCTTCTTTACAGCATCTGGCTCTAGTATCTAGACCTCAACCTTAACTTCTTTGGTTCAACTGTTGGAGGGCTGATTGAGAGTTTTGAGGAAATGCGAGCTGCTGGTGCCATTGAGATTCCTGAAGAAGGAGATGGGACACATAACGAAGGTGCGGCCCTTGAGTTAACAGATCCTACGGTTATAGCTAATGATCAAGTTGCTCCAGGAGGTAGGGGACTTTTAACTGGCCAGACTTGAGTAATGGCTTTCAACGTCTCGTCTTCCTCCTTCTCCAACGCTTGCTGGCCATCACATTCGTGTAAGTCCTCACACTCGGATCAGGCATCTTCTCCTCGAAGTGAGCGTATCGTGCTTCTATGGCGATATCACCCGATTTAACCTCCGCCTCCTGTAATCATCTTCCTGGTCGATAATCCTCTACGGCTTCTAAAACCTTGAGTCGTTGTCTTTGTCTATCCCGCTATGATGTAGATTATCGTAAATGCTCTAAGGCTTAAGACTTTGATGTATTTTTTAGTTCTTTCAGGACTTCATTGTAATTTCAGCTCGTTTATGACTTCCATTAATGAAATTTTTTTTTCCAAGTATTATGTGCATCACATATATGTATATGTATCATTTCATCTATATGGTCTAAATAAATAACCATTTAATGTAGGGTTAATTGCACTAACATCCCCTGTTGAATGGTGTTCTTGCACTCGTTAGCAACGTTTCCGTTTATTGCACAAATCACCCTTCGATTTCATTGACCAAACGGTTGACTCACTCTAAAGTTAACATTTTGGCAAAAAGACCATTCTACCTTTACCATTTTATTTTATTTCTATTTTATTTAATAAATTATTATTTTTAATAATCATAAAATATTTAATTATATAAAAAAAAATTAGTTTTATTTTCTTCTTCTTCTTCTTTTCCCAAAAACCCTTAGCGATGGAGACCATCGTACAACTATCTACGATGGAGATCATCGCAGATGGAGCTTCCATCTGCGATGGATCTGCGCGATGGACTCCATCAACTTCCCATTTTGATTTTTTTTCGTTTGAAGAAAATGCATCTTATGATTTGGGTGATTGAGAGTTTTGATTTGGAGTTTTAGTTGAATATTGACAATAGAGTTGAATTTTGAATTTGTTTTTTTCTTTTGTTCTTTGGATGAATTTGTTTGGTTGAAGAATAAAAAGAAGAAGAAGAAAAATGAATGAATTTGTTTGGTTGAAGAAGAAGAAAAGAAGAATGAATTACTTTTGGGTGTGAATTTTTTTTTTTTTTGTGAAACTGATTCTGTGCCAATTGTTGCCCAGCTCTCTACTGTAGATGGTTAAATGGCTTGATATCTAGGCCATTTGTTTGTATAGTGGACCATTTTTTATTGGTAGGACGTTCATGTGGTTCATTGAATTTTGTTAATAACATTATAGCAGAAAATGCTATAATCGAAGAAGAAGAAGAAGAAGAAGAAGAGAGATGGTTCCAGAAATCTGGAACCATCATCTTTAATTTTTTTTTTTCTGGCAATGGACCAGATGATCTGGTTCATTATTTTTTCTAGTTTTGTTTTGGAATTTATTTATTTATTTATTTTTTGTATTTTAATGGTTTAACGAAAAAAAAAATAATTTTGTCCTTGCTACAGTAACTTACCGTTAACTTCACTGTGACTCAACAGTTAGATCAACGAAATCAAGGGGATGTTTGTGTAATAAAAGGAAAACTTGCCAACCAGTGCAATAACACGTTTCAACAGGGGATGTTAGTGCAATTAACCCTTTAATGTAAACAGTTATACAAAGCTCAAATACTTGTGTAAATAAAACGACAAAACCTGATAAGCGCGACCTCATCGGAGGAAAGTAGGCTCCTGCTCAAGGATACTTCCTTGTCGAGTGCTTTTGATTACCTCGTTTGTCTGAGGATTGGTGAGCTCGCTATTATACTGGTTCTGCCAACTCTGCCTAGCTCCTCTGGAAGGCTAGTTATGGCAGGCATCGACCTCGCTAGTTTGAGGGCTCGTGAGCCTCTCAGGTTGGCAAGGTTTGTCGATTTCGCACAGCTTCTCGGGGAGGCTACTACCATAAGCATTTAGCTCGCTAGTTTGAGAGCTTGTGGGCTTTTCAGGTTGGCGAGTTTTTGTCAATTTCGTACTTAGGTATGTCATGAGGGATTCCACCTCGACTGTTTATATTGACTCTGCTAGTTTGAGAGCGCGTCAGCCTTTAAGTCGGCAGGTTGATTGTCAATTTCTACAGCTCTAGGTCTGTTCCCTCGAGTACTTCTATTGACTCCACTAGTTAGATAGCCCAAGGGCCGTTAAGTTGGCGAGTTTCGCCAATTTTTATACTCAGTTTTATTGCAAGCTTATAGGTTTGAAAGTAGAAGACTTTCTCTTTAGCAAGGTTGTTTAGTTGACCTCGCTGGTTTGAAGGCAGAAAAACTTTCTCGTTTGCTAGTTGTTGCCAACACTTGGAAACTTTTTGGTAAATTTTTTCACTTTCCTGTTACATATCGTAGTGCATTCGCCCGCTAGTTTTCCATTTGTAGTTGTAAGCTGATCCCCCAAGCCACCCCAAGGTCAAGAGTAATAATATTTTACACGAGCGCTTGTAGAAAAAGGGATAGCTTTATTAATATGTAAAACTAAAACAACCGTTACAGATAGTATCCCTCAATTGTTCCACGTCGCGAGCTCGTGGAACTCGAGCTTTATTGACTTTTCTGAGGTGATAAGCTTTGTTGCCTAGGTGTTTATCTGCCACACGATAGTCTTCTTTATTTTTTCAATGGGTTCAACTAGTGGACTGGCTAGTCGTGTCGAGGGAAGCTTCAGCAAAAACTTTGATTCTTTGTTCATCGGCCTTGGTCTTCGTTACCTTTTATCATGTCCCAAATCTGACTGTCTTCTCGTAACAAAATGTGGCTACCTTATGCTCCCCGTAGACATGCTCTACACCTGTTGAGGATAGAAATTTCAAGGTTAGATGCTTTGTAGAGGTGATTACCTCCAAATCATTGAGAGTTCGTCTTCCTAGAACAACATTGTAGGCCGTTGGACAGTCTATGATCAAGAAGTCCGCCATGATGGTCGCTTGGCGACCTTGTTCTCCCAAGGTTAGGGATAATTCCCAAGTGGATGATCGAATCTCCTGTGAAGTCGTAGAGCGGCTTGTTCGAAGGTCGTAGGTGGCTTTGCTTCAATCCCATCACCTTAAAGGCTGCTTTGTACAGGACTTTCACTGAACTATCATTATCAATCATGGTCCTGTAGATGACTACTCCTCCAATCGTTTCCATGATGACAATCGCATTATTGTGCGGTTAGTGCAGACCTCACATATCAGCATCTGTGAAGCTTATACCCTCCGCCATTATCCTATATTGCTTGGTAGGCTGCTTATCCGCACTTATCATCCTCATAGTGGAATGGGCGGCTTCTTTTACGTGTCGCGTTAGCGACCTGTTTAAAGTTCTTACGAGATGAGATCCTCCATGGATGGTATGGATTGCCCTTATGGTGAGCTCGTTTGGGATGAATTCTGGATGGATGGGCTCAATCATCTGCTGCTATTGTGGTTGCTGCGGCTGATTCCTTGGCCACACCACATAGTCTCCAAGGCGACCTCGCCTGATAAAGCTTTCGATTGCATCTTTGAGCTTGAAGTAATCAGCTGTGTTATAGTCTGCCTCGTTGTGGTATGCGCATAACTAATTGAGATTCTGAGTTCGCGTGGGCATCCTCATGAGAGGCAGTCTACCAAATTCTTCTCTATTTCTCTCCGTCTTGAAGATTTTATCCTCAGAATCTGACATCAGTGCATAGGTCTGGTAGCGACCTCCGTTTCTTCTCACATTGTCGTCATTCCTAGCCTTTTTATCCACTTAGTTTCATCGCTCTATGAGCCCCCATTTCGGTTACGGTTGTTGTTATCGTCGTTTCCCCATTTGCTCTTTTGCTTGCTTTTTTCCTATAGGCTCCCTCCTCTATCCTTTATGTTGGAGCTCTTCTTGGGCCCAAAAGCCTCCTCCATGCGGATATGGTATTAGACCGCTTCTAAAAATCTCTGAGGGTCTTAACCGACTTACTATAAATGCTCCCGTAGATTTTGCCATCTTTTTACAGGCCGACGGTGATTGCGGTCAGCATGCTTTTGTCAGTTAGGCTGTCTACATAGCTGACTTCTCTCTAAAAGCGGGCTATGTAATCTTTCAAAGGTTTGTCTGCTTTTTGAAAAATGGTTGCCAGGTGGCATGAAGGGACAAGCCGCTTCTTCAGGGCATGGTACTGGTTCATAAAGAACTTCTGACATTGATTCCAACTTGTTATACTACTGGTCGGGAGTCCTCTCAGCCATTTCCTTGGGATTGCTCCCAAGTTTTTTTGTCAGTTAGGCTGTCTACACAGCTAGCATCTCTCTGAAAGCGGGCTATGTAATCTTTCAAAGGTTTGTCTGCCTTCTGAAAAATAGTTGCCAGGTGGCATGAAGGGACGAGCCACTTCATCAGGGTCTGGTACTGGTTCATGAAGAGCTCCTGACATTGAATCCAGCTCGTTATTCTACTGATCGGGACTCCTCTCAACCATTTCCTTAGGATTGCTCCCAGGGTAGCCAGGAAACATCAACATTTGACCCTGCTGTTAGTCGTGAGGAGGCTCATTTGCACATTGTAGGCGTCCACGTGGTCAAAGGGGCTGCTAGTCGCCTAATAAAGGGGGATGCTGGGTATTTTGAAGTGATCCAGCAATGGTTCATTTTCTATTTCCCAACAGAAAAGGCTTCGCTCTATGTACCTATCGTTAGGTTCCGCTCCTCCATGTTGCTACTCTGGTTACTCCAGCTTTCGCAGTCAAGCTTGATATCCGGGATTTGGAGGGGCTACCATTGACATACTGAAAGTGGCACTATCTTTCCCACGAGGAGGATTTTATGGATTGGGCGACCTCCGCAGATTCCCGTTAGGTGACCTCCTCCCGTTCAACTGTGGTTCAGCGTGCTGATGCTTGGAAAGTTTTTACGGCTAACACCGCATGGTGGGCATTTCTGTTGCTGCCCCTGCCAGGTCACTGATCACTAGTTTTCGGGTGCACTCTAGGTCGTTGGGTTGTGTTGTACCCCGGAGCACCTCGACGATCCCTGTTGAATTTTATGTACCTCTTACCACTAGCGTTTACATGAATTATTGGCCCAGTGTGAGAAGGTTCCTCATGCCGCTCATCGTGTTCTGCTCTTGCTCGTCTTGTTGCGTTGGCTGAGTGAATTGAAATTTTGTCCTGCTGAGCATCATTTTGTGGGAGGTTCTGCCTGTTGACTTGACGAGCGGGGGGACCGGGTCGTCTCTCTCAGGACGTGGGGGTGATATATTTTCTACAACCTGCTCGCACTGGGGCTGGTTCCGTAATAAGAGATGATAGCCGTGAGACATCTTTGCCAACATCGTTTCTAGTTCGGCCTGCCTCTCCATCCATTTGTTGAGGTCTGGTGGCCTGGACGGGCTAGCCTAGTCATTTCCTTAATGCTCCGCTTGAGGGGGAAGCCGGCCCAATGGCAGATTTGACGCTGGTGGTGGAGCCGTAGGGACTGCAAGGGGCTACGTTTGGAATGGTTGGTGGGATTGGAGGCTAGTGAGATACCTCTGAGTGCCCTCCAGTCAGAGGTATGTCCTTACTTCTCATAATTCTGGAGCGGGTTCCCACGACCCTTGCCATTGCTTTGAAAGAGTATCCTGGAAAAAAATAAGATAAAAGTATTATTTCTTACTGGAAAAGGAGGTTTGGTTCCTCAAACGTCCTCTCCTTCTAGCGCTAAAATGTTGACGTGTGAATCTGGTCAACGTAAATAACAATGAATCGAATGGCAAAAATAATAAAGTAAGATTGACGCAAGAGATTTTTAATATGGTTCGGCCGAGAGTAATGCCTACATCCACGTTTTTTATATTTGAGTCGAGTTCGCTGAATCAATGTGCGGAGCTCGCTATATGTGTTTGTTTTCTGAGAAAAATCGTAACCTTTGTAACAGTAATAATCTGCCCCTTTTATAGAGTGAAGAGGTGGAGTGAACCTGTTTACATGGAATGTAATTATAAAAAATTAGGGATTAAACTATATCCCTAAGAATCATCTTCTAATTAAAACATGATTGCTGAAATCAAAGAAATTGAGTTTGATTGGGACTCTGCGAGTTGACCTAGTCGAATCCCGTTATTCTTGGGATTCCTTATATAACTAGAGCTTCGAGCTAGGTGTCACATGAGTTGGAGTTATGCTGTTGATGAGAGGTGACACATAACTCTTTCAGGTAGTTTAGGTGTGGCAGCTCGCATGGAGCTTTTCCCTTTACATCTGTAGGAATGGGCTTGCTCGTTGTATCGGGTTTTATTGATTTCTTCAGCTTGTTAGGCTTCATTGGCTTACCAGAGTTCATTGAGCTTTCTTGATGTCTCTGGGCCTATTTGAGCCTAATGAAATGCGGCACATAACAACATGTTTTACATATATAATAAAAATAATTTGAATTACATATCAATAGGCATTGTTATCAGTCACTAGTTTATTTTCAGTATGAATAAAAATGATAAACGTAAACATAACATAACTTATTTACTGATTAAAAAACATCATCACACACTAACTTTTATGATTAAATATATATATATATATATATATATATATATATATATTTCAAATTTATCTATTAAACAGATCCGTTAACGTTTCAAAAACTACAATGCGATTTTGGTGGAATTTGACTGAAATTCATTCTTAGAAATGTTTTTAATGGAATCTCATTTGCTAAATTCCGACCTATTTGACCTTTATGCATTATTTATCACACTGTTACAATGCATCTTAGGGTTAGTGTATTGCAAAAGATATAGCTAGGGTATAGAGAACCATTTAATGAGAAATTAATTAGATTTAAAGTAAAAAACATATGTACTTACAGCGATGGTGGATAGAACTGAATAAGTGAGGATTTTGAAATGACTAAAGAGGGCATCTGACATGTAAGTCACAACTATCACAAGTGAAGCTGTTAATGCCTCCAAAATATTCATAAATCTAGCATGTTCCATAAGATTATAATAGTTTGGATAACCAGTGAAGTACGTTATTAAAATAGTCAGCAATTGTACAAAATATATTTTTAAACTTCATGGTTGATTGTGATATCTCTTTCTAGCATATTGACTTATGTATAATGAATGGGTCTATAGATGATTGATATAGGATAGCGGTAGCACATGTTGAGAAAACTAAGAATCATCAACCGAAAATAGTACTTGTCCAGGTGACTCTCATTCAGGGTGGTAGAAAAAAGTTGTCTGTTTGCATACACAAACAATATGCCAAGGAAGTTTCCAATTCCATCGATGACAAATCCATTCATTGCTGATGCATAGTTCTTCAGTGATATAGGGAGCTCACCAATCATGAATTCGTCTAGTCCATCTATAGCAGAGCCTTGCATGAGACCTAAAAGACAGTACTGGGGTGCTAACCAGAAGTTGCCCATACTTGAGTTTTCCTCGTCTAGGTTGTTTCTTTCACGATCTAGATTCTGCAACCTGTGAACCTCAACCCGCCATGCAATGACACAGAAGATTGTACACAACACCATTCCAAACCAAATTCTCACGATTTTACCTAGCTGCAGCTGAGAGTTTGAAGCCCTTTCTTTCGAGGTCAAGAACTTATTAAAAAGAAATGAACTGGTTGCCTGTGTGATAGGTTTAACAAATATAACCATGTAAAAGGTAAAATTTGTTGAAGCCAAGTTCTCTCCTTGCTCAGTAGAAAAGGTGTCTCCTGTTGATGCTGCCAAACCAATCACAAGGAAGGTACTCCACATAGGAATCATTTTTAAAAGAAATTTTGATTCCTCCACCTGTGTCACGGTGCAAAGCCGACCTGCCTGTTCTTGTTGTTCTGGACGAAGATTGGAGGATTCAATGATGGCAGCTTTGTCCAGCCATCTGCCATAAATTAAATTTTAATGTTAAAATAATTTTGACAGGTCAGTTAGGCTCGTAGATTTAACATGATTAATTGAAGGGGTCATAGTCATGTTCCAATTGACATAAACACGGTAATAACATGCATGAAGTGTCATTATTATCAATATAATTGCTTGTATGTGAGAGAGAGAACTAAGAAAATTCTAAAAGAGGTAGAGGAATAATTACATACCTGAAGATTTTGAGTCGAGGTGATAAGTGTGTTTGGTTTCTGTAATTTTGAAAAAACCGATCTGGAGAAGAAGGGTAACTGAGGTGGCATTTCAACAGGGAGGCCTTGAGGACAGGGAAAAAATTGAAGAGGCTACTGCCAGCACCAACAAATTATTTACTGTGGTAAAATGGAATACCATATAAGAATAATATGAAAGTGCCTACCAATAGCAACATTGAGGAGTAGAATATGATTTCCCATGGATAAATGGATATTACAAATGTAGAAACTACACTACAAACCCAGGCAACAATCCACCACACTCTTTTTCGAGCCATTACTCGATCATTTGCTACATCCTCTACTCGATCCTCTGCTCGTTCCTCTGCTCCATCATCCGCTCTATCCTTTAATACGCCATCATCATCTACTCGATCCTCTGCTAGAGCCTCCGCTAGATCCTTCACTCCATCATCATCTACTCGATTCTCTGGCGAATCCTCCATGTGAGCCTCCGCTCGATCCTCCACTCTATCATCATTGACTCGATCCTCTGCTGGATCCTCCACATGAGCCTCCGCTCGATCCTTCACTCTATCATCATCTACTCGATCCTCTGATGGATCCTCCATGTGAGCCTCTGCTCGATCCTCCATTCCATCATCATCTACTTGATCCTCTTGTGGATCATTTACTCCATCATCATTTATGTTAGTATTCGCGGCCGGTTCATGCATTCTTAATTGATATACAAGAAATTCACGTAGAAGAGGACGTAGTCCAGCATCACCCACTGCTAGTAGCACTATTCCAATTATGTACAATATGTCATAGTTTAACCATGGCCATAAACTTGAATTAAGTAAAAATAGAAACAATCCCTGCAAACAAAATTGTTGGTTTACTCTGTTAATGTTCAGTTTACAATCTTACATTGCATATTAATTTCATATGCTAACTCAAAGAATATCTAACCCGGCCAGCTAAACCTTTTTATGACCTTTCTACACATATATAAAAACCTGATAATTGTATGTAAATCTGTTTTATTTGATTTTTTTTAGAGTAAATAACGCCTAACTGCCCTGAGGTTTGCTCAGTTACAAGCGGAGTCAACTTTTGTGTTTATTTACAAAGATCTCATCTCTTTTGGGTTTGCTCAATTACAGACGGAGACAACTTTTAGCCAACTCTTCAAGTTTTTGACAAAGACCTCATCTGATCAACTGTTACATTTGACCAAATTTGACTAAGGACAGAGGAGGTGTTTGTCAATAAACGATAAAGTTAACTCCGTTTGTAGTTGGCAAAACTTTAAGGGAGGTCCATGCAATTAACTCTTATATATATATATATATATATATATATATATATATATATATATATATATATATATATATATAGACATGTTTTATTTTGTTTCTTTACACGTTAGGCTGAATTCTATATGATGTTTTGTGATTAAAACTAAGAAATTTAAATTTATAACAAAAATACATTTTTATGTTAACATGTTTTGCATATATAATAAAAATAATTTGCATTACATATTAATAGGTATTGTTATCAGTCACTAGTTTATTTTCAGTATGAATAAAAATGATAAAACTAGACATAACATAACTTATTTACTGATTAAGAAAACATCATCACACTCTAACTTTTATGATAATAAATATAAATATTTTTTCAAATTTAACTATTAAACAGATCCGTTAACTTTCCAAAAACAACAATGCGATTTCGAGGGCCTAAGGTGGAATTTGACTGAAATTCATTCTTAGAAATGTTTTTAATGGAATCTCATTTGCCAAATTCCCACATATTTGACCTTTATGTTGGAAATAAAACACTCAAAAAACTTTTATTTAAACTCAAAACAAATATTACAAGAAAACTCTCACTCAAGAACTCACTCACTCTTTTACTTCTTCTTAACTCACTTAGAAGCTTTACTTCTTCTTGATGTCTAAACTAAAATGGGGAGGGGGTATTTATACTACTTACAAATAATTTTAGCCACACAAATAAACTAATCCAAAATTATAATAACCATACACCTCATCCTTCTACATCCTTCCACATTCTTCCAATTGACCACATGATTTTTATGCCTAATTACCAAACCCTAGAGAATTCTAGATAAAGGGCTTGGACCTTATTTATGGACTTGGACTCTAATTTATTTGGGCTTGAATTTGTGCTCCCATAATAGTTCGGGCCTTCAAATGGTTTGGGCCTAAAACAAGTTTACACTTCAACACCCCCCTTTAAACTTGTTTTATCATGCCAACCAAGCTTCTTAATCTCGAAAAATCTTCAAACCTGAGTGGCTTGGTGAAAATATCTGCAATTTGATCTTTGGACTTCATGTACTCCATTTGCACATTCCTTTTCGCTATGCACTCTCTTATGCAGTGGTAACGAGTATCAATATGCTTGCTTCGATCATGGAACACTGGATTCTTTGCTAAGGCAATGGCTGACTTGTTGTCGACACAAATCTCAGTTGGCTTTTCTTGTGGCAAACCCAATTCCTTCAGCAAATTTCTGAGCCATATTACATGACAGACGCTCAAAGTAGCAGCTACATATTTAGCTTCACAAGTAGATAAGGTGACAATCGGTTGCTTCTTTGACATCCATGTGAAAGCTGTGTTTCCCATGAAGAACACGAACGCACTGGTGCTCTTCCTGTCATCTATGTCTCCACCCCAATCGCTATCGCTATATCCCACAAGCTTGTAATCATTAGAAACTGAATAAAACAAACCAAAATCAATTGTACCTTTGATATAACGGAGGATTCGCTTAGCGACTTTGAAATGGGTGGTTGTTGGATTCTCCATGTATCGACTCACAAGTCCAACAGCATAAAGAATATATGGCCTCGTGCACGTCAAATAGCGTAAGCTTCCAACTTAACTCTTGAAGAATGTTGGATCTATGCTTTCACCTTCACCATGCTTCGATAGTTTGATTCTGCATTCTGCTGGAGTGTTTATCGGCTTACAATCATTCATCTTGAACTTCTTGAGTATCTCCTTTGCATAATTTTCTTGGGAGATAAAGATGCCTTCTCCCTTTTGCTTGACTTCAATACCAAGATAGTACGCCATTAATCCGATGTCAGTCATCTCAAATTCCTTGGCCATTGCTTTCTTGAACTCTTCAATTAGGCTTAGGTTATTGCCGGTGAAAATCAAATCATCCACGTACAAGCATACTACCAGAATATCTCCATTCATGATCTTGATATATAGGGCGTGCTCGTAAGGACATTTGGTGAAGCTATTTTGTTGGAAGTACTTGTCAATTCTGCTATTCCATGCCCTTGGTGCCTGCTTTAACCCATAGAGAGCTCTTCTCAGCTTCAGAACTTTGTCTTCTTGGCCTTTAACGTCGTAACCCAGTGGTTGTTGAATGTAGACATCTTCTTCAAGAACTCCATTTAGGAAGGCAGACTTTACATCCATCTGATGTATCTTCTACTTGTTTTGCGCTGCCATAGAAATGATTAGTCTTATAGTTTCTAATCTAGCAACTGGAGCAAATACCTCATCATAGTCTATTCCAGCTCTTTGACTGTAGCCCTTCGCAACTAGCCTTGCCTTGTGCCTTTCAATCTCTCCCTTAGAATTTCGCTTTGTTTTGTACACCCATTTGACACCAATTGCCGTGTGTCCTTTTGGAAGTGGAACAAGTTCCCAAGTGCTGTTCTTTTCAATGGCCTTGATTTCCTCATCCATCGCATCTCTCCACTTCTTTTCTTGAGCAGCTTCTTCAAAACTCACTGGTTCACAATCAGCAAAGAGGCAAAAAAGAGTAAGATTATCAGATCTCTCAGTTACCTCATATAAATCTTGAAGACCTCTTGTTCGCTCCATTGCTCTTTCTTGTAAAAATGATGGTGGTGAATTTTCATTATTTGTTGAAGCTGGTGATGCTGGTGGTGTAGTGGGTTCTTGTTGATGTTCTTCTAGTTGCTCCACTGGCGTCTGCTCTATTTCTTCAAATTGTGGAGTGAAGTTGAAGTTGTCTACATGCGATCCAAAATTCCATTCTCCTTCTTCATCAAATATCACATCTCGGCTGATCACAAACTTTTTATTGTTCGGGTTGTATAGCTTGTAACCTTTTGAATAAGCGGGATAGCCAATGAAGATGAAACTCTCACTTCTATCGTCAAGCTTGGTTCTTCTCTCATCTGGTACATGAACATGAGCTATGCTTCCAAAAACTCTTAGGTGGGAGATGCCGGGCTTTCTACCACTCCATGCTTCTTGAGGTGTCTTTCCCCACACACTTCTTGTTGGAGAGCGATTGGACAAATAGACTGCACACGCCACTGCTTCTGCCCAAAACTCTTTGGGCAATTTCTTGCTTTTGAGCATGCTTCGCGCCAAATCCAGGATTGTTCTATTCTTTCTTTCTGCAACTCCATTTTGTTGGGGGGATCTGGGAACAGTTAGAGGACGTCTAATTCCATTATCTTCACAAAACTCCAGGAATTCCTTGGATGTGAATTCTCCTCCTCTATCGGATCTCAGTGCCTTGATCTTATGGCCACTCGCTTTTTCCACAGATGCTTTAAACTTTTTGAATACTCAAAAGACTTCTGATTTCTGCTTCAAGAAATAAACCCATGTTTTTCTTGAAAAATCATCAATGAAGAGAAGGAAATAATTACTGTTACCGAGAGAGCTTGGCTTGATCGGACCGCACACATCGGTATGGACTAGCTCGAGTGGCTTCTTGGCTCTTGAGTCTGACTCCTTTGGAAAGCTATTTCGAAATTGCTTCCCGAGTAAACATCCTTCACAAAGTTGGTCAGGATGATTGATGCGTGGTAGTCCTCTCACCATTTCCTTCTTAGATAGTAGTTCCAAGCTTCCAAAATTGAGATGCCCAAATCGAAGGTGCCATAACCAAGAAGCATCTTTGTAGCAGGCTTTCAGACACTTTGCAACATCGTTTTGAATGTTCAAAGAAAATAATCTATTCTTTGACATTTTTACTTTTGCTATTAGATTTTCTTTGCTATCTCTTATAAAAAGACTACAATCCTTCATATGAATATCATAGCCTTTTTCTAAGAGTTGACCCATACTCAGGATGTTGCATGTCATATTGGGCACATAGTAGACATTTGAGATTAACTGATGACTACCATTTTTAGCGCGGATAAAGATGTTACCTTTTCCTTTCACTGATATTTTTGAATCATCTCCAAATGAGACATTGCCAGCCACTGATTCATCTAGCTCTATGAACATACTTCTTCTTCCACATATGTGGTTGCTTGCACCAGTGTCGAGGTACCAAGCATTTTCTTGGTCTCCATCATTGTCTCTACAAGTTAGTAGTACTGTCTCCTTCTCTTCGGTTTTGACTTCCACATAATTGGACCTTTCGTCAACCTTACTGCTGGGAGCTCTACATTCCGAAGCATAATGCCCAAATTTATGACAATTATAACATTGAACTTGAGATTTATCGTACCTCGAGTTTGAATTGCCTCTCCCACGACCTCTTGTTGAGCTTTCTCTTTTCTCGTAGTTGTTGAGGTTGCTGCTGTTAGAATTCCAACCTCGTCCATGACCACGGCCTCTACCTCGTCCTCGGCCTCGGCCTCTACCTCGACCACGCTGGCTTCTCTCGTGGCCTTGACTTTCTTCCTTCTCCTTCAGTTGCATCTTGAGGAGTTGCTTATTGATCCCTTGCTTCCTCTTATATTTTTCTTCATATGCTTGCAATGATCCTTGGAGTTGCTCGATCGTCATTTCTTCCAGGTCTTTAGTTTCTTCTATTGTCACAACAATGTGCTCAAATTTGGGATCCAATGATCGGAGTATCTTCTCTATTATTCTTACATCTTCTAACTTTTCACCGTTTCTTTTTAATTGATTAGAAACAGCTGCTACTCTTGAGAAATAATCTGAAATAGATTCAGATGTTTTCATGTGTAAGGATTCGAATTCACCTGTTAATGTTTGGAGACGGACCTTCTTTACCTTTTCGACTCCTTTGTAAGAGATTTGCAACTTCTCCCACGCTTGCTTAGCGGAGCTTGCACTCAAAATCTTCTCAAAACCATCATCATCTAAGGCTTGATAGATGAGATTGAGAGCCTTCTTGTCTCTCTTTCTTGAGTCTTTTAAACTATCCTTTTGAGTTTGGGATAGAGTTGACTCATCTTCTGGTTCGGTGTAGCCTTTCTCTACGACCTCCCAGACATCGTGTGCTCCAAGGAGAGCCTTCATCTTGATACTCCAATTATCATAGTTTTCGTTCTTGAGTGTTGGAACTTGAAACGACGCCATACCATTAGCCATAACTCCCAATATAGTGAGAATTTCGAAATTCTAACTACACGGATGAACTCGGTCAGCAAGTTTAGCGGCTCAGTCAACTCGGCTCCAACTTGGCTGGACTCACTTCCAACTCGGCTGACTCGGCTTGAACTCGGCTTGGACTCGGTGAGCTAACTCACTCTTTGGCAGCAAACTTCCGGCGGCTCGTTTGAACTCCGATCGGGGCAATTTTTGCGGCGTCGGCTTCGTCTCGTCGAGAACTTCAATTTTGATATGCTATAGTGCACACCTTCCAACCTGGCTCTGATACCACTTTGTTGGAAATAAAACACTCAAAAAACTTTTATTTAAACTCAAAACAAATATTACAAGAAAACTCTCACTCAAGAACTCACTCACTCTTTTACTTCTTCTTGACTCACTTAGAAGCTTTGCTTCTTCTTGATGTCTAAACCAAAATGGGGAGGGGGTATTTATACTACTTACAAATAATTTTAGGCCACACAAATAAACTAATCCAAAATTATAATAACCATACACCTCATCCTTCTACATCCTTCCACATTCTTCCAATTGACCACATGATTTTTATGCCTAATTACCAAACCCTAGAGAATTCTAGATAAAGGGCTTGGACCTTATTTATGGACTTGAACTCTAATTTATTTGGGCTTGAATTTGTGCTCCCATAATAGTTCGGGCCTTCAAATGGTTTGGGCCTAAAACAAGTTTACACTTCAACACTTTATGCATTATTTATCCAACATTGTTACAACGCATCTTAGGGTTCTTGAATTGCAAAAGATATAGCTAGGCTATAATAGAGAACCATTTAATGAGAAATTAATTAGATTTAAAGTAAAAAAAAATATATGTACTTACAGTGATGGTGGATAGAACTGAATAAGTGAGGATTTTGAAATGACTGAAGAGGGCATCTGACATGTAAGCCACAACTATCACAATTGAAGCTGTTAATCCATCCAAAATATTCACAAATCTAGCAGCTTTCACGAGATTATAATTATTTGGATCGCCGGTGAAGTACGTTATTAAAACAGTCACTGTCGAGTAGCGTACCACCTTGTAGCCGAACACCAGGACTACAAAATTCAAAGAGCTAACTATGCTCAGATAAATGTTGTATTAAACTATTGAATTTAAATAGAAAGCAAATAATAATTTAAAAACAAACACAGAAAGAGACTAGCTTAATTAGCAAGAATATTTTATTTTAGCTTCTTGTAATTGTTGTAAATTTGCCACATGGATGTGGAAAAGGTTCAAAATACCTTTTTCCAATCTACCGGGGCAATTTAAAACCTGTCAGGAATTTTTTCATAGTTTATTAAGCTTTACCTAAATTTCTCGTTCATATCATATATACGTGAACGGTAATTAATTGTTTAAACAGTTGGACTAACTTATTTTCCCAAACCTTCTAAAACGCCGTTGCTTTCACACTCAAATACTTTATCCATAATATTACTTCAACCGGCTAGCAGCCAACATGTTATTAAAAATTTTCTATTTTAAATTTTTTCTCACCAAACTGTGAAGGTAAGTGATCAGACACATCAAAATGGATTAGCTGCAGCCAAGCTTAACCAAGCCTCATCAGCTGATGCAGCTTGTACACAGTTGCTAACAAACTATGCAGCACATGCTCGAGTGACAGCCTCCAGGTACATTGCTTCCAGCCAACTTAAATCACAACCTGTAGCCTCTGTTATCTTCTCATCTGATAAAGCAGCACAAGATCATCTAAAGCCTATGCTAAGAAGATCAGATGTCTGTGTTGGAGGTTAACTAACAAGGCTGTTAGTTTAGTTTATCTGTAACAGAATTGTAACTAATTTGGTTACAATTCTGATTTATTTTCAGGTTGATTATTATTAGATTGATGAGCTGTGCATTGATGTATATATAGTGAGCTATTCATTATTGTACTCATTATTGAAAAATCAATAAAAGATGAGAGCTTTGCAAAGCCATTAACGGCAGATTAATTACTCTGTTATTTGTTCTTTTTGACATACAACGAACACCTTTGTTTTTTTTTTCTTTTTCAGTTGGTATTAGAGCCTCTTGACCAACGTCAATGGCTACATCTTCATCAAATGCTTCTCTACAGACACACAGTCAAGAATCACAACACAACTCACCAAATATGGATTTCTCTTCTTTAGCAAAAACCTTACACTTTAACTTGCCTATAAAGCTTGATGAAGATAACTATGTTTACTGGAAAACACAGATTCTTCCAGCAATTAACGCACTCGATCTAGAGGACTACATTGATAGTTCTAAGCACGCTCCATGTCAGTTTATCAATGTGCAAGTTACTGATGATAATGGCGAGACAAGAATAGAGCAGCAAATCAACAAAGACTTTCAGAAATGGAAGAAGTCTGATCAGATTTTGCTATTTTGGTTGATTTCTACTTTGAGTCAAAAAGTAGTTGGTCAAGTAACTAAGTGTAAATTAGCACTTGAAGCATGGACAAAGCTTCAAAACCTGTATTCGCAACAGTCTATGGCCAAGATTCTGCAGCTGAGGCAACAGCTCCAAACTGTGAAGAAAGGAGCTCAATCTGTGAGTGATTTTGTTCTCAAAATCAAGAATATAGGAGATGCTCTTTCAGCTGCCAGTGAAGAAGTCTCTGAGAGGGATTTGTTGCTGAGTCTAATGCATGGCGTAGGCCACGAGTATGATGCTGTGGTGGTTTTAATCTCCTCCCAAAGAACCACAATGAGTCTTGAAGAGGCTCAATTTCTGTTGCTCATGCATGAGTAGAGAATTGATGAACTAAATACAACTAATCAAATTACTTTTGCTGGTGCTTCTGCTCATTTTGCAGCTAATCACAATGCAGATAAAAGAGATCAAAGATCTGGAGGCAATTTCAACAGAAATGGCTTACGAGGCAGAGGAAGGGGAGGAAGATCTGGAGGCAGAAAATTTTATTGCTAATTGTGCACTAAGCCTGGACATCATGCCTATCAATGCTACCATAGGTTTGATCAGCATTTTCAAAGACCAGCTCTAAATCATTCACCAAATCAAGCTTATACTGGACAGTTTTCTCAGTAAAGTGGTCAGAATTCTAACCAAGTTTCTCAGCATTTTGGTGCCAATAACACAGCACCATCACCTTTCTATCAGGATAATGCTCAACCACAAGCACATTACCATAAGAACTCTGCATTTATTGCAACACCCTCAAGCGTGGCTGACCCTTCTTGGTATGTTGATAGTGGTGCTACCAACCACATCACCTCCAACTTGAATAATTTGTCTATCAATTTAGAATACAAAGGCCAAGACCGATTGGTTGTAGGTAATGGTCAACATCTTACCGTTTCTAATATTGGTTCTTCTCATGTGCATACTAATATTGCTAGGATGTTGAAGCTAAATCAAATATTGCATGTTCCTATGATAACTAAGAACCTTCTTAGTATAGCTAGATTAACTAAGGACAACAATGTAATAGCTGAGTTTTACGCTGATGGATGTGTGATAAAGGACCAAAAACTGGTATGATACTTCTCAAAGGAACTGTTAAAGATGGGCTGTATAACTTGAAGCTTGTTGAGTCAACAAATTCTCCTCAATCCGCCTTTGATACTTTAGGTTTCAACTCTGTTTCAGCTAGTCCTACTTCGAATCAGACTAGCAGCTCTATGTTTTCAAGCAACAATAAAAGGCTCCCTCATCGTGGTGCTTGTACAGCCAAAGTACACTATTCTCTTTAGCATGCTAGGCTGGGCCATCCAGCTCCCTTGATACTGAAAAAAATTATGCAACAAATGCATATTCCTTGTAATGTTGCAACTCTAGCCTTTTGTGATTCTTGTAAATTAGGAAAAATGCATAAGCTACCTTTTACTAGATTTGAAATTTCTGCTAAGGAACCTCTTAAACTTGTGTATAGTGATCTTTGGGGACCCTTTCCAATTGTATCAACTCAAGGTTATAGATATTACATAACATTTGTTGATGCTTTTACAAGATACACTTGGTTATTTCCTTTAACTCTAAAATCTAAAACATTGATTGTTTTTATTGCTTTCCAAAAGAGAGTTGAGCTACAACTAGGGAAGAGAATTAAATGTCTTCAAACGGATATGGGTGGTGAGTTCTTACCTTTTGTGCCTTATCTCTCAAATCAAGGTGTGCAAGTGAGGTTTTCTTGTGCTTATACACATGCACAAAATGGGGTAGTAGAAAGAAAGCATAGGCACTTGGTGGACACTGGTTTGACCTTGTTGGCTCATGCAAAGATGCCTCTTCAGTTCTGGTTTGAGGCTTTCTCTACAACTTGCTTGCTTGTCAACAACATGCCTACCTCTTTGCTACATTTTCAATCTCCTTTTGAAAAATTGTATCACAAGTCTCCAAATTACAATTTTTTGCATACTTTTGGCAGTGCTTGTTTCCTTATCTCATGGATTATTCTAAAAACAAATTAATTTTTCATTCTACAAAGTGTGTTTTTGTAGGATACAGCCTCAACCATAAAGGGTATTGCTGTCTTCATCCATCGGGCAAGGTTTATATCACAAGGCATGCAGAGTTTAATGAGATGGACTTCCCTTTTCAACAACTTTTTCCTTCACAAATGAACTCTTTAAACTCTACTAGTTTCTCTCTACCTGTTCCAACCATTATTTATCTTGTGTCCCAAGTGACTTCTCAGGTTCCACAACACAATGTTCTGTAGGGTATTGCTGTCTTCATCCATCGGGCAAGGTTTATATCACAAGGCAAGCAGAGTTCAATGAGATGGACTTCCCTTTTCAACAACTTTTTCCTTCACAAATCAACTCTTTAAACTCTACTAGTTTATCTCTACCTGTTCCAACCATTATTGATCTCGTGTCCCAAGTGACTTCTCAGGTTCCACAACACAATGTTCTGCAGCCTACTGAGCAAACTTCTTCCAGCTTGCTTGCTGTTCCAGCTTCGCTCAGTCCTGCTGCTTCAGCATCAGTTTCTGCTCCAAGCTCTTCTCATATTGCTGCTGCTGCACCTTTATCTTCTTTACAGCCTATTACTGCATCTCAAAGGCCTGATGTTCAGTCTGTTCATCCCATGGTCATAAGGTCCAAACTTGGTATCTGATAATGTCATAGTTTGCATGATTTTGCGACCCCAGTATTTATCCTTTTTGCTCGATTCTTGAGGG
Source organism: Xanthoceras sorbifolium (assembly GCA_003430845.1). Classification (NCBI taxonomy): domain Eukaryota; kingdom Viridiplantae; phylum Streptophyta; class Magnoliopsida; order Sapindales; family Sapindaceae; genus Xanthoceras; species Xanthoceras sorbifolium. The sequence continues at coordinate 8,239,416 of CM010616.1, read as the reverse complement.
AAATTAGACGTTTTGATGTGTTTATTTAATGTGCAGGTGATATTCGATGATTGATGATGTTTTGGATGATTTTCGATCAATAGACCATAAAATCAAGTTGAATAGCAAGTCTAGGAGGCGCTACCAAGAGGCGCTACCTCAGGTAGCGCTCTTAGGTAGCACCTTTTGGTGAAAAATTTGTCCATCAGATGGCGCTACCAAGATGCGCTACCTTAGCTAGCGCTTTTCTTCTCCATCAGGTGGCGCTACCTCAGGTAGCGCCCCATAGGTAGCACTTTTCTACTCGTAGCTTTTTCCATCAAAAAGCGCTACCAAGAAGCGCTACCTCAGGTAGTACTTTCTAGGTAGCACTTTTTGATGCACGAATTCAGGACATCTTTTCCTTCTCAAACTCTCATAGGGAAAACTATATCCTTCTCAAATTCTTCATTGGGAAAGCTATAAATAGAGACTCAATCAATAAGAAAAGAAGGTTGAAAATTCTAGGGTTTGGAAGCAACATCTTCATTCCGCATTGCATTCGTCATCAATTTTGTATCACCTCGGGAGGCAATCGATTGGGAATCAATGAAGTTTTCTAAGATTTCTTCTCCTTTACTTTTCTGTTGTAATTAGTTATGTTAGGATTTAAGAATATTATTGCTTTATTATTTTGCTCAAGCATGAACTAATTTTCCATAGTTAGGATTGATGATGGATCTTGGTTTATTAATTATTAAATACAATTGAGTTTTTCTATTTAGATTTGTTATTGATGTGTTGAATAGATATTATTGTGTTTATTGCTTTTTATTGTGCCTGATCATCACTTAGAATCATTATAGGTGGTTGGGTTATGAATCGAAAGAAGACGCCCACAACGTACTCGTATTAATGTCTATCACATACTAAATTACATAGAGATATAGTAATTGGTTTGTGTTGCTTGTTTTGTGTTTATTTATTCTTAATGTGTTCTCGCACACTCAGTAGTCATCGAGAGATAGGGTAGTGGTGTGCGATGGAATAATTTTGGTAATACTCGAGAGAGATTATTAGTTAATTTAGTTTAGGCACGTATTCAACCATCAGTAATAAAATCTAGATAGTAACTCATGAGTGTTTGATAATAATAACCAAGTGAAATCGGATATCCTAACGCCTCAATTCCCTTGAATTCGAATCATTGTTTTTTTTTTATTGTTCTTAGTTAATTTGCAATTTCTAAAATATTTTTATTCCAAATAGAATTAGGTTGAGTTAATTTTGATAATTGGTATTCCTTGTCCTCGTGGGAACGATACTCTACTCACTCTTAATTACTTGTGTTGATCTCGTACACTTGCGAGTTGCATAAAATCACGCATCAAATTTTTGGCGCCGTTGCCGGGGACAATTGAATGTCAATATCAATACCGATTTAGCCTTTTGCTACTTTAGAATTTTTTTTATTTGTGTATTTTTTTTGTATTTTTATATTTTTATTTATTTATTTAATATATTTTTTTATAGGTTATGTATTCGTGGTATGAGGCGTATGATCCTATTGAAGAAGTGGCAACTAATGATTATCAATGGTCATATGAAAGGGTAATACCTGAAAGGTTAGTTGGAACACCATTGGGTTGTTTCTTATGTGGGGGGCTGCATATGAGCATCGATTGTCAGGTGGGCAATCCGTTTACTGATGGCAGTTATGAACAAATAAATTATGTGCAAAATTATACCTATCAACATAATAACCCCTACCCGAGCATATACAATCCTAGGTGGAGCAACCATGCTGATTTTTCATGGAGCAACCAACAAGAAGGGAAGTCCTCTATCGAAGACTTGATTTCTGCATTCATGTCGGAGCAAGATGCAATAATGTCAAAGATGGACATACGGATGGATGTGTAAGAAAGTTCTTTAAAGCAACTTGGCCAAGCGGTACAACAATCTCAAATAGCAATCCAAAACTTGGAAGTTCAAATCAGCCAATTAGCAAAAGAGATCCAAGGGGAAGCACAAGAAGCATTGCAAAACAACATAGATACATATCCGATGGAGCAATGCAAGGAGATTACCTTGGAAATCAAAAAGCTAGTTGAACATCCGGTGGGGATTAATCAAGTAGAGATGGAAGTGAGCAAAAACGTGTCATATGGAGATAAGGCAGTGACATCTCAAGAGCCACTTGATTCATTTTTTGTCCATGCCATTGAAAAGGATGATAGCCAAAAGGTTGCAGATGATGCACTTTGGGTAGATTCTTCACTTCCGCCCTCGTACAGGAGTACATTTTATTTTAAAGAGCTTGGAGAAGGAAAGCCCAAACCGTCTCCACACTTTGAGCAACCGCCACACTTGGGCCCTAAAAAGCTACCTTCTTATTTAAGGTATGCATGGCTAGGAGAGTTATCTTCTCTTCCTGTCACTTGGTTAGGATGGTATGATAGGTTGATGAGAAGATATCAATTATGGGGCAGGTGGGGGAAAGCAAGAGACAACCTTATAAAATTTTATTTTTGTTTCATTTTTTGTTAATAATGTTAGTTTTTGGATTGCTTGTTTAAACTTTGAAATTGTTAGGATTGTTGATAGTTTGTTAGTTTTTCGTTAAATTTAGTATGTTCGCTTGTGATTCTTAGTTCTGATAGTCTGTTGTGTTCATTGTAAATCCTCACCAGTGCACTTTATTGAGTTTCAAATTTCCTATTCTCTGTTTTTGATCTTATATTGACTAACATTGAGGACAATGTTAGATTTAAGTTTGGGGGTAGGAATTCGAACTTTGGTGCGTTGTTAGTTGAATTTGTTGTTAGTTGAATTTGTTGAAATATGATGCTTAGACATGATTGTACGACCGTTCTGCAGGCAGTGTCAATAATCTTTTATTAAAGTAAGGTCTTAGAGAATTTTTCATTGTTCGGTATTTAGTTAGTCATATTCTTGATATTATAGTGTAGAAACAACATGTTTGAATGGCCATGATTAATAGTGGAGACTACCCTTGTGAGTTTTTAAGCTGTTATCGTTTTATTTTGAGAGGGTTTTATTGTTTCTACTCCTATACACTCTCCGTGATCATTTTAAAATAGATTGATCTCTATAGGTTTTGCTTTGGATACTAATGAACTCTATTTTAAATAAATTCATATGTGTGCTATGCTTTTGAGTTGGTTGAATCTTGAGAAGTGATGTAGGCTATGTGTGTTTTTAAACCGAGTTAAAGGCCATAATTCCCAACCTTTTTGTGTGCTCTATTACCCCCTTTGAAGCTAAACACATTAACCATTTTCTTGCATCTCCCACGAAATCCGTATCCAAGCCCTTATACTTTTAGCCTTACCCTTTGAGCTTGGGATCATTTAGAGATGAATCATAGACAAGAGAAGGGAATTTTCAAGTAAAGTTGTGAAGGTAAGAAAAGAAAATAAGGAAATCAAAAGTATTCAAGTCAATTCAAGTCGTGTTCTATTTTAAAAAAAAAATTTGAGAAAAAAAAAGTGTTAAGCTTGATGGCTTGAAGTTAAAAAAAAAAGATTGGATTCATTAAAAAAAAAAAAAAAATTTGTGCTTGAAAAGAAATGTAGAGGTTTGTCGAAATTCGAATAAATCTCTATGTTTGTGGTCCTAAGTTCTTTTTGAAATCCGATTTCCGTTCTATTTCTTAACCTCCACCCTTGGCCCCATTACAACCGAGAAAAAGACCTACTGATCTTTTGATGATTCCAATTTAAGAGTATGTATGTGCATTGTGATTTATTTCGTTTTTAGTGTCAAAATCTGTTCATAAGATCTTTTGCATAATCTGAGCGTCTTTCTGTTTACATATTCATATGCGAAGAAAAATTTGATTTTTATTGTGCATAAACTCCAATTCGCATATATTTGAATAAGTGTATAAGCCTAGGTTCTAAGAGCTATAATGAGAGATTCCATGCGAGATGTAGAGTCGAGGCGAATTATATCAATGGCATTCGAATGTGTTTGTTTTGAGATTATGATAACTCGAGCATTGGTTAGTTAGATAATGTTTGATGTTTAATTCCATAGACCGAGCTTTAGTTATTGATTATCGGTATGTCATGCATGAATGAGTCTTCGACAGTATGTTTTAAGTAAGTGTTTCAATAAGTTCAACGTGCAGGGATTACGTTTGTGGGTGTCGTATCTGTAAACCCTCAGGAGACACAACTCCTCCTACTAGGGACACCTAGGGGTTTAAAGGCTTGTGGCACATGCTAAGTGCTATCGTGTTTACCTACGAAAGTGGATTATGATAGTTTACTTTATTTGTTTATTTTTGTTTTGCGTTTTAATTTCGTTCCGATTTTGCTCTAGCACGAGCAAAAGGTAGGTTTAAGGGTATTGATAATGTCATATTTTGCATGATTTTGCGACCCCAATATTTATCCTTTTTGCTCGATTCTTGAGGGAAATTGGACGTTTTGATGTGTTTATTTAGTGTGCAGGTGATATTCGATGATTGATGATGTTTTGGATGATTGTCGATCAATAGACCATAAAATCAAGTTAAAGAGCAAGTCTAGGAGGCGCTACCAAGAGGGGTAGCGCTCTTAGGTAGCACCTTTTGGTGAAAAATTCGTCCATCAGATGGCGCTACCAAGAGGCGCTACCTCAGCTAGTGCTTTTCTTCTCCATCAGGTGGCGCTACCAAGAAGCGCTACCTCAGGTAGCGCCCCTAGGTAGCACTTTTCTACTCGTAGTTTTTTCCATTAAAAAGCGCTACCAAGAAGCGCTACCTCAGGTAGTACTTTCTAGGTAGCACTTTTTGATGCACAAATTCAGGACATCTTTTCCTTCTCAAACTCTCATAGGGAAAGCTATATCCTTCTCAAATTCTTCATTGGGAAAGCTATAAATAGAGACTCAATCAATAAGAAAAGGAGGTCGAAAATTTTAGGGTTTGGAAGCAACATCTTCATTCCGTATCGCATTCGTCATCAATTTTGTATCACCTCGGGAGGCAATCGATTGGGAATCAACGAAGTTTTCTAAGATTTATTCTCCTTTACTTTTCCATTGTAATTAATTATGTTAGGATTTAAGAATATTGTTGCTTTATTCTTTTGCTCAAGCATGAACTAATTTTCCATAGTTAGGATTGATGATGGATCTTGGTTTATTAATTATTAAATACAATTGAGTTTTTCTATTTAGATTTGTTATTGATGTGTTGAATAGATATTATTGTGTTTATTGCTTTCTATTGTGCCTGATCATCACTTAGAATCATTATAGGTGGTTGGGTTATGAACCGAGAGGAGACGCCCACAACGTGCTCGTATTAATGTCTATCACATACTAAATTACATAGAGATATAGTAATTAGTTTGTGTTGCTTGTTTTGTGTTTACTTATTCTTAATGTGTTCTCGCGCACTCAGTAGTCATCGAGAGATAGGGTATTGGTATGCGATGGAATAATTCTGGTAATACTCGAGAGAGATTATTAGTTAATTTAGTTTAGGCACGCATTCAACCATCAGTAATAAAATCTAGATAGTAACTCATGAGTGTTTGATAATAATAACCAAGTGAAATCGGATATCCTAACGCCTCAATTCCCTTGAATTCGAATCATTATTTTTTTTATTATTGTTTTTAGTTAATTTGCAATTTCTAAAATATTTTTATTCCAAATAGAATTAGGTTGAGTTAATTTGGGTAATTGATATTCCTTATCCTCGTGGGAACGATACTCTACTCACTCTTTATTACTTGTGTTGATCTCGTACACTTGCGAGTTGCATAAAATCACACATCAGTATCTTCAAACCCAAGGCATACACTTCTACTTGGACTCTTCCATCAGCATACCTGTATATGGCAGAGCCTAAATCTGTCAAGGAAGCTTTGCTTCATCCAGCTTGGAAGCAGGCTATGAAGGATGAATATGCAGCTCTTTTAAGGAACAAAACTTGGTCTTTAGTCCCAGCTTCCTCATCCATGAACATTGTTGGCTGCAAGTGGGTTTTTAAAACAAAATACAACCCAAATGGCACCATTCTCAAGCACAAAGCTAGGTTGGTTGCTAAGAGATTCCACCAAACCCCTGGTCTTGACTTTGAAGAAACTTTCAGCCCTGTGGTGAAGGCTGCCACCGTTCGAGTCATCTTCACCATTGCTGTCTTCAAGGGCTGGGTTATCAAGCAAGTTGATATTAACAATGCTTTTCTCAACGGTGATCTCAATGAGCTTGTGTTTATGAAGCAGCCTGAAGGTTTTGAATGTGCTGCTCAGCCCTCTCATGTCTGCAGACTCCACAAAGCTCTCTCTATGGGCTTAAGCAAGCCCCAAGATCATGGTTTCACAAGTTGAGAGCTGCCTTATTATCATGGAATTTTGTTAATTCAGCTGCAGATGTGTCACTCTTTATTCATCATCATGCTAACAAAGTTATCTTTTTACTAATCTATGTTGATGATATCTTAATCACCAGTGATGATCCGTCTCAAATTCAGTAATTAATCTCTCGACTCAACTCAACCTGTGCTCTCAAAGACCTTGGTTCAGTCAGCTATTTCCTAGGATTTGAGGCATTTCAAAATGAAAAGGGGTTGTTTCTTACACAATCGAAATATATTGTTGATCTTCTTCAAAGGACTAACATGGCTGATTGTAAGCCATGTGATACACCAATAAGTGCTGGAACCAAACTTCAATTGGCAGCTGGTGCACTCTTTCCTGAACCTACCTTGTATAGAAGTGTGATAGGTGCATTGCAATACCTTTCACACACAAGACCAGATATCTCTTTTATTGTGAATAAACTAAGCCAATTTTTGGTGGCTCCTACTCATGTACATTGGTTAGCTTGTAAAAGGGTCTTGAGGTACTTGAAAGGTTCCATTACAAAAGGATTATGGTTCAAACCAGCTACTGTCCTCACTCTTGAAGCTTACACAGATGCTGATTGGGCAAGCTGTCTTAATGATAGAAGATCAACAAGTGGGATTTTCTTGTTTCTTGGTGGCAATCTCATCACTTGGAGCTCCAAAAAGCAACATGTGGTTGCAAGGTCCAGTACAGAGGCTGAGTACAGGTCCATGTCTCTTGCCGTGGCTAATATTTTGTGGTTAAAGTCTCTCTTGACAGAACTTGGTTTTCCCTCTACTGTCCCAACAGTTGTGTGGTGTGACAACATGGGTGCTAATGCACTTGCTTTGAATCCTATCTATCATTCTCGAACTAAACATGATGAGATTGATGTGCATTTTATTAGGGAAAAGATTGCTTCAAAGGAGATTGAGCCTAGATATGTTCCAACAGAATTTCAAGTAGCAGATATCTTGACAAAGGGGCTCACTACTGCTCGGTTTAATTTTTTATGTGACAAACTTAGCTTGGTGTCCTCACCACAGCTTAGTTTGAGGGGGAATGTGAAAGTAAGTGATCAGACACATCAAGATGGATTAGCTGCGGCCAAGCTTAACCAAGCCTCATCAGCTGATGCAGCTTGTACACAGTTGCTAACAAACTCTGTAGCACATGCTTGAGTGACAGCCTCCAGGTACATTGCTTCCAGCCAACTTAAATCACAACCTATAGCCTCTGTTATCTTCTCATATGATAAAGCAGCACAAGATCATCTAAAGCCTATGCTAAGAAGATCAGATGTCTGCGTTGGAGGTTAACTAACAAGGCTGTTAGTTTAGTTTATCTGTAACAGAATTGTAACTAATTCGGTTACAATTTTGATTTATTTTCAGGTTGATTATTATTAGATTGATGAGATGTGCATTGATGTATATATAGTGAGCTATTCATTATTGTATTCATTATTGAAAAATTAATAAAAGATGAGAGCTTTGCAAAGCCATTAATGGCAGATTAATTACTCTGTTATTTGTTCTTTTTGACATACAACAAACACCTTTGTTTTTTTTTCTTTTTCAGTAAACATCACAAATACATATTTGATTTGAAAAATATAAAATAAATTTGTTTTTCTCCAACAATATATTATTTGAACCTCAATGTTATTCATGAGCATTTTTTTTAGCACTTAAAAAAAAGTCTATTCCGCCCAGACAATGGAGAGAGAGAGAATTTTTTTAAAAAAAAAACCAACCAAAAAAAAACTTTTTTTTTTTAGGCGTGTATAGATTATGTTGATTTCTTAACCTCTTATAAGGGTAATGGCTAGAAATGTTACCTGAGGCAAACGCCGCGGCTCTGCACCAACAAATGTTATAGTCTGCCCAAGACTTGAACCGCTTACAAAACCCCATATCTGTGCGGTAAATTTACTATCTATGGCTGGAAAGGAGATTAAATATATAGGAACATGTTTCTTGCTCATGTTTATATTTATGTTCGAAAACTTAAAGTCTAAGTCAAGGTCTTTTTTTTTTTTTTTTTTTGAGCTACACAAATTATGTGCATGCTCTAAATGTGGTGACAATCTATAAATGTGGATGAATTGTCACCATAACACTTATCACTGTTTTGAAAATATCCCACTATACACGTTGCTGCAAGTCTAGTCATGGCCATTGGAACCGAACCGGCGGTTCCGGTTCCTTTTTTTGTCTAACCGGAACCGGAAACAGGGACCGGGGAGGTCCCGGTTTCGGTTCCGGTTGGAACCGGGGGGGAACCGACGATTCCGGTTCCCCCCGGTTCTTTTGGAACCGGTGGTTCAACCGTCGGTTCCAAAACCGGAATCGGCCCAAATAAAAAAAAATTTTGAATATTTTTTTTCAAATTAAAATATTAAAAAAACTTAATAAAAAGTTTAAAAAAATTAAACTAATGAATAAACCAAAGGTAATAAATCATTGTGATGGACAATTAAAACTTTAGAAGTGTGTACATATATATATATATATATATATATATATATATATATATATATATATATATATATATATATATATATATACAAAGGTAGTTTCAAAATATATTCACTTTCAATATGGGATTGGTTATATATATAGATAAGTAAAGATGGTCCAAGTCTTGTGCACTTTCAATGTGGGATTTGAGAATATAGTTAAAAATGGTCTACACTAGTCCCACATTGAAAGTAAAAGAGAAATGTAGGAGATGAAGTTTTATATAAAATGATAGTAAGTAGTTCCACATTGAACAGAAAATTGTAGTGTAGAAAGTTGAGTGCTTATAAGTAGTCTCACATTGAAAAAAAAAAAGTGTAGAAAGTTGAGTGCTTATAAAAGGGATGAGCATTTGTTGGGTTATGACTTAAGTGATATGTGGCCCAACAATAGTATTGGGCCATTTACTCATGTTTATTTATAAATTATTATATGGCCCAACAGTGTTAGGATATATATATTTGTTTATATATATATATATATATACATATAATTTTTTATATATATATTTGTTTATATATATATATATATATATATTAGTGAAAATTAAAAAGTTTTTTATTTTATTTTAAAAAAAAAAAAAAAACCGGGAACCAAACCGGAACCGGCGGTTCCGGTTTTTTTTTAAGGCTAGCCGGAACCGGGACCGGTTGTCTCGGTTCCGGAACCGATTTTGAACCTTTTTAAAATTTTCTCTTTTTGAAACAAATATATTAATTTAATAATAAATAATAAAAATACTAAAATACATAAAAATTAAATAAATAAGGGAAATACATAAAAATTTAATAAATAATGAAATTACTAAAATATATAAACATTTAGTAAATAATGAAAAATGAAAAATTATAAAAATTCGTATGTATTTAAGTAAATATAAATGTATTTTTTTAATTGTAATATATTTTTATTCTTTTTTGCAAATGATTTAGTTCGTAAAATTGTTTTAAAATAGATCGCGATGTCAATTGAAGTGTTCGCGACGCTATATTAGTTCGTGGAACAACTTTAACTTTTGGTATAACGTTAAAGTTGTTCCCGGTAAGAAGTTAACGTGAGAACAACTTTGACGCAGGTGGAAACAACTTCAACGTTTCCACCAACGTCAAAGTTGTTTCGGGAACAACTTAACATTTAACGTTTGAACAAGTTGTACTTTCGGGAACAACTTTGACGTTTGGCCTAATGTTAAAGTTCTTGTTTGGAACAAGTTAACGTGGCAAGAATTTTGACATTGGTGGGAACAACTTCAATGTTCCCACCAACATCAAAGTTGTTTCGGGAACAACTTAATGTTTAATGTGGGAACAAATTTCACTTTCGAGAACAATTTTAACGTTTGGTATAACGTTAAAGTTGTTCCCGAGAAAAAGTTAATATAGAAACAACTTTGACGTTGGTAGGAACCACTTCAACATTCCCACTAACGTCAGAGTTATTTTGGGGATAACTTAACGTTTAATGTGAGAACAAGTTTATTAGTTGTGATAAGTTGGAATATAAGGTGGGAAATCTATCATTACTCTATTTAAAATGTTAAATACACCATTAGAATTTGGAATACTAAAGCTATTGATTGAAAGGGAAATTGGAGTCCTGCACATAAAATTTATCATTTGGTAAAAAGAACAAAACCTTACAAGCATATAGGGTTGATATAAGAATATGAGAAAGTAAAGGCCTTTCCTAAACAATAATTTCCATCATAACTTGAAAGTTAAAGTTGACGTCCGAATAAATATTGTTTTTATTTAAAGTGGTAATTGCACTAACTCCCATAGTTCGAGGTGTAATTGTATAAAAAATTATAAAAATATAATAATAATACTGACATCCTTTTAACCCTGATTAGGTAGAATTTTGTTAGAGTTTGACTGAAAAGAAATAATATCATTTTTACCCTTATAAATTTAACCTCACTTGATAAAAAGAAAAAAAAAATCATTAAGTAATAATAATAATAATAAAAAATGCTTTTCATCTTCTTCAACTCTGGACTGTTATCAATTTTTTTTTAAAATCCAGAAATCTACTAGGAAAGTTTCTTATCTGGTTTGGTATAATTTATTTATTTATTATTATTATTCTTTTGCAAAAGAACCAGACAATAGAAACAAAAACAAAAGGGATAACCATAGATGATTTGCTAGGAATCCTGATCAACCACAACAATCCACCCTTTAAAGCTCCTAATTTTACAAGATTTTTGTTATCAAATATTTTCTCTCTCTCCATTGCCTATCAAACGCTTTAAATAACCAATACACAGTCTCACACACTACTCTCAACAACAAAAACCTCCATTACATGGTTGTCATGGCTACAACAACCCTCACCACCTCACTCTCTTCTTAAAGCCCTAAGTCCTCTTTCGAACAAATCGTCACCCAAGAAAACCATTACTTGAAGACCTATTGCCATAGCGCATATTCAACAAGATGAAGAAAATAAAATAAAACAAATTCTCCTCAGCTAAATTAAAACCACCTTTTCTGTTAAAGCTTAGAGAAACTATTATTCAACCGCCAGTCGGTGATTCCATCATCGGTGGAGTATTTGAATACAGATCTGTAATTTTTTTTCCCCTTCGTTCACCACTCCGGCACCCTCTCAGCCGCCACCAGCCACTTTCGCCTGGATCCATTGACGCCACACCTTCTCTGCGAGTGCAAGGAGCAGATCTTTCACCACTAGTTGGTGATTCCATCGCCGGTGGAGTTTTTTGTTTATCTTTTATTAAAAAAAATTATTTTTTGAGTTGGATGATGGGTGTGATAATTTAGTTGTGTTGAAGCTTTTGTTTTAATTTTTTTTTTTTTTTTAATGATGGAAAACAAAGTTCTGTGTGTATGGGTAATAAAGATGAAGATGAGTATGATAAATTTTTCTTGGGATGATGAAGATGAAAAAGTTAAAGGAGATGATGATGGAAATGATTTAATTTTATGTTTTTTAATAAAATATTTAATATTTAAATTTTATAGGCTGATGTGATAAAATATGAGTGGATACATTATTATTTTTTTATTTATTAATAATACTAAATAAAAAATTAATTTATCCTTTCAATGTTAGTAATTAATTGTAGTTAATAGTTAACTATGGTTAGTTAACGTATCAGAAGGGGTGTGAGTGTTATTATTATATTTTTATAATTTTTTTATATAATTATATATATAATCACGGGAGTTAGTGCAATTAATCCTTATTTAAATAGTCAAATTGATCTTTCTGCCCTGTCCCCATGCCTTTCTTGTTCATTGTTTTTTCCGTTATTTTTATTTTATTTCTAAAATACTCACCTAAAAATTGCAGACCATTAATTTTATAAAAAAAAGCATAATAATAATAATAAATTTTTTGTCTTTTTTTTTTAGGAATATTAAAATAACTTTAACAAGATTTTATTTCAACTTTTGTTACTTTAAAATAATTTTTATTAGAATATTTGAGGTTTTTTTAAGCGAATTTGAGGAGCTAGAGTGCAAGTGTTATACAATTTTAAACAAATTGTAATTTTTTTTAATAAGGCATCCATGTGAAAAGTCAAACTTTTTTTATGAAATATTAAATTTTTCTATTTCCAATACTTTTATAATTCTTAAATTTTCTAATTTTTGGATAAAGATACCCATAATAAATTTTAAATTTTTAAAAAATAAAATAAAATAATTTTTGCATTTTTAACCATTAAAATTGTATTTCATACTTTTAACAACAAAGTAGATACAAAATCTCTAATACCCTAAAGTTTCTTAAGATTGAATTTTTAAGAAGGTATAAATTGAAAAACAAAAGTATATTTAACTTTGGACTTGTCATGACCAAAGTGAAAGACAAAAAGTACATTTCACTTGGGCCTGGACAAGGCCGAAGTGAAATAAAATAGGTTTTGTCCAGATCAAAGTGAAATACACTTTTAGCTTTTGTAGGTTAACATAAAATACACCTACGTATTTAACAATTTCTAGCTTCACAACAATTTATGTCAACTAATTCTTTATATTATTATGTTTGACAGAGATTCGAAACAAAATCGTGATAAAAGTCTTTATGAACTCTTAAAGATGTAGTGTTCTAGACTTTAGATTGTAGGGAGAGAAGATGATAGGGAAAACTGTTAAAGAAGATGATGAGAGATATTAATGTAATTGTTTGACTATGAGATGAAAGTATACTTCACTTGCCTCGACAACGCCAAAGTGAAATAATATAGGTTTTGTCCAGGTCAAAATGAAATACACTTTTATCTTTCGTAGACAAATGTGAAATACACCTATATATTTTACAACTTTCTAGCTTCACAACAATTTATATTCTCTAATTCTTTATGTTGTCATGTGTGACAGAGATTCGAAACGAAACACACCTGAGTTGAATAAAAAGGCATGCAGGTACAAAACATAGTTTCAGACGTCATTGGTTGATTGTGATATGATCTCTTTCTACCGTATCAGATCGTGCATAGTGAATGGGTCTATAGATTATTGATATAGGATAGTAGTAGCACATGTTAAGAAAACTAAGAATCATCAACCGTAAATAGTACTTATCCGGGGACTCTCATTCATGGTGGCAGAAAAAAGTTATTTTTGCATGCACAAACAGTATGCTGTAGTAGCCAAAATATATCTGGCCCAAAGTATGTCCTAAAGACATGGCCCAGAGCTAAAAGTGGGACTACACTCTCATGTAGTACGACGGTGAATCAGTATGAAGACCATGTCACACGACATGAAGCCTTCTCATGTAGTACGACGGTAATCAGTATGAAGACCATGTCACACGACATGAAGCCTTCTCATGTAGTACGACGGTAATCAGTATGAAGCCATGTCGCACGACATGAGGCCCTCATGTAGTAAAGACCATGTCGCACGACATGAGGACCTCTCATGTAGTACGACAATAGACCAGTACGAAGACCATGTCGCACGACGTGAAGCTCTCTCACGTAGTACGACGGTGATACATATCCCCCACATCCAATTAGCATATCATGCAATACGAAATCAAAGGTCCAGATTAACAAAAACCTACATGTCGTACGACATAGAATCTTCGTCGCTCCGAGGGAGACCAGACTGTGATCTACTTTGAAACGGGTCCTACAAAACCATAATAACACTTGATGGCAGCCCAATCAAAAGAAGCACCCAGATGCTTTCTTGGTGGATGACAGAGAAGAGAGAATGATGAGATCTCTCAAAAGGGAGAAGCATCAGTCTCCTATAAAGGGGAGGATGATCCCTCATAAAAGGAGGATCCCCGGAAAAACTGAGATCTAGAGATTACGAATACAAAAACCACATCCTCCGGCCATTGTTAAAGTTCTCCGATCACCCTCCGAACCTTACATCTCCTCTGATCTAAGAGACCCCAAATTGCCAAGATAGCAGGGAGTATCACTCACTCATCTCTATCTACGAGCATTACATATTTATTAGCACTCGCTAACTTGACCGTTGGAGTGACTTTGGCCGGCACCACCCCGGTGTCCCAGACGTCCTGCGGGTCACGTGTGTTCTCTCTTTGCAGGTTGTAGTGCCCCGTGTCCCCGAGCGATTTTTGAGGACTACAAGTTGGCGCCCACTGTGGGGTCCGACAATCTCTAAGCAAGCAAAGGTAGAACGTGGCAACCCCGACTATGTCATCTGACGATTTTCATCACGATGCGATGGAGGTTAGGGTACAACTCCTCATATCCCAGATGCAAGAGAATACCTAAAGGCTCCAAGCACTCGAACAAGAGAATCAACGAGTACTGGCGGAGAACCAAGAATTGCAAAATAGGATCAATTCGCTCACTATTGTACGACCGTTCGGAGACGCTTCGACATCCCAACCCTTGCCATTCGAGCAAGCCGCTCACGCTACTTACTACGCGCCAGTCCGCCTAGACGAACAAGGTACTACCGCGAGAGACCTCGATCCAACCCACGTAGGCTCAGAGCCAAACATTCGAGTCACGAATGGACCGCACATCGTCGCACGACATACGGCGGACAACACACCAAATGGGATGGGAGGACATCGATCAGACGACGTGGCAAGAGCTACACAAGGAGTACCGCCTATGTCCACCCCTAATGGAAATGTCGGCTCAACCCAACCAACCATCCCGCCACAAGGAACGCCATCAGGCCCTTCGCATTCAGCGCCGTCAAACCCAAACCGAGTAAGTACCGAGCCAACCTTGGCTAACCGGGACTTGGCGCAAAGGTTCACAGAGATGGAAGCACTCATCCAACGCATTCCGGGAATGCCCACTCCTATAAAGAAAAGTGCGGCCAATAGTTTTGCCGACTCTCCCTTCGTCGACACAATAGCATTGGTGGAGATGTCAAGGAAGTTCAACTTTCCAGGTATGAAGCAGTACGATGGTACGACGAACCCCGACGACCACATTGCGCAGTATCGACAATGGATATTCACAGCCGCCATCCCGCGTGACCTTAGGGAAGCATGTATGTGCAAAGGTTTCGGTTCGAGCCTCGTAGGACCTGCCCTACAATGGTACACCAACCTTCCCAATGTTTCCATCAACTCCTTTGCTCAACTCACTGACACCTTCGTAGAGCAGTTCGCTAGTAGTCGGAAGTTAGAAAAACAATCCGACGACCTTTATGCGGTCAACCAAAGGAGGAGTGAACGCCTACGTGACTTTGTTGGACGGTTTAACCATGAAAAAGTGTCTATCCCTCATTGCAACCAGGCGACAACCATATTAGCCTTCCGCAAGGGTCTGCTTTATGATTCCGACCTATACAAGGAGCTCACCAAGTACCCTTGTAAAACTATGGAAGACGTCCTAGCCAAGGCATAAGCACAGATAAAATGGGAAGAAGACGAAGTAAATTACAAACCTAGTAGAGCGAACTACAAGGAAGATAAGTCGGAGAGGATGGTCGAACAACGAATCATCAACCGACGTAGCGGGCCCTACCCAACAATACCCCGAAGGGACAGCCATATGAGGTACGAGCGACGGCGCGACGACAGACCCCAAAGGCCGTTCATCCGGCCAAAGAATATAACGCCAGAATATAATTTGAACATCAGGCCGGCAGAGGTATTTGCCATACTCAAAGGAATGGGTAGATCAGTTCGGTGGCCAGACAAGATGATGAGCCCGCCGGATCAAAGGGACAACTCCAAATGGTGCGAATTTCACGGCGACCACGGCCATCGAACTGAGCATTGTGTGGCGCTACGATTGGAAGTGGCCGAACTACTCAAGAAGGGTCACCTTAAAGAATTCCTGACTGACAGGGGTAAGCAGACCTGTGTGAACAAAGATAGGTCGCACGACATTGTTTCAATCCCTCCACCAGAGCCTCCCAAACACGAGAGGACCGTGAATGTCATCTCTGGCGGATCAAAAGTAAATGGAGTAACCTAATCGGAGGCAAAGCGCCACTCACGGCAAGCCGGTCGTACGGACGTCCAACGAACTCGTACGGCAGATCCTACATATAACTACCCAATCAGTTTCAGCAGTGATGAGCAAATGGATTTATTCAATCCCCACCACGACGCACTAGTCATCTCACTGACGGTGGCCAATTGTTTGATCAGACGGATCCTAGTGGACAATGGAAGCTCAACCAATGTACTCTTCCTCGGCGCACTAAAAGAGATGCATATCGATGAGTGTAACATCGTATGTCGCTCCACAATCCTTGTAGGATTCAGTGGAGAACACAAGAACACTCTGGGAGAGATCACCCTTCCCGTTTACACGGAAGGTGTCAACTTGAACACTCGTTTCCTCATCCTAGACTGTCCGTCATCCTACAACATAATCATGGGTCGCCCGTGGATTCATGATATGAGGGCAGTCCCCTCAACATATCATCAGGTCATCCGTTTCCCAACTAGATGGGGAGTCCACGAGATCCGAGAGCAGCAAAAGACCTCGCGCGACTGCTACCAGAACACTCTAAAAAACAGGCCGTCCGACTTATAGCAATTACAAAGTGAGAGCACCCCCACCAACAAAGACGAACCAGATATGGAAGAACTCGACGAAGTATCCATACATCCAAAGTTTCCAGACCACAAAATTAGTATCGGATCCCGCCTTCCACAAAATATCCGAGCAAAACTACTAGGCTTCTTGACGGCGCGGCACGACAGCTTCGCATGGTCGCACGCAGACATGATCGGCATTAGCCCAAAAGTCCTAGTGCATAGGTTGCAAGTCGACCCGAATCACCCACCTGTGAAGCAAAAAAGAAGGAAGTTCGCGCCCGAGCGCAACAAAGTTATAAATGAAGAAATCCAAAAGCTAATTGACATTGGCTCGGTGAGAGAAGTAAATTACCCAGAATGGCTCGCAAACGTAGTAGTAGTGAAGAAAAAGAATGGGAAGTGGCGAGTTTGCATCGACTTCACAGACCTCAACAAGGCTTGTCCGAAGGATTCCTTCCCTCTCCCACACATTGATATGATGGTGGACGCTACAGCAGGCCACGAACTATTGAGCTTCATGGATGCATTCTCCGGTTACAACCAAATCCTTATGCATCCGGATGACCAAGAGAAGGCTTCTTTCATCACGGAGCGTGGCATTTTTTGCTACAAGGTAATGCCATTCGGCCTCAAGAACGCTGGGGCAACCTACCAAAGATTAGTCAACAAAATGTTCGCAATCATGCTCGGACAGACTATGGAGGTCTATATCGATGACATGCTGGTAAAATCATTAGTAGCAGACCAACACCTCGACCACCTCCGGCAGTCGTTCGACATCATTGACGAGTATAGAATGAAGCTTAATCCAACCAAATGTTCTTTCAGAGTTTCATCAGGGAAGTTCCTTGGCTATTTAGTAACCAAGAGGGGCGTCGAGGCCAACCCGGATCAACTCCGATCCGTCATGGATCTAAGGTCCCCCAAAAGCATCAAAGACGTTCAAAAGCTGACCGGACGGCTCGCAGCCCTCAACCGATTCATCTCAAAGTCATCCGAAAAATGTAAGCCTTTCTTCGATGCTCTGAGAAAGAGCAAGTCATTTGATTGGAATCAAACAAGCGAGGACGCATTCCAAAACATAAAGAGCTACCTAGCAAACCCTCCCCTCCTATCCAAACCTAAGGAAGGAGAGACCCTCCTACTCTACCTCGCTGTATCCGAAACGGCCGTTAGCGCAGTACTAATAAGGGAGAAGGATGGTAAACAACTCCCCGTATACTACATCAGCAAGACCCTACTCGACGCAGAGACAAGGTACACTCAACTTGAGAAATTGGCCCTCGCACTAGTCACAGCCGCAAGGAAATTAAGGCCGTACTTCTAATGCCACACCATTAGTGTACTCACTGCCTTCCCCTTGAAGAACGTCCTACAAAAACCCGAATTGTCCGGCCGTCTAATGAAATGGGCCGTGGAGCTAAGCGAGTACGACACCAATTACCAACCTCGCACGGCGATCAAGTCGCAAGTGCTAGCGGACTTCATAGCAGACTTCACACTCGGGATTCTACAACGAGCGAAGGAGGAACTTTGCACCATGTCGCGCGACACACCAAAGGAGGAGTGGAGTTTAGCAGTTGACGGATCAAGTAACGTTAGAGGCAGTGGACTAGGGATAGTACTTACCTCCCCTGCGGGACACGTCGTCGAGAGATCCATCCGATGCGGATTCAAAACCACCAACAACGAAGCCGAGTATGAAGCCCTCATAGCCGGGCTCACCTTGGCAAAGGACTTACGCGTCGAGCGAATAAAGTTGCGTAGTGACTCCCAATTAATTGTGAGACAATTGCAGGGGTCCTATCAAGCTCGGGATTTGAAAATGTCGTCCTACTTGACCTTGGTAAATGAGCTGCAAGCTTCATTCGAGTCATTCGACATCGAGCAAATACCCAGATCCGAAAACACGCATGCTGACGCGCTTGCCAATCTTGGATCCGCACTCGATACCATGATTGAACGAACCATTCCCATGGTGTTTGTCCAATGGCCAGCTGTGTGGAAGCCAACAAAGCTCGAAATCAAGCCAATTTCGGACGAGCCAACTTGGATCACCCCGATCTACGATTACTTGAGGGACGACACCCTCACATCTGATAAAATAGAAGCACGAAGAATTAAGATCAAGGCTGCGGGCCCTACCTCAAGTGTATCAACCCATTCGAAGCTCAGCAAGTACTCAAGGACTTACACGAGGGGCAGTGTGGGAACCACTCGGCCGGGAGAAGCCTAGCCAATAGAGCAATCACGGCCGGGTATCACTGGCCCACGATGCGGTCCGAGTCGCATGACCTCGTCAAAAGATGCGACCCGTGTCAGCGTTTCGCCCACGTTTCACATCAACACCCAGAAAGACTCCACCCCATCTCAGCACCATGGCCCTTCATGAAGTGGGGAATGGACATAGCAGGGAAGATGCCCGTTGCTACTGGAGGCAAGGTCTACATACTAGCCGTGATCGACTACTTCACAAAATGGGTCGAAGTTGAGTCATATGTGAGAATCAAAGACTCCGAGGTAAAAAGCTTTATTTGGAAAAATGTCATATGCCGCTATGGAATTCCAAAGGAAATAGTCACCGACAATGGCTCACAATTCATCTCATACGATTTCCAAGACTTTTGCGACAAGTGGAACATCAAACTGAGCTATTCAAGCCTAAGATATCCTCAAGCTAACGGACAAGCAGAATCCACCAATAAGACAATCATGTCCACCCTCTAGAAGCGACTCGACCAATACAAAGGGAAGTGGGCCGACGAGCTACAAGGTGTGCTATGGTCTTACCGTACGACGGTAAGAACATCGATAGGCGAAACACCATTCTCTCTCTCTTACGGCTCCGAGGCCGTCATAGCAACAGAGGTTGACTACCCTTCTTATAGGATACAACACGCGACAGAAGAAGCAAACGACAGAGAGTTGCTGAACGAACTTGACACAATCGACGAGCGTCGCGACAAGGCCGTAATCAGATTGGCCGTATACCAACAAAGAATCGCCCGCCATTACAACAGAAACATTCGTCTCAAGTCATTCCATATTGGAGATTGGGTCCTTCGCCGCGTCTTCCAAAATACAAAGGCAAAAGGAGCCTATAAACTATGATGTACAGATGGCATGGAGATCGGCAATAGCTGGAACGCATGCCATCTAAAACAATATCAGTTTTAAAAAATATATATAAAAAAATAAGACTCGAACTTTGTCACTCTACATGCTTAATCAAAGTTGTAGCGTGCAACTAAGAAGTTACATTCTCCAACTGGTTCAATATCATAAAAAGCAAAGTCTGCAACAAGACTCGACCGCGACCTGCATTCAAGATCTCCATCTCCAAACGGTCACACGACCCGCATTCAAGGTCATGGACCGCGACCTGCATTCAAGATCTCCATCTCCAAACGGTCACACGACCCGCATTCAAGGTCATGGACCGCGACCTGCATTCAAGATCTCCATCTCCAAACGGTCACACGACCCGCATTCAAGGTCATGGACCACGACCTGCATTCAAGATCTCCATCTCCAAACGGTCACACGACCCGTATTCAAGGTCATGGACCGCGACCTGCATTCAAGGTCTCCATCTCCAAACGGTCACATGACCCGTATTCAAGGTCATAGACCGCGACCTGCATTTAAGGTCTCCATCTCCAAACGGTCACATGACCCGCATTCAAGATCATGGACCGCAACCTGCATTCAAGGTTTCCATCTCCTAAGGATCACACGATCCGAATTCTAAGTCATAAATAAAAAACGCATCATAAAAGACATACGACATCAAAGAAAATTAACATACATCATATATTAAAAATATCGTTCGACAGAGCGCCAAAAAAAAAAAAATCGTTCGACAAAGCATTTTACAACCTCTTATGGGGCAAGATCATCAGGCTCTCCAGTCAGCTGAGCAGCCAAGGCTACGACGGTTGAACCTTTTGGAGGAGGAAGGGTAGGCTCTTTACCAACAGGTTTGTCATTAGCTTCATCTTCATCAGAGCGCGACAGCTCCTCATGATCAGCGATCCAGCTATTAACCTTCCACTCGGTCGCACGATCGTCCTTGTACTCCCTCATCAAATCTGCACGAGTCTTAATGACCGCATTGAGGACGTTATCCTCGGCCTTGTCGTACAGGGAGTCGTAGTCCGCCTCCTTAGCCTTCAGCTTGGCTTCCAGCAAGTCGACGCTCGACTTCAGCTTGTTCAACTCTAAGGTAGCCTCCACCGCACGACTTGAGGCCTCAAGGGCAGTCTTCTTGGCCTCGACATTCGAAGCCTTCAACTTGTCATTGTCAGCCTTGAGGCTCTGATTGCTTGCCTTCAGTTCCCTCACCTTCTTAAGGGCAAGGCCCAGCTCCTCCTTCAGATGAACATGGGACTGAAGAGCCTACAAGAAATATATACCAAACAAAAACACTTAGAGAAATTCAAAGTACTCAAATATATATAAATATCGGTCGTACGACCATACCTGGAAAAGGTGGCCAAGGCCCCAATCAGCAGCTTGGGAGAGGCCCATCTCCTTCAAACGATTCTTGTCTTCAGGTAGCAGCAGTCGCTCGACTTGAGGGAGGATCGACCCAACATCAGAATAAGCAGAGGCATCCTGCGGGACGACGAGGTCGACCGACGCGTCGACCCCTGAAGTAGAATCTTCCCTCCTCCGTTTCTTTCCAGTCGAAGAAATGTAGAGGGAGGCCTTGGCTCGACTTGATGGAGAAGGTAGAGGAGTGGAAGCCGTTTGGTCGCTCGACTGAGCCTTCTTCTTTCCCTTCCTTTTCTCCCTCAGCCTCCTCATCGCATCATCAGCAGCAGGCGCGACGATCTCTCTAGCCATAATATCAACTGCAAATCGTCGCTCGACGTATGAGATTGGAGTCAGAAATCGTGTGCCATACAGTCGCTCGACACAATGTCTGACCCTGACAAACTCCACTAAGTTTTTGAATGCAGGGTAGGGGGTACCTGGCTCGTTGATCACACTGAACTTCCAGAGGTGACTTGGCCGCAGATTTTCCTCCGCCAATATACTACTCCAACTCCTCTCCTTGACGTCATACGACAGCACCTTCTCCGTACACGTCACACACGTTAATCCAACAACTGCCTGAGGTGCTCCTGTGTTCACTACAAAACAAATAACAAGAGTTAGTAAAAATAAAAGCAAAAGACAGTCGTACGACGAGACTAAAATAAAGACCCACCAGCCTTAGACCAGGTCGCACGAACAACAGTATCCCCGAGAGGCCAATCGACAAGTAGGCCCCTCGCAAAGAAATACCTGTCCTTCCACAACCTGTCATTTGTTGTTAACTCCGTGATGAGGTGTGTTCTATTGGGCCGAAGGTTCAAGTTATAACACCTTTTTTCTGTGTCGTGCTCCCACACGGTGTACGAGTAGAATAAATCAGGTAGCTCGAACACTATTCCCTCTCTCGTACACAACAGTTTGAGCGCCAGCAGGATCCTCCAACTATTGGGCATCAGCTGCCCTGGGGCAAGCTCAAAATGATCAAGCACTTTCCTTAGTAGTCCGACTACTGGTAACCTGAATCCAACCCGCTGAAACGGGAACTCGTAGAAACAGGTCCATCCTAGGACGTCCCAATCTGGCCTCTCCTCCTTATATGGCGCCCTCAGTGCGACACCATCGGGTATGCCATAACTAAAATGGAGGTGCATGATGTCGTCCTCAGTCAGCACGCTTGCTGGGTTATTCAATAGCAAGCCTAGCGGCCTACTAGGTCCCATTGGACATGGGCCAGCTGCGTCGCCTGGTAGCTCGACTAACGAAATCCCCATGGGAATGTCGTCCATCACACGCGATGTACCCGCTAGAGAGACAGTCACAGTGTCGTACGACGCCACTGTCACCTCAGCACTTGTGGCCTCCGACTCCTGATCGGTCATTTATTTTCATATATTTACGACCCCTAAACCGTATCTTTTAATTGTATTCTTAAGTATTTTTGGTGTTTTTGATGTGTTTTCCTTGAGTGTGCAGGTTTAGGGACCTAAATGATGATTTTATATATTTTTGGGGAAAATGTGTAATTTCAGTAACATTATGGAAGGGTATCGATGAAAGCATGTGAAAGTTCTGGGGCAAAATCGTAAATTCAGAAAGTTCCACCAAACTTAAGTGAAACGGTGCGTTTTGGCAAAAAGGTTTTGGTTTTAGTTGAACGACGCCGTTTTGGACCAAAGCTTTGGTCCAAAACGACGTCGTTTTTGGCTAAAGAATAAAAAAAACAAAACAGCTCGCCATGCATGCGCGACCAGACCTCTCTTCGCGTCCAGCAGCTCGCGTTGAAGATGCCCAGGCCACCAGTGAGCACGGCGAGCTCGACCGCGACCAGCCTCTCCTCGCGGCGCATCTCGCGGTGCAGAAGAAGCAGCGTCCAGTGAGCAGCGCGAGGAACCGAGCGCGACCCGTGCTCGCGTGGAGAGCTCGCGGTGCAGAAGCAAAACGAACCAGTGAGCGTGGCGAGGGGCAGCGCGACCTTCCTTCCTCGCGGTGCTGCTCGCGTTCCTTCCTCTCCTAGCCGTCCAGTGAAGGCCGCGACCAAGCCACCGCGACCACAGGTCGCGGTGGTGGTCGCGGTGAAGAAAAACGCAGCCCTAATGGGCTGTCTATAAGATGAAAAACGCAGCAGCTGGGCGTGAGAGAGGGAGCTGGTGGCAGCAGTCCAGACAGCTCCCAAGCTGTTCCAAGGGTGATTTCAACCCTCCTTGCTCCTCCCAAACACATCCCAAGCATCACAAATCATCACAACATCTCTAGCTCGCAAGTGTTCATCGAAGAAGACGAAGATCGAAAGCGGAGAAGTTCAAGCCGGACCAAAGCGGAACTTCGAGTCTTGAGAGCTTCAATGGGTTGTATTTCATCTCATTTATCTTCCTTGATTGTTCATTTATGATTTTGAGTTGTTAGAACTATTGTTAGGTGATTTTCGGAACCGTAAACGGATTTGTATTATATTGTTTATGAATATATTTTCCATTTCCGTGATTGGAACCGTGTGACCACCTCGCATTATCCTCCATTGAATCCGTCTCATTTTATATTAATTGTTTTAGTTAATTTAATTTAGTTTAATTAATTGAAAACCATGATTAGGAGCTAAACTTGTGAGTTGGGGTTTTGATGGATCCTATTCTATGATGATTGAATGAATTGATTGTTTAATTTGTTGCGGTTGATTAATGTGTTGTTGAGTGGTTTTATTGTGCTTAATGCTTTTAAATGTGAAGGCCTACATTTAGATGATAATTTGGTTGTGTGTTATGTACCGAGAGGAGACGCCCACCACGTGCTCGATATAATGTCCACCACAAGTAAAATTGGATAGAGATATACTAATTTGCTTGTGTGATCACATAGGGTGTTTATTGTAACTAATGCATTTCCATACACTTGGATATACCATCGAGAGATAGGATATTAGTGTGTGCGGAATAGGTCCGATTTACCTCGAGAGGGGACTTTGGATAAATTAGATGAATACGGTCATCTTCATGCATAATTAAACCTCAACAATGTGCTCTCATGAAATTCAATCGGATGGATTAGGTGAATTCAAATACCCTAACTAATCTCTCATATTGGTTGCTTGCTTATTTTCATGTCTTTATATTTTTTATCCTTTTAAACCTTTCGATTATCCAAATAGAAATAGGCTTGGTTAATTTTAGTACTCAACGCCTAAATATCCCTGTGGAGACGATAATTTACTCATCATTTTATTACTTGTGCCGACCCCGTATACTTGCGGGTACAAAAAGTCGCATCAAGTTTTTGGCGCCGTTGGCGGGGATATTTTTAGTTGTGTTGATATTAATACCGATTAAGTCTATAGCTAGTTTGGATTTGTATATATTTTATTTTCATTCTTATTAATTTTGATTTTTTTTTTTTTTTTTTGTTTTCTATGGAGGATATGTATCCTTGGTATGAGGCGCAGGAGCTTACCGAGGAAGTGGCGACTAGAGATTATGAAGCACCTTTGGGTTGTTTCTTATGTGGAGGGCCGCATATGAGTACTGATTGTCAGGTGGGCAATCCGTTTGCTGAGAGCCGTTCTGAGCAAATGCAGTACGAGGGATATGTACATTATCAGCAGAACAACCCCTACATGAGTTCGTACAATCCTGGGTGGAGCAATCATGCTAGCTATTCATGGAGCAACCAACAAGAAAATGGGTCAAGACTGGAAGACATGCTTGTTGATTACGTGACAAAGATGGAAATCCAGGAACAGCAAGAAAAAGATGCAGCTTTGGAAGACATGATTATTAAATTCATGATAAAGCTGGATGAAAGAATGGATTCCCAAGATGAGGCCCTGAAGAAGCTGGAAGCTAAACTTGATCAAGTTGCTCAACATACTCAAGCAGCTACCCAACGCTTGGAGATTCAAATCGGCCAATTAGCTACAGAGATCCAATGGCAAGAGCACGAACCATATCCTATGGTGCAATGCAATGAAACGGCCGTGGAAATCGAAGAGCAAATTGAGCATCAGATTTGGGTTGATCAAGTAGAGACGGAAGGGAGCAAGAACTTGTTTTATGGAGATGAGGCATCTACCCTTCCAGAGCCACTTGAGTTATGTCTAGTCCATAGTGCCACTGCGAAAGAAGAAAGCCACCAAGATACATATGTTTCTGTAGACCTCGGAGAAGGGAAGCCCAAACCGCCTCCGCCTTTTGAGCAGAACCCGCACTTGGGCCGTAAAGAGATACCTTCGCATTCGAGGTATGTAGTGCTGGGAGAGTCATCTTCTCTTCCAGTCATGTGGTTAGGATGGTGCGGTAAGCTGATGAGGAGATACCAATCATGGGGGAGGTGGGCGAAAGCTCAAGCGATGAGGTAAAATATGTATATTATTTTCTTTTATTTTATTTTAATTTTTTTTTAGTTTAAATTTTCTTGTGTTTCGTAACTATTTCCCATGAACATTTTGAAGTGTTGTGCCTTGAGTTGAAAATTTTGAAGTTCGGGGGAAGTTTGGTTGGATGTACATATTTTTGAAGTGTTTGATTTCTTTTGATTTTGTTTTTGTTTGTATTTGTGTGTCTTTTTAGATTTGTTAGTTGTGGATATATAGGGTTGTTAGTTGTGGATATTAGGACTGTTGGTTTGTGTTCGTTTGTTTTGTGCGTTTTCGTTTTTGTGTCTTATTTATTTTTGTTTTTAGTTTTTATTTCTAGTTTTTAGTTTTTATTTCTTTGTAAGCCCCTTTTCTTCGTACGTAAGGTGTAAAACATTGAGGACAATGTTTATTTTAAGTTTGGGGGTATTGTTTGGTGTTTGTGTGTTTGTGCGTCTGATTGGTGTATATAGGCTGGAAACCTAGACTTTCCTCATACGCAATGCGTTTGGAAGACTTAGGTATAACAATGCCACGTACACTAGTTTTCGAGTCTTTTATTGTATTTTCATGTTTTGTTGTGTTTGTATTAGGATAGCGAAACCATATGCATGCTTTACAGAAAATTGAGTAATAATATGTAAATACTTAGGTCATTTGAGTGTACAAAGTTGTTATTTGGAATAATGCCGGTAGTGTTTGTGCATCTAAACATATAGGTTTGACGTCTTTGCATTGTAATATGTGACAACTTTCAATTAATAGCTCTGATTAATAGTGGAGACTACCTTTAGTGAGATTTTGAGATTATTGCGTATTTATTCTGAGGGAATTCTTGTTTCTACTCTTAAACACTTTCTTGAGCTTTATTGTCATTAGATTGATCTCTATAGGTTTGCATTGGATGTTAATGAACTGCATTATGAAAATCTTGTATATATGTTTTGAATGTTCGATTGAGTAGATTTTGGAGACATGATCCAGGCATTGTGTGTGAATTCCTAAATAGCTTGATTTCCTATTCGTAATTGTGTGCTCCTTATCCCATTCGCGGCCAAACACTCGCATATTAGCCTTTTATTGTATGACCTACATATCCAAAAATCCTAGCCGAAATTGTAAGACGTTACCTTTGACGCTTGGAAACTAGAGACAATTAAAAGAAAAATGTGTACGTGTTGAGTGAGAAAGAGGAGTGGAGTTAAAAATATGAAAAGGATGTGGAAATGTGCAGAAAAAGAGAATAGCCAATAAACAAAAATATATATATATAAAAAGAGTTGGCTAAAATGAGGAAAAAAGGAGTGGAATGCACAAAGTAAAAATTGAAAAAGGGTTGAAAAAAGAGGTTGAAGGAGAAAGGTGTAGAAGAGGAAGGGAAGAAAGTTGAGCAAATTTGGTAGTCGTGAGAGAAGTTGCACGAATTGAAAATTTTATGAAGTCTCTCAATAGGTTTCCAAGTGAGTTGAACCCGATTTCCGTTCTTTTTGAGCCAATCACCCTAAGCCCCATTACAACCATATAAAGACCTGTTGATCTCCTTAGGAAACTCAATTGTAATATTTGACATGTATGTGCATTGATTTTTCTGTTCTTAGCATTTGATATCTTTCATGAGATCCTTTGTTAAATTTGTGCGTTCTTTCTAATTATTGATGCATACAACACATTTCGAAATTATTTGCTCATAAATTCCAGTCGTATGCAGTTGAAAGTGTGATTGCCTAGGTTCTGAGTGCTATTGAGTGAAACCTTGTGAGACTAGAGTCGAGGCGAATTACATCAGTGGTTTATTAGCATGGAAGGTGTCACGATTATAAATGCGTTGCATGTCAGTGTCCCGTATGATATAGGATGTATTAAACTTATTGACAGCATTTCGAATTTCTAATTTTGTGCTATTCTTATACCTTTGCATTTGTGTATATATTTAATTTGATGTTGAGGTATGTATGTGGTTAGCTTAGGACGTTTGTGGGTATCGTAGCTGGTAAACCCTCACGAGACTATAACTCGTCCACTAGGGCCACCTAGGGGTTTAAAGGCTTGTGGCACGTGCTAAGTGCCATCGTTGCATCCTACGAAAATGGATATAGCTTAGTTCGTTTTTGTTTTTAGTTTTAGTTATTTTTGTCTTTGTTTTTAACCGTGGTGTGTTTTGATTTGCTTGAGGACAAGCAAAAGATAAGTTTGGGGGTATTTGATCGGTCATTTATTTTCATATATTTACGACCCCTAAACCGTATCTTTTAATTGTATTCTTAAGTATTTTTGGTGCTTTTGATGTGTTTTCCTTGAGTGTGCAGGTTTAGGGACCTAAATGATGATTTTATATATTTTTGGGGAAAATGTGTAATTTCAGTAACATTATGGAAGGGTATCGATGAAAGCATGTGAAAGTTCTGGGGCAAAATCGTAAATTCAGAAAGTTCCACCAAACTTAAGTGAAACGGTGCGTTTTGGCAAAAAGGTTTTGGTTTTAGTTGAACGACGCCGTTTTGGACCAAAGCTTTGGTCCAAAACGACGTCGTTTTTGGCTAAAGAATAAAAAAAACAAAACAGCTCGCCATGCATGCGCGACCAGACCTCTCCTCGCGTCCAGCAGCTCGCGTTGAAGATGCCCAGGCCACCAGTGAGCACGGCGAGCTCGACCGCGACCAGCCTCTCCTCGCGGCGCATCTCGCGGTGCAGAAGAAGCAGCGTCCAGTGAGCAGCGCGAGGAACCGAGCGCGACCCGTGCTCGCGTGGAGAGCTCGCGGTGCAGAAGCAAAACGAACCAGTGAGCGTGGCGAGGGGCAGCGCGACCTTCCTTCCTCGCGGTGCTGCTCGCGTTCCTTCCTCTCCTAGCCGTCCAGTGAAGGCCGCGACCAAGCCACCGCGACCACAGGTCGCGGTGGTGGTCGCGGTGAAGAAAAACGCAGCCCTAATGGGCTGTCTATAAGATGAAAAACGCAGCAGCTGGGCGTGAGAGAGGGAGCTGGTGGCAGCAGTCCAGACAGCTCCCAAGCTGTTCCAAGGGTGATTTCAACCCTCCTTGCTCCTCCCAAACACATCCCAAGCATCACAAATCATCACAACATCTCTAGCTCGCAAGTGTTCATCGAAGAAGACGAAGATCGAAAGCGGAGAAGTTCAAGCCGGACCAAAGCGGAACTTCGAGTCTTGAGAGCTTCAATGGGTTGTATTTCATCTCATTTATCTTCCTTGATTGTTCATTTATGATTTTGAGTTGTTAGAACTATTGTTAGGTGATTTTCGGAACCGTAAACGGATTTGTATTATATTGTTTATGAATATATTTTCCATTTCCGTGATTGGAACCGTGTGACCACCTCGCATTATCCTCCATTGAATCCGTCTCATTTTATATTAATTGTTTTAGTTAATTTAATTTAGTTTAATTAATTGAAAACCATGATTAGGAGCTAAACTTGTGAGTTGGGGTTTTGATGGATCCTATTCTATGATGATTGAATGAATTGATTGTTTAATTTGTTGCGGTTGATTAATGTGTTGTTGAGTGGTTTTATTGTGCTTAATGCTTTTAAATGTGAAGGCCTACATTTAGATGATAATTTGGTTGTGTGTTATGTACCGAGAGGAGACGCCCACCACGTGCTCGATATAATGTCCACCACAAGTAAAATTGGATAGAGATATACTAATTTGCTTGTGTGATCACATAGGGTGTTTATTGTAACTAATGCATTTCCATACACTTGGATATACCATCGAGAGATAGGATATTAGTGTGTGCGGAATAGGTCCGATTTACCTCGAGAGGGGACTTTGGATAAATTAGATGAATACGGTCATCTTCATGCATAATTAAACCTCAACAATGTGCTCTCATGAAATTCAATCGGATGGATTAGGTGAATTCAAATACCCTAACTAATCTCTCATATTGGTTGCTTGCTTATTTTCATGTCTTTATATTTTTTATCCTTTTAAACCTTTCGATTATCCAAATAGAAATAGGCTTGGTTAATTTTAGTACTCAACGCCTAAATATCCCTGTGGAGACGATAATTTACTCATCATTTTATTACTTGTGCCGACCCCGTATACTTGCGGGTACAAAAAGTCGCAGCAACTCCCCCCACGAGTCGTACGACAGATCTATTGGATCGTCATATCCACGCCCAGAGGTACTGGGAGGACTCTCATCGCCTCGACTCGACATCAGGACCTACAAGTCGAACGACAGTAGCCAACGGTTAGCAATTATAACCTAAACCAAAGACCTTGTACGACCTAATATCAGCTCCCAAAACTGTTAAGAAGGTCGTGCGACCTATACGTCTTGGCTACTGTCGTGCGACCTAGACTCTACAAACACGTTATATGTAAACCTAAGTTTTATTTTTTGATCTAAAACTAAAATTTTTAGA
Source organism: Xanthoceras sorbifolium (assembly GCA_003430845.1). NCBI lineage: Eukaryota > Viridiplantae > Streptophyta > Magnoliopsida > Sapindales > Sapindaceae > Xanthoceras > Xanthoceras sorbifolium. The sequence goes on along the minus strand of CM010616.1, from coordinate 8,209,337 downwards.
TTTCTTCTTGAAAGTTACTTAAGAACACGAAAAGGACCCCAGAAACAGAAATGAAAAATACAGTAAACAAATGCGGAGATAACAGAAAAACTTACCAAAATAAAGCGAGGTAACCATGCTTCACCAAAATACGCAAAAGAATGGTAAAAGACGATCAACAAACGGCGCCGGAGAAGCTCACAGAGATAACTGGTTCTAGAGAAAGAAATAAAAGTAGAGAGAAAGCAAAAAATTGAAAATGAAGAAGAGAGAGGAAGGGCGGCAATTAAAAAGAAGCGTGTGCTTACGTGTCAGCCTCTCATTGGACACACACTCCCATAACCTACCATTGGCCAAGCATGCACGCTGCCCATAAAGACCACATTTATTTCGACACGGATGTCGAGGAGTCATTTGAAGACCAACCGCTCCTTCTCTAAGTGATATTGTCGCACGATAGTGGCAAAACTTACACGTTGTCATCTACTCACAAACACTGATACATTCTCTCAAAAAGACAGAGTCGTGCGATAATGTGGAACCAGTTTTCAAAGTTCACACATACATATCCATGTCTACATGTCGTACGACGTAAACCTCTTGGCTTTTCTAAATCCAATGCGTTTGGGAGCAAACTATAGTAGCCAAAATATATCTGGCCCAAAGTATGTCCCAAAGACATGGCCCAGAGCTAAAAGTGGGACTACACTCTCATGCAGTACGACGGTGAACCAGTATGAAGACCATGTCGCACGACATGAAGCCTTCTCATGTAGTACGACGGTAATCAGTATGAAGACCATGTCGCACGACATGAGGCCCTCATGTAGTAAAGACCATGTCGCACGACATGAGGACCTCTCATGTAGTACGACAATGGACAGTACGAAGACCATGTCGCATGACGTGAAGCTCTCTCACATAGTACGACGGTGCTACATATCCCCCACATCCAATCAGTATATCATGCAATACGAAATCAAAGGTCCAGATTAACAAAAACCTACATGTCGTACGACATAGAATCTTCGTCGCTCCGAGGGAGACCAGATTGTGATCTACTTTGAAACGGGTCCTACAAAGCCATAATGACACTTGATGGCAGCCCAATCAAAAGAAGCACCCAGATGCTTTCTTGGTGGATGACAGAGAAGAGAGAATGATGAGATCTCTCAAAAGGGAGAAGCATCAATCTCCTATAAAGGGGAGGATGATCCCTCATAAAAGGAGGATCCCCGAAAAAACTGAGATCCAAAGATTACGAATACAAAAACCACATCCTCCGGCCATTGTTAAGGTTCTCCGATCACCCTCCGAACCTTACATCTCCTCTGATCTAAGAGACCCCAAATTGCCAAGATAGCAGGGAGTATCACTCACTCATCTCTATCTACGAGCATTACATATTTATTAGCACTCGCTAACTTGACCGTCGGAGTGACTTTGGCCGGCACCACCCCGGTGTCCCAGACGTCCTGCGGGTCACGTGTGTTCTCTCTTTGCAAGTTGTAGTGCCCCGTGTCCCCGAGCGATTTTTGAGGACTACATATGCCAAGGAAGTTTCCAATTCCATCGATGACAAATCCATTCATTGCTAATGCATAGTTCTTCAGTGATTTAGGAAGCTCCCCAATCATGAATTCCTCTAGTCCTTTTATACCAGAGCCTTGCAAGAGACCTACAAGGCAATATTGCTGCGCCCACTAGAAGATGCTTCTATTTGCGATTTCGGGATTTTTCCTTTTACAATCAACAACGACACAAAAGATTATACATAGCACCATTCCAGACCAAATTCTCACGATTTTACCTAGCTTCAGTTGAGAGTTTGAAGCCCCTTTTTTTGAGGTCAAGGACTTGTTTAAAAGAAAGGAAATTGTTGCTTGTGAGATGGGTTTAACAAATATAACCATGTAAAAGGAAAAATTGTTGAATCCAGGTTCTTTCCCTGTTCACTAGAAAAGGTGTCCCCTGTTGATGCTGCCAAACCATTCACAAGGAAGGTACTCCACATAGGAATCATTTTTAAAAGAAGTTTTGATTCCTTCACATGTGTGACGGTGCAAAGCCGACCTGCACATTCTTGCTGTTCTGGATGAAGATTAGAGGATTCAATGATGGCAGCTTTGTTCAACCATCCGCCAAAAATTAAATTTTAATGTTAAAATAATTTTGACAGGTCAGGTAGGCTCGTAGATTTAACATGATTAATTGCAGGGGTCATGGTCATGTTCCAATTGACATAAACACGGTAATAACATGCATGAAGTGTCATTATTATCAATATAATTGCTTGTATGTGAGAGAGAACTAAGGAAATTCCTGAAAGAGGAGGAGGAATAATTACATACCTGAGGATTTTGAGTCGAGGCGATAAGTGTGGCTAGTTTCCATAATTTTGAAAAAAATGATGGGGAGAAGAAGGGTAATTGAGGTGGCATTTCAACAGGGTAATTTTGAAAAAAAAAAAGATGTAGTTATGAATGTCGTAACTGATCGGTCATTTATTTTCATATAATTACGACCCTTAAATCGTATCTTTTAATTGTATTCTTGAGTATTTTTGGTGCTTTTGACGTGTTTTCCTTGAGTGTGCAGGTTTAGGGACCCAAGTGATAATTTTATATATTTTTGGGAAAAATATGTAATTTCAGTAACATTGTGGAAGGGCATCTATGAAAGAATATCAAAGTGCTGGGGTCAAACTATAAATTCAGAAAGTTGACCCCAGCCATTAGTGAAACGGTGCGTTTTGCACCTAAGGCTCTGAGTTTAAGTGGAACGGCGCCGTTTTGGACCTAAAGCGTTGGTCCAAAATGACGCCGTTTTGGTTAAAGAAGAAAACAAAAAAATTTAAAAAAAAACCAGCAGCGCCATGCAGACCGCGACCAGCCCTCCCTCGAGCGACCAGCTCCCTCGCAATGAAGATGTTCCAGCAGCAACGTGGAGCGCGAGCACGACTGCGACCAGTCCCTCCTCGCGGTGCAGAAGAAGAAGCGTCCAGTGAGCAGCGCGAGGAACCGAGCGCGACCTGTGCTCGCGTGGGGAGCTCGCGGTGCAGAAACCTCATGCAATCCAGTGAGCATGGTGAGTTCGAGCGCGGCCATCCCTCCTCGCGGTGCAGCATCTCCAAGCAAACCAGTGAAGGCCGCGACCACAGGTCGCGGTGAGTGAAAAACGCCCCCTAATATGCTGTCTATAAGAAGAAAAAGATGCAGCAGCTGGAGAAAGGAGAGAGAGCTCGTGGCAGTGCAGTCCAAGCAGCCTTCAAGCTGCTCCAAGGGTGATTCTCATCCTTCTTGCTCCTCCCAAACACATCCCAAGCATCACAAATCATCACAACAAACTCTAGATCGTGAGTGTTCATCGAAGAAGACGAAGATCGAAAGCGGAGAAGTTCAAGCCAGACCAAAGCGGGACTTCGAGTCTTGAGAGCTTCGATGGGTTGTATTTCATCTCATAAATCTTCCTTGATTGTTCGTTTATGATTATGAGTTGTTAGAACTATTGTTAGGTGATTTTCGAAATTATGAACGGATTTGGATTTTATTGTTTATGAATATATTATGTGATTTATTTCATGATATTATGTGCTTAATAATAATCAATATGTTTTCCATTTCCATGATTGGAACGGTGTGACCATCTCGCATTATCCTCCATTTAATCCGTCTCGCTTTATATTAATTGTTTTAGTTAATTTAATTTAGTTTAATTAATTGTAAACCATGATTATGAGCTAAACTTGTAAGTTGGGGTTTTGATAAATCTTACTCTATGATGATTGAATGAATTGATTGTTTAATTTGTTGAGGTTGATTATTGTGTTGTTGAGTGGTATTATTGTGCTTAATGCTTTTGAATGTGAAGTCCTACGTTTAGATGATAAATTGGTTGTGTGTTATGTACCGAGAGGAGACGCCCACAACATGCTCGATGTAATGTTCACCACAAGTAGAATTGGATAGAGATATACTAATTTGCTTGTGTGATCACATAGGGTGTTTATTGTGACTAATATATTTCCATGCACTTGGATATACCATCGAGAGATAGGATATTAGTGTGTGCAGAATAGGTCCGATTTACCTCGAGAGGGGACTTTGGATAATTTAGATGAATACGGTCATAATCATGCATAGTTAAACCTCAACAATATGCTTTCATGGAACTCAATTGGCTGGATTAGGTAAATTCAAATACCCTAACTAATCTCTCATATTGGTTGTTTGCCTTATTTTTATGTCTTTATATTTTTATCTTTTAATATCTTTCGATTATCCAAATAGAAATAGACTTGGTTAATTTTAGTACTCAACGCCTAAATATCCCTGTGGAGACGATAATTTACTCATCATTTTATTACTTGTGCCGACCCCGTATACTTGACAAAAAGTAGTATCAAGTTTTTGGCGCCGTTGCCGGGGATATTTTAGTTGTGTTGATATTAATACCGATTAAGTCTATAGCTAATTTGGATTTGAATATATTTTATTTTTATTCTTATTAATTTTGGATTTTTTTTTTATTTTCTATGGGGGACATGTATCCTTGATATGAAGCGCAGGAGCTTACCGAGGAAGTGGCGACTAGAGACTACGAAGCACTTTTGGGTTGTTTCTTATATGGGGGGCTGCATGTAAGTACTGATTATCAAGTGGGCAATATGTTTGCTGAGAGCCATTCTAAGCAAATGTAGTACGAGGGCTATGTACATTATCAACAGAACAACCCCTACCTGAGTTCGTACAATCCTGGGTGTAGCACTCATGCTGACTATTCATGGAGCAACCAGCAAGAAAATGGGTCAAGACTGGAAGACATGCTTGCCGATTATGTGACAAAGATGGAAATCCAGGAGCAGCAGGAAAAAGATACAGCTTTGGAAGTGATGCGACTTTTTGTACCCGCAAGTATACGGGGTCGGCACAAGTAATAAAATGATGAGTAAATTATCGTCTCCACAGGGATATTTAGGCGTTAAGTACTAAAATTAACCAAGCCTATTTCTATTTGGATAATCGAAAGATTTTAATTGATCGAATTGAAAGATGAAAATATAAAAAACATAAAAGTAAAGCAAACAACCAATATGAGAGATTAGTTAGGGTATTTGAATTCACCTATTCCATCTAATTGAATTTCATAAAAGCACATTGTTGAGGTTTAACTATGCATGATAATGATCGTGTTCATCTAATTTATCCAAAGTCCCCTCTCGAGGTAAATTGGACCTATTCCACACACACTAATATCCTATATCTCGATGATATATCCAAGTGCATGAGAATGCATTAGTTACAATAAACACCCTATGTGATCACACAAGCAAATTAGTATATCTCTATCCAATTATACTTGTGGTGGACATTATATCGAGCACGTGGTGGGCGTCTCCTCTCGGTACATAACACACCACCAATTTATCATCTAAATGTAGGCCTTCACATTCAAAGCATTAAGCACAATAATACCACTCAACAACACAATAATCAACCACAACAAATTAAACAATCAATTCATTCAATTATCATAGAACAAGATTCATCAAAACCCTAACTTACAAATTTAGTTCATAATCAAAGATTTACAACTAAACATGTTTTCCAATTAATAAAGAGAGTTACAAGCATGAAAATAAAGAAGGAAAGGGATAGAAAAACTCTAGGTGTGATGAACTTTCGTCCTCCTCCTCATTGGGAATTTGTCTAGCTTCCACTTTCTCCAAATCCAAGCTTGATGGTGAGATTTTGGCTCAAGGATTGATTCCAATCCTCTTGGTTTCAAGATGATCTTCTTCTCCCCTCTTTGCCTCTTCTCTTCTCTCTTGGTCTCCTCTTGGTCCTCTCTTTAGAGCCCTAGTCGAATCCCCTCTCTTTAGAACCCTTTTTCTACTTATAGGCATTGAAAAATAGGTTTCTCGTGTCGCCATCGCGACCACTGTAGCGCGACCTACGGTCGCGACACTGTGCTCGCGGTGCTCACTGCCAAAAAATTGATGTTTCATCGCGACCACTGTAGCGCGACCTACGGTCGCGGTGCTCACTGGTCCAAATTTTAGGATTGCGCACTGTTACGAAAATGACCATAACTTCCTCTAGAAAACTCCAAATCATGAACCGTAAAATGTATTGGAAAGAAGACATCTATATCTTTCCATACATATAAAGCTCGAAACCCAGTTCATTCTCTGGAATATATGACGGCCTCCGAAACATGACTCATGACTTAACTCCCGACATGAAAGTTGTGAGTCTGCACACTATTGTGAAAATGAGCATAACTTTCTCTAGACAACTCGGAATCATGAACCGTAAAATTTGCCGGAAAGCAGACATCGTGAAATTTCCAGAAATATAAGGCGCTCAACCCATTTCATCTTGTAGAATTTATGGCAGCCTCCAAACGATGACAGCTGTGCACTCCCAAATCTTCAATTTAATCCACTAAAACTCTTCAATTATGCACAAAACCTTATTACCTGTACACTAGAGGAAAACACGTCAAAAGTACCAAAAATACTCAAGAATACAATTAAAAGATATGGTTTAAGGGTCGTAAATATATGAAAATAAATGACCGATCAAATACCCCTAAACTTATCTTTTGCTTGTCCTCAAGCAAATCGGAACACACCACGACTAAAAGCAAAGACAAAAATAACTAAAACTAATCAATAAAAACGAACTAAGCTATATCCATTTTCGTAGGATGCAACGATGGCACTTAGCATGTGCCACAAGCCTTTAAACCCCTAGGTGGCCCTAGTGGACGAGTTATAGTCTCGTGAGGGTTTACCAGCTACGATACCCACAAACGTCCTAAGCTAACCACACACATAGCTCAACATCAAATTAAATATATACACAAATGCAAAGGTATAAGAATAGCACAAAATCAGAAATCCAAAATGCTGTCAATAAGTCTAATACACCATATATCATACAGGATACTGACATACAACGCATTTATAATCGTGACACCTTCCATATCAATAAACCGCTGATGTAATTCGCCTCGACTCTAGTCTCACAAGTTTTCACTCAATAGCACTCAGAACCTAGGCAATCACACTTTCAACTGCATACGACTAGAATTTATGAGCAAATAATTTTGAAATGTATCGTATGCATCAATAATTAGAAAGAACGCACAGATTTAACAAAGGATCTCATGAATGATATCAAATGTTAAGAACGGAAAAATCAATATACATACATGTCAAATATTACAATTAAGTTTCCTAAGGAGATCAACAGGTCTTTAAATGGTTGTAATGAGGCTTTGGGTGATTGGCTAAAAAAGAACGGAAATCGGGCTCAACTCACTTGGAAACCTATTGAGAGACTTCATAAAATTTTCAATTCGTGCAACTTCTCTCACAACTACCAAATTTGCTCAACTTTCTTCCCTTCCTCTTCTACACCTTTCTCCTTCAACCTCTTTTTCAACCCTTTTTCAATTTTTACTTTGTGCATTTCACTCCTTTTTTCTCATTTAAGCCAACTCTTTTTATATATATATTTTTGTTTATTGGCTATTCTCTTTTTCTGCACATTTCCACATCCTTTTCATATTTTTAACTCCACTCCTCTTTCTCACTCAACACTTACACATTTTTCTTTTAATTGTCTCTAGTTTCCAAGCGTTAAAGGTAACGTCTTACAATTTCGGCTAGGATTTTTTGATATGTAGGTCATACAATAAAAGGCTAATATGCGAGTGTTTGGCCGCGAATGGGATAAGGAGCACACAATTACGAATAGGAAATCAAGCTATTTAGGAATTCACACACAATGCCTGGATCATATCTCCAAAATCTACTCAATCGAACATTCGAAACATATATACAAGATTTTCATAATGCAGTTCATTAACATCCAATGCAAACCTATAGAGATCAATCTAATGACAATAAAGCTGAAGAAAATGTATAAGAGTAGAAACAAGAATTCCCTCAGAATAAAAACGCAATAATCTCAAAATCTCACTAAGGGTAGTCTCCACTATTAATCAGAGCTATTAATTGAAAGTTGTCACATATTACAATGCAAAGACGTCAGACCTATATGTTTAGATGCAAAGACACTACTGGCATTATTTCAAATAACAACTTTGTACACTCAAATAACCTAAGTATTTACATATTATTACTCAATTATTTGTAAAGCATGCATATGGTTTCGCTATCCTAACACAAACACAACAAAATACGAGAATACAATAAAAGACTCGAAAACTGGTGTACGTGGCATTGTTATACCTAAGTCTTCCAAACGCATTGCGTATGAGGAATGTCTAGGTTTCCAGCCTATATACACCAATCAGACGCACAAACACACAAACACTAAACAATACCCCCAAACTTAAAATAAACATTGTCCTCAATGTTTTACACCTTACGTACGAAGAAAAGGGGCTTATAAAGAAATAAAAACTAAAAACTAGAAATAAAAGCTAAAAACAATCAAACTCGACACAAAAACAAAAACGCATAAAACAAATGAACACAAAACAACAGTCCTAATATCCACAACTAACAACCCTAGATATCCACAACTAATAAATCTAAATAGACACACAAAAACAAACAAAAACAAAATCAAAGAAATCAAACACTTCAATAATATGTACATCCAACCAAACTTCCCCCGAACTTCAAAATTTTCAACTCAAGGCACAACACTTCAAAATGTTCATAGGAAATAGCTACGAAACACTAGAAAATTTAAACTAAAAAAATCAAAATAAAATAAAAGAAAATATATACAGATTTTACCTCATCGCTTGAGCTTTCGCCCACCTGCCCCATGATTGGTATCTCCTCATCAGCTTACCGCACCATCCTAACCACATGACTGGAAGAGAAGATGACTCTCCCAGCACTGCATACCTCGAATGCGAAGGTATCTCTTTACGGCCCAAGTGCGGGTTCTGCTCAAAAGGCGAAGGCGGTTTGGGCTTCCCTTCTCCGAGGTCTACAGAAACGTATGTATCTTGGTGGCTTTCTTCTTTTGTAGTGGCGCTGTGGAATAGACATAACTCAAGTGGTTCTGGAAGGGTAGATGCCTCATCTCCATAAAACAAGTACTTGCTCCCTTCCGTCTCTACTTGATCAACCAAAATCTGATGCTCAATTTGCTCTTCGATTTCCACGGCCGTTTCATTGCATTGCACCATAGGATATGGTTCATGCTCTTGCCCTTGGATCTCTGTAGCTAATTTACTAATTTGAATCTCCAAGCGTTGGGTAGCTGCTTGAGTATGTTGAGCAACTTGATCAAGTTTAGCTTCCAGCTTCTTCAGGGCCTCATCTTGGGAATCCATTCTTTCATCCAGCTTTATCATGAATTTAATAATCATGTCTTCCAAAGCTGCATCTTTTTCCTGCTGTTCCTGGATTTCCATCTTTGCCATGTAATCGACAAGCATGTCTTCCAGTCTTGACCCATTTTCTTGTTGGTTGCTCCATGAATAGCTAGCATGATTGCTCCACCCAGGATTGTAGGAACTCGGGTAGGGGTTGTTCTGTTGATAATGTACATAGCCCTCGTACTGCATTTGCTCAGAATGGCTCTCAGCAAACGGATTGCCCACCTGACAATCAGTACTCACATGCGGCCCCCATATAAGAAACAACCCAAAGGTGCTTTGTAGTCTCTAGTCGCCACTTCCTCGGTAAGCTCAGGTGCCTCATACCAAGAATACATGTCCTCCATAGAAAACAAAAAAAAATCAAAATTAATAAGAATAAAAATAAAATATATACAAATCCAAATTAGCTATAGACTTAATCGGTATTAATATCAACACAACTAAAAATATCCCCGGCAACGGCGCCAAAAACTTGATGCGACTTTTTGTACCCGCAAGTATACGGGGTCGGCACAAGTAATAAAATGATGAGTAAATTATCGTCTCCACAGGGATATTTAGGCGTTAAGTACTAAAATTAACCAAGCCTATTTCTATTTGGATAATCGAAAGATTTTAATTGATCGAATTGAAAGATGAAAATATAAAAAACATAAAAGTAAAGCAAACAACCAATATGAGAGATTAGTTAGGGTATTTGAATTCACCTATTCCATCTAATTGAATTTCATAAAAGCACATTGTTGAGGTTTAACTATGCATGATAATGACCGTGTTCATCTAATTTATCCAAAGTCCCCTCTCGAGGTAAATTGGACCTATTCCGCACACACTAATATTCTATCTCTCGATGGTATATCCAAGTGCATGAGAATGCATTAGTTACAATAAACACCCTATGTGATCACACAAGCAAATTAGTATATCTCTATCCAATTATACTTGTGGTGGACATTATATCGAGCACGTGGTGGGCGTCTCCTCTTGGTACATAACACACCACCAATTTATCATCTAAATGTAGGCCTTCACATTCAAAGCATTAAGCACAATAATACCACTCAACAACACAATAATCAACCACAACAAATTAAACAATCAATTCATTCAATTATCATAGAATAAGATTCATCAAAACCCTAACTTACAAATTTAGTTCATAATCAAAGATTTACAACTAAACATGTTTTCCAATTAATAAAGAGAGTTACAAGCATGAAAATAAAGAAGGAAAGGGATAGAAAAACTCTAGGTGTGATGAACTTTCGTCCTCCTCCTCATTGGGAATTTGTCTAGCTTCCACTTTCTCCAAATCCAAGCTTGATGGTGAGATTTTGGCTCAAGGATTGATTCCAATCCTCTTGGTTTCAAGATGATCTTCTTCTCCCCTCTTTGCCTCTTCTCTTCTCTCTTGGTCTCCTCTTGGTCCTCTCTTTAGAGCCCTAGTCGAATCCCCTCTCTTTAGAACCCTTTTTCTACTTATAGGCATTGAAAAATAGGTTTCTCGCGTCGCCATCGCGACCACTGTAGCGCGACCTACGGTCGCGACACTGTGCTCGCGGTGCTCACTGCCAAAAAATTGATGTTTCATCGCGACCACTGTAGCGCGACCTACGGTCGCGGTGCTCACTGGTCCAAATTTCAGGATTGCGCACTGTTACGAAAATGACCATAACTTCCTCTAGAAAACTCCAAATCATGAACCGTAAAATGTATTGGAAAGAAGACATCTATATCTTTCCATAAATATAAAGCTCGAAACCCAGTTCATTCTCTGGAATATATGACGGCCTCCGAAACATGACTCATGACTTAACTCCCGACATGAAAGTTGTGAGTCTGCACACTATTGTGAAAATGAGCATAACTTTCTCTAGACAACTCGGAATCATGAACCGTAAAATTTGCCGGAAAGCAGACATCGTGAACTTTCCAGAAATATAAGGCGCTCAACCCAGTTCATCTTGTAGAATTTATGGCAGCCTCCAAACGATGACAGCTGTGCACTCCCAAATCTTCAATTTAATCCACTAAAACTCTTCAATTATGCACAAAACCTTATTACCTGTACACTAGAGGAAAACACGTCAAAAGCACCAAAAATACTCAAGAATACAATTAAAAGATATGGTTTAAGGGTCGTAAATATATGAAAATAAATGACCGATCAGGAAGACATGATTATTAAATTCATGATAAAGCTGGATGAAAGAATGGATTCCCAAGATGAGGCCCTGAAGAAGCTGGAAGCTAAACTTGATCAAGTTGCTCAATATACTCAAGCAGCTACCCAATGCTTAGAGATTCAAATCAGTAAATTAGCTACAGAGATCTAATGGCAAGAGCACGAACCATATCCTATGGTGCAATGCAATGAAACGGTCGTGGAAATCGAAGAGCAAATTGAGCATCAGATTTGGGTTGATCAAGTAAAGACGGAATGGAGCAAGAACTTGTCTGATGGAGATGAGGCATCTACCTTTCAAGAACCACTTGAGTTATATCTAGTCCATAGCGCCACTGCGAAAGAAGAAAGCTACCAAGATACATACGTTTCTGTAGATCTCGGAGAAGGGAAGCCCAAACCGCCTCCGCCTTTTAAGTAGAAACCGCACTTGGGTCGTAAAGAGATATCTTCACATTCGAGGTATGGAGTGCTGGGAGAGTCTTTTTCTCTTCCAGTCATTTGGTTAGGATGGTGCGGTAAGCTGATGAGGAGATACCAATCATGGGGCAGGTGGGCGAAAGCTCAAACGATGAGGTAAAAACTTGTACATTATTTTTCTTTTATTTTATTTTGATTTTTTTTGTTTAAATTTTTTTGTGTTTCGTAACTCTTTCCCATAAACCTTTTGAAGTGTTGTGCCTTGAGTTAAAAATTTTAAAGTTCGGGGGAAGTTTGGTTGGATGTACATATTATTGTAGTGTTTGATTTCTTTGATTTTGTTTTTGTGTGTCTATTTAGGATTGTTAGTTGTGGATATTTAGGGTTGTTAGTTGTGGATATTAGGACTGTTGTTTTGTGTTCATTTGTTTTGTGCATTTTTGTTTTTGTGTCTAGTTTGTTTGTTTTGAGTTTTTATTTCTAGTTTTTAGTTTTTAGTTCTTTATAAGCCCCTTTTCCTCGTACATAAGGTGTTAAAACATTGAGGACAATGTTTATCTTAAGTTTGGGGGTATTTTGGTGTTTTTGTGTCTTGTTGGTGTATATAGGCTGGAAACCTAGACTTTCCTCATACGCACTGCGTTTGGAAGACTTAGGCATAACAATGCCACGTACACCAGTTGTCGTGTCTTTTATTGTATTTTTCGAGTTTTGTTGTGTTTGTGTTAGGATAGTGAAACCATATGCATGCTTTACAGATAATTGAGTAATAATATGTAAATACTTAGGTCATTTGAGTGTACAAAGTTGTTATTTGGAATAATGCCGGTAGTGTTTTTGCATCTAAGCATATAGGTCTGACGTCTTTGCATTGTAATATGTGACAACTTTCAATTAATAAGCCCTGATTAATAGTGGAGACCACCCTTAGTGAGATTTTGAGATTATTGCGTATTTATTCTGAGGGAATTTTTGTTTATACTCTTATACACTTTCTTGAGCTTTATTGTCATTAGATTGATCTCTATAGGCTTGCATTAGATGTTAATGAACTGCATAATAAGAATCTTGTATGTTTGTGCTGAATGTTCAATTGAGTAGATTTTGGAGATATGATCCAGGCATTGTGTATAAATTCCTAAATAGCTTGATTTTCTATCCGTAATTGTGTGCTCCCTATCCCATTCGCGGCCAAACACTCGTATATTAGCCTTTTATTGTATGACCTACATGTCCAAAAATCCTAGCCGAAATTGTAAGACGTTACCTTTGACACTTGGAAACTAGAGGCAATTAAAAGAAAAATGTGTAAGTGTTAAGTGAGGAACAAGGAGTGGAGTAGAAAAGATGATATGGATATGGGTAATGTGCAGAAAAAGAGAATAGCCAATAAAAGAATAAATAATATAAAAAGAGTTGGCTAAAATGAGAAAAAGGAGTGAAATGCACAAAGTAAAAATTGAGAAAAGGTTAAAAAAGAGGTTGAAGAAGAAAGGTGTAGAAGAGGAAGGGAAGAAAAGTTGAGCAAATTTGGTAGTCGTGAGAGACGTTGCACGAATTGAAAATTTTATGAAGTCTCTCAATAGGTTTCCAAGTGAGTTGAACCCGATTTCCGTTCTTTTTGAGCCAATCACCCTAAGCCCCATTACAACCATATAAAGACCTGTTGATCTCCTTTGGAAACTCAATTGTAATATTTAACATGTATATACACGAATTTTTCTGTTCTTAGCATTTGATATCTTTCATGAGATCCTTTGTTAAATATGTGCGTTCTTTCTAATTATTGATGCATACGACACATTTCGAAATTATTTGCTCATAAATTCCAGTCGTATGCAGTTGAAAGTGTGATTGCCTAGGTTCTGAGTGTCATTGTGTGAAAATTGGTGAGCCTAGAGTCAAGGGGAATTATTTCAGCGATTTATTGATATGGAAGGTGTCACGATTATAAATGCATTGTATGTCAGTATCCCGTATGATATAGGGTGTTTTAGACTTATTGGCAGCATTTTAGATTTTTGATTTTGTGCTATTCTTATGCCTTTACATTTGTGTATATACTTAATTTGATGTTGAGCTATGTATGTGTTTAGCTTAGGACGTTTGTGGGTATCGTAACTGGTAAATCCTCACGAGACTATAACTCGTCCACTAGGGCCACCTAGGGGTTTAAAGGCTTGTGGCACGTGCTAAGTGCCATCGTTGCATCCTACGAAAATGGATATAGCTTAGTTTGTTTTTGATTGATTAGTTTTAGTTATTTTTGTCTTTGCTTTTATTCGTGATGTGTTCCAATTTGCTTGAGGACAAGCAAAAGATAAGTTTGGGGGTATTTGATCGGTCATTTATTTTCATATAATTACGACCCTTAAACCGTATCTTTTAATTGTATTCTTGAGTATTTTTGGTGTTTTTGACGTGTTTTCCTTGAGTGTGCAGGTTTAGGGACCCAAGTGATAATTTTATATATTTTTGGGAAAAATGTGTAATTTCAGTAACATTGTGGAAGGGCATTTATGAAAGAATATCAAAGTGCTGGGGTCAAACTGTAAATTTAGAAAGTTGACCCCAGCCATTAGTGAAACGGTGCGTTTTGCACCTAAGGCTCTGAGTTTAAGTGGAACGGCGCCGTTTTGGACCCAAAGAGTTGATCCAAAACGACGCCGTTTTGGTTAAAGAAGAAAACAAAAAAATAAAAAAAAAACCAGCAGCGCCATGCAGACCGCGACCAGCCCTCCCTCGCGTGACCAGCTCCCTCGCGATGAAGATGTTCCAGCAGTAACGTGGAGCGCGAGCACGACCGCGACCAGTCCCTCCTCGTAGTGCAGCTCGCGGTGCAGAAGAAGAAGCGTCCAGTGAGCAGCGCGAGGAACCGAGCGCAACCTGTGCTCGCGTGGGGAGCTCGCGGTGCAGAAACTTCATGCAATCCAGTGAGCATGGCGAGTTTGAGCGCGGCCATCCCTCATCGCGGTGCAGCTCGTGGTGCAGCATCTCTAATCAAACCAGTGAAGGCTGTGGTCGCGGTGAGTGAAAAATGCGCCCTAATGTGCTGTCTATAAGAAGAAAAAGATGCAGCAGCTGGAGAAAGGAGAGAGAGCTCGTGGCAGTGCAGTCCAAGCAGCCTTCAAGCTGCTCCAAGGGTGATTCTCATCCTTCTTGCTCCTCCCAAACACATCCCAAGCATCACAAATCATCACAACAAAATCTAGATCGTGAGTGTTCATTGAAGAAGACGAAGATCGAAAGCGGAGAAGTTCAAGCCGGACCAAAGCGGGACTTCGAGTCTTAAGAGCTTCGATGGGTTGTATTTCATCTCATAAATCTTCCTTGATTGTTTGTTTATGATTATGAGTTGTTAGAACTATTGTTAGGTGATTTTCGGAACTATGAACGGATTTGGATTTTATTGTTTATGAATATATTATGTGATTTATTTCATGATATTATGTGCTTAATAATAATCAATATGTTTTCCATTTCCGTGATTGGAACGGTGTGACCATCTCGCATTATCCTCCATTTAATCCGTCTCGCTTTATATTAATTGTTTTAGTTAATTTAATTTAGTTTAATTAATTGTAAACCATGATTATGAGCTAAACTTGTAAGTTGGGGTTTTGATGAATCTTATTCTATGATGATTGAATGAATTGATTGTTTAATTTGTTGAGGTTGATTATTGTGTTATTGAGTGGTATTATTGTGCTTAATGCTTTTGGATGTGAAGGCCTACGTTTAGATGATAAATTGGTTGTGTGTTATGTACCGAGAGGAGACGCCCACAACGTGCTCGATGTAATGTTCACCACAAGTAGAATTAGATAGAGATATACTAATTTGCTTGTGTGATCACATAGGGTGTTTATTGTGACTAATACATTTCCATGCACTTGGATATACCATCGAGAGATAGGATATTAGTGTGTGCATAATAGGTCCGATTTACCTCGAGAGGGGACTTTGGATAATTTAGATGAACACGGTCATTATCATGCATAGTTAAACCTCAACAATATGCTTTCATGGAACTCAATTGGCTGGATTAGGTGAATTCAAATACCATAACTAATCTCTCATATTGGTTGTTTGCCTTATTTTTATGTCTTTATATTTTTATCTTTTAATATCTTTCGATTATCCAAATAGAAATAGGCTTGGTTAATTTTAGTACTCAACGCCTAAATATCCCTGTGGAGACGATAATTTACTCATCATTTTATTACTTGTACCGACCTCGTATACTTGCGGGTAACAGTAACTACACTACAAACCGAGGCAGTAATCCACCGCACACTTTTTCGATCGTCTGCTCGATCTTCCACTCCATCATCATCTACTCGATCCTCTGCTGGATCCTCCACATTAGCCTCTGCTGGTTGGTGTTAGAAAAGGTGGTGATAAAAAGAACTCGAAAGATGAATCAAGCGAGATTTCGATGTCATCAAAGGTGATCACAGCAGTTTGTCAACCCACTGACTACAAAGAAACATGTGTCAATAGCCTGAAATTTTCTGCTGGAAACAAACGACCCAAAAGAGTTGGTCAAGGTAAGGCAGGGGCGTATCCATAAATTTTTGTTAGGGTAGGCACAAATAAAATAAGAAATTATTTTTGAACGAACATCAACAATAGGAAAAAATTTAATTGATTGAAAAGTAAAAATAAAACTAGTTGGAGAGCTCATGTAATGACAAATTGAGGTGATAATTTTTTTAAAATTTTAATTACTCATTGGTAAAATTGTAATATTACTAAACCAAAGGGTAAAAATGTAATAATACTTGAAAAGTTTTTGAAAATCTTAGCCGGGCAACAGCCCGGTCTGCCCTCCATATAGGTTCGCTTTTGGTTCCAGGTCGCTGTCAATGCATTGAAGGAGGCAATGAAGAACTCGAGTGCATTAAAAGTGATGGCTAAGGATTCCAGAACCATCCAGGCTCTTTAGAATTCTGAGGAGCTCATGGAATCCGCCATTAATGATATAGAAAACTCTTTTGACAAGATGGGTCTGTTTAACCTGTACAAACTTGGTGAATATGTCCATGAGCTCAGGATTTGGCTCAGTGGTGCCATCACATTCGAAGAAAGTTGCTTGGACGAGTTCGAAAACATAACCAACAGTGAAGCTGAAGAGAAGATGAAGAAGATTTTGCGGGCATCAACGGAAATTACAAGCAATGGTCTAGCTATATGGTGACTGGAACCTCTTCAATCTTTACCTCTCTCAACACAAAACGAAGACTACTCTCTGATGAAAACAAATCATTTTCAAACGAGAATGGATACCATTCTTGGGTTAGTTCTGGGAGGCGAAAACTCCTGGCAACAACTCCCACAACAATCGAAGCTGACGCGGTTGTGGCCAAGGATGGGAGTGGACAATTTAAGACCAATCACTGATGCTCTAAATACTGTCCCCAAAATGAACAACAAAACATTTGTAATTTACAACAAGAAAGGAGTTTATCAGGAAACTGTTATGGTCACCAAGAATCTAACCAACGTTATGTTCCTTGGCGATGGCCTTATAAAGACCAAGATCACGGTCACAAGAACTACGTAGATGGAATCAATACAATGAACACATCCATAGTTTGTAAGTGATTTTCTAGCATTAAATTTTTTAACAGTGCAGGAGCTATAAAACACCAAGCTGTGGCATTGAGAGTGCAGGCTGATAAATCAGTTTTCTACAGCTGCCAAATGGACGGGTACCAAGACACTCTCTACGTTCACGCCTCGCCTAATTCTACCGCGACTATACCATTAATGATACTATAGACTTCATATTCTGTGGGATGGTGATTTTGCCTTGCTGGTATGGCGAGTATGGAAACAGGGGGCCTGGAGCGGCGCTGACTGGCAGAGATACATGAAAAGGCATCAAGAAGATTAATGCTTTACTGGCTAATAGCTTCACGGTGGTACAGTTCATCAAAGATGATTGGATCAATTTCACTGGCGTGCTCTAAGTCATTGGGATGATGAATATTTAATTATTAGAAGAGTCGATAAACAAATAGATCAAAAAATAATGAGCAGATCGCTCGATCACCTACAAGCTTTTGGTTAATTAAATATTTTTCACTTCATTACAATTGTTTTAGATGGAATTCATCTTTTTATTTTTGCACGTATCTCTTTCAAATAATAAAGCAGTCAAAATCTCTAATTTAAATGAAATCATTCCTTCTTCTTATATATTTCTTTTGTATGATAAGATCAATTTTCTTGAATTTTTTTTTGGAGAACCACAATAGAGAAAAACTATACTGCTGTTATAATATGTAACAAGTGTCTTACAAGATATCAAGTCAAACCTACAGCTTGCTAGCAGTATATACATACAACAGGCATGCATGCATGATCCGAAATATCAAACTTCTTACTAGATACGTGAAACTTATTACAATAATATTATTAAATATGACATGTTTAATACACTTATTGTAACAAACAATGAAGACGATAAAAAGAACAAGTAATTGAAATCTAATTCCTAATAGTTTCTTCCATTATTTCTCTTCCTAATTATTTTTTTTTAAGAAAAAAAAATTGTGGCAATTTAGATGTATACTTAGAAAAGCTCCAGCACTTGAGCTTCTCATGTAAGCTACTTTCAAGCTTTTATTTAAAACATACCATCTTATATTTCTTATAAGAAAACTATATTTAATGAAATTTAGCAAGCATTTGTATAATTCATTGCTGTTTTAGTTAGATTTTGGTTTTCAAATGCAAGTATCAAATGATTAGTCATTGCTTGATTACTATATATTGTACTTGTGTTTTTTTTTTTCATTTAAATTTCCTAAGTTTATGGAATTTACTATTTAGTTATATGTCCTATAAAAATATTATATAATCGTATATTAATAAAATAAATACAACTCGAACATAAATTAAATCCACCCATCACTCACACTCTATTGTGTGTACTACCATTTGATTATAATAACTCCTACATTGCTTAGTTTTTAAATTAAACTATACTAACTTTACATTCTCAACATACCCTAATCCTTAATTTATAATAACAAATCTTACTAGTTAAAATAACTTATGTACAAAAAAAATATTATAGCGTGCCATTTTGAGTAACATAATTTTTTTTTGTGTTTTTTGCCACGTAATTTATTGATAAAAATAATAGAAATATATAATAATTATAACAACAACAGTAAGCGCCAAAAAGGAAAACCAATGACATTAATTTTTCTTTATTTATTTCTCCTGCTAAATTACTTTCTTTTAAAGTTCTTTTATTTTTTTAATATATTAATTTTAGAAAACCTCTTTGACAGCGATCAGAGCTTCTTCGCTGGGCTCTTTTCAAGCATTCATAAAATGATAATAATAAGAATAATAACCGATTATTGATAATACCATGAAATTATTTTTTAAAAAATTATATCATATATTTCGTTTAACAAATCCAATTTTTTAAACAACGTTAACCTTTATTTAAAAATCAATTTAGCAACAATATTTTATAATTTATCAATAATTCTGCAGGATTTTTTTTTTTTTTTGCAACTGCAAGTAATTACAACTAATAAATAATCAATAACAATATTTTGTGTTTTTATTTAATCTGTTTTAACCCAAACAACATCTTGTTTGTAAAAGAATCTCACAACCTGAAGTTTCATAACAGAAAAAAAATGACTTTTTAAACCGTTTTGTCTTTTTTTTTTCTCTATATAAACAGCTTGCAAACACTACAAAAATAACTCAATTCAAAGTAATTCAAACCAATCTAAGGATTTGTTGTTTTATATATAAAAGAAAAAGAAGAAAAAGATGGCTTTTGGAAGTTTTCGGAACAATGAAGAACAAACGAAGAAGAAGATCTTTATGATAAGTGTGATTTGTTTGTTTTTGGTGGCAGTGGTGGCTGCTCTCACGGTTGGTCTCAAAAGCATCGGTGGTGGACAAAAGCCGAAAGCCCAATGCGGAGAGATTTCCACATCTTCGAAGGCGATCACAGCTCTTTGTCAGCCCACCAATTACAAAGAAACTTGTATCAATAGCTTGAAATCCGCCAACACAAGCGATCCCAAGGAGTTGATTTAACTAGGGTTCCAAGTCACTGTTAATGCATTGAAGGAGGCAATGAAGAACTCGAGCTCGTTAAAAGAGTTAGCTAAGGATTCCAGGACTAGCCAGGCTCTTAGGATTGTGAGGAACTCATGGACTCTGCCATTGACGATCTCCAAAACTCTTTCGACAAGTTAGGAGCATCTGACACGTCCAAACTTTGTGACTGTGCTCATGAACTCAAGATTTGGCTCAGCGGAGCGGTCACATTCGAAGAAAGTTGTTTGGATGAGTTCGAAAACATAACCAACAACGATGCTGGAGAGAAAATGAGGAACATTTTGCAGGCTTCAAGGGAGCTTACTAGCAATGGTCTAGCTATGGTGTTTGAAATCTCTTCAATCCTAATCTCTTTTAACAAAAAAAAAGGGCTTCTCTCTGAGGATTATTTCGATCAAAACGAGGAATATTCTGATCAAAATGGATCATTTTTCGACGAGGATGGATACCCTTCTTGGGTTAGTTCCGGGAGGCAAAAACTCCTAGTAGCAATTCCGGCTACAATCAAGCCTGACGCTGTTGTGGCCAAGGATGGGAGTGGTCAGTTTAAGACTATTACTGATGCTCTAAATGTTGTCCCCAAAAAGAACAACAAGACATTTGTGATTTACATCAAGGTAGGAGTTTATCAGGAAACTATGATGGTCACTAAGAATTTGACCAATGTTATGTTCATTTGGGATGGCCCAACAAAAACCAAGATCACTAGAAACAAGAACTATATAGATGGAACCAATACATTGAGAATATCCACAGTTTGTAAGTGACTTTCTAGCATTAAATTTATTAACAGTTAATATAATAATTGGAGTAGAAATAACAAAAGTTTTGAGTGTTGTTGCATTTTTTTTTTGGCTTATTGCAGCCTTATTGGGACCCAATTTCATTGCCAAGGATATGGGATTTGAGAACAGTGCAGGAGCTATAAAGTACCAAGCTGTGGCATTAAGAGTGCAGGCTGATAAATCAGTTTTCTACAACTGACAAATGGATGGATACTAATACACCCTCTACGTCCACGCCCACACCTAATTTTACTGCGATTGTACCATTAGCGGTACCATAGACTTTATATTTGGTGATGCAGCTGCAGTCTTTCAGAACTGCAAAATGGTCGTCAGAAAATCATTGGATAATCAAAGCTGCATTGTCACAGCTCAAGGAAGGAATAACTCCCGCTCGGCCACTGGAATTGTCCTTCAAAACTGCATCATCACCGGAGATCCCGCGTACCTTCTCGTGAAGAACATTAACAAGGCGTATCTCGGAAGGCCATAGAAAGAATATTCGCGAACAATCATCATGCAATCTTAGATTGATGATATCATCCAGCCTGAAGGATGGCTGCTGTGGATGGGTGACTTTGCCCTCGACACTTGCTGGTACGGCGAGTATGGCAACCGGGGACCTGGCACGGTGCAGACCGGCAGAGTTACATGAAAGGCATCAAGAAGGTCGATGCTAATCAAGCTAATAGTTTCACCGTGGCACGGTTCATTAAAAATGATTGGATCAAGCCTACTGGTGTGCCCTATTTTCCTGTGATGATCAATGTTTAAAGACTTAACAAACATGGAAAGAGAGAAAGAGAGGGGTTGATGATCAGCAGCTATATAGATAGCTTTAAATCAAATCTTTGGTGTAATTTTGTACCATTTGTGACATGGCTAGCTTCTGATGTACACACATTTGAACATGCTTGTACCATAAATAAGTATATTGAGGGAGAGGAGTTTGTAAGTGTAAAATCTCAAATTGATTAAGATTAGATTATTAATTTAATTCAAATCTCCTCCACGATTGAAAAAAAATCCTCCACCACCGATGGAGACTTCGTTGGCGGTGGAGCTTTTTTTTTTTTTTTTCTAGTTTAAAATGATTTTTTTATATAATTAAAAAAGTTCTTTATATAATTTAAGATATTGTTTTGTGAGGTGGCAAATTGCGATTGGATAATCCTTTTTCTTTCGTTTATTTTTATAATCTAATGTAAAAAGACCATATTTCCCTTATACAGTTAAATACTAAATGTGGTCAAATGTTAGTAAACTGTCCATAGGGTACCAGAGTGTAATTATGATATATTTAAATGCTTGGTGCAATATTATCAAAACTCAGGATAGTTTGTGCAATTTGCCCTATATACATAATATAGACAAAATTTATTTTTGTTCCTATATTTTTTAAAAATATTACTTTTTAACTGATATTTCTCTTTTGTCTCATGTGGTCTCTAACCTTTTTAAAATCAATAACTTGAGTCTCTCTGACTAGATTTTTAAGAGTCAAACATAACCGAATATGCATATTGATCATTTTACTCTTAACTTTCATTGATTGGGTTGAAAATATAACCCTTAGCTTTTTAAAATTTTAAAAATTAACCTCCCAACATGAATATAACATGAGTATAAATTAAAAAGAAAATTGAAATTTATTATAAATTTGATAAATTATAAAAAGCATTGATAGAGGGATCTGCACCATCTTATCTCTCTGAGGTGGACGGTGGAGATAAAAATTTAAAAATAGAAAAAAAATTAAAAATGTTTATTTTTTTCTGTTTCGTTTGTCTCCACTGTCTGAGAGGAACGACGGAGATATATCTATCAAATTTTTAGATTTTTTATAAACCCTAAAAATTATTATAAATTCAATATTTTTTTACTTTATCATTTATTTTTTTGTTTGAGTTGTTATTTTTTTTATATTTAAAATTCTATTTTTATTTAACAATTAATTTTTTATCTAAACAATGATTTTTTTGTGTAGAGAGTGTAATATCACTAAATCCATCAAAATTGACTAACTATTAAATTGCAGAAGGACTAAATTAATTGATTTTGGAAAGTTAGTGACCATGTGAGCCAAAAAAAAAAAAAAACGATCGGTTATAAAGTAATATTGCAAAAAACTATAGGGACCAAAATAATTTTTACATTATAATATAACTTTTTTTTAATTGTCCTATAATATAACTTTAATCTTTAAAAGTTTGAATTATTTTTTTAATAAATAAAAACATATTTATTTTACATGTCACTTATCCAACTGATAAAAATAAAAAACAAAAGTCCAAAATAGTAAAACCGTGAAAAATAAGTTTTTCAATTTTTGTTAAATAAAAGTGAAAATAATGTTTTCTATTTTCCTCCTTTTTTTTAAAAAAAATATGGTGACAAACTTATTTTATTATTTTTCATTTCTAAACAATAAAAAAAACATAATATGAGCTAAAATACCCTAAATTTATAATTCAACATGCTATATGAATAAAGATAATTTTGTAGTCAACTTGTTTTCATTTTTAATTCCTGTAAATTTGTAAATAATGGAATAAAATTTTATATTTTAATTTTAATTACTTTTCCTTTTTTGTGGAAAGTGGAAGCTACTTAAAAAAAATTATTGACGGTTTATGTTTTTTTTTCTTCTTTTCAAGTAAACATGTCCTTAATATGTTTAATAAAGGGGAAAGCATACAATCCAATAATAGTCGGTTATGCTGAAACCGATAAGAAGTCATCATGAGTTAAAACTCCACTAAACACACCCTACATTTATATGATATTTTGCCCCTAAAATCCCCATACAATGTATTTGTTGTTGTCAATTATAACCTCGCTTCAGTCAATTAAATCTAAATGAAAGTTAACTCAAATGAGATGAAAATATTAGGCACCTTAATTTCAGAAAAAGTAATGTTGAATTGTCTAAAAAATTTATCTAAATAATATAGCAGGTGTATTGTCAATATTATATAAATAATTAAGTGAAGTGATGTTGACAACATACGTACCATATTATAGATGCTGAAATCTACGCTGAAGATCCGAAGGTCTTTGGTCGGATAGGAATGGGGCCAACAACCTGCACAACAAAGTAGAAGAGGTCGTGCTCTTTGGGACATCGGAGTAATACCAGCCAAATAGTCTCCGACGCTCAAGTTAGATAGTGAATCTGAGAGGAAGGATAGAAGAGGAATTTACTACCTGAGGCTACTGTATGATATTTGTTATTACGTACAGCGTAAGTTCGAGAGTTCGGTATTGACTATGTCGATCGTGACTGGATAGCAATTAGATCGTACGTAGTTCTAGTTATTTGAGAGCAGAAAAACTGCTTTGATAGAAAATGCTTGTCCCCCGTTTATAAAGCCATAGGGCTATATTTATAGGGGTAGGTGTTAGCCGTTGCACCCATAAGTGAGGATGTCGTGCTTCGAGATATCAGGGATTCCTGTTATCTCGAAGTTGTTGACTGATCATATGTTTTGAATAATCAGACCCAATCAACATTTGACTAAGTCCACTTGAAAGATGGCTTTTGGGCTTTGTTGACCGCTGGGCCTATCTTTTGGGTTCTGTTAATTGCTGGACCTGTCTGGAGCTACATGTTTTGGACTTTATTTTGGGTCTAAGCCTTTTGGTCTACTTTTGACAACTACAGTTTGCCTTCTATTCTCTTAACTTCTTCTAAAGCTCAAAGAGTAGTATAAGAGAGCTCGAATGTGATGCATATGTTTGAAGTGTCGAGCTAATTTTATTGCAAGAGGATGTTTTAGTTGTGCAGATAAAGAGGGTGACAAATGGCGACCGTAATTTACTTAACTAGTCGCTTTATTACGAAGTTGTAGATAGGATCGAATTTTGTCGATTGGTGGACAATTTATCACATGAAGTGAGTGTTTACCACGCAAGTTGTTTTTAGATGTTTGTCGAGCAAAAATTGTATCACTAGTTAGGTGAGTGATTTATCACACGAAGTGATTGTCTACCACATGAGGTGATATTAGAGATTAACATTTTGTCGATCAAAAGTAGTATTACTCTTGCGTGACATGAGTGCTAAGTGATGAGGCGGAGATGTCGACCGAAGGCTTTTAAGGAAGCTTTTTCGACTACCTGAGATGGCAATTAGGGCTGACAAGTAGTATTTATGCTGCGTGGTTTCGAGGACGAGTAGATGTTTGAAATGATTTAAGGTCTCTTCGCCTGTTTTCTCGAGGATAGTGTAGCCAACTGCAGTGTGTGATAATGTCATATTTTGCATGATTTGCGACCCCATTATTTATCATTTTTTTTCTATTCTTAAGGAAAATTGGACGTTTTGATGTATTTATTTAGTGTATAGGTGATATTCAATGATGTTTTGGATGATTTCGGATCAATAGACCATGAAATCAAGTTAAAGAGCAACTCTAAGAGGCGCTACCTCAGGTAGCGCTCTTAGGTAGCACCTTTTGGTTGAGAATTCATCCATCAGGTGGCGCTACCTTAGCTAGAGCCTTCGGCTAGCGCTTTTCTTCTCCTAGTTTTTTCCATCAAGTGGCGCTACCAAGAGGCGCTACCTCAGCTAGCACCCTCAGCTAGCGCTTTTTGGTACGAAGTCATGTGATCGTTTCCTTCTCAAATTCTTCATTAGGGAAAACTATATCCTTCTCAAATTCTTCATTAGGGAAAGCTATAAATAGAGACTCAATCAATTAGAAGAGGAGGTCGAAAATTCTAGGGTTTGGAAGCAACATCTTCATTTCGCATCGTATTCATCATCAATTTCGCATCACCTAGGAAAGCAATCGATTGGGAATCAATGAAGTTTTTCCAAAATTTCTTCTCCTTTACTTTTCCGTTGTAATTAGTCATGCTAGGATTTAAGAATATTATTGCTTTTTTTCTTTTACTCAAGCATAAACTAATTTTTCATAGTTAAAATTGATGATGGATCTTGGTTTATTAATTATTGAATACAATTGAGGTTTTCTATTTAGATTTGTTATTGATGTGTTGAATAGATATTTTTGTGTTTATTGCTTTCTATTGTGTTTGATCATTACTTAGAATCATTATAGGTGATTGGGTTATGAACCGAGAGGAGACGCCCACCACGTGCTCGTATTAATGTCTATCACATACTAGATTACATAGAGATATAGTAATTGGTTTGTATTGCTTGTTTTGTGCTTATTTATTCTTAATGTGTTCTCGTGCACTCAGTAGTCATCGAGAGATAGGGGATTGGTGTGCGAAGGAATAATTCCGGTAATACTCGAGAGAGATTATTGGTTAATCTAGTTTAAGTACGCATTCAACCATCGGTAATAAAATCTAGACAGTAACTCATGAGTGTTTGATAATAATAACCAAGTGAAATCGGATATCCTAACGCCTCAATTCCCTTGAATTCGAATCGTAGTTTTAATTGTTTTCAGTTAATTTGCAATTTCTAAAACATTGTTATTCCAAATAGAATTAGGTTGAGTTAATTTTGGTAATTGATATTCATTGTCCTCGTGGGAACGATACTTTATTCACTCTTTATTACTTGTGTTGATCTCGTACACTTACGAGTTGTATAAAATCCGCATCAGTGTGCCACGTGTCAGTCATCAGAAGTCTCCGGAGTCATATATAAGTCACTGTAATGCCATTTGTTTTTCACTTTTTCCACTTTTAAAATTTCACTTCTCATTTGTAGAGCCAGAGAAACTTGTTTCCAAAGAGTTCTTCCATCATTTCCAGGCGATTCTAGTATGATTTTCCTCCAATTTTCCCCGCAATCTTTGAGGTATGTTTTTCGCAAGACTTCTTTTTACTATATATATATATTTTTTTTTTATGTTTTTGCTTTGTAATGGTAATTTTCTTTCGCTTTGGGTAAACTACTATTTTTCCCTTGTACGTTCTTGTTTTCTTACTTTTGAAAACCAGATAGGTAACTGCCTCTAGATATTATTTTAGATAAATGTTCTTGAAAAAACTATTAATGACTGATTTTAGGGCGTTTTAGAAGTAAATATTGTGTGTAGATGCGATTAGTGTCGAGGGTAGGTGTAGAGCCGTTTAGGTGTATAGACCCGATCTCCTTACTACGTTTTGTTTTTTGCTCGAAATGTTTGGAGTCATGTTGAGTCCTGTTGAAGAAGCTGTGAAGGAGATCGAGCGGAGAGTCGATTGATAGTGAGCCGCGCCTTTTGGCTGTCGTGACTTCAATGAGGATCATCAACTTGGACCAAAATTTTAGGAACGGTCCTTCTACAGTCGTAGTCGATAACGTTCCGCTGGGGGTCACTGTGAGTGATAAGTCGAGTGACCAGGTTGTTGAGGCTGAGGCTTCGACATATATAGGAGGAATTCTCCCTGCCGGTTTGAACCCAGCAACCAGGCTTACTAAATCTGATCTACTCTGGATTAGATTTCAGTATGGAATTCCTGAATATGTCAAGCTGAGGTTATCAATGTCGACTAAACGGACCAATTTGTCTGATGACGATTGGACCTGTTTTTATGAGTTGTATTTTTGACAAGGCTTGAGGTTCCTGATCCTGACCTTAGGTTGTAACGTGTTGAGGTTCTTCGACATAGCTCCATATTAATTGATGTCAAATAAATGAAGGCTTCTACTATTGATAAAATAGGGGTCTTCCTTTTTCGTTGGGCAACTTGTTCCACTCATACTACATGAAGGGACATGAAGATGAGTCTGGGCGCTACGTGATCTCGACTCTTCCCCATCGTCCATACCTTTTCACTGACCTCACGACCAGCAATCATGGGTGGAAGGATAAGTGTTTCTTTGCAAGAGAAGAGCTAGTCATGGGTCCATTTGAGGGCGACCGTGATATCCGCTCGACAAGGAACGTCTCTGGTGGAATAAGCATTTTTCTAAATTGTCGCTTGATTTTTCTCGATTGCTTTTTCTAATATATCCTCTCTTTTCTATAGAGACTTTCACCGATTCTAACATCCTTATCGTTCATGAAAACGAGAAGTGCACAAAGTTCATTCACTTCATTGACCCAGCGGAAAAGAGTTGGAAGAAATTGTTAAGCAATGAGAGCTTAAGACCAAGTTGTTTATAGGCACACGTCGACCTAAATGCAACAAATACTCATTTCCCCAAATTAAAGAATTTAGTTACTTATGTTTGGGTTCGACATTGCTTTAAATAGCTTTGTGGGACTCGCTTTCTTACTCCTATTTTTGAGGTCGAGCATAAATTCGCTTCAGTTTCCATGTCGAACATCAAGCCGAAGAATCTGTCTGCTGATGAGGCGTTGGCCAGGCATCGCGAAAGGGACCTGGCTTCAGATCAAAAGTGGAAGCAGCTGAGTGGTCAGCAAAACGTGCCCAGATGCTACAAGCTGGCCAGTCCTCGACTCATGCTCCTGTGTCGCCTTTGAGCACAAACCCTGAAAATGATGCCCTCAAGCAGGCCAAGAAGAAGCAGAACGTGACGGATGAGTCGAGCTCCGACATTGAGATATCTTTCCCTGCTGGCACCTCTACTTACAAGGACTTTAAGGCCTTGATCGACGTTGCTGACCAGTTCATTTTTCTACATGACTCTTAGTATATGAGGAATGTTGGTGTGCTGAATACAATCGACTGGGGGATCGCCAGTGTTTTCCATTTAAGTTACTTTAAATTTTCGTGCTTTTGTTGAATTTGAGGGCTCGAATTGCTATCTGACGACATTTGTATGTAGGCTATAAAGATTTAGGTGTACCTGAAGAACGAATTCTCCAACTCCACTCGACGCTTGAAGGATTGCCACCAACAAATCACTTCGCTAAAAAAGGAGGTCAACTACAAAAATTTGGAAAAACTGAAGAAGAAAAAGATTAAGCGTGAGAAAGATGATAAGCTAGAAGAGCTGGAGCAGAGGGTCGCCCTACTGGTTACAAATGAGGATCGGTACCGAATAGAACAGAAGGCTGAGTTCGACAACTTCCTTGGTCAAGGGAGCCTTCTCATGGAGAAGTGCGAGATTATTTTTGGCGACGCGGTCATTCAGACTAAAGTAAAGCTAATGAAAGGATACAAGGAAGGAAAGGCCGATAGCTGGAATGTCATCAAAGCGATTGCCACGTAGAAAGAGGTCAAGAAGCTGGCTGCAGCTGAGCTGGAGGAAGAACCAGTCGAGGGGAGAAAGGAGGTGCCAACCGTTGATGAGGGACAAATGAATAGGCGTAGGCAATTCGAGTGCAGGGGGACAACCAGCTTGAAAACCAACAATAATAAGATTAAGAAAATGTAATTGTTTAATTTTTCTTTTTGTAGAACGAGGCCTTTGTGCCTTTTAATTTTTGGGGCCGAGAACTACCCCTGTCTAACTGGGTTTTAATGCCCATTTATTTTTTCCTTTTGGTTGAGAATTGCCCTATTTGAACTTTTATTTTTAAGCTTGTATGAAATAATTTCCTTTGTCGAGCGTATATTTTTGTCGAACAATATTTGTTTGTGTTATGAACAAGTTCGTTGATTCCATTCTGTTGACTATCTTTTTATTTTTGTCAAGTAGAGATTTGATAAAATGTCGTGTGTTGAGAAGTAATAATGTCAAACAAATCATGCTAAGCCTTATCACTCAAAATGTAAAGCGGAAATATAAAGAAATGCTTGACCAATAATTAAAAATTTTGGTAATCAACTCATGTGTCAAGCAATTTACAATTGTCGAATGTAACCAAAAAGCTCATGTCTTGAGCAATTTACAACTTTCGAATGTAATCTAATGCTCATGTTTAGAGTAATTTACAAGAATGTCGTACGCGGTCTGCATGTTGTCCCCTAGTCTGCAAGTCCTATGTATAGGGTTGGAGACTGTTTGTCGCACACTTATTTTTTATGCTTCTTTGTAGAACGAACGTGCGAGGGTGTAACGGTCGAACTCTTTTAGCTTGCTATGAGAGCAGGGTTGTTATAGAGGCTTTGACTTGTCGATGAAAGTTAGGTCAATGACCAACGACCCTCCGACGCTTAAATTAGTAATATATTCAAGAGTCAAAAAAGAATGGAAATGAGTTTGGAAATGGTACTGTTTTAAATGTATAGCGTTCCAGCTGGTGTTGATCTTTGGACCATCGATATCGTACAATTTGTATACCCCTTTTCTGACTACCTTTCGAATCTAGTATGGGTCTTTTTAAGTCGGACTGAGTTTGCCAATTCCCGACTCTTTGGTGTTCTGGAACACTCGACGTATTACCTAATCTTCCTCTTTGAATTTTCGGATGTGGACATTTTTGTTGTAATGTCGAGCAACCCTCTGTTGGTAACTTGCTAGTCAGACGGATGCTTGATCATGATGCTCATGAAGTGTGTCGAGCTCGCACGAAATTGCTAGCGAGTTCGATGCTTCTGTGGTGTGTTCATATCTCGCTGTGTGGAGTTTTGCCTCGACTGGTTGTACGGCATCGGCCCTGTATGTCAAGGAGAAAAGACTCTGACCAATCGACACTCGAGGAGTGGTTTGTATAACCAAAGGACTTCTGGGAGCATATTGACCCAAAGCCCTTTTATTGTATCCAATTTCTTTTTTAGTGTGCTGATGATTGTTTTGTTGGTCGACTCTATCTGTCCTCTCAACTGTAGATAGCAAGGTGTCAAGAAGGTTAAATTGATTCCGTATTTCTTGCAAAAATCTTAAAAGTCAAAGGAAATGAATTGCGAGTCGTTGTCAGTGACTATTTCTTTTAGTATGCCGAACTGGCACATGATGTTCTTTTATATGAAGCATTTAACTTCGGAGTCTCTGATCCTTTGGTAGGCTTCAGCTTCGACCTATTTGCTGAAGTAGTCTGTTATGTAGACCTTTCCTCTTGCTGTGGTAGGCATCTTGCCGACGATGTCCATGCCCCACTTCATAAAGGGCCAAGGTGATATGATGGTATATAGTAATCTTGGTGGTTTATACATGACCTACACAAATTTTTGGCATCTGTCACATTTCTTGACATAGTTCGCTGAATCAGTCCGCATGGTTAGCCAATAGTACCTTATTGTGAGGGGTCAACTTGTGAGGCTTCTGGCTCCTGAGGCCACGTTTGGTACATGGGACTGTACTGGACTAAACTTTAGTCCCATGTTTGGTGCTTCTCTGGACTAAAATAAATGGGACTAATTATCCCAGGCCTACAAAAAAAATTGCCTAAAACCTCGCTATCTTAACCTGCCAAAAACTTGGGTCTAATATAGTCCTCTCCACATTTGTCCAAATCAGCCGACTCATCTTCTTCGTATTCGACATCCAAATCGGCCGGCGACACATCCTCCCTAAAAGGTCTTTAATGCCTGCAACAACAAATTGATTGATGTGAATCAAGAAAATCAATAAATCAAAGACGGAGTTCGAAAGGAGGAGGAGAATGAGGAGGTGGTGGTGATGAAGGAAGATGATGAGGTGGTGGTGATGAAGAAAGAGGAGGAGGGGGAGGAAAAAGAAAATGAAGAAGATGAAAATGGAGCACAGGAAGAAAATGAGACTCAAGAGGAACGACCGAAAATCGACGACAACTTCTGCGAAATCGAAGTCGTCGCCGAAGGATTCATAAGCTCCTATTTATAGGATTGTGCTTGTGTGTAATCTTCATTTTTGTTGCTTGTTTCTGGGTATAATAAAAATTGCTTTTGTTTTCCAGGCACAGTTTTTTAAGATTCTTCTTTATTTTATTTTTCTGGTTTTTGCAACATGGAAAACCATGGGTTCTCAAATTACTTGTAATCTCTTGCATTTCTCTAGCTACAAAGATGAAAAACACCTATTTTTCACTCTCTAACTTCCAGGTAAGGTGTTTATGTTGGGATTTATGCCCTAAAACTTGTAATTGTAAATGGTTAAAGATAATAATAAGAATTATTCAGATTATCATTCAAGTTTATAAATGTAGTATATTCAGTAATACATTCGTATTGTGCAAGAATATCCTAGATTGTAAGATGTAATCTCATAATGAGTATATGATAGTCATATACAGAGAGGATTCATTTTGAGACGTGCAATCTAAAGAGTCCGTAGAGAGCGAACAAAGCTGGGTACTTTGTTTGTGATTAATCTACTGCTGCGGTCCATTCTGTACAGTACGGTGGTCTTATCCTAGACGGCTCATGTAGTTGACATGAGAATGGAGGTACCTTAAATGATGAGATCATATAGGACTAGGCCACGATTTATATGAATCTCTCACCAAGATCCGTTAGTAGATGAGAGTGTCTTATCGACTCCTTCAGGTTAGATCGCGACTTTTGATTTACCATGAGTGAGGTTGATGAGAATCTCGACCAATACCTCCGTATCTTGGAGTTACGGTTTGGCTTGTGACTGGGAAGGTTTGTACACAATAGTGGAATCCACTCCTTCTTGATTGAAGTAGATAAGTAGTTCCTTTAAGGGTTGATTCGGGGCTTGAACGATTATGAGCGCTCTCCTTCTTCCATGAGGAAGACAGGATTTAATTGTTCATTAGAGAATCAATGGTACTTAAAGGAAAAGATATTTCTAGAGGGGTATAACAGACTTTATGACCCAGCTCTAGTTATGAACTATTTGTGGAGGATCACACTATATGAAATTAGCTATATCAATGGACACTGAGACTTCATATTGTATAAATATGTCTACAGTTCTGAGAGTGCAGCCTCGGGTTTTTAGTGGAATAACTCCGAGGTTAATAATCGTGAAATATTAATTAAAGAATTTTAATTAATATTACTAAGTATTATTGGAGCTCAAAACTATGGGTCCATTAGGTCCCCTTGCTAGCCCTTATGGTTGTTGGTAACGAGGGTCACGGTAGATTAATTGGATGGTCCAATTAATAGTGTTACGAAAGTAATGCGATAAAAATAAAAGAGAATAATTAAATAATGTGATTATTTAATTAATTAAATATTTAATAAAATAATAGAAATTAATAATTATTAATTCTATTTATTAAATATGAGGTCATGTAATTAAATAATGACTTGGACAAAAGGATTAAAATAATTAGATTATTTTAATAGTTCAAAAGGTCACAGGTTCAAGTCTTTAGGGAGACTAAAAATAAATAGGATTTAGAATCCTATTTTGACTTGGTCAAACTAAAACCCTAAAGGACTACTATATAAGTGTTATATAGTTAGGAAAAACCTAATCTAGCACACAAGTGAAAAAGAAATAGAATTCGGCCACCAAAGAGAGAAGAAAAGAAAAAAAAAAGTTTTTTCTGACTCTCCCCTCTTTTGCATGATTCGGCCGATGTTCTTTTCACGTGACCTCCATCTCTTGCCGTGACGTGTCCACACACACGTTGTTAGATCGTGGGTCATAACTCGAAAGATCTAGTGGTAGATCGAGGAATCAGAAAAAAGAAAATCAAGAAAAAGGTATGTAGTTTCTAAAGTCTTTTTCTGCGTATATACAGGAACTCGTTCCCAATTCCGCATGTTATACGATAATCAAAATCTTTTCTAAAACTCCCTTCAGTTTATTAGTCCGATGATTACCAAATATGGATCAGGACTTAGTCCCAGTCCAAGCCAAGCCAGTCCAGTCCAGTCTAATCCCAAGATTTAGTCCAGTCCAAGTTAGTCCCATCTGCCAAATGAGCCCTGAATGATTTCTACAGTCATCCTAGTGGATTTCTTTGAGAACGAGGCTAGCTTCTATTGGGTCAACACAACGTAAGTAAGGTCCAGAGAACGACCTCTTATAAAGTTTGCCTTCGACGATGCTGAAGTGGGCAACTTTGGCTCTAAGTCTGCGTGCTTCGTTTCAGTCGGTTGAAAGTGTATCATTAATGAGATAATCGAGCAGAGGAGTCATCCAGTTTTGGTTGACATTAATCGGTACGACTTCTTCTTTATTACTCCAGACTACTAGTCATTGTAGGTAGACTAATGGTATACTTTTGGGCTTGACGGTTTAAATGGCCGAGCCTAGATTGGCCAAGGCGTCTACAAGTGCATTCTCCGATCTTCATATTTGTTCAAGCTCGAATTGCTCAAATGTCGCGCGTAGATGTATTGCTAAGGCCAAATATGAGACCGTCTTAAGATCTTTGGCTTTGATATGACCCATCGAGTTGTCGTGCAATTAATTGAGAGTCGCATAAGACTTTAATTCGTTTCATGTTAATGCTTTTGGCGAGTGTAAGTCTAGCTATGAGTGCCTCATACTCAGCTTCGTTATTCATCGTCTTGAAGCCGCACCTGATTTGACTGCTCGATGATATCATCCGCACCTGATTGACTGCTCGATGATATCATCCTCAGGTGATTATAAAACTAGGCCCAAATGGCTACCCTTGGAATTGCTAGATCCGCTGACAGAGAGTATCCAGGTAGATGTCGACTCCTCCGTTAGTGAAATTAATTCTTGTTCTGCTGATCAGTCATTTATTGTTATATATTTATGACCCTTAGATCGTTTCTTTTGATTGTATTTTTGAGTATTATTGGTACGTTTAATGTGTTTTGTGAGTATGTGTAGCTATTAGATAAGCCATGTGAATTAGTACGAATACACGATGAGTCGAGACAAAACAGGACAATTCAGGACATGTATTCTTAGTATGAGGTGTAGGAGCTTACCAAGAAAGCCTTGGTGGACTAAATTAAAGATTCGGCCCCGCCTGTGAATAGACCGTACACATGAATAGTGTATAATGAACAGTACGTATACATGAACCGTATACGTAAACAGTGACGTCGACAGTACCGTATATGTTAGCAGTGACATATACGTTAATAGTGCAATGTCAACGTGAACAGTACTGGTGGGTGCCGCAAGTGAGCAGTGATGTCAACAGTACCGTATATAAGCAGTGACGTATATGTGACCAGTGGAATGTCGGCGTAAACAGTACCGTATACGTAAGCAGTGACGTCGTTAGTACCGTATACGTTAGCAGTGACGTATACGTTAATAGTGCAATGTCAATGTGAATAGTACTGGTGGGTGCCGCAAGTGAGCAGTGATGTTAACAGTACCGTATACGTCAACAGTGACGTCAACAGTACCGTATGTAAGTAGTGACGTATATGTGACCAGTGGAATGTCGGCGTAAACAGTACCGTACATAAGCAGTGACGTATATGTGAACAGTGGAATGTCGCGTTAACAGGACCATATACGTCAGCAGTGACGTATACGTGAACATTGCATAATGAATACCTCATTTCCTTCATTTAAAAAGAATCGAGAATCATCCATCCTTGCTTGTTCTTCGGTTTCTTCATAATGGGTTCTATCAATCTCTTATCTCTTTTTGTTGTTTTATTAATTAGTATATTGAACTAATTTTCTAGTTAGGTGGTCAATGGACCAAGCTTGAGATTTAATGGTGTAATTGACTAAACATTTTGTATATATATTTCAAGATATCTTGTTAGCCAATTTAATGCTATTAATTGATAATTCTTATTGTTTGCATTGCGAAAGTGTTTGCATGAATTTTGAATTATTATTAATAAGGAAATTATAATCTCTATGAGAAATCAATAGGTTGAAATTGAGTTTAGTAAAAGTTTACAATAAAAGTTAGGTTATTTAAGACATGAAAGTGCTAATTGACCTAAGAATTATCACTACATTGGGTGTTTGATTGCTTCATTCTAGGACCAATAGGTGAAGTTGATTGAATTCAAATCATCAATGCATGAACTATAATTTGATGAGCCAATGATAGGAAATATTTCAATCTTGAATATATATTGTACTTCAATTAGTTGATTACACTACCAAAGTCTTATGAGTGGTTCCATTTGACCGCCTAACGCTTTCTCACATTTGGATACATTTTTCAATAGATCATAGCTTTAATTAAGTTTAATTTCACCAACATCATTCTCAAAATCAGTGATTTAAATTTCTGTCTTTATATTACATCTTTAGTTTAGTAGTAGTAACCACCTCTTCTTTATGGATTCGACCTCGTACTCACGGGAATATATTACTTCAACACATCCTGCACTTGGGATTTATTCCCACGCGTTTGAGCGTGTCATCTGCTAGGGGGAGAGCATTTGGAGTGAAGTCAATGATGAAGTCTGCCAAGACCTGGGACTTGATTGTTGTTCGGGGTCGATAGGATATGTCGTGCTCACTCAGTTCTACCACCCATTTGGTAAGTCGACTGGAGCATTCAGGCTTGTGCAGTACATTTTTCAATGAAAATGTCTTGAGCACTACGATATGGTGGCATTGAAAATAAGGTCATAGTTTCCTGGCTGCTGATGTGAGAATTAGAGCCAGCTTCTCCATTTGATTGTATCTCTTTTCTGCATCGAGCAGAGACTTGCTGGTGTAGTACACGGGTAGTTGTTTTTGCTTGACTTCTCGGATTAATACTGCGCTGAATATAAGTGGGCATGGTTCGGTTTGGTTCGATTTTGGGTAAAACCGATAAAAATTGACAATTGATCAGTTTTTAAAAAAGTGAACCGAACTGAAAACCAGTAATAAAGTGAACCGAGTCAAACCAAACCGGATTGGACCGGTTTGGTTCGTTTCTGTGCTTATTGGGCCATAAACATTATAATGGGCTTTTGGTTTTTTTACATCCAAATAAGATTAAGTTTTATTCTAAAAAATACAAATTCAATCCAATAATCCAACAATCAATCCAATAATACAAAATCAATTATGTTAAATTGTTGATATATCAAACACCACCTTCAGGTTTTTTACATCAAAATATGATTAAAAAAAAATGCACAAATCCAAAACTTGAACAGTCCAAAAACACATATTATAATAAATTTAAATCTCATAGTTTAAACTTCATAAAAATCTAAAATTTCAAATCAAAATCTGAATAAAATTCTAGAATTAATAGTTCACAAACAAGTCCAAATATAATCGATAATCCAAAAATAATGCATAAATTATAATAACATAGTCTAAATAACAAATGAAAATAAAAGTCTTCGTACTTGACTGCTCACTATGATATCCCTTGTTCATCCACTGTTGTCAATGATGACATTGCTTCTGACAACTTTGCAAAATCTAAGTACAAATAAAAGTAAAGTATTTGTTAAAATAAAATAAGATAAAATAAAATATATTCAAGTATTTAAATTGATTCGTAAACAATAACTACTTACCAGATTCCGCTTCTTCATTAAATTGCAAGTTTTCTAACAATGTATCATCATTTTGCACAAGCGCCCTTGCTACTTCAACCGTAATAGTATATCTTTTAGCTTGCAACCAATTTTCAGCACAAATAAAACACTCCACTATTTTTGGATTTAGTGAACTCCTAAATGGATAAAGAACACATCCTCCATTATGAAATGCCGACTCGGAAGTTACAGTGGAAATCGGCATTGCAAACACATCTTTCGCAATGAATGCTAAAATCGGAAAGTGTTTTCTAGAAACACTCAACCAAGTTAACATATCAAAACTAGGACGCTTGCGTTCAACTGGTTCCAACAAATACCTTTTCACCTCATTTTTTCCTCCAATTATATCTTGCATTTCAAATATCTCCGAAGAGCCAACTGAAAGGTCAAACTTAGAGCCACCAATGCCATCATCACATTCTACATCACCAACATCACTAAATGAGGGAATGTCATCAACCCCATTAGTACCACTGTGCAATACATGATAACAATCATACAACTAAATGAGGGAATGTCATCAACCCCATTAGTACCACTGTGCAATACATGATAACAATCATACAACTAAACCAAAGCATCTTTGATACTTACAGTTATTGATTCAGCACTAACAACACCATATAAAATCTTCAAACAATAATACACATATTGCAATTTGTACCTAGGATCGAGCACAATAGCTATTATCAACAACTTGTTTGTAGCTTCAAAACTCCCCCAATATTTTTCAAATTTGGTCTTCATGTTAGAAGCCATATGACGCACAAGCGAATTCCCCTTACCAGTCATTGATGTTAATGGGTTGTTAATTATGCTCCATTTGTGAAAATGTAAATTTGAAGTCACACTTAATGAAGCACTAAACGACACAGTTACATCATAAAAAGTTTTCAACAATTAAACAAATACCTTAGCATTCTCCCAATGCTCAGAATGAGGTGACCCAATCCAATTTTGCCCATTTTCTGTCTTCTTGAAGTAGTTATGGCAATGTCCATCTTCTTCCTCTATCCATTTGAATGCTTTTACAAATTTAAGAGCACTCACCAACATTAGGTAAGTGGAATTCCACCTAGTGCAAACATCCAACACAACAAGCCCTTTATCTTGTATTTTCACATGGTCAACACATTTTTTGAACTTATCAAATCTACTAGGAGACGATTTAATAAGTTTCACGGCATTGCGTATAGCTACCACTGAATCGTTCATCTCTTTCAACCTATCATTCACTATTAGAATCATAATGAGTGGACAACACCACAAATGCAAATATTTTCCATCTAAAATTGCACCATCTGTCTTCCAACCATTCAACTTGCTTTTAATATAAAGAATAGCCGTATTGTTGGAAGATGTATTATCCATGGTGATTGTAAAAACCCTATCAATACCCCAATCAATCAAAACTTTCTCAATACATTTCCCAATGGTGTCTCATTTATAATCATCTATTTGACTAAAACTAAATATTTTTTTTTGTAATTGCCAATAATCGTCTATGTAATGAGCTATCACAACCATATAATTGATATTTTAGATTGATGTTCAAGTGTCGGTAGTAAGACAAACTCTCACCTTACTCTTTCTAAAATGTTTTATCAAAGATGTCTTCTCATCAAGATACAATTGCATAATATCCCTAACTATTGTTCTTCTAGATGTGATATCAAACAATGGCATACCCGCACGACAAAACTCTTGAAAACGCAGCTTCTCAACAAATCTAAATGGCAACTCATCAATAATCAACATCTTCGCCAATGCCTTCATAGTTTCCTCCTTATTAAAGTAACCCAAACATATACTACTTCCACTCCCACTCCCATCCTTTGTTGCAAATGATGACATTTGAGTTTGTTTTAATTTTACTAGACACATTTATTTTGGGTCCTCACCAGCTAATTTAGCTTTATAGTTTTTGCATTATTTTTGTATATGCCTTCCGCGGGGGCTAGAGGTTGGCTGTTCCTCACCTGCTAATCCATACCACAACATTTGACAAATCAAACATTTTCCACGGGGTGTTGATATTGACGCCTTCCGCGTAGACTAGGAGGCTGATCTCCCCTATAGTGTTTTTGTGCTCGCCGCTGAATCTGACTAATATGGTTGACCGTCGCAGTATACTTGATTCGTCAATTTGCATCTCTCATAGATTTTCGAGGAACAACATATTTGAAAAGTTTCCATTGTCTATCAAGATGCGTTTTATTAGACAGTTAGCCATATAAAGGGATATGACGAGCGCGTTGTGGTGTGGATTGAGCAGTTCAATGTGTTCGTCATTATTGAAGCTGATGGCCTGATCGAACACAGGGTCGACTGGCCTCTTGGAATGAACCTTTGGATTGCCTACCTATTGAGTATAACGCTTGGCTGCTGAGTAAGAGACTTTATGATCTCTGATCCACCGGTGATGACGTTCACGACTCTTTTGTGTTGCAGGAGTTTAGCAGGTGGCATGTTATATTCATTCTGGTTCTCGTCTCGATAGGCAAGAGTGTTTTTGCCTTTGTCAGTGATGTACTCCTTCAGGTGCCCCCTTTTTAGAAGCTCGACTACCTCAAACTTGAAGGCGATGCAGTCCTCTGTTTTATGTTTGTGATCTCCATGAAAGTCGTACTATTTAGTAGAATCCCTTTTATTTGCTGAACTCGATATCCTTCTAGGCCATTTAACTGAGTTGCCTAAGTTCCTCATTACGGCTACGGTTTCGATAGGTGTGATGCTTAGGTTGTACTCAGAAATTCTGGTCCTCGGCTTCTCTGGTTGTCAAAGTTGTCTATCACGTGTTGCACAGTTGTTGCATGACCTATCATTCCTATGACCTTCGGGTACGACAAGGTCGGATGGTAGGTGTTGGAGGTCAATGTCGCGGGGGTTGTTTATCCAGAAGCATATGAGGGGTTAGTGTCAATTTCGTAATAGATGTGGCCGAACCCTAGCGGTGGTGTGGTTGAAGTTGTTAGGGACTCAATCTTGGTCTGTAAGTCTATTTTCAGCACGAACAGTTTTGTTCTCTGTTTCCAATGCCTGGAGTCGTTCGAAATTCTCATTCATCTGCACCATTAGAACTATGAGCTAGGTCTCCAACGTAATGGGGATTGATTCCTCTGACATGATGTTTGAATATAGGTTGTTCTCTAATTAGATGCTGTCGGACCCCACGATGGGCGCCAAAATGTAGAAGCTAAAATCTATACTAAAGATCTGAAGGTCTTAGGTTGGATATGAGTAAGGCAACAACCTGCACAACAAAGTAGAAGTGGTCGTGCTCTTTGGGATACTGAAGTGGTACCAACTAAATAATCTCCGACGCTCAAGTTAGATAGTGAATCTGAAAGTAAGGTTAGAAGAGGAATTTATTACCTGAGGCTATCGTATGTCAAGCACAAGATATTTGTTATTACGTCGAGCGTAGGTTCGAGGATTCGGTATTGACTATGTCGATCGTGGCTGGATAGCAATTATGTCGTACATAGGTCTGGTTATTTGATAGCAGAATAACGACTTTGATAGAAAATGCTTGTCCCCCGTTTATGAAGCCATGTAGCTGTATTTATAGGGGTAGGTATTAGCCGTCGCACCCATAATCGAGGATGTTATGCTCCAAGATATCAGGGATTCCTATTATGTCGGAGCTGTTAACTGATCATGTGTTTTGAATATTCAAACCCAATCAACATTTGACTTTGTCAGCTTGAAAGATGGCTTTTGGGTGTCGTCGACTGCTAGGCTTATCTTTTGGGTTCTATTAATTGCTGGACTTGTTTGGGTCACGTATTTTGGGCTTTATTTTGGGTATATGCCTTTTGGGCTACTTTTGACCACTACACATATCGTTTTAATATGACTTTGGACAACCTAACATTACTCTTTCGAAAATGAATAAAGTCCTACCACCATTAGCTTAAAATTCCAGTTGACATTTTTATTTGTATCAAAATTACACATGTTAAACACTAGTTATTTGTCCGAGTAGTGAAACTATGGTAGCTATCAGTAAAGCTGGGTGGGGTCATATTCGTTTCTTCAAAATATAGCCTGTTCTCGCTTAAACCATCAACACTTTCTATTCACTCATACGCAAGATCCACCGTTGATTCCCACAAAACCTTGTTCGTGGTTTAATCTCATTCATACATGGTATCACTCGTCTGAAAAAGATGCTCTATCTTGTTAAAATCAATATTAGCCCAATTAGTCCATCTCATTTGAAGCCCAAAATCCAAACCCATAATAAGTCAATACCAAATTAATTTGATGTCATTGCTTACATCATTTTAGTTAGGTGAGAATTTGGTAGATAATTTTTAATTTGAATGGTCTAGATTAATTTGTGTTTATTTTATTATGTGGTTTAGATTGATTCTTGTAACCTATAAATACCTCTTTTGTATTTGAGTTTATCATCCAAGAATCAAAGCTTTCTTAAGTGTTCTTCTTCTTTGCAATTTGTGAGGTTCTTTTAAAGAGTGGTTTTCTTCTTGATAAGTTAGAGTTTTATACTCTAGTTATTCAACATTTGGTATCAGAGCTTTGGTCTTTTGAAATTCCGAGTATGCTCTGTGGTTGCAGTTTTAACTGATCTTCCACATCAGAAAAGATTTCTTGAGACTATTGTTGAGGTTATTATAAACCTTGTGGAGCTTCTTTGTGTTGAGAGTAGTTTAGTACTCTGCAAGTTTGTCACTCAAGCTTGATCGGTATAATCAAAGTCTTACCGGTACGATGGGTGATCTTCAAGTCTTTGGAGGAATCAAGAAGCTCAACAACCAAAACTATAACACGTGGGCAACGTGTATAGAGTCTTACCTACAAGGTCAAGACTTGTGGGAGGTTGTCGGTGGTAGTGAAGTTACACAACCGACGGCAGAAGATGCCAACGGCATCTTGCGGAAGTGGAAAATTAAAGCAGGCAAAGCGATGTTTGCTTTAAAAACCACAATAGAAGAAGAAATGTTGGAGCATATTCGGGATGCCAAAACACCGAAAGAAGCGTGGGACACGTTCGTTACACTCTTTTCAAAGAAGAATGATACAAAATTGCAACTTCTAGAGAACCAACTACTATCGATGGCGCAACGCGAGATGACGGTTGCCCAATATTTTCACAAGGTGAAGTCGATATGTCGCGAAATTTCAGACTTAGATCCGACAGCTGCTATTGGGGAAGCTAGGATAAAAAGAATAATTATCCATGGCTTGAGACCTGAATACCGAGGTTTTGTTGCTGCAGTACAAGGATGGCCGACACAACCATCTATTGTTGAGTTTGAGAATTTGCTGGCCGGACAAGAAGCTATGGCTAAGCAAATTGGAGGAGTCTTGCTAAAGGGTGAGGAGGAAGCGCTCTACACCAACCAAAGCAAAGGCGGTTTAAAGCAGCACAAAGGCGGATCTACAAAGACTGGTGACAAGACAAAAAGTCATCAGGGAGGGTTCGGCTCTCGTCCAGGGAGAGTTTCGAATAATCGTGACAACAATAGAAGGTTCGATGGCGAGTGTTACAACTGCGGGAAGAAGGGCCACATGAAGAAAGATTGTTGGTCCAAGAAGAAGCCTACTGAGAGCAACATTGCTACCTCCAATTCTAAAGAAGATAGCGAAGACAGTTGGGATGCCGATGCGTTACTTGCTATAGAAGAAGAACTAGCTCTCACGGCAACAACACCGGAAAGGATTGACTACGAGAATGATTGGATCGTAGACTCAGGCTGCTCAAATCATATGACGGGTGATAGACAGAAGTTGCAAAATTTGTCTGAGTACAAAGGAAATCGTGTGGTGGTAACAGCCGACAACTCAAGGTTACCAATAGCTCATATTGGTAAAACAATAGTTACACCTCGTTATAATACCAACCAGGTGCCACTCCAAGATGTTTACCATGTTCCTGGAATGAAGAAAAATTTACTGTCCGTGGCTCAATTCACATCATCAGGTCACTA
Organism: Xanthoceras sorbifolium; assembly: GCA_003430845.1. Classification (NCBI taxonomy): domain Eukaryota; kingdom Viridiplantae; phylum Streptophyta; class Magnoliopsida; order Sapindales; family Sapindaceae; genus Xanthoceras; species Xanthoceras sorbifolium. The sequence continues at coordinate 8,166,423 of CM010616.1, read as the reverse complement.
TGTCTTGTTCGGTCCGCAAGATGTGAAGGTGTTTCGAGACCTCAAGATTTCAGGAAAGCCAACGATGGAAGGACGACGATTGGAGTCAGTTTACGTGATGTCAGCAGAGTCTGCATACGTAAACAAGACAAGAAGGAACGAGACAGCAGATCTGTGGCACATGAGGCTGGGTCATGTTAGCTATTCAAAGCTAAGTATGATAGTGAAGAAGTCGATGCTTAAGGGACTTCCTCAGCTTGACGTGAGAATGGATACGGTCTGCGCGGGATGTCAATATGGTAAAGCACATCAATTGCCATACGAGGAGTCAACTTTTAAATCAAAGAAACCATTAGAGTTAGTTCACTCTGATGTGTTTGGACCCGTTAAGCAACCATCAATTGGCGGAATGAGGTATATGGTAACGTTCATTGATGACTTCTCCAGATATGTGTGGGTTTTCTTCATGAAAGAAAAATCTGAAACATTCTCGAAGTTTAAAGAGTTCAAAGAGGTAGTTGAAGGAGAAGTAGAAGAGAAGATTCGGTGCTTGCGCACAGATAACGGGGGAGAGTATAGCTCAGGAGAGTTTTCTCAATACCTACGGGAATGCCAAATACGTCATCAGTATACTTGTGCTAATACGCCACAACAGAATGGTGTAGCGGAGAGGAAGAACCGACATCTTGCAGAAGTTTGCCGGAGTATGCTACATGCAAAGAACATTCCTGGGAGATTTTGGGCCGAAGCTATGAGAACCGCAGCTCATGTCATCAACAAACTTCCTCAACCGAGGTTAGAGTTTGTTTCACCCTATGAGAAATTGTGGGACAAGAAACCTACAGTTAGTTACCTTCGAGTATTCGGTTGTGTTTGCTATGTATTTGTTCCTGACCATCTACGTAGCAAGATTGATAAGAAAGCAATCAGATGTATCTTCGTGGGATACGACAGCCAGCGAAAAGGGTGGAAGTGTTGTGATCCAATGAGTGGAAGATGCTACACATCACGAGATGTGGTATTTGATGAAGCATCCTCATGGTGGACCTCAGAAAAGGAAGTTTTGCCAGATTCAAAAGAATTCAAAGACAGGCTGCAAGAAAAGATGGGGGAGCATACTGTCCAAATTCAACCAAGTTCAGATGAAGCCAGAGCTCCATATGATAATGATGATGAGCAAAGAATAACTCAGAACCCTTGGCAAACTGGCATGTATCAACAACCAGACGAAGAAGGCAGATCTAGTGAAACGGAAGAATCAACTCCACTACGAAGGTCAATAAGAACACGGAAGCCAAATCCCAAATACGCCAATGCAGCCATAGTTGAAGAAGCAACTGTAATTGAACCTGAGACGTTCGAAGAAGCATCACAGAGTTCGAAGTGGATGACAGCTATGAAAGAAGAGATTGCTGCACTTGAGCAAAATCAGACTTGGGAACTAGTGCCAAAGCCAAGAGATGTGAAACCCATATCCTGCAAATGGGTTTACAAAATAAAGTGCCGTCCAGATGGGTCAATCGAAAGGTATAAGGCTCGATTGGTAGCTCGTGGCTTCTCTCAACAATATGGACTAGACTATGATGAAACGTTTAGTCCAGTGGCAAAACTTACAACTGTACGAGTCCTACTTGCACTTGCGGCCAACAAAAATTGGAACTTGTGGCAGATGGATGTGAAGAATGCCTTTCTTCATGGAGAGCTGGATCGGGAGATCTACATGATTCAACCAATGGGTTTTCAGAATGAAGGTCATCCTGAGTATGTGTGTAAGCTGCGGAAGGCTCTCTACGGACTAAAACAAGCACCTAGGGCATGGTATGGTAAGATTGCTGAATTTCTTACTCGAAGTGGTTATTTAGTAACATCTGCAGACTCCAGCTTGTTTGCTAAAGCTAAAGGAGGAAAGATAGCTATCGTGCTTGTATATGTAGACGATCTAATCATCACTGGAGATGATGTTGAAGAAATTTGCCGAACAAAGGAGAACTTGTCAGTTCGTTTTCAGATGAAAGAACTTGGACAACTTAAGCACTTTCTTGGGCTAGAGGTTGATCAGACACTAGAAGGGATATTTCTCTGTCAACAGAAATATGCCAAAGATCTGTTGAAGAAGTTCGGGATGCTAGAATGTAAACCAATCTCAACACCGATGGAACCGAATGCCAAGATGTGTGCACATGAAGGCAAAGACTTGGAAGATGCATCAATGTTTCGACAGTTGGTAGGTAGTTTAATCTACTTGACCTTGACTCGACCTGATATTTCTTATGCAGTTGGTGTGATGAGTCGATACATGCAAAATCCGAAGAAGTCTCATTTAGAAGCGGTTCGGCGAATCCTTAGATATGTGAAAAGTACAATAGACTATGGTCTTATGTACAAGAAAGGTGGAAATTGCAAGCTAGTTGGCTACTGTGATGCTGACTATGCAGGAGATCATGATACTCGCAGATCAACTACTGGGTATATGTTTACCCTTGGATCTGGAACAATTTCTTGGTGTAGCAAGAGACAACCGACTGTGTCTTTGTCAACAACGGAAGCAGAGTACCGAGCAGCAGCAATGGCAGCTCAAGAGAGCACATGGCTGATACAGCTGATGAATGATCTACATCAACAAGTAGATTACGCGGTTCCGTTGTACTGTGACAACCAATCGGCAATTCGTCTAGCGGAGAATCCAGTCTTTCATGCAAGAACTAAACATGTGGAAGTGCATTATCACTTTGTTAGAGAGAAAGTTCTGCAAGAAGAGATTGAGTTGAGGCAAGTCAAAACAGATGAGCAAGTTGCGGACTTGTTCACAAAAAGCTTGAGTATTGGAAAGTTTGAAAACTTCCGACGTCAGCTTGGCATGGTTCAAAGAATGGGGGCTAACATTGAGGGGGAGTGTTAAAATCAATATTAGCCCAATTAGTCCATCTCATTTGAAGCCCAAAATCCAAACCCATAATAAGTCAATACCAAATTAATTTGATGTCATTGCTTACATCATTTTAGTTAGGTGAGAATTTGGTAGATAATTTTTAATTTGAATGGTCTAGATTAATTTGTGTTTATTTTATTATGTGGTTTAGATTGATTCTTGTAACCTATAAATACCTCTTTTGTATTTGAGTTTATCATCCAAGAATCAAAGCTTTCTTAAGTGTTCTTCTTCTTTGCAATTTGTGAGGTTCTTTTAAAGAGTGGTTTTCTTCTTGATAAGTTAGAGTTTTATACTCTAGTTATTCAACATATCTAACAAACAACTCATTCATTTCATTTAAATAAAAAACAACTCTCTACTAACTCTCTTGTGCAAGCAACCAAAGAAAGAATAGCTCCTAAAAAAGAAAAAAAAGAAAAAAAAAAAAGATAAGGATTTGATAAGTCGAAGCTTCGCTTCTCTCATTTTCAGTTGTTGTGCATTATATATATTTTCAGCTGGAGAAGATGCTAGTGAAGACAGTGAGGGGACAGAAAGTTTGTACGAGAGGTTGAGAGCGTAAAACATGGTCAAAGTACTGTTGCAATCAAATATATATAAAGACCTGCTCATAGTTTATTAAGCTTCACATAAATTTTCTAGCAGCCAACATGTTATTAAAATTTTGCTATTTTAAATTTTCTCACCAAACATCATAAAATACTTACTTGGTTTGAAAAATATAAATAAACAATATTCCCCTTCGTTTTTCTCCAACTATGTATGATTTGAATCTCAATGTTATTTTCAACAGCTTTCTTGTAGGGTTTTTCATAACCAAACAACACAAACACAGAAATAGCTTCATTGTCCATTTTTTTTTATGTTTAAAACATCCTCTTTGTTTAGATCATTTTCTTATGAATTTTCCATCCATCAAAATTTTATTAAAAAATCATATTAATTATTTAAAATTTGTTATTTCAAATGTATTTAAACTTCAGACCTAATAAACGTGTTTAACATAATTTTGGCAACACCCATCAAACGTTGCTTTAGATTGACTTTTAGCAACGTGCGTCTAATGCTGTCTTTAAGAGCTACAACAACGTACATTGTATGTTGTTTTTAATAGTTATAGCAACGTGCAGAATTTGTTGTAGTAAAGATATTGCATATTGCGAAAAACATACAACAGCACATTATGCGTGCTGCGAAAAGCCTACAGCAACATACAATGTGCGTTGCGAAAAACGACTGGACTTTTAACAACATGCTCGTCAACAACGTATAGTCGTCTGTTGCTAAAATTTTTAGCAATGCATTTTGTGCGTTGTGGTATATCATTTTTCTTGTAGAGCCCTAAGTCATATATACTTTTTAAGTTCAAATTTCTTTTACAAACAATTGAAAATCAATTTATATATATATATATATATATATATATATATATATATATATATGTATATATATGTATATGTATAGGCTTAGGAGAGGGTGATTTGAACTTATAACCTCAACTTTGTTGAGAGATGTGGTTATCACTAGATTATGCCTAAAAATTATTATATTAAAATTTATAATCTCTCATATTTGTATTTTTTTTTTCCTATGATTCAATCATTTACATCACTACGTCACTAACCCAAATTTTAATAAATTGTTTAAGCTAAGTTAGAAAAAAGTAATAATGTGCTCGGATGCATAGGTTGATCCAATTTCCCCTCTTCCAAGTCATAATTGCTTATTATAATAACTCTGCAACCGAGAAAAGGTTTCAGAGTTTGTACATAAACCAAACGATTGAACATGTAAACGATCAATTCGAATGATTTGCATCAAACTTCTCCTTTAATTTTTTCATATGAACCAAAACTTTCTCACGGTCAGGAAGGTTTTCTTTGATAACATCAACCTCCATGAAATTTTGAATCCATGCATGCAATCGTGGTAAAGTGGTTGATTCCATCACCTTCACACCAACTGCTTCTTCAATGGACTCAAACCAGAGAGGGAGCCAACCATGAGCAATGTCTACTAAATTGATGGTGTCGCCGCCGAAGAATTTCTTGTCTCCAAGGCCTTGCTCTTCCAGGATTTTCAGCATTTCCAATATTTCTTTTGCTGCCTTCTCTTGCTCTTCTCCACTTGCTTGGAAAAATGTGCGAAAACAAGGCTAATTTTGATGCCCAAAAAGTTGATTAGTTTAGCAACAATTGTAGCAAACAAAGGCAATAGAATTGTCAAACAATTACCAATCATATACTTCCAATTTGTTGATCATCTACATATGTCTAGGTTTCAAAATAGTATATTTCTATGAAAAACTTTTGAGAGTTGTTTTTATGGATATTTTACAATTAACATAAGAGGACTTCAATAAATTTGGAAATCAAGAGAAGTAAAAAAACAAAAAAACCTTTTGGGCTTTGACCAATTTTCAAAAAAAATATGGATCGAAGTCATTTCCTTTAAAAGAAAAAAAATCTTGGACCATAAATTCTTTGTATAGAAATTGAAAGACAACTTTCAATGAGATGGGGCTGAAAATGAATTACCTTGTCTGTTCCAAATTGAATCCAGAACCGAGCTATAGCTTTCTGATAAGCATGCATCAGTTGGCAGCAAAGGGTTGTGAGGCCATGTCTCTTCAATGTATTCAAGGATGACAAGGGACTCTGCAATTGGTTTTCCACCATGGACAAGGACAGGGATTTTCTTGTAAACTGGGTTGTACTTCATGAGCAATTCACGCTTATTGGTTATGTCTTCTTCTATGTACTCATATTCCACACCCTTCAGTTTTAGAGCCCATATCACTCTCTGACTGAAGGGGCTTGGCCAAATTCCATGGAGCTTCACTTCCTCCATTGAAGTTGTGAGATGAATATGGAACTGCGCAAGGTCAATGTATATAAATTTGATTAAAGTTAGTCAATGAAAGACCATTATGTCTTTGGCTGATAGTAGAAGAACCTTGAATCTTGTTTGCTTAATTACTTTACCTATCCCTATATTTATAGTGATTCATTTTATCTCACTTATTTTTTCAACACTTGTACTTTAAGAATTCCTTGTTCTATGGAAGTTTGGTTACTAGCCAAAAATCTTGGGTTCTTTATCCATGCGATTGGAAACTCTCATGTCATTTTGAATGGGGACGTCAAGCTAGCTTTACGATCGAAGATATCAAGATCTTGTGAAAAGAGGTGAGCTATTGGTAATGTCGTCTCTCTCTCCAATTAGAGATAGGGTGGCCTTTAACCAGAGACGTAGAGATAAACTTATTTTAAGATGAGATAAAATATTTTTTGCTTGAAAAAAAATATATTATTTTGTATTCTGGAAAATTTTCATTAAATAATAAATTAAAGGAAAAATTGCGCAAACGTCCCCGAGTTTAGTTGATATTGCACGCAACGTCAAATTTTACCATAATTACACAAATCCCCCTAAAATCCGTTGACTAACGGGTGGACTAACGGTTGACTAATTGATTTAAGAGTAAAAATATCTTTTACATAAAGTTTTTTTGTTTGAAGAGATTTTTTACACAATTTTTAAAACTATCAAATAAGATAAAAATTACTATTAAAAAATGACTTAAATTCTTAAAAAAAAAAAAATTAATCCCAATAACAACAGCATTAACGAATTTTTTTTCCTAGACAATTGAGGTAGTCAAATAAGAAAAACCTAATAATTGTATGTACTTCAATTTTATTCGATTTCCTCGCACGTCAGACTTAATTCTATTCGCAATGTTTTGTGAATAATACTAAGAAACTTAAATTTATAGTAAAAACACTTTTTTTGTGTTTAACATGTTTTGCATATATAATAAAATCATTTAAATTACAAACTAATATGTAATATTATCACTCACTACTAGTTTATTTTCCAATATGAATAAAGATGATGAACGTCCTAGACATAACATAAACTGAATATTTTTCAGTATGAATTAATTAGATTTAAACTAAAAGAAATCTACTTACAGCAATGGTTAATAAAACTGAATAACTGCAGAGTTAAATATATAAGCAGTTCCCAGTAGTACCAGAGATTTTCAAACCAGCTGCAGAGTTAAATATATAAAGAGAATCCAACAGCTCTGTATAGCTTTTCAATTCTTTTTTCTATCTATATATATATAAAAAAAGGATGGGTAAGAAGAAGATCGCGGTGGTCAGTGTTCTTTCCTTGATTTTGGTTGCTGTGGTATTTGTTGGTGTGGTGGTTGGTGTTAGAAAAGGTGGTGACAAAAAGAACTCGAAAGATGAATCAAGCTAGATTTCGATGTCATCAAAGGTGATCACAGCAGTTTCTCAACCCATTGACTACAAAGAAACCTGTGTCAATAGCCTGAAATCTTCTGCTGGAAACACAAGCGACCCAAAAGCGTTGATCAAGGTAGGGTTTCAGGTCGTTGTCAATGCATTGAAGGAGGCAATGTGTAGTAGCTAAAATATGTCAGGCCCAAAATATAAGCGAGAATCCAGCCCAGAAGCCCAAAGTAGATCTCAAAGACCAGGCCCAGAGTTCAAAAGTGGTATGAAATCCATGTAGTACGACATACGCTCGATGTGAGGCCTTTATGTAGTACGACATACACTCAATGCCCTACACATCCAAGTAGCAACAAGGGAAATAACCCAGTATTCACGCTTAGGAGAACTACGTCATACGACATACTCATCTAAGGTCAACGTCCAGTCGATATGTCGCACGACATATGGTCGTGATTGATTGTCACAACCACATGTCGTACGACATACAATTTCCTCCTATTTGTGGGAGATCAAATCATGATTTACATTAAAAGACGACCCTACACAAACCATAATTACAATCTATAACGACCAGATCAAAGGAAGCATCTACAAACCTCCTTGGTTGGAGACAGCTAGGAGAGGTAATGATGGAATCCCTCAACGGGCAGAAGCATCCATCCCCTATAAATGAAGGATGGTTCTCTAAAGAGAGGGGACTGAAAAACTAAGATCCTAGAGCTATCAATATCCAGACAACACTCTCCGGCCATTGTCCATCATCTCCGACCACCATCCGATCATACTTCGTTTATTAGACCTTACATCTCCTTCCACCAAGGAGACCTCAATAGCCAACATAACAAGAAGTATTACTCACTCATCTCCATTTACGAGCATTCTATACTTATTAGCACTAGCTAACTTGACCGTCGAAGTGACTTTGGCCGGCACCACCCCGGTGTCCCAGACGTCCTGCGAGTCACATGCGTTCTATCTTTGTAGGTTGTAGTGCTCCGTATCCCCCAGCGATTTTTGAGGACTACAATTTGGCGCCCACCGTGGGGTACGACAATCTCTGAACGAGCGAAGGTGGAGAGCAGCAAATCCAACCATGTCATCTGACGATTTTCACCACGACGCAATGGAGGTTAGGGTACAACTCCTCATATCCCAGATACAAGAGAACACCCAAAGGCTCCAAGCGCTCAAACAAGAGAACCATCAAGTGTTGGCAGAGAACCAAGAGTTGCAAAATAGGATCAATTCCCATACCGTCGTCCGACCGTTTGGAGATGCTTCAACGTCCCAGCTCGAAACGAACAAGGTCGCTTCAACGTCCCACCCACATTACTTACTACGAGCCAATCCGCCCAGACGAAAAAGGTACCACGGCTAGAGACCTCGATCCAATCCTCGTAGGCAACGAGCCTAACATTCGAGCCATGGACGGACCGCACACTGTCACACAACATACGGCGGACAACCCGTCGAACAGGATAGGAAGGCATCGATCAGATGACATGGCAAGAGCTACACAAGAGGCGCCACCTATCTCCACCCCCAATGGCAACGTCGGTTCAACCCAACCAACCATCCCGCTACAAGGAACGCCATCTAGTCCTTCGCATTCGGCGCCGTCGAACCCGAACCTGGTAAATATTGAACCAACGTTGGCTAACTGCGACTTAGCGCAAAGGTTCGCAGAGATGGAAGCACTCATCCGATGCATTCCGGAAATGCCCACTCCTATAAAGAAAAGCGCGGCCAATAGCTTTGCCGACTTTCCCTTAGTCGACGTAATAGCATTGGTGGAGATGCCAAGAAAGTTCAACTTCCCCGGTATGAAGCAGTACAATGGGACAACAGACCCCGACGACCACATTGCGTAGTATCGGCAACGAATGTTCATTGGTGCCATCCCACGAGATCTAATAGAAGCATGCATGTGCAAAGGATTCGGCTCGAGCCTCGTAGGGCCAGCTCTACAATGGTACACCAACCTCCCCAATGTGTCTATCAACTCTTTCGCCCAACTCACAGACACCTTCGTGGAGCAATTTGCTAGTAGCCGGAAGTTAGAGAAACAATCTGACGACCTCTACACAATCAGCCAAAGGAGAAGTGAATGCCTACGTGACTTTGTAGGCCGCTTTAATAATAAAAAGGTTTCCATCCCTCATTACAACCAGGCGACAACGATATCAGCCTTCCGCAAGGGTCTACTTTATGATTCCGACCTATACAAAGAGCTCACTAAGTACCCTTGCAAAACGATGGAAGACGTCCTAGCGAAGGCATGGGCACAGATAAAGTGGGAAGAAGATGAAGTGAACTACAAACCTAATAGAGCAAACAGCAGGGAAAACGGGTCGAGTAGGACGTGTCGAACAGCGAATTAATGATAGACGTGTCGAGCCATACCCAACGATACCTCGAAGGGACGGCCGAATAAGATACGAGCGCCGGTGCGATAACAGACCGCTAAGACCATTCGTCCAGCCAAAGAACGTATTGCCTGAATATAATTTGAGCATCAGACCAGCAGAGTTAATCGCCGTCCTCAAAGGAATGGGTAGATCAGTTCGGTGGCCAAACAAGATGATGAGCCCACCGGATTAGAGAGACAATTCCAAGTGGTGTGAATTTCATGGCGACCACGGCCATCGAACAGAGCATTGCGTCGCACTACAACTAGAAGTGGCGGAACTACTCAAGAAGGGCCACCTCAAAGAATTCCTGACTGACAAAGGTAAGCAGACCTTTTTAAACAAGGATAGGTCCCGCAACATTGCTTCAATGCTACCACCAGAACCTCCCAAACACGAGAGAACTGTGAATGTCATCTCTGGCGGATCCGAAGTAAATGGAGTCACTTACTCAAAAGCAAACTATTCAAGCCGGTCGTACGGAAGTCTGACAAACCCATACAGCCGACCCGACTTACAATTATCCAATCAGTTTTAGCAACAATGAGCACACATACCTATTCAACCCCCATCACGACGTGCTAGTCATCTCATTGACAGTGGCCAATTGTTTGATTAAGCGAATCCTGGTGGACAATGGGAGCTTAACAAATGTACTCTTCCTTGGCGTGCTAAGAGAGATGCATATCGACGAGTATAACATCGTGCGTCGCTCGACCTACACCATGGGGGAAATCGTCCTTCCCGTCTATACGGAAGAAATCAACTTGAACACACGCTTCTTCATCCTGGACTGCCTGTCGTCCTACAATATAATCATGGGCCGTCTATGGATTCATGAGATGAGGGCTGTCCCCTCAACATATCATCAGGTCATCTGTTTTCCTACTAGGTGGGGAGTCCACGAGATTCAAGGGCAACAGAAGACCTCGCGTGACTACTACCAGAATACTCTAAAAACCAGGTCGTCCGTCTTATAGCAATTACAGAACGCGAGCACCACCACCAACAAAGACGGACCAGAAATGGAGGAGCTCAACAAAGTGTCCATACATCCGAGCTTTCCAGACCATAAAGTTAGTATCGGATCCCGTCTTCCACAAAATATAAAAACAAATTTAGTCAGCTTCTTGACGGCACGACACGACAGCTTCGTATGGTCGCACGTCGACATGACCGGCATTAACCCAGAAGTCCTAGTGTATAGGCTGCAAGTCGACCCAGATTACCCACCGGTGAAGCAAAAGCGAAGGAAGTTAGCGCCCGAGCGCAATAAAGTTATCAACAAAGAAATCTAAAAGCTAATCGACATTGGCTCAATAAGAGAAGTGAATTACCCCGACTGGCTCCCAAACGTAGTAGTAGTGAAGAAAAGGAGCGGGAAGTGGCGAGTCTGCATCGACTTCACAGACCTCAACAAGGCTTGTCAGAAGGATTCCTTCCCTCTCCCACACATCGACATGATAGTGGACGCTACAGCAAGCCACGAACTGTTGAACTTCATGGATGCATTCTCCGGTTACAACCAAATCCTCATGCATCCGAACGACCAGGAAAAAACTTCTTTCATCACGGAGCGCGGCATGTTTTGCTACAAAGTGATGCCCTTTGGCCTAAAAAATGCCGGGGAACCTACTAAAGATTAGTCAACAAAATGTTCGCAAGCATGCTCGGACAGACCATGGAGGTCTATATCGACGACATGCTGGTAAAATCATTAATAGCATATCAACACCTCAACCACCTCCGGCAGTCATTCGATATCATCGACAAGTATGGAATGAAGCTTAATCCAACCAATTGTTCCTTTGGAGTTTCATCAGGAAAGTTCTTTGGCTATTTGGTAACCAAAAGGGGTGTCGAGGCCAACCCAGATCAACTTCAATCCATCATGGATTTGAGGTCCCCCAAAAGCATCAAAGACGTACAAAAACTGACCGGGCGACTCGACCCTCAACCGATTCATCTCAAAGTCATCCGAAAAATGCAAACCTTTCTTCGACGCTCTAAGGAAGAGTAAATCATTTGATTGGAACCAAACAAGCGAAAATGCATCCCAAAACATAAAGCGGTACCTAGCAGACCTTTCCCTCCCATCCAAACCTAAGGAAGGAGAGACGCTTCTACTCTACCTCGCTGTGTCCGAAACAGTTGTTAGCGCAGTACTAGTGAGGGAAGAAGATGGTAAACAACTCCCCGTATACTACATCAGCAAGAGCCTACTCGACGCAGAAACAAGGTACACTCAACTTGAGAAATTGGCCCTTGCACTAGTTACAGCCGCACGGAAATTGAGGTCATACTTCCAATGCCACACCATCAGCTTACTCACTACCTTTCCCTTGAAGAACATCCTACAAAAGCCCGAACTGTCCAGCTGACTAGTGAAATGGGCCGTGGAGCTAAGCGAGTACGACATTAACTACCAACCTCGCACGACGATCAAATCACAAGTATTGGCGGACTTCATAGCAGACTTCACACCTGGGATTCTACAACAAGCGGAACAAGAGCTTTGCACCATATCGTACGACACACCAAAAGAGGATTGGACTCTAGCAGTCGACGGATCAAGTAACACTAGTGGCAGCGGACTAGGAGTAGTACTTATCTCACCCGAGGGACATATCATTGAACGATCTATCCGATGCGGATTCAGAACCATTAACAACGAAGCCGAGTACGAGGCCCTCATTGCCGGACTCACCTTGGCAAATGACTTGCACGTTGAACGGATAAAGGTACGTAGTGACTCCCAATTAATTGTAAGACAATTGCAAGGGTCCTACCAAGCGCGAGACTTGAAAATGTCAGCTTACTTAACCTTGGTAAAATAACTACAAGCCTCGTTCGAGTCGTTCGACATCGAACAAATACCAAGATCAGAAAATACACATGCCGACGCACTTGCCAACCTTGGTTCCGCACTAAATACCACAGTTGAGCGGACCATCCCCATGATTTTTTTCCAATGGCTAGCTGTGTGGAAACCAACGAAGCTCGAAGTCGAACCAATTTCGGATGAGCTAACTTGGATTACCCCGATCTATGACTACTTGATGAATGACACCCTCCCGTCTGACAAGGTAGAAGCACAAAGAATCAAGATAAAGGCTGCCTGATTCTCCATAATAGAATGTCAACTTTACAAGCGGTCCTACTCTGGGCCCTACCTCAAATGCGTCGATCCAATTGAAGCTCAGCAGGTACTCAAGGATTTGCACGAAGGGCAATGCAGAAACCACTCAGCGGGGAGAAGCCTAGCCAACAGGGCAATCACAGCAGGATACTATTGGCCGACAATGCGATCCGAGCCACACGACCTCGTCAGGAGATGTGACCCATGCCAACACTTCGCCCACATTTCGCATCAGCACCCGGAGCGACTTCACCCCATCTCAGTATCGTGGCCCTTCATGAAGTGGGGGATGGACATAGTAGGAAAGATGCCAGTTGCTACCGGAGGAAAGGTCTACATGCTAGCCGTAACGGATTACTTCACAAAATGGGTCGAAGCCGAGTCATATGTGAGAATCAAAGACTCCGAGGTAAAAAGCTTCATTTGGAAGAATGTCATTTGCCGCTACGGAGTCCCAAAAGAGATAGTCACTAACAATGGCTCACAATTCTTATCATACGACTTCTAAGACTTTTGCGACAAGTGGAAAATCAAACTACGCTACTCGAGCCCAGGATATCCTCAAGCCAACAGCCAAGCAGAATCCACTAACAAAACGAACATATCCACCTTCAAGAAGCGACTCGATCAATACAAAGGGAAATGGGCCGACGAGCTACAAGGCGTGTTATGGTCTTACCGTACGACGGTCAGAACATCAACAGGGGAAACGCCATTCTCCCTAACCTACGGCTCGAAGGCCGTAATAGCAACTGAAGTTGATTACCCTTCTTACAGAATACGACACGCAACCAAAGAGACAAACAACAGAGAGATACTAAACGAACTCGACACGATCGATGAGCGTAGCGACAAGGCCCAATCAGATTGGCCGTATACCAACAAAGAGTCGCCCGACATTATAACAGGAACATTCGTATCAAATCATTCAATATTAAAGATTGGGTTCTTCGTCTCATCTTCTAAAACACAAAGGAAAAAGGAGCAGGTAAACTCGGTCCTATGTAGGAGGGACCGTACCAAATCACCAAAGTGGTTGGATATGGAGTCTACAAGCTACAATGTACATATGGCATGGAGATCAGCAACAGTTGGAACGCATACCATCGAAAACAGTATCATTTCTAAACTCCTACTTTTTCTTTCTTCAATTTTGATCCTACAACACGGAACTCACTTAGGCATCGGAGGGCCGTTGCAACCCTAACGCTTTTATACAGGTTGCCATCAATAGACAATCCCATACTGACCTGCTTTCAAGGTGTTATGCCGCACAAGGAAAAAAAAAGTCTAAGAGTTGGAGCATGAAACTATAAAGTCCCACACTCCAACTGGGGCAAATCAATATCATATGATCAAGAACCGATGTAAGTCGCACAACAATTCACCACTACGACATGCATTCAAGGTCATGAACCACGACCTGCATTCAAGGTCCATGACCTACTTTCAAGGTTTTCTAATTCAAATAATGGTCACACGACCTGCATTCAAGGTTATGGACCACAACCTGCTTTCAAGGTCACTAACACAAACAATGGTCGCACAACCTGCACTCAAGGTCACTATAATACAAACAATGGTCGCACGACCTGTATTCAAGGTTATGGACCACGACCTGTACTCAAGGTCACTATAATACAAACAATGGTCGCACGACCTACATTCAAGGTCATGAATCACGATCTGCACTCAAGGTTACTAACAAATTGGTGGTCGCGCGACCTACATTCAATTCCATGATGAACGACCTGCATTCAAGGTAAACCTTAATCTAAAGCACAAATATATTTTAAACATTTGTCACGCAACACTATGGAAAATCAAAATGTATTATATATTAAAATTACGTTCGACAAAATAAAAATAATGCCTCCATAGGCATAAATAAGTTAAAAAATTTTACAAAGTTGAAAAATTACAACCCCTTATGGGACAACGTCATCACGCTCTCTAATAGGTTGTGCTGCCAAGGCCACGATGGTCGAACCTTCTGGTGGAGGAAGGATAAGCTCCTCACTTTCAGCTTTGTCCTTTGCGATTTTTTCTTCAACTTTTTCCCTGGCTCCACCATCTTCACCTTTTTCTTCCTCGTCGTCCGAACGTATCAGCTCTTCATGGTCAGCAATCCACATATCAACTTTCCATTCAGTCGCATGACCATCCCTATATTCCCTCATCAAGTCCGTGCAAGTCTTGATAACAGCATTAAGAACATTGTCCTTAGCCTTGTCGTACAGTAAATCGTAATCCTCCTCCTTCACTTTGAGCCTAGCCTCGAGGAAGTCGACATTCGACTTTAGCTTGTTTAGCTCGAGGGTCGCCTCACCCGCACGACTGGATGCCTCATGGGCTGTCTTCTTAGCCTCCAAGCTTGAGGCTTTCAACTTCTCATTTTTGAGCTTGAGGTTCTGGTTGCTAGACTCCAGGTCCCTCACCTTCTTAAGAGCCAGACGAAGCTCTTCCTTCAAGTGAACATGAGATTGAAGAGCCTGCAAAGATCAAAATCAAACACTTAGAAAAAATTCAAAGTAAACAAAAAAGGAGGTTAGTAGTCACACGACTTTACCTGGAAAAGGTGGCCAAGGCCCCAGTCAGCAGATTGAGAGAGGCCCATCTCCTTCAAGCAACTTTTATCTTCAGGCAAAAGCAGTCGCTCGACCTGAGGCAGGATTGACCCAATATCAAAATACGCAGAGGCATCCTGAGGGAAAGCGAGGTCGACCGACGCATTGCCACCAGCAGATGAATCCTCCCTCCTACATTTCTTCCCAGTGATATCAAGGGAGGCCTTGCCTCGACCAGATAGGGGAGGTGGTGGAGGAGTAGACTTAACATGGTCGCTCGACTGAGCCTTCTTCTTTCCTTTCCTTTTCTCCCTAAGCCTTCTCATAGCATCGTCAGCACTAGGAGCAGCAATTTCTCCAGTTATAAGGTCAACTGCAAATCGTCGCTCGACGTATGATATAGGTGTCAGAAACCTTGTGCCGTACAGTCGCTCGACATAATGCCTAACCCTGATAAACTCCACTAAATTTTTGAAAGTTGGGGAAGGAGTACTTGGCTCGTTTATCACTGAGAACTTCCACATGTGGCTAGGCCTCAAGTTCTCCTCGGACAAGATATTCTTCCAACTTCTTTCCTTCACGTCGTACGACAGTATCTTCGCTGTACGTGTCACACACGTTATACCAACTACAGCTTGAGGGGTTCATGTACTCGCTGCAATACAATAAGACAAAAATTAGAAGAGTACGACAATAAATATAATGTCGAACGACACAACAAAGTTAATGGCCCACCAGCCTTAGACCGGGTCGTATGAACAACCATATCCCCTACAGGCCACTCGACAAGAAGACCCTTTGCGAAGAAATACCTATTCTTCACGGCCTGTCATTCGTGGTCAGCTCCGTGACAAGGTGTTTTCTGTTGGCTCGAAGGTTCAAATTGTAGCGACCCTTCTCGGTGTCGTGCTCCCTCATCGAATATGTGTAGAAAAGGTCAGGCAATTTGAAAACTATGCATTCCCTAAATCTCATATATAAATATTTCTCAAGTGAAAATACATTTAAAATCTCTACAATAAAAATATCTAAATTAAGATATCCATTTTGTTTAATTTATAAAATACATAGAAAGAAACAATTATATACAAGGTCATAAAATACTGAATCAAACTTGGAAGGAAATATACAAAATGCAATTCAACCGAAAATATAATTTTGCACTAACTTGAATACAAATATTAACTTACTAAACTTTAAATAAAACTTATTATTAAAATAAAATTTTCTTAATTAAAATCAACACTTCATAAAATATATTTTGCTTTAAAATAAATTTACACTCACCGATTTCTGGTTTTCTCTAGGCTTGGTGCTCTGGTTCCTACGTTTCATTACATTTCTCGTCTTTCCATAACATTTCTTTTTCTCCCATACTACGAAGATTTCTCCCTAAAGTAATATATTTCTAAATAAATCATTAATATAAATACAACAACTAATATAAAACTCAATTAACACATTTAACACTTTATTCTTCAATTTCTTCTATTCTAATAAAATCAATTATATTTAATTTGCTAAAAATCATGTCTCTACAATTATATATTCCTTAAATCCTTTAATTTCTCTTAAATCGAATCTCATACATTACAATCCAATACATTCACTTTATTTTCTAAGCATCAATTTATATCACAACCATACAGATATAATTTCTAATACTTAATTACACATAAATTGAGATCTCTACACAAATTTTCATACTAATCTTTATCAATTTAACATAAGTGAATTTTCTTCACTTAACAACATCAAATTCAACCTCATCAAACTTGATTAGACTAATTATAACTTTAATTTCAAATTATATTTCAAAAATTCTCAAAACAAGTGATTCAATTTTACTCCAAACACAACATTACAAAAGCCTCATAATACAAGTTCACTAATTTGAGAACCATTTTAATTCCTTACTTAATGATTCCAAATTCATACCATCCATTAATTCAATAACACTCCAATTACACAAATAATATCTCAATTTAAAAATTTAAACTCAAAATCATAAAATTCCCATTTGGTCCCACAAATTACCAGATAGAAATAGAAGCAGAGAAACATTGAAACTTTCTAGCACTTGTCATATCTTAATTCCCAATTTAAATATAACTTATTAATAAAAATGTTACTCTACAAGTTTTCTTTGGAGACTAGCTTGAGCTCCAACTCTTCACAAAGTTATGAATTAAAAACGGAAATGTGTTGCTGTCACTTAAAATTCCATTTTCCTCCAATTTTCTCGGCAAACAAACAAACAAAATCCAAGTTGTTAAACCCAAATTCAAGAGTCAAAACATACAAAAATAATCGGACAATCCGAAACCGAACTCACCTTTGCTGCCCAGTTTCTTTTCTGCTCTTTCTCTTTTTCTACGGCTGCTCCCTTCTTTCTCCTCTTCTTTTTCGGTCAAACTATCTCTGCTCTGTTTTTCTTTCTTCTTCTTCTTCTCCCTTGGTCAGCAGCTAATCTCTCTCTCCTTTCTTCCTTCTTTTTCTTCTTCGGCCCACTTGCTTCTTCTCTCTTCTTGGCCATTGTCCTCCTCTTTCTTTTCTCTCTTTTCTTCCTTCCTTCTTCCTCTCGGTCTACTCTGTTTTTTTCTTCCTCCTTCGATCACTGCTCCTTTCCTTATTATTCCTCTCTTCTTGACGGGACCTACCTTAGAATCCTCTACTGTAGACCCCCAGCGGCCCCGCCGGGTACTCCAATGGAAATCTCCAAGAATCTAATTAACGAAACTAGAAGATTCCATGAAGCGAACCCTTTAAATCTTTTCTAATTCTATATCGGTCTGAGAGAAAGGTTGTGGAATTTTTTTTTTTTTTTAATACAAAAACTATTTTATTAAAATTTCGGCAGAATCTCCCCTGTTTTTCTAAAATTTACCAAAATCAGGATACCTGCATAAGAAACTGTACACTTCTATAATAATTCAAATCTCAACTACTACAGGACCTCCGGTCCATCTCAAATCAACCACAACCCAAACAGTTTAAATTTCAAAATAAAAACATATTTACACAAAACCTGTATCTTATATTTACATGACCAAAAGTACTGAATAACTGATAATATAAAAACTAAAATAAATGCATTCGTCGTCCTGGGCCCACCTAATCTGCTGTAGGAGACCTAACTGCGTGTGCACCACTCATACCTATACCTGGATGGGGTTTTAAAACATAAAATATAAAAGGAATAGTGCGCTAAAGGAGCTCAGTGAGTGCGATTCTAATTTACTGAGAAACCTTTAATATAATAAAATTAATTTGAATTTAATTGAAACTTTTCAAACTTTCTACTATTACTGAAAACTAATAAGCTGAATTTCTTTTCAAACTTTCTTCTATTACTGAAAACTAATAAAGTGAATTTCTTTTCAGTCTTTTTTTTATTACTGAAAACTAATAAACTGAATTAATATTTTTTTAAATACAAGCTAAGAATTTACAAACTATAAAATCTAATGGCCAAGCATAAAAGACTTACTTTTAAATTAATCACTGAAATAATAAAAATTCTATTATAACTTTTGACTTGGCCACTTTTCTAAAAATTGAAAAACTGAAAATATATCTTTTCTGAAAAAAACTGATAAGCTGAAATAATATTTCTTTAAATTTCTGAAAACTGAAAAGTTAATATGATATTCTTTTCTAAAATCTGAAATACTGAGATAATATATTTTTCTAAAAACTGAAATGCTCAGATAATGTACTTTTCTGAAAACTGAAAAGTTAAAAGAATATACTTTACTGAAGATGCTTTTCTGATAAAACTTCTCTGATAGGACTTTTCTGATAATATAGTTTTCTGATAATACTCTTCTGATAAAATACTTTTCTGAAAACTTATTCTGTCTCCTGAAAACAATGTACTGAAATCAATAATAATATACTTTCTGAATACTGTGCTGAAATCTGTTTGTTTTCTGTAAATCTAGTCAAGCCTAATGTACAAAAACTCTTTAATAAAATACTAAAGCATATACTAAATTATTTCTGTAAATTTAATGTTCTATACTGAAAATCTGTAAATGCTTGGCTTCAGTATCTGAAAACTCTCAATGGACCTCTAAGCTTAACTCATAGGTCCACTAACTGGCGTCGTACCATATGAGTGGGTCACAGGGCGACTAACTGGTGCCGTCCACTATGACATCTGATATAAGTCATGAGGCAACTAACTGACGCCGCTTAACGTAACATTTGATAAAAGACATATCACTGTCTATGTACGGAATGATGCATCGCATACATATAGCGAGACAACACCCTAATGTGTAGACAACTGATAGACTCGACAGACTCAACCCCCTTGGAGTTAGCGAATTATCCCCGCTTAACTTGCCACACACAAATGGGATGTACCGGTTAGGTCTAACTGCTGAAAATCTGATAGCTGATCCGAAGGGTAATCCATAGGTTTGAAAACTGTTTTCTTTACTTTGAAAACTAGCTTTTAGTTCTAAAACTTGAAATATGCATAAATATTTTCATCGAGTGAAAATAAACTCAAAAATTCTGAAATATGAAAATACTTTAATTGAAATATATCTGAGGAAATCAATTCTATTTTAATTATAAAACACATGTAAATAAATCAACATATATATAAAGTCATAAATAATCAACTTAAACTGGGAAACATACTAGAGTATATTTTAACTAAAAAAAATATAATTTTGCACTCACAGTTCCGTGTTCCTTGACAGCGAAACTCCTTCCTATTATTTTTCTTCTCCTCCAACACTTAATTTACCTCCACCTACACAATTATATTCCTAATTTAATACCAACTCAATATAAATCTCAAATACCAAGATATGTGGCAATTATGGACACTTCCATAACCATATTAATTTCAAATTCGACATTCACCTCAAAGTTATGTATCCGCATATATTTATTTTTAACTCAAACTCAAGATACCTTACTCAAAATTAATTCAAATTAACTCCAACAATATTTTCAGCACTTATACATATTTATTCTAGGTTCATAACAGTTCCAATAATTATATTTCTTCATAATTGAATTCCTAAAATCAATCAAACACGATCTTTTATTCAATTTAGGAACAAAAACAATATCAAAATCTCAATTTGTTCAAATACTAATTACTAGTTCAAAAACCCAAGGAATATCATCAATACTTACCTGATTTTAAATTTCACCAATTGAGGATCAAATTATTTTTCCTATTTTCTCCTCTTCTCCTCCTTGCTGGTCGAATCTCATCTTCTTCATCCTTTCTCTTTTCTTTTTTCTTTCTTCTTTCTTCTTTCTTCTTCTCTTCTTCCTCTCGGCTGCAGCTTCTTCTTTCTTTCTTCTTTTCTTCTTTTCTTTCTTCGCCACACACACACACACACACACACACTTTCTCTTTTCTTTTTTCTTTCTTCTTTCTTCTTTCTTCTTTCTTCTTTCTTCTTCTCTTCTTCCTCTCGGCTGCAGCTTCTTATTTCTTTCTTCTTTTCTTTCTTCGCCCCCCCCCCCCCCCCCCCCCCCCACACACACACACACACACACACATATATAAATATATATTATATCATTCAATTGCAATTTGTTCCCTTGACCTTTTATATATGATAACAACTTTACAATTAATCACTTATAATAACTCATGAAAACACACACACACACACACACACACACACACATATATATAAATATATATTATATCATTCAATTGCAATTTGTTCCCTTGACCTTTTATATATGATAACAACTTTACAATTAATCACTTATAATAACTCATGAAAACACACACACACACACACACACACACACACACACACACACACACACACACACACACATATATAAATATATATTATATCATTCAATTGCAATTTGTTCCCTTGACCTTTTATATATGATAACAACTTTACAATTAATCACTTATAATAACTCATGAAATTAAATTCTAAAAATATTCTACACTTATCCAATTACCAAATTGACTTTACCAATATTTAATTGGACCTATTATTCTCCAATTGCACCATAAAAATAACATTTCTAATAGGGGTTAAATCAATTAAGATTTCGATTCGTTTTCTTACTATATACTGAATATATATATTCTATTAAAATTACGAATCGAATTTTACACTTTTTCTCTCCTTTTTCTTCTTTTCTTTCTCCGGTCGCCTGCCTCTCTTCTCTTCACTCTTCGTTTTCTCAAATCTTCTCCCATCTTTTGTTTTTGTTTTGGTTTGTTTTCGGTTTTTTGATTGTATATCACACTAATATATATATATATATATATATATATATATATATATATATATAAACTTTAATAATTACATCTTGCCCCTTGACCTCTCAATTTCATAAAGTGACCACAACGTACAATTTAATCACATGATCTTGGTCAACAATCATTTGATTTACAATTTAATCCATAAAAAATCCATTTACTTTTAAAACACCAATCAAATTACAACACTTAATTTACTTTTCCTTTATATACTAATAAAATTACACCATCTCATATCATAAATATATATATATATATATATATATATTAACTTCCAATAAATATTCTTAATACTCCAATTTATGGAAATCCTTACTATGTTCTCCAAAACTTATAATTTAAATTTCTTATATATTTTATAGAACCTTATTAATCATCTGAAACCATTCCAAATATTTTCCAAGTCTCTAATACTCTTTTTCGAAAATCTCCAGATCCATCCAATAGATTCTATTATAGCACCCTTAATACTTTAAACATTCGATTTACTCATAATAAATGCTCATTTATTTACTTGTGCACTGTACAATAAATTTTGAAAGAATATATTACAATATCTGTACATGTATAGAATATACTATTGGGAGGGTGTATTACACTATGCATGCGATTGGTAACTCTGATGTCATTTTAAATGGGGATGTCAAGCTAGCTTTACTATAGAAGATATCCAGGTCTTGTGTAAAAAGGTGGGTTATTGTTAATGTCGGGCTCTCTCTTCATTTTGGAATAGGGTAGTCCTTAACCAGGGACGTAGATATAAACTTATTTTAAGATGGGATAAAATATTTTTGTTTGAAAAAAAATTCTATTTTGTATTAACCAAAATTTTTATTAAATAATAAATTAAAGGAAAAATTGTACAAACTCCTTCAAGTTTAGGTAATATTGCACGAAGCATCAAATTTTACTATAATTACACAAATACCCTTGAAATCTATTAACTAACGGGTGAACTAATGGTTGACTAATTGATTTAAGGGTAAAAATGTCTTTTATATAACTTTTTTTTATTTGAAAAGACTTTTTACACAATTTGTAAAGCTATCAAATAAGATAAAAAAATTACTATTAAGAAATGACTTAAATTCTTAAAAAAAAAAATTTAATCCCACTAACAACAGCATTAACGTTTTTTTTTTCCTATTTTTACAATATGAAATGTTAAATTTAACTATGTTTAACGGATTTTAGAGGATATTGTGGAATTATAGTAAAAGTTACCACTGCATGCAATATTATTTAAATTTGGGTACACTTATGTAATTTTTCTTAAATTAGAATAATATATATAATTTTTTTAAAAAAATTAAATTGGCCTAGTCTTGGTAGTCATGACCAATTTTAATGGGAATCGGAATCGGAATAGTGGGGTCCCAGTTCCGATTTTTGCACCAGGGGAGGAACCACTGTTACAGTTCCTCCACCAGTTTTGGGAACTGACGATTCAACCGCTGTCCCAACATCGGAACCGGCCACCCATAAAAAAAAAATTTTAAAAAAATATGAAATATGAATAAATTAATAAAAATTAAAAAAAAATTAAAAGTGGGTACTGGGTTGAAATAAAATTACGATAATATCATAAGAAAATAAAAATATTAAAAAAGAAAATACACAATGCATGTTTTCCAGACAAATTTTAAAGGGCAAATTGCAATAGAATACCCTAACGTTTAGTCATATTGCAATGAAATCGTGAGTTTAGCATTAATTACACATTAGTACCCTTCTTTAGTTGACTTGGTCAAAAATAAAAGTTTCACCAAAATTTTTACCTAAAATGACAAAAATACCCTAGGTTAAAAATAAAAAAATAATATTAATTATTAAAACTAAAACAAATTAAATAATTAAAAAAAATAATTAAATGGATTCATCCATTTTAAAAAATTTACTTTTTTTTAATTTTGAATTTTTTTTTAATTTTAATAATTAATATTATTTATTTTAACTAGGGGTATTTTTGTCATTTCAAAATAAAATCTTGGTCAAAGTTTTATTTTTTACCAAGTCAACTAAAGGAGGGTACTAATGTGTAATTAAGACTAAACTCACGATCTCATTGCAGTATGGCTAAACGTTAAGATACTGCAATGCAATTTGCCCAATTTTAAAACAAAACTGACAAAATCGAAAACCATATTATTATTTTTTTTAATCTAATAATTTATTATATTAAAAAATATATATATGGTTTTCGATTTTATTAGTTTTGTTTTAAAATTACAATAATATTATAAAACTATAAAATTAAAAATAAATTTAAATAAATAAATAAGAAATTAGGGCTTGCACTTAATTTTACCTCAATTAAACTGCCTACATATCCTCTAGGAGGAATCAAAGCTCACGTAGTTCTTTTACCTATTATGTTCCAGATGTGAGTGATCAATTGTCACTTGTACCTTCGGTGACGTTGTATCGTCGTTGGTATCGAAGAAGTCGTTGTCGTCGAACGCTAAATCCATTTCCTGCTGGCGGTATAAGGCCTTGGTCCAGTCGTCAACACAGACCTAGATCTAAATTGAGTCTGAACTCAGCAATGCTCGTCTCTCGTCGAGAACATTGCCACCTGCACTAAATTCTTATTTGACTGCTACGGTCGAGATAAGGGTTCCAAAAACTTGTTTGGCAATGATGGCCAAAATTGGAAAGTTAATTTCGTGGTCCCTCCACCAATGTAGAATGTTAAAGTCGTCGTTGTCCAGAAACTCAAAAGAGATGTTAATGTAAACATCAACCTCTGAAATATAGGTTGATGAAGATGAACTCCCCGGCCTCCTTGATTTTTTGGACAATACGCTTGACCCTAAATTCCTTAATGCAGAGGGAATACGAGAATGAGTAGTACTAGTACTACCGCTTTCGCTTGTTTCCCGTTACTGAACATTAATGTTCAGTGAGAGACCGTATATAGAACGATATTCTTCATATAGGGAATAAAATAATTCTCTAACATTATTGTATAAAGCATTAATATCCATATTAGGTAGCCTTAGAAATTGATAATAAAAAGTAAAATATTCATATAAACTATCAAATTTACACATAGGGTCAAAAAATGATGCAATTGTATAAATCATAGGAATCTCCCTATAATAATTTAACCATTTTTCTGTTATTGCAATAACACATGTAGTTAAATCAGGTAGTTTTGCGCACTCATTAAGTGCACCTATAATATTAATGGCTTCAATTAAAAATAAATGTGATATTGGATAATATATTCCAGATAAAGTGTGTGTTGTATCGTGAAAAACTTTTAATAGTAGGTAAATTTTAGTACAAACATCCTAATGATGAGCATACAACTTGACGCTACTAACATTATGTTGCATAAATCTAACTACGTAATTCTCTATATTCATGGCTTTCACCAGGCTCGGCGGAGGCCCAGGGCGAGCTGGGCAATCACCCTGGGCCTCACTTTCAGGTGGAGTACCATCTTAGGCCTAGCTAGTTTCAAATTTTATATTCAGCTTAGTTACTATTCCAAGTCCAATAATACTATTCCAAGCCCAATAATATAAACTTCTAATAGGATATTCAATTGGGCCTTCATACCAAGCCCAACTACTACCAGCATCCAATACAATTATACAAAATAGTTTTTAAATTTTTTTTTTCTAAAAGCGTGAAGAATGAATAGCGAAGATGAACAGCCATGGCATTGGGCGTTGGGCGTTTCTCCTCCCTTTCAACGGTAATGAAATTAGTTAGAAATTGAAGTTTTCAATCTTTATATTCATTTGCTTCTCCCCTTCTCCTCTCTTTCAATCTTAGTATCTTACGAATCCTTCTTCTAATCATTTTATGTACTGATATTGTCTCCTTCAATTTGTTTGAAATTGATTTATTGGCCTAATTTAAAGAAACGTCAAGCCTCTTCGATTGTCAAATACGCTAGTTTCTCACTCTTTGCCGATCAATTTTATCCTTCTCTTACCAGGTTTGAAACTTCACTACTTTCATCTTTCAATTTCACCTGTTTATTTTTTGCAATACAATTTCAAGATTGTGAAGTTATGATTTCCTTTTTGTTTAGTTCTAGAATATTTAGGGTTTAATTGGTTTGATTTTTCAGTTAAGTGCTTTTTTATTGTTAGAGATACAGTTCCTATAATCCTTTACAAATATAAAATACACATGAAATATATTCTGTGGTATTTGCTTGGACATTAACGAAAATATTTTTGGAAATAAAAAAAAAAATTAAAAGCTGTTGGAGTACTTTTCAGAGAAAACCCGGAGTACATATTAGTTTGGAACAAGAGAATGGATGTTCATTTTTGATTCAAGGGATGTTCATTTTTTATTTTGGCTGTTGCAAATCATTTGTTTTGTCGATTACAATAAAGAATATTTTTTCTAGGGCTGCTGTTATTGGATTAAATTATAGGATGGGGTTTAATGAAGAGGCCTTGATAGGACATGTTGAAATGCAAGAAAATGGGGTTTTGCCTGATAATTTTGTTGTTCCTAATGTTTTAAAGGCTTTTGGTGGCTGGTGCTCTAGTGTGGGTTAAATTTGGGAGATCTGTTCATGGGTATGCGTTGAAGATGGGTTTTGGATGGTGTGTCTTTGTTGCAAGTAGTTTGACAGATATGTATGGGAAATGTGGGTTACTGGATGATGCAAAGAAAGTGTGACTTTAGCATCCATATTAGCTGCAGCTGCTGATATAAGTAATCTAAAACTTGGTAAAGAGGGCCACTGTTATTGAATTAGAAACAATCTTGAATCTAACGTGGTAGTATTGCACGTAGTATTTTGGATATGTATGCCAAATGTGAGAGAATTGATGATGCAAAACGAGTTCTTGAATTTGGCAGTTTGTGAAACTATATGCAGATATAGTTTAATTGTACTTTTTTTTTATTACTTAAAATCTTAGATTAATTGTACTTTTAAAATTAAAGTTGTTAAAATCTTACTTGCGGACCTCTAAGACTCAAGATAGACTAAATAGATTAGCATTGATATGTATTGAAAATGATATGTTGGAAAATATTCAATATGATGATATAATTGATGAATTTGCTTCTAGAAGTGTAAGTAGAAAAAAGTTTAAATGACTTGATTTCATTGTTGTTTTCATTTTGTAGGTGCATATAATTTTGAGTGGAAAAAAATGTGTTGAGGAGTTATTGATGATTGGAGGCTGGAGCTGAATCGAATTCGAAGAGGAACGTAAAGAGGAGTTCTAGAAGGGCACAATTTTTTATTTTTTTGCCTAGGGCCCCAAAAAGTTATGAGCCGGCCCTGGCTTTCACAAAGCAGTTTATATGTGGAGTTCCAACGAGTTGGAACATCACGGGAAAACCTAATTGGATGTTTCCCGTGGGATTTACAATACCTAGCCCATTATTTCATAGTGCTAAGATGTCTCCACAAATAATATAGAGTATCCCTAATAGGTGTAATATATTCTTGTAGTGTTTGCAAACCATGTTGTACATATATATTTAAAACATGACATTTTTGATGAAAAAATCTACCCCCTAAATAGGGGTTACTCAATTGAAGTAATTGTGGAACAGCAGCAGTATTGTTTGCGGCGTTATCAAAACCAATTGCAAAAATTTTATTTTCAATACAATATTCTTCAAAAATAATTTTCATCAATTAATAAATATTATCAGCAGTATGGGTGTCGTCAAAAACTCTAAATGTAATAATTCTTTTTTGCAACTTTTATGCTTGATCAACGTAATGGCAAGTGAGTACTAAATATGAATGTTTTTGCCAATGATCACTCCAGATATCGGCACAAACAGACACACGACCCATATAATTTTGAAAATATTTAACTAATGATTTTTTTATATATATATATTTCACGCATAGTACGTTTCAACGTGGTGCAGGTACCCTACGTGCAACGGGATTTAAGGCCTTATGACAATATTTTAAAAATCCTGTTTTTTCACCAAAACTAAAAGAAAGATGTTTGGTCGCTACCTTTATTGCTAACTCTTCCCTATTATTTGCCTCACTATATTTAAATAATGGATGGTTAGGAGATATATACCTTGAAATTTGTTGTTGTTTGTGGCTACGCTCACGCTCAACTTCGATTGGATGCCTGCCATTGATGTGTTTCCAGTACGTCCCGTATCCTCTGGATTTGTTCCATTTAAATTCTTGAAACAATAGTTGCAAGTCACCATAATTACCCCTGGTTCCTTCTCCACCTTCTTCATATGAACTTTAAATAGTTCAAATTTGTACTTTGCCAAATCTGGCGATGACATTTCTACGGTTTCACTTGGGCCAGGTGAGGGGAACTAGGAGGAGTTTCATTACCAAAAATTACCTCCTCATATTCTCTTTGTTGTATGTATTGAGCAAATTATATTTTGGGGCAGGGCGACTCTGCACTTCTTGAATATTCAAATCTGGTATCGGCTCATTGTCTCTAGAAGAAACGGACCTTCGGCTTCCGAAAAAAGACGGTCTTGCGAATGATGCCATTATAATTTTATAAAAATAAAGTATACAATTTAAACAAATAATGCAAATAATTGAAGTATTGAAAAAATAGAGATTTTAGAGAGAGAAAGATTGAGAGAATTGTTGAGAGAGAGAGAGTGAGAATTGTTGAGAGAGATTAGAAATTAGAGAAAGAGAATTGGTTTGAAGTGAAATGAAGATGAGAGGGGTTTACATAGTGTTTTGGGTTCGGGAGAAAAATAATATTTTAAAAATTTAACCGGAACTGAGACCCCGTAATCGATTTTGAACAAGACCGCCAGTCCTGGTTTAAAACCGCCTGTTCGAATCGAACCGGGCCCATCATTAGGTCTAGGGCTCCGCCACTGCCTTTAGCCTTGGCTTTTCGGCCTTTTTCTTAGGAAGAAACAGTTTTGGCATAATGTTAGTGTGGTGAATTATATTTTTCCTTGTCTTTAGGGAAGTTATATTAATGTAAAAAAAAAGAAAAAAGAGAAAAAAAAAAGATCACTTGTCTATCTTGGTATGTAGTGGTGTCAAACATATGGAATATTTAGATTTCTGGATTCGAATCAGACTTTATTTTTTTTTTAAAAAAAATCGAACTTTATCGGATCGAATTTTTTCAAAAAAAAAATTAATCCAATTCGAAACTTCGGACCGGATTGGATGTATTTTTTTAATTTTGGACCGGATAAGGATATTTTTGAATTATTTTTGGACTTTTTTCGGATTTTTATAAAAACAATTCTTTAATTTTTTTAATTTTCTTTTAATAATATTTAGGTTTTAATAATATTAAGATACATTGTTAAAAATATTTTGAATGGATTATGTTACATTAGTATTTTATTTTTTTATTAAAATATTTTATTATTTTTCCAATTAATTCATATATATTTTGAATTTTTTCGGATTATGTTACAGATTCGGAATTATACGGATCAGATCTTGGCCAGATTCAAATTTAGATAATTTTTGGATTCAAATTTATCTGAACCCGCATAGTGATTTTGAGTTCCATATCCGAAAATCAAATTCAAAATTTTTTTGTCCAATTTTTCGGACAGAACTCGGACTTGGATTTGGATTAGATCATATCAAACAATCTGAATCCGATAGTCACCTCTATTGGTAAACAAGATTTAAACCCTAAATATCTTGTACCGCAACAAGAGGTTTTATTAGCTATATATATATATATATATATATATATATATATATATATAAACTTAAGCATGTTGTTTTATGTATATTTTATTTTTATGAGCAGTGGACTCATGTTTACGTAATGCTTTTTTTTTTTAAAGAGTAATGATAGACATATGTGTCAATTAGTGAATGGTTTCACAATTAATATTGATTTATCTCACTTGTACAAATCATTTACTAATTGATACATTATTAATTAAGATATAAGTTAAAATATAATGTGGAAGGTGCATCGTTACTCTATTTAAAATGTTAAATGCACCATTAGAATTTGGAATAATAAAGCCATAGATTAAAAGGGAAATTGGAGTGTTGCACAAAAAAATTATCATTTGGTAAAAAGAACGAAAATCTACAAGCATTTAGGGATTGATATAAGATTATGAGAAAGTAAAGGCCCTTTCCTAAACAATAATTTCCATTAAGTCATCAACACTTGAAAGTCAAAGTTGCCGTGTTAATAAATGTTGTTTTCATTTAAATAGCCAAATAGAGGATATTCTTTCTTCCCAGTCCCCTTCCCTTTCTTCTTCATTGTTTTTTCGATTGTTTTTATTTTATGGATAATTATTAATTTGAACTCTATTTTTAAAAAAATTAATAATTTTTTAATATAATTTTATTTATTAATATTTTTAGACCTTAATATTTTAAAAATGTATAATTATAATTCTTTTAACTAATTTTTTAACAGTGAAACCTTACCGAATTAGTAAAAAGACTGTTTTACCCTTAATTTATTTTAAAATGAATTAAAATTATAATTTTAATCTTAAATTTTAAAAATAATTATTAATAATTAAAAAAATAATATAGTTATTTTATATTAATTATTGAAAAATAAAATTTTAAAAATTTTAAAAAATTTTAAATGGATCTCTACTGTCCATTAATGGATTTTGATGAATGGTGGAGATTATATTGAAATTTTTTTTAAAAAAATAAAAAATAAAAATCAAATTTTTTTAAGGTTTTTTTTTTTCTGTGCTGTTCAGAAAAAAAAAATGAAACTCGAAATATAAGAAAAAAAAACTGATACTCTAAATGGTGAAGATCCACCAAGAACAACAATATATATAAATAAGACTCCAATCTCCAAGTCTGTAGATAAAGCAAACTGAAAAAAATATCGTGAAAGCAAAATCAATCATATGTTTTTATTTTAATTTTTTTTTTTTAGATTATTAAACAGTAGACCACCATGAAAGCAAACTGAAAACTTGAGCAGGGAGTGACTAGAGGGACAAAGCAGAGAGTGAGAGGTCACGAGCAGCAGTTGCGAGCAAGGCGACGTTGACGAGCGGCGGTGGCTAGCACGGCAGCAACGGTGGAGAGACACCAGAGAGAAGAGAAGTGAGAGGTGGTGACTGGTCGAGAAGAATGAAAGAGCAAAGAGGTGAGAGGTGGTGGTGCACTGGTGGCGAGAGTGCGAGACAAAAATGAGACAAATAAAGTATGTGGTGGTGGAGGCGTGGAGTAGAGACTGGGATTTGATTTGGCGTTCTGAGTCTCAGTTTTCTTTTTCTTTTTTTCCTTCTTGTTGGTGGACCAAGAAAAAAAAATGATTTTCAATTTTCAATTTGTTTTTAAAAATTTTAATATAATCTCTGTTAATTAATCTTGATATATAACGAGATTTTAATTAATTTATTTAAAAAATTTTTTAATTTAATTTATTTAAAATTTTTAACTAAGATAAATATATCATTTCATGACCAAGTTACTAATGAGCTAAGAACACATATGGTAGGAATTCCAACGTTTTCTTTTTCTCACCTACCCATTCTCTCTCTTTTTTTCATCACTTTCTTCTCTCTCTCTCTCTTCTTCCCCACCCGATTTGTCTTCCCCACCCAATTTGTTTCCATCTCCTCCTCTCTCTCTCTCTCTTCCTCTTTCACTTTCTTCACAATTTTCTCTCTAACTCTCTAACCCTTCCCTCTCTCTATCTTTTATTCTTCTCACCGCCTCTCTCTTCTTGTTTGGATAGTGATCGTTGGGTGTTAGTTTGGATGGTGTTTAGGTGGTGGTTGAGTGGATTTTGGGTGCTGTTGGGTGTTTTGAGTGGTTGATAAAAAAAAATGGAAGAAAAAATTCAATTCGGCGGTGATAGGTTTGTATGGGTGTTGGTTTGGCAGGTGAAATTCACTACAAAAAAACAGCTCATCCACTACGGGCAATGCCCGTAGTGGATGAGCATCCACTACGGGCGCAGGCCCGCTATAACTGTGGCCGTAGTGGATAGTCAAGGTAACGACTACGGACAAAGCTCGTAGTGGATAAGCCGTAGTAGATTAGCTTTTTTTTTGTAGTCAAATTTTTGTTGTATTTGAGTGGTTATTGAAAAAAAATTGAAGAAAAAAAAAATGAAAGGTTTCAGTGCTAGGTTTGTTTGGGTGGTGGGTTTTATGTTTTTTGAGTGGTTGATGAAATTTTTTTGAAGAAAAATAATAAAAATTGGGGTGTTGGGGTTTGCTTGGTGATGTTTGAGTTATGGAATTTAGGTTGTGTTTGAGTTGATGATAAATAAAAATAATTAAAAAAAAAAAAAGATCCGGTTGTTGACTTGTCATTGATGATAATGATAATGGAGAAGATAGATTTTTATGGTAAAAGTTGATAATGGATAATAAATTTTTTAGATTGGGGAGAGAGTTTTTTTTTTCAAAAAATATTTTAATTTATTTTGTTTATTTTTTAATTACTTTGAAAATATTAATTATTATTTAAAACAATTAGAATAAAACAATCTTTTTAAGGCTTTTAGGTTATTTTAGTATTTTAAACAGTTACAAGTGATGTTTTGGATTATTTAAATGGGTATTATTGTCATTTTACCTTGTAATGTTATAAGAAGTTAATTTTTTGGATAGAAAGTTAAGTTGGGAGTGTTTTTAACAATTATAAAATTTATGACAAATTAAACTATGTATTTAAGTTTATTGTTAGTGTTTTTAATAATAATAATAATAATAAATTTATGGTCTTTTTTTTATAGGAATATTAAAATAACTTTAACAATATTTTATTTCAACTTCTGTTACTTTACGAAGTGGGGAGCCAGTAAATAATTTTTTATTTAGAGAATATTAAAAAGAATATTTGAGGTTTTTTTTAATGCGAATTTGTGGAGCTAGAGTTCCAGTGTTAAAATTAAAAAATATATATAATTTTTTTAAAAGGCATCTATGTGAAAAGTTAAATTTTTTTTTATGAAATATTAAATTTATCGATTTTCAAAACTTTTATTATATTTCACTTGCCTCTATAAGGCCAAAATGAAATAATATAGGTTTTGTCTGGGTCAACGTGAAATACACTTTTATCTTTTGTAGATAAATGTTAAATACATTTATGTATTTTACAACTTTCTACTTTCACAACAATTTATATTCACTAATTCTTCATATTGTGATGTTTGATAGAGATTCGAAATGAAATTGTGAGAAAATTCTTTATGAACTTTTGAAGATGTAGTGCTCTAGATTTTAGATTGTAGAAAGAGAAGATGACAAGGAAAAATGTTGAAGAAGATGACGAGGGATATTAATATAATTATTTGGCTATAGAGTGAAAGGAAATGTTTAAGTTTGATTAAAATATCAAAATTATTATATGTGGTTAAAAACCAAAAAAATAAAAAATAATAATTTTATGAGGACAAATTTAAAAATTTCCTCTAAAATTGAACACACCTGAGTTGAATAAAAAGGCATGTAGGTACAAAACATAGTTTCAGATGTTATTAGTTGATTGTGATATGATATCTTTCTACCGTATCGGATTGTAACGAATAGGTATATAGATGATCGATATAAGAAAGTAGTAGACCATGTTGAGAAAACTAAGAATCATCAATCGAAAATAGTACTTGTCCAGGCGACTCTCGTTCATGGTGGCAGAAAAAAGTTGTCTGTTTGCATACACAAACAATATGCCAAGGAAGTTTCCAATTCCATCGACGACAAAACCATTCATTGCTGATGCATAGTTCTTCAGTGATTTAGGGAGCTCAACAATCATGAATTCGTCTAGTCCATTTATACCAGAGCCTTGCATGAGACCTAGAAGGCAGTACTGCGGCGCCAACCAGAAGATGCTCATATTTGGGATTTCGGGATTGTTCCTTTTACGATCAACAATCTGCAACCTGTAAACTTCAACTCGCCATGCAACGACACAGAATATTATACATAGAACCATTCCAGACCACATTCTCATGATTTTACCTAGCTTCAGCTGAGAGTTTGAAGCCCCTTTTTTTGAGGTCAAGAACTTATTAAAAAGAAAGGAAATTGTTGCTTGTGAGATGGGTTTAACAAATATAACCATGTAAAAGGTAAAATCTGTTGAATCCAAGTTCTTTCCCTGCTCACTAGAAAAGGTGTCTCCTGTTGATTCTGCCAAACCAATCACAATGAAGGTAGACCACATAGGAATCATTTTTAAAAGAAGTTTTGATTCCTCAACCTGTGTCACAGTGCAAAGTCGGCCTGCTCGTTCTTGCTGTTCTGGGCGAAGATTGGAGGATTCAATGATGGCAGCTTTGTCCAGCCATCTGCCATAAATTGAATTTTAACGTTAAAATGACAGGTTAGTTAGGCTCGTAGGTTTACTCATGTTCAAATTGATATAAATACGGGTAATAACATGCATGAAGTGTCATTATTATCAATATAATTGCTTGTATGTGAGAGAGAGAACTGGGGAGATTCCTGAAAAATGAAGAGAAATAATTACATACCTGAGGATTTTGAGTCGAGGCGATAAGTTTGTTTGGTTCCCATAATTTTGAAAGAAAAGATCCGGAGAAGAAGGGTAATTAAGTTGGCGTTTCAACAGGGAGGCCTTGAGGACAGGGATAAAATTGAAGAGGCTGCTACCAGTACCAACAAATTTTATATTATGGTAAAAACAAATACCAGATAAAAATAAGATGAAACTGCCCGCCAACATCGACATTGAGGAAAGGAATATGATTTCCCATGAATAATTGGATATTACGAATGTGGCAACTACACTACCAACCCAGGCAACAATCCACCACATTCTTTTTCGAGCTTTTACTCGATCATATATATGCTGCATCCTCTACTCGATCCTTTGCTTGTTCCTCTGCTCGATCGTCCGCTCTATCCTCCACTACATCATCATCTGCTTGATCCTCTGTTGGATCCTCCATATGAGCCTCCGCTGGATCCTCCACTCCATCATCATCTACTCGATTCTCTAGCGGATCTTCCACGTGAGCCTCCTCTTCATCCTCCACTCCATCATCATCTGTGTTAGTATCAGGTTCATGCTCTCTTAATTGGTCTATGAAAAATTCATTTAGAAGAGGACGCAGTCCAGCTTCACCCATTGCTAATAGCAATATTCCAGTTATGTACAATATCTCATAGTTTCCCTGTGACCTTAAATTAAGATAAAATATAAGCAATCCCTGCAAAAACAATTGTTGGTTTACTCTTGTTAATGTTCAGTTTAGGAGGTTTCAGGTGTGAGATCCTGCACAATTTTTCGCGTTATATCTTAGATTATCGTATCCAACAATCAATAATTATAAAGAGATTTTCGGATGCAATAATCTAAGATTCCGTATGAAAAAACTTGTGGAATATCCGAACCAGATAAATAAGGCAGTGAAATCACAAAAACCTGATAATTATATGTACTTTATTTTATTTTATTTTTTTTATTTCTTCCCACATTAGAATAAATTCTATGCGCATGTTTTGTGATTAACACTAAGAAAATTAAATTTATAATAAAAAACCATTTTGTGTTTAACATGTTTTTATATGTAATAAAAATTTTAAATTAAAAACTAATATGTAATATTATCAGTCACTAGTTTATTTTGCAGTATGAATAAAAATGATGAACCTAAACATAACATAAACTGACTATTCTTTTTCAGTATGAATTAATTAGATTTCAACTAAAAATAGCCAAAAAAAAAAGAAGAAAAAAACATCTACTTACCCCGATGGTTAGTAAAACTGAACAACTGAGGATTTTAAGAGGACTGAAGAGAGCATCTGACATGTAAGCCACAACTATAATGAGTGAAGCTGTTAATCCCTCCAAAATATTAACCAATCTAGCAGCTTTCACGAGATGATAATTGATTGAATAACCGGTGAAGAACGTTATTAAAATTGTCAGTATCAAGTAGCGTACCACCTTGTGTCCGAACACCAGGACTACAAAATTAAAATAGCTAACTATAATCACAGCAATATATTAAATATGCATCAATATATATTCTGATTTAAATTTAATGAGATATAATCAATGAGATAAAACTGGAAAAATACATAAAAGAATAAATCATTCAGCTAAATATACACAGAGCATCTTCTTATTATTAATCCCGAGAAAAAAAAAGAGAAAAGAAAGTAGGATATTACATGTATAAAATATAAATTAAATCTCAAGTAAAAGATTCGGGCCTGTCGGGTGGGTATTTTTGAAGCCCCTTTTAATTTTCGTTTTTTTAAAAATACAGTTTATGTGTATTCGGTAAGTGTTTTTTAAATTGTTTTCGAAAAAAAAAATATAAGGAAAACAAAACTGGTGTTAAAATCACGAAAAACATGTTTAATGTGTTTTTTGAGCAACAATCTAACAGTTTTTTTTTTCTTTTTACTCTTAGTTGATGGATATCCAATCTCATATTGAATCTTCACCTTCTATTAAGATTGAAATTTGATCTCTACTTTCTTTCTTAAGTTCTTTTTTCTTTTAATATGATCTCCGTTGTTAATCAATTTTGAGGGATGGTGAACATCTATTTAAAAAAAAAATTATATTTTGTTTATTTTTTATTTTAATATTTAATTAAAAAATAAAATTATTGTAATAATTAATAGGTAGGGACAATTTAAAAATTTTATACATCTTAACCAGTCAACAGTTAAATCTAACTGTCAATAATTGGTTAATCAATGGTACTAAGCTATAATAAAGTAAAAGTTTAGTTTGATTGCAAGTTGCCTACATGTCAAGGTACTCTATTACAAGTTTTCCTACAATTTATTTATTCTTTTAAATTTCATATCTCAAATATTTTATAATGTTTAATAAAAATTATTTTAATATTAATGTCTTTATATTCTTCAAAATATTAAAAAAACAAAAAGCAAAAAACAAAAAACAAAAGTTATATAAAAATTAAATACTTATTACCATACGCATTTTTAAAATATTATTTTTAGCATATACTATTAGATATGTTTTCAAATTTCGAAAACAAAAATTAAAAATACTGTTTTTGTTTTTATTTTTTTACCGAAAAATAGAAAATGAAAAAGGGTAGTAGACGCACCTTTTGGAACTTTGATGTGAGCCGTATGTATTATGGATGAAGAATAAATCGCTCAATTTTTTAATTGAAAAATACATAAAAGAGTAAATCGCTCAGTTTGGTACTGGTAAAAACGGTTGATCCAGTCCAACGTTAAATCATGGAGCGACACGCGGACACGCGGACCTCCAAGTGCTAACTAGGTCCATAACAGCAGGCATCCAATCAACTACCATATATCACCAACTCCTGGCCGCGTCAGCTAGCCAACAAACCTTACAAGGATGAACTTTGGCGGAATTAAGCACAAACATGGAGGAACTCCATGTTTTGCCCGCACAACCAGACGATACCACTATGACACTTAGTGGGAGAAGAGAACAAGCTTAATCCTCATGAAAAAGAGCTATTAATACAAGAGACCACCATATGAGACAACATTTGTGCAACGGATTACAACTAGGCAATGCACAACAAGAACGTAGTAAAAATACAGACAAACGAGGGTTCATTTCTATTATCTTTCATTTTTTTACTACCACTTTGTTCTTATTAGTTTGTCTCGGTTGATTTCCAATTAATTACTACCTCGCATCTTAAATTACTGACTTGAGCATTAGAGTACAGCTCTGGGCCAACCGCAAGCATCGACCTGACCTGTTTCTTCCTTTTGTAGGTTTTTATCTCACCTAGGAAGACCTCACATAACCTTTCGATGTGAAAACAAACATTGTTTCGACCTAACTAATCCAACCCTCAAGTCAACCTCACCAAGATCACCTCTCAATTTTGGTTGGTGAAAAATTTACCATCAACACATACTACGAGAAAACTGAGAGGAGAAACAAGCTCGTTCGCACTATTGAATTTAAATACAAAGCAAATAATTATTTAAAAACAAACTCACAAAGGGACTAGCTTAATTAGCACGAATATTTATTTTAGAAAAAGATCAAAAGTGCTTTCAAAAGCCTTCGAAATTTGTATGTAAATCCTCCTGCTCATGATAATTGGTGTAAACTTGCCCATGCATGTGCAAAAGATCCAAAATACCCTTTTCCAACCTATGAGGCACCTTAAATCCTGCCCGGATCTTTTCATACGTGAACGATAATTAATTATTATTTTGACAAACCATCTAAACTGCCGTCCCCTTTTTTTCCTTCTCTTCCCAAACTGATCATTCACAGCACTCAATACTATATACCATACAGTACTTCAACTAGCTAGCAGTAACGGCCAACAAAGAAATAAAACTCAAACAAGGGTAATCTGCAGAGTTCTCTCCCTCTTTGGAGTAGCTGTAATTCTATTTTAAACTTTCTCACCAAACATCATAAAAATACATATTTGATTTAGAAACTTATAAATAAATCAAGATTCCCCTTCGTTTTTCTCCAACCATTATTCGGTTCTTATTTTCAGCAGCTTTCTTCTACGGTTTTTCATTACCAAACAACACAAACAAAGATCTAGCTTCATTGTCCATTTTTTAAGTTTTAAATCACATCCTCTTTGCCTTGTAGTGACTGTGTTCAGATTATTTTCTTATGAGATTTCCATCCATCAAAATTTTATAAGCCTGAACGGCGAAATTAGGACTCCAAAAAGTGAAAAAAAAAAATATTAATTATTAGAAATTGTTATTTCAAACGTATTTAAATATTAGACCTAACAAACGCAAATGCAACCTTTTTTTTCATTTGGGAGGAGGATTTGAACTTTAAACTTCGATATCTGTTTAAAGGTTTAATTATCACTAGATTATACATTCCAACACCAAATGTAACCAAAATTACAGTCTTTTTTTTAATTTTTTCCTATTTTATTAGTAACAGATCTAATAGATATATAACACTTGAAACTTCTACTCCGTCCAGACAATAGAGAGAGAGCATTTAAAAAAAAAAAAAAAATTTGAGGCCTGTATAGATTATGTTGATTTCTTAACCTCTTAAAAGGGTATATTATGGCTAGAAATGTTACCTGAGACGAACGCCGCGACTCTCCACCAACTAATGTTAGAGTCTACCCAGGACTTCAACCTCTTACAAAACCTCATATCTGTATTGTAGATTTACTGTCTGAGGTTGGAAAGGAGATGATTAAATATATAGGAACATATTTCTTGCTGATGTGTATATTCATGTTAGAAAACAAAAGGAAAATTCCAATTGGGTCCTTAACTTTATTCAAAAATCACATTTTTACTTATTTTTGGGTTTTTCGTTTGCAAAATTCCTAAATTATCAAAAATGGCTCAAACTGGTTCTTCGGTTAGTAAACCGTTAGTTAAAATTAACGGTTCCAGGGATATTTTGGTCTTGTCACGCTCAAACAATTAAAAATACTACATGTCAACAATTAAAATAAAAAGAAAACAAAAAAAGAAAAGAAAAGAAAAAGATGGATCACCACCTCCATCAGTGGATTTCCATTGACTGACGGTGATTTCCAACGCGCACGATAAAGACGGTAGGAGGGAGGAGGTGTCTCTTCGATGGGTTTTGTAGGGTTTTAGCTAAAAGACCAAACTATTAAAAAAAGAAATATTTGGAGGTGAAGAACATAACTAAATGAGTAATAATAATAAAAAAAAAACTTTTAACAAACTAGAAAATCAGTCATTAAAACTAGGGGTAGGCATGAAACCGAACCGAACTATAGAACTGCTGAACCAAACTAAACCGGTTGGTTTTGAACCGATTCAGCAGTTTTTGTTGGTTCAGTTCGGTTGGTAACTGGTTCGGTTCGCGGTTTGGAGCCCCAAACCGACGAATCGAACAAACAAACTGAGTATATGTATTTAAAAAAAAATAATAATAAATAGATTAAAAAGGCTTCAGCAGACAGCAGCCCCTCTACGACCAACCGCCACAGCCCTAATTGCATCTTCAGCAGCCCCGCTACCACCCACCACAGCCATAATTGCATCTTCAACAGCCGCGTAAACCACCCATTTCATCTTCAGCAGCCCTGCACAGACCACCCACACTTCAGCATCGCAGACCAGTGGCCTAGTCGTCGACTGCTTCCCTTCGTCTAGATCAGACCACTTGCACCTCCAAGGCCTCCTTCATTGTCGTCCACGTCTCCCTTCGTCCAGATCAATCCGCAGCACGCTCTTCAGGCTTCTGCTCCTAGGTCAGTTCTCTCTCTCTGATTTCATATGCATCTGATTTTGTCAATGTTTGTGAGAAATGCATTGGGAGAATACTGTGAGAAATGTGCATCATGTAGTGCTTCAATATCATGACAGAGGTCCTTCAATATCAATGTTTGATGCTTTAGATCATGTAGTGCTATCGTTGGAGTCAAATTTTAAAATCATGGTAACATTTGGACTTGTTTCGTTTGTTTGTAATTTTCCCTTTTGCAGCTGAGGTCTTAATGCCCATATTGTTGTTTTCGCATGGTAACATAGTGCTAGTGATGCATCTGATGTATACTGTTTTTTTCGCACATTGCTAATACTCATTACTTTGTATTTAAATTGATGTTATGGCTATGGTAATGGTAACTGTTATGCCTTCGGTTGGTTGAAACCTTCAGTGATCCAGCCTAAACCTGTAAAATAATGTAAAACGTGAGAAAGAGTACCGACCATGAGTCGGTAACCACCCTCCGATGCTCAAGTCAGTATGTGAATAATCTTGACTCTCTAACACCGAACTAATCTAAATCCTACTTCTGAATATGCTCTCTCCCTTATTTCTCAACTCCTTTCTATATTTATAGTGATATTAGGTATTGTTACTGATTGCTGGTGTTGACACCTGGCGATTCAGATTGATATGACAATAGATTTGACGTTTCTCTGTTCAACACCGAAGAGGGTAATTAAGAGATTAGGTTCACTGAGTCTTTCGCGGAAGATGGTTTTCCTTATTCGAGGGGTGCCACGTGCCCCGGTTCCACGTGGCATTATGCTATTGAGTGGTTATTGATGGTGTTACCAGTAACATAGTGCTAGTGCTTCAATGTGTATTCTGTTGTACCTTGCTTGGCCGTAACTCTCTAGTTTGTCTATTAGTAAGCTGAAATAGTCATAGCCTCATAGGGTTTG
Organism: Xanthoceras sorbifolium; assembly: GCA_003430845.1. Classification (NCBI taxonomy): domain Eukaryota; kingdom Viridiplantae; phylum Streptophyta; class Magnoliopsida; order Sapindales; family Sapindaceae; genus Xanthoceras; species Xanthoceras sorbifolium. Next base: position 8,125,815 of record CM010616.1, on the reverse strand, counting down.
GTGCACTGTATAAATTGATGTTAATGAAGCGTGTAATTAAATGGAAATTGATGTTGTGGCTATGGTAATAAAGCATGCAATTCATATTTTGATGTAAAAAAACTGAATGCCCATTATAATTTATATGGCCCAATAGGCTCACAAACCAACAAAACCAAACCAAACCAAACTGGTTCAAATGGGTTTGGTTTGGTTTTGCTCACTTTATTTTCGGTTCTCGATTTGGTTCACTTTTTTAAAAACCGATCAATTGTTGGGTTTTGTCGGTCTTACCCAAAATCGAACCACGTCCACCCCATATTAAAACAAGAAGAGGCCTTCTCTTTTCTTCTGTGTTTTTTTGGTAGAATTCTCTTGTGAAGAGAAAACTTAAAGCTTCAGAACAGAGAAGCACTCAGTGATTTTTGATAATTTAGGACGAGGATGAGGGTGAGAAATGCCATGGAGAGAGGAAGTTTATTGAAATGACATCCCTTTGGAAGAGGCCGTGTTGTGTTTGGTGATTACTGAATGTTGTTGCGGTGCAAGATAAGAGTTATTAAGGTGTTGAAACTCAAGTCGCATTAATTATAAATTAGTTAATTTTGTTCTTGGTTTACGAATTGAGATTCGAAGACATTGAATTTGATGATCGATGCAAGGAGAGAATGTTTGTAATAGTTGTGAGGTCGAAGACCCACCATCGATGTTGGAGATCCAATTTTTATTAATTTTTTACAGTATATTATTTTTATTTTAAAATTTTAAATTAATGTTTTCTGATTATAGCTTTATTATTTATTTAATTTCATTTTAATTTTAATGTATTTTATAAATAAAATAATTAAATTTAAATTTTTAAAAAAGGACAAATTATAGCCTACCTACCTGAGGTATCGCTAATTAGACGGAATTAATTTTTAAAACAATTGACAGCAAACCCTCCTACCGATAGCGTTGACCGTTAAAAATGATAGTTGACCGTTACAAATATATAAAATTTAAAACAAATTACAGCCCACCTATGTGATGTATCTATAATTATAGGAGAAATTAATTTTTAGAAAAATTGACTGCAGACCTCCCTGACCTCTGCTGTTAGTCAACGTCAGTCAATGTTACTCAAAGTCAACAATATTAAGAGAACTTTGATCATTTCATCTTATTTTTAAAATATTTTAAAAAACATTTAAAATTTCCATTGTACATCTCAGATATTTATTTTTTCTAAAAACAATTATGACTTATTTTTAAAAAAATCTAAAATAAAAAAAATTTAAGATTCCACCATCCGACGGTGGAGATTTAAGAAAAAAAAGAAAAAAGAATAAGACAGAGAAGGGTGAGATCTATGGTAGATCCATTATGCATCGCGAATCCAAGTTTATGATGGGTTTGCAAACCAGTTCTAGAACAATCGCACAAAGGGGGAGGCCCTCCCTGCTATGGTCACTGAATGGATCTCCACCAAATCCTTAATTATTATTTTTTAAAAAAAATTTAGATAAATCTTCAATGGACAGTAGAGATCTTAAATTAAATTTTTATTTTTTAAATGTTTTTAAATGTTTTCTTGAATGGATCTACACCATCCGCTTAGATGGTGGAGATTCATAATTTATTTATTTTTAGGGCAAATTGCAATGAAATATCCCGACGTTTGATCATATTGTAACGAAATCGTGAGTTTACCTTTTATTACACATTAGTACACTATAGTTAATTGACTCAGTCAAAATTAACAGTTTGACTTTGACTTACGTGTGAAATGACATAACTACGTCTAATTAAAAAAAAATCAAAAAATTAATATTGAATATTAAAATAAAGAAGTGAAAAAAAATTTAAACGGATCTCCACCGTCCATCAAGCTTGATGGATGGTAGAGATCCAATTGATGAATACTGGAGATCTAATTTCCAAACCAAGAACAAAAAAAAGAATTATAGAAATCTTCAGATGATCCAGCGATGGAGACCCATTGTCACCATTGCTGGAGATCTAGCAATGAATGTCGATCTCCATCACTAAGAGCCAACATCCATCGCTGGAGATCCAATTTTTTTTCTTTTTCTTTTTTTGGGTGGAGATAGATTGGATCTCCACCACCAAGATTTCTTTTTTTTTTCCCTTTTTTAATTATTATTTTTTTTAATATGATCTCCACCTTAATGGATGGTGAAGATTCGTTTAAATTTTTTTAAAAAAATAGTAAGGGAAAATGACGATATTACCTTTCTGACTACTAGTTGACCGTCAACTCTAACGGTCAACCAGTTTGTCAAGGGTGCTAACATGCAATTAAGGCTAAACTTCTGATTTCTTGATAATATGGTTAAACGTCAGAGTACTTCAATGCAATTTATCCTTATTTTTATTTTATTTTAGATCCTTTTTATTTTAGATTTTTTTATCTATGGGCAAATTTATCTTATTACATATTTTTTGTTAGGATTATGCTCAATAGCAAGAGTGTAGTAGTATATTTGACAATTGATCTCATATAAATAAAAGTGATTTTTGTTTTAACAAACCTTATAGCAATTATATCAATTGTCAAAAGTAAATAATCATAAGGTTAAGAGACTATGAGAAATAAAAGAATTGTTCGTACATCTTGATATGTATGAGGTAGCCACAATTCTTTAGTTAATCTAAAATAATATTCACAACTTAAGATACAAGGTTGGACGCCTTTATCTTGTTAAAGTTGTAGATTCTTTTGTTAGCATTTGAGTGGGATCAAATGTGATATGATGAGTCTAAAATCATCGAAGTGTCTTTGAACAAAAGAATCTAGTGCACTGGGTGCATTGAATAGGATCACTGTAGAAAACTTTATCTGCAACCGTCAGTGGATAAAAGTATTATACTGAGATAATCGAAGAGTCTATCTCAATCCTGAGATAAATAATGAACTTATGGTTGCATGCATTACCATTTGAGCTGTCAGTGAGTACGATTATATTGCATAGTCTATCTTCGATGGTTTGGTGGTATTCACGTGTATATCGATAAAGGACATCATTTATAGAAATGGATATCGTGACTACATCTAGCAAATGTCGGTAGAATACTATCATATGGATGTTTTGAGGTATTGGATATTAAATCTTAACGTTGAGTTTTTCAATAGTGACTATTGAAACATGGCTTCTAGACAAGTCAAAATATCCAAGTTCGAAAACATGGTCATATGAGTAAATATGGTAACTTAGAGAGCTATAGACGGTCTATGAGCTCTTAGCGATTACTGGTATTTTTCACGAGGATACACTTTCTCCACTTAGGTTGTCTAGGGTACGAATTAGTACTCTCACTCATTTTATCTTTATTTAAGAGTTCAATTTTAGTTCTTTAGTGGAATGAACTAAAATTAATGGATCAGACCTAAGTGAATCATTTGTTGATTATGATTAGGTTGTGTCTATTAAAGTTTAAATTTAGATAGCCCGCCAAGATCCTCAATCCACACGGACTTGAATGAATTACTATTAACTACCGGATCATTTATTTGATCCATTTTAAAGAATTGATTTTGAAATTTATTCCAAAAGTTTTTTAGAGGTGCGTTATTGTGTTCGGTCAAGACACGCGGTAACTTGTCAAAATACATGGGATGGGCGACCAAGGGCGTGTGACCCCTTGGGCGCCCCTGAGGGATGTTTTTAACATCCTGTAAATATATTGATATATAATTAGCACATTTAATATAAATGAGGCTATTGAATTATATTAAATATATTTATTTAATGACATGTGAACTTATTTCTTTTTGTAAGAATGGGTCTAGTTCACATATGGACTTTTTGTGGAGGTTCAATGAGATTAATAAAATGGAAAAACAAAGTTTGGCCCATGCCAATTGGGTTGGGTGGTATTAGCTAATTACTTTGTTTTATTTTATTAATTAATTAAATGGAAATTAATTAATTATTTAATTAAAAATAAAAATACTTTTCTTTTAGGAATTGGATTCTTAGTTTCATACTATTGTTGATAGTATGATGAGAATCAAAAACCGTATTTGATAAGTGATAGACAATTGAAGTTGTTTATCAAATCAAATTAGGAAAGGTTTTTAATTTTAATCAAAACTTTAAAGTTAACTATTAAGTCTCTTTTAGATAAGTTTTGATAAGTCACTCAATTACAATTAAACTCTAATTGTGATTGGATAAACTTTTTTAGAGTTAGGATAAGGTTGAACTATAGCTTGAAGAGTTTAATGGCAAAACTGGAATTCTCCCTACACAGGAAGAATTCGGCCACTACTTATAGGGAGCTAGAGGAGTTCGGCCAAACCAAAAAAAAAAAAAAGGTTTTTAGTTGCTTCGTGTGAGTTTTTATGAGCTTATGATAGCCAAGAAAAAATCACACCTACTCTAAATCAAAAGTGTGAAAAGTTTGCCCGATAGAAAAGAAAAGAAAGAACAAAGTGTTCTAGTGATTCTAAGTTTCTCAGGAGGGTTTTTAAGTGACTAACGAAAAAGAAAAGTTTTATTTTTTATTTCTCGTCTAAAGGTACACAATTTAAAAAAAGGGAGCCCACACTCCAAGGTGATCCACATTCATGAAGGATTGGAAGATCTCGCGGTTCATAATCGACGCAATATCAAAGTTCACGTTTTACAAAAGGTATGTTACCTTTTAATATATATATATATATATATATATATATATATATATATATATATATTTAACTATGGGTTAAAATCTACTCTTCTTTTTGGAAAATTTTTAAAAGTACCAATATAAAAAATTCCTTTTTGCGCCTTCCTCTGCGCCGTACTCCCGTTTTTCCTACAATTGGTATCATAGCCAAGTTGTACCCATAGTTAATTAAATGTATAGACGTGGCTCATTCTTTTTATTGTGTATGAATAAATATGCATGTTTTTAGAAAGAGATGGCACTTTAGATATTCTTTTATATCTTACATTAGAATGTATGGATTATATAAAATGAACTGTTATTGCTCGATTTTGGTTCTAGAATTTCGATGTATTTTTTATTTGGAGTTGTAACAAGAAGGGTGGTCTATTGTCACCATAATTTCCTTCTTGATAGTTGTTAAAAGTTTTATATATATATATATATATATATATATATATATATATATATATATATATATATATATAAACTGTTTTAATTCGTTCGAGATTCAAAAATGCGAAGGATTGAAGAATTTGAAACAGAAAAACAAAAACAATGGAGACCCGGAGCACCCACGCACTCACTAGGCGCGCAAGCGCGCTTGCAACAAGCTTTGCTCGCGGCCCTTCCAAAGGGTTGTGTGCACGCACGGCCCTAAGGGCTATGTGCGTGCGCGGCCCACCCAAAGAAGGGCAAGGCGCACAGCCTTCACAAGTTGTAGTCACAAGGTTCTCTTTGTTGGGAAACACTGCTGGCTTGTACGTAGCTCGTCCTTCTTAAGACAAGGTATCACTAACAGATATAATTCTCAAAACTTCTCTTTTAATCAACATAAACTTATTGAACTAAACTTTGGAAAATAATTGGTATGTTGCTTGGGTTCGCAGGTGCGTTTGGAATTACTGTCACTTATGAAATAATCATTTATTTCATAATTTATTATCTAAAAAAAATAGTTGACACATTAATTAAAAATCAATTATTTATTAAGTTACTTATCTAATATCGAATTTTTAAAACCAATAAAAAATAATAATTAACGTTTAATTAATTTACCAAACACTTTTTATATTTTAAATTATTAAATAAGTAATTATTTTATAAGTTACAACAATTTTAAACTCACTCTTAATCACAAATTTGCATATTCAAATACAAATTTTATTATATATATATATATATATATATATATATATATATATATATATATATATATATTCAAGCATCCATAATTCTCTGGTTTTCAAAAGTTATTTCAATAAGTAAAAGAAGAATTTTTTATTTTTTTATTTGATGACTCATCTGATATTATTATTTTATTTTTATTTTTTTGTAGAAAAGAAACGGGAATAACCAGATAAAAGCAAATACTATCCAGGAATATCATCTTGGACCAACAATTCCAGTCCTTGAGAACACGATTTAACTCAAAATAAATCATAGGAATTAACAAGAGCAGCTTTTATAAGAGCATCAACTACCTTGTTAGCCAACCTAGGTACAAAAGAAAATTAGACACATTCATAACACCAGCTAAATGGAAAATGTCCGACAAAATAAGCCCCAAATGCGGGCACAGGACCGAGCGCGAGATAATAGCATTAATCACCTCCAAGGCAATTTGATATAATTATTTTCTAAGAACTGATAAAATCAATCGTGGCATGAATTGTATGCTCTGATCCATAGTTGTGAAAAATTTAATAGATGAAAAGTGTTTTCTTCTTTTTTAAACTAGTAATTAATGATGAGGGGTTGGTTTGTATATTGAGATTGATATAAAAAGATTTTAAGTTTGTTTATTATTAAAGAGATGAGAGAGATCCGAGAGAAAAAAACATAATAAAAACTAAAGAGAAATTAATCTTAGATTCGGCGTTACTTCCTTTGTCTCTTATATAATCTTTTAATGACCGTACTTTTTTAATAACCTGTCTTAATTAAAATTAAGAGTAGAACTAGAATTTTAAAAATTAAAACTTAGATATCAAATGAGTAGAATTATTATTGTTTGGCATTGCGCCTGAATCGACACGCTAAACTGCTGACCGTGCGAACAGCTGCCGCACGAGTCCTCCACCTCACAAACAACCGTCATGGTCTCATCAGGCATTCACCAAGCAGCAGCAGCAGCCAACGGGTAATTCTTTGTTTATATTTTTAAAATTTTATTGATTTTGGAGTTAATTTGAGTTTCTCATTTTGGAGTTAATCATGAAAACATGAAGAAGTGCATGTCATTTTAGTTAGTGGTTAAATTGACTGATTTTCCAAACAGTTCATACTTTGTATGAATTGTGATAAAATTAATTTAGCATGAAAAAACTATGGACCAGTTTGGTAGAATTTTTAAAAAAGCTAAAAATGTTTATTCAATAAGTTGTAGTCCAAAGCCGTTTGGTAAATTTTCTAAAAATCCCTTATTTGATATGATAGTTGTCATCAATACTTACTTCAACTTAAACATATGTGAAATGAGAAAATAATGTTATTAAATATCTAATTTTATTTATTTACAATATTTGAATAAATAATTAAAAATCTTACTAATCTTTATTTTGTTATCTAAAAATTTATTTTTATAATTAATATTAGAAGATAAATAATAAATTTAATTTAGTCTATTTTTATATTATAATTAAAGTAAAAATATTTAAATATGCTTAATGTATATAAATAGAATTTCCATTAACAAATTAAATAGATTAATTTTACTATAATATCCATTTTAATAATTTTATATTATTATTTATTATAGTACAATTTATCAAACAATCAACCGTTATTTTTCAAAACACAGCTACAACTGCTTTATAAAAAACTGTTTTTCCCATAGCACAACTCTACCAAACTTGCCCAATGTTTGTTGCCTGTGCATGATAAGATTCTCGGGTATACTACTAAAATAACACAACTGATTCTACTGATTTATATTGAACTAAAGATTAGGTAGCTTTGAGATCGACTTGGTAAATGAATTGGATGCAAGCAAATAGAGTAATGGGAATGACTAGGTCAAGGTTTGCTTTTAGATTCTCAAGGTTATATAATAATTGGTTACAAATTTTAAAATTGATCTATTTTAATATAAATTGTTAATATAAATTGTTTTAATTATGTTGAGTCATTCTTAATTATCTTTGTCAATTTGTAATCCATTTTTATATATCAATTTGAATTAAATTAACTATATGATTAATCAACAGACATTGACTCTTGGCTCTAGTTGTTCTTCCACCAAGTAGGAGTAATTAAATGGAGTTGATATCAGTTCTTTATTAAATATTGTAATATATGCTATATTTTATGAACATATTTATCTATTTATTGTATGTATTAATTTATTATACCCATACTGTCCTGCACAAATACAAATCATTTTGGTTGTGGGTTTTGACTTGAAGGGTTTTCTCCTCATTTTTCACATTAATTTGATTTTTTTTTATAATATTGGTTGCTGTTTTTTAACATATATTAGTTTTCTTTTTATATATTGGTTGATGTTTTTTAATTATTAGTAGTACTGTTCGAAAGTTTTGAATTGATTCGGTTGTAATTATTAATTTAGTTCCTAACTTTTAGGGAATCATCAATTTTTTAACATAGTTTCGTTTATTAGTATTATTAGGCTCCAACTTTTTGGAAATGTATCATTATGCTCCCTTTGACTGATTTTTTTAGCGTTCAAACCTCACTGAATTGGCAAAAAGATTGATTTGCCCTGGACTCTATTTAAATGAGTTAAAATTATAATTTTAACATCAATTTTTTAAAAATATTATTAATAATTAGAAGGGTAATATGGTCATTTTATATAAATATTTAAAACATAAAATTTAAAATATTTAAAATATTTTTTTTAAATAGATCTCCACTGTTGATCAAGATTGATAGACGGTTGAGATTATATTTAAATTTTTTTAAAAAAATAAAAAGTGAAAATTAAATTTTTTTTTCCTTGTTCAACAAAAAAAAAAAAAATTGAAACGGTTCTTAGTGGAGATCCAAATCAAGAACAAAAAAAAAAAAATTTGATTTTCAACACCAAATTTTTTTTAAAAAAATTTTCAATATAGTCTCCACCGTCCATCAATCTTAATGTAATATTTAATTTTTTTAATTTATTTTATTTTAAATTTTTAATTAGGAATAGATATGTTATTTTACTAAAAAATTTACTGTTGACCCATTGATAGGTTTATAGACAAAATCACCTTTGGAACCATTTGACTCACAGAAAGACTAAATTGATATATTTTCATAACGTTAGAGCCTAAAGATACTAATAAACGAATCTGCATTAAACATTGATGATTCTTTAAAAGTTAGAGACTAAATTGATAATTACCCTTGATTCGGAGCGATTAAGAATGATGCGTACTCGTCGAATGTTAATCAAGAAATTTTGACCCAATTGGTGTCCTAAAACAACAACAACAACAACAATAATAATAATCATATTTTGGTGTTTTAAGTTTCAAACTTGGAAAGATATTATCAACAACAACAACAATAATAATAATAATAATCATATTTTGGTGTTTTAAGTTTCAAACTTGGAAAGATATTATCAGCCACTGGCAGGCATAGTGCCGGACCGGGAAGGTCACGTCCTCGTTTTTTCTATTTTTTCAATTTATAATAATTATGAGTTTTTATATTTTTAAATTATGTATAACCTGATCTTTTTTATTTTTGGGACAATTAGGTGGTTTTTGGTTTCATTTTCAAAATGTATTTTTTTTTTAAAAGAGCAAATTATAATGAAGTATTATAAAATTTGGTCATATTGTAATGAAATTGTAAACTTAGCCTTAATTACACATTAGTACCATTGACTAACTAATTGTCCATTAGAGTTGATGGTCAACCAAGAGTCAAAGGGTAATATAGTCATTTTTACCTTAATTTTTTTAAAAATAAAATAAAAAATAATGAAAATGGATAGATTGAGATTATATTGAAAAAAAATTTTAAAAATGAATTTTTTTTTATAAAAAGACCAATTTAAAAAAATAAATTTTTTTATATTGTATTTTTATGTTCTTGGTCAAGAGCTTAAGAACACAAAAAAAAAAAAAAAAAATTGGGAATTACATCATCATCTAACAAAAATAATGCTCTTCTTCTTCCAACTGTTGGGTCTTCTAGTCATTTTAGGAGCCAAATTCAAAATCAAAGCGAAAATGTTATTGATTTTCAGCCAAAAAAGAAAAGAAAATAAGAGAAGAAGAAGAAGAAAAAATTACTTAAGAGGAGACAGAAAAGGCCAACAAACTCCATTTTTAGCTTTTAATTTCCAATCTTCAAAGCTTTCATTTTTTTTCTTTTCTTTTTGGAAAATTTGAAAATGCCCCATTTCAGAAAAGCAAATCTAGAAACAACACCATAACAAAAATCATATTAAAAAACAGAAATAAAATTTCGAATATATATATTTTATGATTCCCTCCATTCTACATATGTATTATGAGAGACAAAGCTAGCTCCTTTGTTGAATATCATGCCATACATGACACATAAAGAGCTACAAGCTTTCATTTTTTTTTTTTTAGGTTTTTTTCTATCCTTTCCTCCATTTTTGTTCTTCAGGGTTTGTTGCAAAAAAAAATATATCTTTTTTATTCTTGAAAACTTGATGTGGGCCTTAATGAGAGGATAGGAAGAGAGAGGATATAGTAGATAGAGAAAGAACAGAAAATATAGACATATTAAAGGATATATGGGGGTCCCGGTTCTAGTTAGCCAGTTCCTAATCGGTTTTGAACGATCTCGGTTCAAAACCGCCGGTTCAATTTGAAACCGTCCCAGGGCCAACTTCAGAACTGAAAAAAAAAAAGTTACATAAAATAATTTTTTTTATTTTTTTATTTTTTAGATTTAAAGAAAAAATATTTTTTGATAAAATAGATTTCCACCGTCCATCAATATTTGATGGACGGTGGAGATCCACTTTAAATTTTTTTATTATTTTATTTCTTATTTAATTTAATTTTTTAATAGGGGGAGTTATGTCATTTTATACATAATTATGGTCTAGTCATGGCCCAGGTTCTGTTCGAACCGGCGGTTTTTAACCGGAACCTTCAGTCCAGGTTAAAAATAGGTTTCGAAACTGGTCACCGGAACCGGAACACCCGGTCCCGGTTCCTGTTGGCCTTAGTTGCAAACCAGAACAGCCAGTTTGTAACCGACGGTTCACGAAACAGCCTGGTTCGGGCAGTTCCGGTTAAAATCGGTTTTTTTTCTTTTAAAAAAAATTAAAATTTAAAAAAATTTCAAATTTGTGGCCGTTGTCCACTGTGAGTGGCCAACAGCCACCTGTTGCCATGGTAGAGCATGGCAGCAGTCAAAGGGAGCCAGAACGGCTCCTTAGTACTTCAGGTAAAATTACCAAAAGCTCCCCTAAAAAATTACAATTTAACCCCCTAAATTTTAAAAAAATATTAATTTTTTCCCAACCTAAAAAACTATATAAACTCTATCAATCCTCTAATTCATTCACATAAATTCTCTCATTCTCTCAATATTTCTCTTATCTCTCATTCTCTCAATCTTTCTTTAGTTCTTTCATTTTCTCAATCTTTCTCTTATTTTTCACTACTGCAATTATTTTCATTATTTGTTTAAATACTTTATTTTTATAAATTTATAATGGCTTCATCTTCAAAACCATTTATTTTCGGAGGTCGAAAATCTATTTCCAATTCCAGAAGGTCCATTTCCAGCAGAGACGTTGAGCACAATGAGCAGGTACCAGATTTAAATACTTAAGAAGTGCATAGTCGCCCTTCCCAGAATATAACAACGATCAAAATTTTGCTGAATACATGCAACAAAGAGAATATGAGGAGGTAATTTTTGGTAATTTTACTCCTCATTATTCTCATCCCTCTACTGGTGTTGGTCCCTCTGCTCCAACCCCTCTAACCCTAAGTGAAACTATACAAATGCCGCAGGCGCAGCCAGATTTAAGAAAGTACAAATCTGAACTTTTTAAAGTTCATATGAAGAGGGTGGAGAAGGATGGGTTAGTTATAGTGGTTTGCAACTATTATTCCAAAGATTTTAAATGGAACAAATCCGGAGGGTACGTGACGTACTGGAAGCATATCAACATGAAGCATCCAGTCGAAGCTCACCATCGACGAGGACAACACCAAATTTCAAGGTACACATTTCCTAACCATCCTTTATTTAAATATATTGATCAAAATAATAGGGAACAATTAGTAAGAATGGTAGCGACCGAACATCTTCCCTTTAGGTTTGGGGAAAAAACTGGGTTTTTAAAATATTGTCATAATGCTTTAAATCCCTTTGCATGTAGAGTACCTAGGACCACATTAAAACGTACTATGTGTGATATTTATACAAAAGAAAAAAAACATTAGTAAAATATTTTCAAAATTATATGGGTCGTGTGTCTGTTTGTGCCGCTATATAGAGTGATCATTGGCAAAAACATTTATACTTAGGACTCACTTGTCATTACGTTGACCAATCATGGGATTTGCAAAAATAAATATTGGCATTTAGAGTTTTTGACGACACCCATACTGCTGACAATATTTATAAATTAATGAAAATTATATTTGAAGAGTATTGTATTGAAAGTAAAATTTTTGCAATTGGTTTTGATAATACTGCAAATAATATTGCCGCCATTCCACATTTAATTCAATTGTGTCAACCCTATTTTAGCGACAGATGTTTTCATCAAAAATGTGTTTGCCATGTTTTAAATATATGTGTACAACATGGCGTACAACATGGCTTGCAAATACTACAAGAGTGGATTAAACCAATTAGGAATACTCTATACTATTTGTGGAAACATCCTAGCACTATGAAACAATGGGCTAGGTATTGTAAAGCCAACGGGAAACATCCAATTAGGTTTTCCCGTAATGTTCCAACTCGTTGGAACTCCACATATAAGTTGCTTTGTGAAAGCTATGAGTATAGATAATTATTAGTTAGATTTATGCAGCATAATGTTAATACCATTAATTTATATAAACATCATTGGAATGTTTATACAAAAATTTGCATGCTTTTAAAAGTTTTTCATGATGCAACTCATGCTTTATTTAGTATATATTATCCAACTTTATATTTATTTTTATTTGAAGCTCTTAATATTGTAGGTGTACTCAATGAATGCGCACAAATACAGGAATTAGCTCCATGTATTTGTGCAATGCGAGATAGATGGATAAACTATTATAGGGACATTCATGCAATTTATACTGTTGCATCAGTTTTTGACCCTAGGAATAAATTAAATAGTTTATATGAATTTTTTACACTTTATTACCATTCTCTAGGGACAACGAACATAGATATCAGTAGTTTATATAATAATGTTAGAAATTTATTTTATTTAATGTATGATGAATACCGTTCTGTATGCTGGTCATTTAACTGGAACCAAGCGGAACTAAGCAGAAGCGGTAGTACTAGTCATTCTCATTTGCACTTTCCTTCCACATTAAAGAAGTTAGGGGCAAGCGTGTTTACCAAAAAAAATAAGGATGTCGGGGAGTGCTGTTACGTTTTTTTGTACCCGCAAGTATACGGGGACGACACATATAATAAAGTGTGAGTAAATTATCGTATCCACAGAGATATTTAGGTATTGAGTATTAGAATTAACTAATTCTATATCTATTTGAATAAATCGAGGAGATTGTGAAAATAACTAATTAAAAATAAATAAAACAAGAAATAAAACAAAATAAAATAAGAGCTGGTTCAAAGGGGGAATTAGCTAGGATTTCCGACTTCACTAATTATGTCCTAATGAATGGTAATAAAAATGTAATGAAAATGAGTTATTATCGGTTAATGATCGTGTTAACTAAATTATTCAAAGTCCTCTCTCGAGATAAATCGAACCTATCCCACATACAATAATATCCTATCTCTCGATGAATATCCAAATGTACGAGGATGCATTAATCACAATAACACCAATGATCACACAAAATAAGTTAATATATCTCTATTTAACTCTAAAATCATGGTGAGTATTTTAATGAACACGTTGTGAACATCACCTCTCGGTACTTAACTCACAACAACAAAATCAACTAAATGAAGGCCATTACACTTACAGACATTTAAAACAAAATACATACCCAACCAAATAATAATCAACAATCAAAACATTTTATAAATTCATCCAAAATTCCATAAATAGATCCATCATTATCCTAGCATATAAAATTAGTTCATCATCAAAGAATCAAAACTAAATATTAAACCCAAAGTAAAAGTAATCAACATAAAAATAAAAAGAAAACACATAAAATAAAAAGAAAGAAAACTTTTTTGGATCGAGAATTGTTGGAAGTCACATCCCTATTCTCCTAGTAGCCATTCCTTCTCACGTTTCTTTGCTGCCCAAAGTCTCCCTTTTCCTCTCTACAGTTCTCCTTTGATTTTACTGCCTTCTCTCTTCTAGGCCGTTGTTCTTCTTCCCTCAGGGCTGCTGGAACAGCTGCTATCATCTCTTCTCCTTCTTGGCCGCAACTCCATTTTTTTTTTCTCTATTTTCTCCTCCTTTTTCCAGCAGCTGCTGGACATGTTCTTCTTCCTTGGCCGCCACACAGCTCCCTGTCCAAGCTGCTGCCTGTCAAAAATCCTCCGTCCCAGCACTAAACAATCTGTTGGAACAGCTGCTTTTTAAAGCAACTAGCTAGGGTTGCTGGTTTCTTGGTCGCGACTTGCGCGCAGGTATCATGATATCATTAAACTAACTTTCTGAAATTACAATTTTTCCCTAGAATTAGGAGAAGCTTTCAATGAGGCCTTTACACCAAGTTACTGAAATTACACTTTATCCTAAATATATATATAAAATCTTCACTTGGATCTGTAAACCTGCACACTCAAGAAAAATATTAAAAATAACCGATAATTACCCGCGAACAGGAGAAAAGTAGGTAAATAAAGGTATTAATGAAGGCCCATTTTTTTATCAAGAAATGGAGCCAACAAATACCTCAAAAACTAACTTTTGCTCGTCATCGAGCAAAATCAGAACAAAACAACAATGCAACCAAAACAAAAAGAAAACTAAAAATAACAAATAAATAAAAACAAACAACTAGCCTAAACCATTTTTGTAGGTAACACGATGGCATTTAGCATGTGCCACAAGCCTTTAAACTCCTAGGTGTCCCTAGTGGATGAGTTATAGTCTCGTGAGGGTTTATCAGCAACGATACCCACAAACGCATGTCTAAACATTAAGGAACAATTAATTTGCCAAATGAAACACAGTCCATTAAGATAAAAGTTAGCAAAAGCAATAAGTAAAATTCGAATGCATCCGCTCTCAGAATTTTGCAGCACTTGCCACGCACATGCCAACACTTTAACAATCTTAAAACGAAAACAATTGTGTTCAAATAACCATGATAGAATTTGCTTCGACTCTAAACCTCTCAGAATAATTCTCTCGAAAATCGTTCAGAACCTAAGCAATACACTCATCAAACACATGTGAAAGGAATTTATGCTCAAAGAAGTACGAATATACATCGCATGTGAAAATCAATTTGAAAAACACTATTTTGTCGCAGATACATCTCATTGAAAGAATCAAATATCATGAACATGATATCAACATGAAAATCTCTACATTAAAGCTAGACTCCCCAAAAGATCAGCAGGTTTTAAATAAGGTTGTAATGGGGCTATTGGGTGATATGTTAAGAAAGAAATGGAAAAAGGAATGCAAAAGCTTTCGATCAAATTAAGAGATTACATACCTTTTTCAATACATTGGCCATTCTCTTTTATTTTTCAATTCTTATGCCACAATGCTTTGCATGATTCCTTTCGTTTTTTTTTTTTTTTCAATGATCACAACAATAACAACATTTACGTTGGCATATTTTTTATATAATTCACCCATGCAATTATTTTCTTTTTTTATCATTTTAAAATGATCGAAGCTAAAAAGGTAAGGCTAATTCATACACAGAGCTTGGTTTTGGATTTATGTAGGTGATGAAAGAAAAAACTTTTAAGTGTTTGGCTTCAAAATGGTTATTGGAGCACACACGAGGGTAGGATGAATTTTTGGCTTTTTAGTGGTTCAACATGCATAGCCTACATCATATCTAACAGGGAGGACCAATTAAAACATAAGATAAATACATGATATCTTTGATGCTATTCAAAATATTCAATGCAAAACCTAAATGAGATCAAACTAATCAATCCAAATTTAAGATAAGTGTGTACAGAGTGGAAACGAAAACTCATTGGGTAAGTCTCCACTATTTATCCTAGTCGATCGAACATGACATATTTTCACAAAAAAGTTAAACATAGTGCAATACAATGCGGTACAACACGTGGCACAAAAAAAATCTGAGTGGCCCCAAACAAATTAAAACTCATTGAAAAAGCTAACTATTATGCTGCAACGGAAAGCGTGTACATGACAACAATAAAGGTTCAAAAATGTTCAGAATCTACGCTAAACACATACTAAACGTATATGACATTGTTACACCTATGTCTTCCAAATGCATAATGCGTGTAAGAAAAGTCTAGGTTTCCAGTCGTATACGTGAACTAACCACAACCAAAACACAAGAAGAATTAAAAGAAAACAAACAACCAAAAACTACCCCCAAATCTAAGATAAATATTGTCTCCAATATTTTAAAACCTTACACACGAGGAAAAATGGCTAAACAAAGGAAAAAAATAAAAATAAAGAACAAGAACTAACAATAATTTAACTAAACACACAAACAAAAACATAAAAATCACAACGAAATACTTCAATATTATTTACATCTGACCAAACTTCCCCCGAACTTCAAAATTTTCAACACAAGGCACAACACTTCAAATAAGTTCATGGGTAAGGGTTACCAAATACTAAACTAAAAAAATTTAAACCAATAAAAAAAATTAAAAAAAATAACAAAATAATATACAGATATCACCTGATTGCTTGAGCTTTTGCCCACCTGCCCTATAATTGGTATATTCTTATAAGTTTACCGCACCATCCTAACCAAATGACTGGAAGAGAAGACGACTCTCCCAGCACTGCATACCTCGAATAAGAAGGTATCTTTTTACGACCCAAGTGCGGCAGCTGCTTAAAAGGCTGAGGCAGTTTAGGCTTCTCTTCTCTGACATCTACATAAATGTATGTATCTTGATGGCTCTTTTCTTCTGCAGTGGTACTGTAGACTAGACATAACTCAAGTGGTTCTGGAAGGGTAGATGCCTCATCTCCATAAAACAAGTTCTTGCTCCCTTCCGTCTCTATTTGATCAAGCCAAATCGGCTGCTCAACTCACTTTTCAATTTCCAAGGCTATTTCATTGCATTGCTCCATTGGATGTAGCTCATGCTCTTCCCATTGGATCTCGGTAGCTAATTGGCTGATTTGAATCTCCAAGCTTTGGGCAGCTGCTTGAGTATGTTGATCAATTTGATCAAGTTTAGCTTCCAGCTTCTTTAGGGCCTCATCTTAGGAATTCATTTTTTCATCCAACTTTATCATGAGTTTAATAATCATGTCTTCCAAAGTCGCATCCTTTTCCTGTTGTTCCCAAATTTCCATCCTTGTCACGTAGTCGACAAACATGTCTTCCAGTCTTGACCCATTTTCTTGCTGGTTGCTCTATGAATAGTTAGTATGAGTGCTTCACCCAGGATTGTATGAACTCAGGTAGGGGTTTTTCTATTGATAGTTTACATAGTTCTCGTACTGCATTTGCTCAGAACGGCTCTCAGCAAACGGATTGCCTACCTAACAATCAGTGTAACACCCCCTGACCCGACCCGTCTGGATCGTCTCAGGGAGCGTTACTCGGGTTTTCAAAATCTTTCTTTATTCACTTTATAAATTGTAAACCATTTTAAAATCAAATGAATTGTAAATTTAAAATATTTTTCTAGTGAGCCCATCAAAATCAGTTTTAAAAATTTAGGCAGAGTTCCCTCTGTTTTTCTGATTTTTCCAAAACCTGTTTTCAACAAAAATCCAAAACAATATAATTCAACACGTCTATATCAGAGTTTCAGAACATTGCGCACTCTGCCATTTAGTGCGACTTTCCAAACAGTTATAAACAAAACAGTTCATAAATCAATATTTACAGACCGTTTAAAAATAAAAACGGAAACCATAAAATTATTTACAAAATATATATATTTAAATCGAATGTACAGACTTCTGTGTATGCATGCTAAACTGAGTATAACAGGAACACTGTAAAACTACCCAATGAATGTGGAGATTCCGACTTCTTTAGTCTGCAGGTACCTCCTCTCTATTCTTGCTGTCCTTCAGGATCCCTGTTACCTATGCGTTATAAAAAAAACTAACGCGCTAAGCAATAATGCTTAGTGGGTGTACACTATAATAATTTGCTATATACTATAAAACAGTATATCTAAAACAATATATCATAAATTTAGAAATTCAGAAATAAAACAATAATCTTAAATTCAGGAATTCATAAAGATATAAATATAAAACAACAACTCTTAAATTCAACATTTCAGAAATATATATATATATATATATATATATATATATATATATATATATATATATATATATATAAAACAATTAATTATATTTCAATTTCTAAAACTATATAACATAAAATATTTCTAAATTCTAGGATTTTATTCGTAATAACATTTCTTGATTTTTCACATCGTTTCAGTTCTCAATTGGGCCCCATGATATACATAACAGGGTTTACATGACTGGATTACGGGTTTTACAAACGGGTTTCCCATCTCTTAAGAAATGGTATCCTTATATAAGCAGTCGGTTTCCCATTTCACAAGGAAATGGTATCCGTATTTCACAGTCGGTTTTTCATTTCAAAATGAAATGGTATCCGTATTTCACAGTCGATTTTCCATTTCACGTAGAAATGGTGTCCGTATAATCAACATCAAAGGCAATCATAAATCACGGTGCAGTACTGCCATATATTCACCCAATTGACATGTCAATCTCCTATATCCACATATCCCTATACATATATCAGGGTCGTTATTCAGAGTTTTCCAATGAATTCATTTATTTCGAAAATCAACAAATATAGGCTTCAATCAAAATCAATAATTAGAAAACTAACAATATTCGGAAAACAATAATTGGAAATCAGGTTTTGGAAATATACACTTATATTCAAAATTCTAAAATTTCAGAATATTGCACAATCAAGTCCAACAATATACATAAGTGAAATACGAATATATATATATATATATAATCAATACAAGTTTATAAAATCCAGAAATATTTTCCCAAACTTACTAACTCAAAAAAAAAAAAATAGTTGCAGAAACGAGTGTACACCAACCTGGATACCGTTTTCTTTTCGACAAATCGTTTTTCTCGATTTCTCTCTTTCCTCCTCTTTTCCTTTCTCCTTTCTTTTCCTTCTTCTTTTCCTTTTCTTTTCTTTTTCTTACCCTTTTCTTCTTCTTCTTCTCTCTCTTTCTTTTCCTTTCTCTTCTTCTTCTTCTTCTTCTTCTTCTTCTTCTTCTTTTTCTTTTCTTTCTCTCCTCGGTTTCTCTCTTCTCTTTCTGTTTTCTGGATTGCTTCTTTGAGAAGCTTTCCACCGCCTCTAATTTGTTTTTATAAAATTTCGGTCGCCGCGACCGTCATCGCTACCTATGATCGCGCCACCTGGTCGCGGTACTCACTGGAGAAGTTCCACCGCTTTCATCGTGATCACCCATCGCGGTACCATGGTCGCGCTGGTGGTCGCGTTGCTCACTGCCCGAATTTGACATTTTCACTACGAGCTAGTCAGCGTGATCTGTGGTCGCGGTGACTGGTCGCGGTGCTCATTGCCAAGAATCACTATTTTTCACCGCGAGTAGCTCATCGCGATCTCATGTCGCGGTGAGTGGTCGCGATACTCACTGTCCCAGTTTTTACTCTTCTCTTCATGCGTCGTTTTCGACCGTTCAAATTGGTCCACCTGGAAAGTTCAAATTGGTACATTTAATTACGTTTTACACCCCTCAAATCACAAATTTTATATCCACATATTCTAAATTAATTACTAGAAATTAGGGATGTTACAATCAGTACTCACATGCGGCCCTCACATAAGAAACAGCTCAAAGGTGCTTTATAGTCTCTAGTCGCCACTTCCTCGGTAAGCTCCTGCACCTCATACTAAGAATACATGTCCTGTACATAAAAAGAAAATCAAAATTGATAAAAAGAAAAATAAAATATATACAAATTCAAATTAGCTTTAGACTAATCGGTATTAATATCAACACAACTAAAATATCCCCGACAATGGCGCCAAAAACTTATTACGCCTTTTTGTATTTGCAAGTATACGAGGTCGGCACAAATAATAAAGTGTGAGTAAATTATCGTCTCCATAGGGATATTTAAGTATTGAGTATTAGAATTAACTAAGTCTATATCTATTTGAATAAATCGAGGAGATTGTGAAAATAACTAATTAAAACTAAATAAAACAAGAAATAAAACAAAATAAAATGAGAGTTGGATCGAAGGGAGAACTAGATAGGATTTCCGACTTCACTAATTATGTCATAATGAATGGAAATAAAAATGTAATGAAAATGAGTTATTATCGGTTGATGATCGTGTTAACTAAATTATTCAAAGTCTTCTATCGAGATAAATCGAACCTATCCCACATACAATAATATCCTATCTCTCGATGAATATCCAAATGTACGAGGATGCATTAATCACAATAACACCAATGATCACACAAAATAAGTTAATATATATCTATTTAACTCTAAAATCATGGTGAGTATTTTAATGAACACGTTGTGAACGTCACCTCTCGGTACTTAACTCACAACAACAAAATCAACTAAATGAAGGCCATTACACTTACAGGCATTAAAAACAAAATACATACTCAACCAAATAATAATCAACAATCAAAACATTTTATAAATTCATCCAAAATTACATAAATAGATCCATCATCATCCTAGCATATAAAATTAGTTCATCATCAAAGAATCAAAACTAAATATTAAACCCAAAGTAGAAGTAATCAACATAAAAATAAAAAGAAAACACATAAAATAAAAAGAAAGGAAACTCTTTTGGATCGAGAATTGTTCGAAGTTACGTCCCTAGTCACTTAGAAGCCATTCCTTCTCACGTTTCTTTACTGCCCAAAGTCTCTCTCTTCCTCTCCACGGTTCTCCTTCAATTTTAATGCCTTCTCTTTTCTGGGCCGCTGTTCTTCTTCCCTCAAGGTTGCTGGAACATCTGCTGTCCTCTCTTCTTCTTCTTGGTCGCAGCTCCTCTTTATTTTGTTTATCTATTTTTTCCTTCTTCTTCCAGCAGCTGCTGGACGTGTTCTTCTTCTTTGGCTGCCACATAGCCTGCAGCCAGCTCCCCGTCCAAGCTGCTGCCTTCGTCCAGGTCAAGCTCGCCGTCCAAAATCCTCAGTCCCAACCCCAAAAAAGCTGCTGGAACAGCTGCTTTTTAAAGCAACTAGGGCTGCTGGTTGCTTGGTCGCACGCAAGTAGCGGCTTTATATTTTTTTAAAGTGAAACGGTGCAAAACACACCGTTTCACTTAAATCTTTTATTTATTTTTTTTATTTTCTCTCATCAAAACGGCGTTGTATCATGGTCTCATTAAACCAACTTTCTAAAATTACAATTTTTCCCCATAATTCTGAGAAGCTTTCAATGAGGCCCGTACACCAAGTTACTGAAATTACACTTTATCCTCAAAAATAGATAAAATCTTCACTTAGGTCTGTAAACCTGCACACTCAAAGAAAAATATTAAAAACAACCGATAATTACCCGCGAACGGGACAAAAGTAGAGAAAGAAAGGTACTAATGAAGGCCCATTTTTGATCAAGAAATGATGCCAACAAGTTCATCTTCATCAACCTGTGTTTCAGAGGTTGATTTTTACATAAACATCTCCTTTGAGTTTTTGGACACCCCAGACTTTAACGTTCTATTTTGGTGGAGGGAGCATGAAACTAACTTTCCAATTTTGGGTATCATTGCGAAGCAAATTTTTGGAACCCCTGTCTTAATCATCGCCGTCGAACAGGAATTTAGTGCAGGTGGCAATGTTCTGGACGAGAAACGAGCATTGCTCAGTCCTAATTCAATACAGATCTAGGTCTGTGTTGACGACTGGGTCAAAGCCTTATACTGGCAGTAAGAATTGGATCTGGTGTCCGATGACAATGACTTTTTCGACACCAACGAGTATACAACGGCAGCCGAAGGAACAAGCGACGATTGATCACTTCCGGAACATAACAGGTAAAAGAACTACGTGGATTTTGATTCCTTCTAGAGGATACGTAGGCAGTTTAATTGAGGTAAAATTAAGTGCAAGTCCTAATTTCTTATTTATTTATTTAATTTTATAGTTTTATGATATTATCATAATTTTATTTCAATTTTATCGTTATTTTATTGCAATCCAGTACTTACTTTTTAATTTTATATATATATATATATATATATATATATATATATAAATGAGATATATCATATATGAGAGATGATGTAGAGGAGAGATATTTTAAAGAGATGAAAAGGGTAATTTTGTAAAATATAATTTTTACTAAATTACCATTCTTCATCTCTTTAAAATAATTCTTATCTACATCATCTCTCATCTCATCTCTCATCTCATATATTAAAAAATTTTTAAAAAACAAATATCTCTCATATAGTCATATTTTATCTTAATTTAAATTAAGTGCAAGCCCTAATTTCATATTTATATATTTAAATTTCTGTTTAATTTTATAGTTTTATGATATTATCATAATTTTATTTCAATTTTATCGTTATTTTATTGCAATCTAGTACCCACTTTTTAAAATTTTTTTTTTTTATATATGAGATATATCATATATGAGAGATGATGTAGAGAAGAATTATTTTAAAGAGATGAAGAAGGGTAATTTTGTAAAAATTAAAATTACCCTTCTTCATCTCTTTAAAATAATTATTCTCTAGATCATCTCTCATATATCTCATCTCATATATTAAAAAAATTTTAAAAAACAAATATCTCTCATATTTATCTTAATTTAAATTAAATGCAAGCTCTAATTTCTTATTTATATATTTAAATTTCTTTTTAATTTTATAGTTTTATGATATTATCGTAATAAATTTCTTGTTGAACCCATTTATTTATATATTTAAATTTTTTTATTAATTTATAATTTATTTTTTATTTTTCCGGTTCCTCCCCGGTTTGGAACCGGCAGTGGCAAAAAGACCCGGGAGGAACTAGAACCGGGGGTTGCTCCCCGGTTCTAACTGGAACCGAGACTGGGACCTCCACGGTCCAGGTCCAGGTTCCAGTTCTAGTTGATCTAAAAATGGAACCAAAACCGGCGGTTCCAAAACCGGGGGTTCCTTGGCCATGACTATTATGGTCAAACCTTTATCTTTGATTGGATCAACTAACGATAGGGTATTAATGTGTAATTAAAGCTAAACTCACGATTTCATTGCAATATAACCAAACGTCAGGATGTTTCATTTTAATTTTCCCTTTTAAAAAATAAAAAATAGATACAAAATTGTTTACTTATATGTTTTTGAAAATGAAAAATAATATCTTTAAATTTATAATTAAAAAGTTAAAATAAAAAATTATTATTTTCCATCGTTTCCAAAATAGATTTTTAAAATAAATCACAATTTTTCCCATACTTCATGCTTCCAACGGCAAAACAAATCGATTTCGTTTTTTGGAATGTCATTCTTGTGCTTCAAAATATTAAAAACAATGAGTATAATGGGTTCTCTCTAGGTCCCTTACTTCATGCTTCCAACGATATAAGGTCCCTTGCCTTGGTGGTTGGAGGTCTCAAAATCCTCCAAGCCACCAAGGTTTAAATCCTTGTATAGACATGTAAATATATATTTCCACCATTACTCATAAAAACGTAATTGTGTGGGTAGATCTCTCTCCTGTGTTGGGAGTAGACCCCTCCCGTTGTTGCGAGTAGTTGTCAGGGTCGTTGGTTCCGGTTGTTCTCGTCTCCCGTTGCTGGGAGTAGTTGTCCGGACCATACTTGTATTATTTAATTTCGGTTGATCTCGGTAGTCATCTGACCCACAAATGTGTCAACTTTTAAAATAATAATAATAATAATAATAATAATAATAATAATAATAATGGGTTCTCTCTAGGAGTTTTAATTTCATTGATAGTATCGATAAATAGCAAACTATTACTGAACATCAAAATTTTTATCTTGTTTTTACTAAATTTTTATATTTAATGTTGTTTAAACCAAGCTTCCTCTTGGCTTCATCTATATATGGTTCATCAAATCCAACAGTCCGGTTCTTTAGGTTGAATAGAAAGGATAAAAAAGTTTAAGTTCAGTCGTCCTTATAACCTTTTTTGTGTTTAATTTATTCTCTTGTTTGTGCCACTCAATGACTTCTTTTGGATCTACATGGACAATTATGCACTTGAAATATATAACTAGCTATGCTACTATAGTTACAATTGCATACGATCTAAATTGAGATGAAATTAAAATTAAAATATCCTGATTAGAACTCTAGAATATACGACATTACAATAAAATCGTACTTTTACTTAAACGACAACTTAATATCTTAGATTATTTTAATTTGGTCTTTAACTTATTTAGAAATATTACTTTTTTTTAACTATTTTTATTTTTTCACTTCGCGTGGTCCCTAAATTTTCTAAAATATATCAATTTAGTCTTTATATTCAAAATTTTGACGGTCAAACCGATAAAAAGTATATATTGACCATTTTCCGTTTCTATTAAATTATTTAATTAGAATGATATTTTTACCTTTTAACTTTATAAAATTTATCAATTTTACCTATTTAGATAGTTCAATAAGAAATTGACATATGTTATAAAAATTTAAATTTTTTTAAAAACACATAACAATGATTAAATAATAAAATAAATATGATAAAATTTATAAAAAATTAAAAATAATATCAATATAAAAATATTATAAAAATTAAATAAAATTCAAGATTAAATATTTATAAAACTCAAAATTTAGTAATTTGATACATACATATACATATACATATATATATATATATATATAATATTTTAATATTTTAATTTTCTTAACTAAATTTTGAGTTTTATAAGTGTTGTGTGTTAAATTATACCAGGTTAAAACAGGCCCAAAATGCTAAAACCACCAGCGAAAGCCCAACACACGTAAAGGGCCAAAGAATCGCTACAAATCGAAATGGGCCCTGACCTGACGTACAACGAAGGAAGAAACTCTAGACAAATAGCAAAGGGGTAAGTGTTGCACCTCATTAAGCTTACCGTTCGCGGATGAGACAGCTCGAAGCCTCAATTACAGAAAGAATTTTGAGAATACAAGGATTGCATTCAGTCAACTAAGCAGAGTCTCAATCAATCTCAAATTCCTCAGAATCAGCTATTGCATTTAGATTAAACCACATCCATTAAGGGATAGAATTTCGCCTTTAAATTATGTAATCATATTCCATGTAAAGTAGGATGACTCCCGCCCCTTCACACTATAAAAGGAGCGGGATACCACTGTTACAAAGGTTACCAATTTTTTTTTATGAAAGCACTTACATAAGTGAGTTCCGTAATGCACCCAGCGAGCAAGAATAGTGGATGTAGGCTTTCCTTTAAGCCGAACCACTTTAAAATCTCTTGTGTCAATCTTTTTATAAGTTTTATCCTTCAGTTTGTCTGTATTCACTAATTTACCACGTTGACCGAATTCGCACGTCAACAGTTTGGCGCTAGAAGGAGGGGCCCGTTTGAGGATTCAAACCTCCGCTTCCCGATAAGATACAACCGTTTTTGGTTTTCTAACTTTATTATTTCAAACAAAAAGGATATCCATACCAATGGCTAGAGGCGTAGGCACCCATTCCAGAACACTAGGAAGTAGAGACATACCTTCTGTTGGAGGATCTTCGGAGGCATCCCATCAACCTCTGATCCCGCTGATCATATCAAACGTATCGGTGGCACCAAAAGCGCCAATCATGACAAACGCAGCGCCTATTGCACCCACCAAGAAGCAGTCGGCGAATCAACACCATTTTCAGGTGGAGCCCCGCAGCCATGATCAGGCTGGCCCGTCTGGTCCCCTCGACCTTCACAAAATGGTGGAGAGGCAGGCAGAGCTAGAAATGATGGTGGCAAAGATGTCCCGTGGGTACCACTTTTTGCTACAGAGCCACCCTTCCAGTAAGCAGATCGTGGAAAACACCTATCCACCACGTCCTGCAAGAGATGGCATAAACCATCCCATTCCTCAGCCCCGCGAGCAAAATCCCTTATGAGAGAATGCCCAGCGAGAAGGGATTTCTTTTCACTCTGCCCACGCAGCCAGGCAAGCTAGGGCAGGACACGATGAGCCACGAGAATGGGCTTCCCGCAACGATCCCGTGGTCCACGTCAACGCCAATGGCGAAAGGTACGTGGAACTTAACAAGGACTGATGAGGCACTCTTGGACACAGTACCTCTCAACAACCCAGACGACGCTTAGAGGCATATGGCCAACGGCCTGAGAGGAACTACAGTGGGAATGCCCACCATGCGGCACCAGCCACTGATACCCCTGAGGGCGAATCCGAGAGCAACTTCTCGACTGGAGAAGGTCGCCCAACTAACCAAATCCACCCCACAAGGCAAATAGCGCCACCTCCAGCGCATTAATAATGATCCCTCCAGTCCTAGTATACTAGGCACTGCTGCGACGGCTGGATGTATTGAAGCAGCAGTGAGGAGGCACCGAGCCCACTGACAGGTATGTCGAGATAAGCCCATTCAGCAGGGAGATCGACAACGAGCCACTGCCCGAGTATTTCAAAATGCCTAGCATCCCTATCTACTAGGCATCCAGCGACCCCTTCGATCACTTTGATGCTTATAATGTGCAGATGAGCCTACTCACGACCAACATTAGGGTCAAGTGCCGATGCTTCCCAGCCACTTTGGGCAAAATTCTGAGAAAGTGGCTGAGGGGGCTCCCTACGGGCAGCATAACTAGCTAGAGCCAATGCTAGGAGCTCTTTCTGAGCCAGTACTAAACGTTGAAGAAACAGTTCGTTCCCTCCTGCGAACTGGCTAAGGTCTTTCAAAAGGCGGACGAGCCTTTGAAGGGTTACATAGCTAGCTTCCAGAAAAAAGTCAGCTGCGTAGAGAGCCCCATGGATGATAGCGTGCTCACTGCTATAATTGCTGGCCTACGAACTCTTCCAGAGTATATATAGTAAGCTAGTGAAGATGCTCAGGGATTTCTACAAACGATCCAATACCTACATCCACATGGAGGAGGCCTTGGGACCTAAGGAGCACCCCAAGAAGGACAGGAGCAAGAGCCCGCGGGATAAGAGCAAGTGAAAGGAAGGCAGGCGAGGAGAAACCACAACAGAAACAGGGACTCGTTCTGGGACGACGCTTCAACGGACCAGATGGCAAAAAAATCTAGGATGCACTGCGAGGTGGAGGCCGCTACTAGACCTACGCACAATTGTCCAACTTCCAAGATAAGATTTTCAGGGCGGAGAGGAATAGGGAGGAGTTCGGGAGGCCACCACCTATGAGGACACCTACGAGGATTTTCAATCTCTATAAATTTTGCCACTACCACAATGAAGCGTGCCACAACAAGTCCAAATGCTACGAGCTCAGAGAAGCGATAAAGAGCTTGATCAGGCGATGCTGCCTAGGAGACTACGTGGTATGTCCTAGGAACCAATAGCCTCCCCAACAACTACAACCACTACAACAGTAGCAGCAACAGATGATTGAGCCTGTTCACCCAGAGCCAAATAAGCCTGCGGTGAGCGCTATCTACACCATTCATGGTGAGCCTCAAATCGTGGGAACAAACAATAAGTCACTAGCGCGATATGTGAAAGAGGCTGGCTAGCCCAACCTGAGGATGATGAACATAGACGAGCGACCTACGAAGCAGTGCAGAACCATGGCTGAATGGGTAACCTTTACGGATGCAGACATGCAAGGAGTGCACTGGCCACACAATGATGCAATCGTTATCATGGCAACGATAGAGGTAGTGGCCATTTACATGACGATGATTGACAACGAAAGCTCAGTGAACATCATGTATAAAGCGGCCTTCGAGATGATGGGGTTAAAACAAAGCCATTTGCATCCTTCGAACGAACCATTATACAATTTTACGGGTGATTCGATCCTCCTCTAGGACTGATCACCCTACCCTTCACCCTGGGAGAGCAAGGTCAACAAGCGACCACTATAGTCGATTTGTTTATCATCGACTGCCCCACGGCTTATAATGCCATCCTGAGGAGGCCCGCTCTTAACGATCTATAGGTGATCTCCTCTAAAAAACACTTGACCCTAAAATTCCCAACCCCAACAGGTGTGAGATATGTATATGGGGAGTAGAAGGTGGCCAGGTCGTACTATGAGAAGACGATCAGATTTGGCAGCAGGGAGAAGGCAGCTAAAGCTAAAGCTGCGATCGCAACCCCCTCCAATGATAACGATGCAGTCACTGGTTGCGCCCAATAACAATAGCTGCGACGAAAGGGCTCATCACTCGACTAAAAGCTAGCAAGGTCCGGACATCACGAGATAACATAGAAAAGCCCAAAAATTTTTCTGTAAAGCTTATCTCGATCAATAAAGAGGCATTTGTTCTATCATAAAGTTCTCGCATCAATATTGTCCGCTCGACTTTGGGGAGTCAGGGGGATTAGCAGATATATATATATATATAAAATTTCATCCCCTCTCCCGGCAACGACGAATCGCCTCTCATGGGCTTATTAACGAGAAAGTCTCTTACTTTCGAACCTATGAGCTCGCCACATGCTCGTTAATGAGAAAGTCCCTTACTTTTAAACCTACAAGCTAGCCGGAAAACTAAGCATATAAATTGGCAAAAATCGCCAACTTGACAGCCCACGGGCTCTCTAACAAGCGGAGTCAATAGACATGCTCAAAGGGATAGACCTAAAGCTGTAGTCATTGGCAGGACCCACTTACCTGAGGGTTGTCGAGCTCTTAAACTAGCGGAGCCAATATAAACACTCAAGGTGGAATCCTTCCCTGCCTACCTAAGCATTGACAGATACTTGCCGACCTGGAACCAGCGAAGTCAATACTCACGGCAAACAGCTTCCCTGAGAAGCTGTATAAATTAGTGAGTCTCGCCAAGTGGCCCCCAAACTAGCACAACTAGTACCTAGAAATAGCCAGCCTCCCCTAGAAGTTGCGTTAAAGGTTGATAAGACTCGCCAACATGAGAAGCTCTTCAGCTCTCCAACTCACGAAGTCAACCCCCAATAAAGCATCAAAGTTCAAGGAATACCGGCAAGGTAGCAAGCTTGTAAGCCCTTAAAATGACTAAGGTCGCTGAAGCACACCCAACAGAAGAATTTCCTCGAGCTAAAAGTCTACTGCAACTCCCTAAAGATGATTGCTTACCAAGTTCTATCCTCATATATATTTGTGTTTTACGTATTACTTTACTAAAAGTTTTTGAGCATATATTAATATAGAGCTGATAACGAAAATACATAAGTATAGCGTGACATTTAGCAAAAATAGAATTTATTATTAGAGCCATAGAATGGACTGAGATTACAATAAAGTCAAATACAGAGAATTATCACAATCAGGAAATTACAACAATATAATCAGTAAAAAGGGCAGCTCGAATATAAGCGCGATTCTCTAAAGGAGAAGTCAAGAGCTACTAAGAAGCAGCAGTGTTCGGTGTCTCAGTTTGCTGACTAGTCGCTTTGAAGTATCTCTCAGAACCCAGGTTGCAGCACTTTGCGAAGTACACATTCTATTTCCGGGAATGATAATGGAGCCGTTGAAAGTAAGAGGAAACTGTCTGACAAAACCACATCAAACTTATTAATCTAAACTTGATAATAAGCAGGTTGCTACAGTGGGGAGAAAGGTTTTCTTATTGTTGAAATTCCACCACATAACAAGTTCGAGTTCACCGCCCTGATTGAGGTGTCATGTTAAGAAACTTGCATAGCTCGAATTCACTATCGTACTTAAGGAATCGTGTGAAAAGACACACATAGCTCTAGTTCACTATCGTACTTGAGGAATCGTGTGGAAAGACTCATATAGCTCGAGTTCACTATTGTACTTAAAGAATCGTGTGGAAAGACTCACATAGCTCGAGTTCACTATCGTACTTGAAGAATCGTGTGGAAAGACTTACATATCTCAAGTTCACTATCGTACTTGAGGAGTCACGTAGAGAAGCTCGCTTACGGTGGGTCATCTACTGTAGGCCTTTTGCCTCAGAATAAGTTTGAGTTAACGGTAGCATATGACAGTTACATGGAGGAAGGAACAGAGGATGGAGAGATTGATATGTGTGAAGTCTGCACTGGTAAAGAGGAACGAGCTCGGTCATGAAGGAAGAATCATGATGAAGGTGAGAAAGTCACAATAGGGGGGCAACCTCACTATAACCGCATAAAAAGGTGGGGAGGTCGCAATAAAGTGGCAACCTCATAATAGCTACATCAAAGAAAAGGTGGGGAGGTCGTAATATAAAAAGAGGAGGAAGAGGTTCGACGGACCCAACCAGGGGAAGATTTTTAAGCTTGACCATTGCCTCCATCCTGGGCACCCTGACCCTCTTCAGGTGCTTCGATAGCATCGGCAGCTTGCAGTTCCTCAAACCCCCTAATTAGTTCCTAAACAGGTAGGCTAAGGAAGTCTAACGGCAAATGCGGATGATGAAGCCAAATACTATAGAGAAGATCACGCTGGGCTTCATTAATTACGACCACTTTCTCCCCATCCCAACACCTTTCTCTCCTGGAGAGCTCCTCATTACTTCTGGCTAAGTCCTCTTTTAGTTTCTCCAATTGTTTGTGAACTTGAGCCACTTCACCATGGGCCCGCTCAGCTTCGGCCTGCTTTTCATTTAATGTAGCAGACGATTCTTTCAGGTCCATTTCCAGGGCCCTCTCACGAGCACGTAGTTTCTTGAGTCCCGCCGTCAGTTCCTTCTCACGGCCTCAAATAACAGCAAGCCTCTGCTACGTCTTCGTAAGCTCTTCGCGAAAAACCCTCCTTTCCGCATCATTGTCCTCAAATTCAAACATGTTTTTATATAACAAACAGGCGGTCTAAGAAAATAAAGAAACAAAAGTGAACAGGCCATGGGAAACAAAACATATATATACAAGTAGAGATGCATAAACGCACAACTTTCCAGGAGAGCATAGCGAACTATTGTATGGCAAATATTTGGACCCTCATCCTCCTTGATGCGCAGGCTCAGGTACCCAGTGAGGAACTCCTCGTAAAGCATCGGAGCTTGATCGAGATATTTCTTCGCAACCGTACCAAGACCCAGGCTCGAGGACGGGAAAGTAGCTACGCCCATCACAGCAGTAGGGCCAGACATCTTCTGGATAGGTTGCTCCGAAGAGGCATCAAAATCAATCCCCTTCCTTTTATCACGGGCACCCCCAACAATTGCTGAAAGAGATGAAAGCTTACGAGCAGAACCCTCCAGGAGCAGGAGCTGGTCGCTCTTATTAGATTTCCCCAACTTGGTCCTTTTGGGAGCAGCAAGGAGAGAGGTTCCAGCCGCCCTCCTGGTCAAGGGAGACTTCTCTACATTCAGGCTCCCCATCGGACCCTGCTACAAGCTCTGTTGTTGTTGCTCCTCAGCACCCACCTAAGTTTCGCTTTAAGGGCAAGCAAAGATCATCTCTATAACTTGCTCCGTAGAGGATACCTCTTTACTAGAGGCACACAACCCAGCCACCTCAGCACCCAGCTTTGCAAGTCCCTGCAATGTCTCTCTGCGATCGGGAATAAGCTTGAAGTTTGCCAGGAGCTCCTTAGAAACCTGCTTGTATGCAGCGAGCTCTCTAGGATCCCTTAGGATCAAGGCCGTGAGAGCACCAAGCGTCTCCCTCTCCTTGTCAAAAAGAAAAAAGTTCTGTCTGCAAACAAAAAGGGAAAAGATAAGTATGTGGCACGGATAAGGAAAACAAGAAACAGAACCAACTCACTAGGTATCAGCACGAAGCTTCTATTTTTCAGGAGCTAGATTTCGGCCCTTAACAAAGAAATACTTCACTTTGTAGTCCCCGGCAATCGAACTGAAGTTCACCTGTAGCAGCTCGTTATACTTACTAGCCCGCACTACCAGATTGTACATCCCATCATAAAGGGCATCTTCAGGTGAACCCTTTAGCAAGAGGCACTGTCTCAGGATGAAACAGTACTTAATAACATTGTCACTAGGAGGAGGAAGCCCAATCCTCCTAAATAAGAGATAGAGGTTAAGAAGCTGACCATACGAGCTGGGGATAAGCTGCATGGAAGCGAGCTTCAAGAAGTTTAGCACATTGATAAGGAACCAAGAGAAGGGTAAGCGGCCCTATCAGTCATAGCAAGCACCAACAACTGGTGACCACTGGGGAATTGAAAGGAATCCGCCATAATTTTTAAACTCCCTCGATAGATCCTGGAAGGAGACGACGCGAAAACATCTTTATTTTGGCACAACCCCTCGTAAGCACCCCGATGGAGACTGTCCAGTAACTCCACACCATTTGCCACCTCCACATCTCCAGGATGGTCAAGATTATCAACCTGGTTGAGTACGATTGTCCCCAGGGCACCTCTTTGAGACAGTGTGACCCCCTGGTGATCGGAGGCAGAAGCCTCTACCCTTTTACCCTCACGAGACCTTTGAGCACTCGAGCCAGACATCTACAACAGAAAAAAAAATTTACAATTTTCAGGCATCTACAGAAAACCCAGGCACGCGAGTTCAAGACAGAAGATTGAAAAAAGAAGGCAACAACAATGAAAGGCTTACAATAAAAAAACAAAAGAGAAGAATAGAAGACCCACTGCAGAAGAAAGCAGAAGATAACGAGCACAACAAACAAAGAAAAAGCAGCGGACCTAATCACACAGATGAGCGTGAAGCCTTGAAGATATCCTCCAGAGGCAAAGACTAACAAAAGATGAAGCACAACCCTGTTGTTTTTCCAAGAATGATCAGCAGAGAGAAATGAAGAATTTCTAAGGAGTTTACGAAGAATGAAGGAAAGAACACGGACAACTATATATATAGACAAAGAACTCGAACCGTTGGATCAACGCAGTAATAACTTGGAAACAGATCTACGGCCGTTATTCAACCTTAGGATATGGCGAGATACTGAAAATGTCACTGATCTAACACATGCATTTAATGCGCTGAGCAGGTGTGGCGGTTGACATGACTCAACCCACTTATTAAAAGAGTAACCGCCCTTAGACCTTGGAACCAGCAACTTCAAAAGGCGACTCACGGGCTTCTCCATGAAGCGAGCTAATGGCAACCCGTTGAAAATACAACCGAAGATATCAAGCTAGAAACTGGGGGGCTAATGTTGTGTGTTAAATTACACTAGGCCTAAACATGCCCATAATGCTAAAACCATTAGCGAAAGCCCAACGCACATAAAGGGCCAAAGAATCACTACAAATCGAAATGGGCTCTGACCTGACGTACAACGAAGGAAGAAGCTTTAGACAAACAACAAAGGAGTAAGTGTTGTACCTCGTTAAGCTAACCGCTCGCGGATGAGATGGCTCACAGTTCACTGGCCTAAACAAACCACAGCTTGCAGATGACACAGCCCGAAGCTTCAATTAAAGGAAGAATCTCGAGAATACAGAGATTGCATTTAAACAATTAAGCAGACTCCCAATCAATCTCAAATTCCTCACAATCAACTATTGTATTTAGATTAAACCACGTCCATTAAGGGATATAATTTCTCCTTTAAATCATGTAAACAAATTCCATGTAAAGCAGGATGATTCCTGCCCCTTCACGCTATAAAAGGAGCGGGATACCACTGTTACAAAGGTTACCAATTTTTTCAGAAAGCACTTACATAAGTGAGCTCCACAATACACCCAGCGAGCTCGACTTGAATATCAAGAACAGTGGATGTAGGCATTCCTTTAAGTCGAACCACTTTAAAATCTCTTGTGTCAATATTTTTATAAGTTTTATCCTTTAGTTTTTCCGTATCCACCAATTTACCACGTTGATCGAATTCGCACGTCAACAATAAGTATTTAATTTCGAATTTTATTTTATTATATATCAAGTTCTTATTGGACTATCCAAATAGGTAAAATTGTTCAAATGTAAGAAATTGAAGGGTAAAAGTGTTATTCTAAATAAATAATTTAATAAAAAGGGTAAAATGGTTAATTTATACTTTATGTCAGGTTTAACTGTCAAAATTTTAATCATAGGAACTAAATTGATTTATTTTGGAAAAGTTAGAGACCATGTAAGCTAAAAAAGTAAAAACATATCAAAAAAAAAAATATTTCTAAATAAGTTAGGAACCAAATTAATAATTGTCAAAGTTATTAAGTTGTCATTTAAGCAAAAATACGGTTTTACTGCAATATGATCAAATGTCAGAGTATTCTATTACAATTTGCCCCACCAAGTATTGTAGTTACCAAGATTATATGCTCTCGATCGATACAATAGTCAGTTTCTTCCGATCCCATGAACTCCAACATTATATCAACAAAGTCCTTGACTCTGTTCTTATCCTCGGAATGAACATGTTCATCAATGATCTTCCCTAAAAATCCATCAAACACCTTGGAAACAACCCTTCATCTTCTATGTGAGCCCCTGAAGATCAAGTGAAGCAATTTAAGGAATGTAATCACCCATGTTAATATCAAACAATTAATGTAATTATATTATTATGTAACCAAAACTTCTTATTACCAGCGAGCAGCAACACAAGGATCTCGGATATAAACCAAAAGCGCATTCACAGTGAAAGTGATAAATCAGCAACCTAATGCTAAGTCAATTCGTTAGCAACTATTGCGCCCTTGAATTTCTAAAATGAGCCAATATTTTTCTCAGGGTCAGAATTTGAAACAAATTAATTGCTTTTGTCCATTATTCTTATACTTACAGTATTCACCTTTCTCAGCAAACTAAAAACTTGAATAGGATAATATCCACACAAAAAAAAAAAAAAAACCAATGGGATGCAAAGGCCCACACGAAAAATCGTATTAAGGGACATGAAAATTATATATGAATAAATACACATATCACAAATGGTGATGTGAGTAAGACATGCGTGCTTGTATGTGGGCTTCACTTCTCCTTTTATGGCCGTGAGATCTAGCAGCAACTATGCAAGGTCAATAGATATAAGGGAAATTTTCATTTTGGTTCTCAGCTGATTAGTTTTTTTTATTCTTTTAACAATATTTGCATTTTAAGTTTCTATAGTCCCTAAATTATTAAAAATGTATTAATTTAGTTATTTTGACTTAATTTTTAATGGTCAAACCAAACAGTGAGTGATATTTAATTATTTTATCAATAAAATATTGATATTAAAAAACTTATTTACCTTTCAACTCGATAAAAAATTATAAGTTTACCTACCATATAATTTTATCTTTTCAATAAAATAATTTTTTAAAAAATCCTTAACAATACTATAAAATTATAAAAAATAAAAATAAAAATAAAATATTTAACCAGTAAAACATCAAAATATAAAAAAAAATTAACATTTAAAAATTTTAATTATAATTAAACAACACAAATAATTTTTTTTAAAAGAATATAAAATTAAAATGATTTATTTTTAAATTATTTTAAAATATATTATTTTCAAACATTTATTTTATTTATTTTTTAATATTATTTTATTAATTTTTCTTTTATATTATTTATTTATTAAAGATTTTATTTATTCAATTACACATGTCAAAAGATAAGAGGAACATGTGTCAAAATATAATATATTAACATATCTTAAGACTAAAATACCCCTCACACCGTTAAATTTAACTAACATAAACTTAATGGAGAGACTAAATTGATGGATTTCTAATAATTTAGGAGCCACAGGAATCAAAAACACAAACATTTTTACAAAATAATGAAAAACTAATCATTTAGGAACTAAAATTAAATTTCCCCTATATATATATATATATATATATATATATATATATATATATATATATATATATATGGATAAATGGGGTCATTTGGCTTGGCTTTAAGGATAGTCAAAGCCAAAAATTTTTTTAAATGAAAATAAAAATCTTAAAGGCTTGACTATATTCAAATTAAATCTATGTTAATTTATTTTGTTATTTTACTCTATGCCCTCCATCTCTATCTTATTTATCATCTTCTTCATTCTTCTTGTTGAATTCCTAACCCTTACCTAAAGATTGGAGACAGAATAATTTTACATAAAAAAATGCACTACAGAAATATATCTGGACATAATACTGGCATATGTGTAAGTTGCAAATACAAGCTTAGGACAAGTCTATAACTATAAGTACTATAAATAACATTAAAAGAAAAAAAAAAGAATACTAAATAGATTATAATAAACTGAGTCATGTATTTAAATTGCAGTAGTTTAAAGAAACATATTAAAATAAAAAAATTAGAAAAATAAACATTAATTATCAACGTAACCAAACACAGCTTTTCTTCAAAAAAAAATAAAATTAAATAATTAAACACAATGAGTTTGATAAATGAGTTCTACAAAATATATATAGTTTTAGACTTCATGGTTGATTGTGATATCTCTTTCTAGCATATCCGCTTGTGTGTGACGAATGGGTCTGTAGATGGTTGATACAGGATAGTAGTAGCACATATTGAGAAAACTAAGAATCAACAAACGCAAATAGTACTTGTCCAGACGACTCTCATTCATGGTGGTAGAAAAAAGTTGTATGTTTGCATTGACATATAATATGCCAAGGAAGTTTCCAATTCCATCGATGACAAATCCATTAATTGCCGATGCATAGATCTTCAGTGATTTAGGAAGCTCATCAATCATGAATTCTTCTAGTCCATCTGTACCAGAACCTTGCATGAGACCTAGAAGGCAGTACTGTGGCGCCAACCAGAAGATGTTCATACTTGAGATTTCCTTATCTGGGTTGCTTCTTTTACGATCAACAATCTGTAACCTATGAACCTTAACCAGCCATGCAACCACACAGAAAATTGTACATAGCACCATTCCGGACCAAATTCTAATGATTTTACCTAGTTTCAGCTGAGCTTTCGAAGCCCTTTTTTTTGAGGTCAAGAACTTGTTAAAAAGAAAGGAAATTGTGGCTTGTGAGATGGGTTTAACAAATATAACTATGTAAAAGGTAAAATCTGTTGAATCCAAGTTCTTTACCTGCTCACTAGAAAAGGTGTCTCCTGTTGATGCTGCCAAACCAATCACAAGGAAGGTAGTCCACATAGGAATCATTTTTAAAAGAGTTTTTGATTCCTCGACCTGTGTCACATTGCAAAGACGGCTTGCCCGTTCTTGCTGTTCTGGACGAAGATTGGAGGATTCAATAATGACACCTTTGTCCATCCTTCTGCCATATATTGAAGTTGCATGCTATACAAATTAATGTTAAAATGATGGACAAAATTCATAAATAGCCTTTAATAAAAGGTAATTATTATATTTAGCCGTTTGTAATAAGTTAATTGTTTTTGTTAAATTTTACACATTTTGAATAAAAATATCCCATTATCATGTGGATCACTTGTCCTAAGTTTTTGCCAAAACAATGCAAAACATTTTGTGCATTCTTTATGCTAAAACATAAAGATAGAGAGAGAAAGTGATAGAAAGAGGAGAAAGAAGATAGATCTCAAGATAGAGAGAGAATGAGCAAAATGAAAAGAGAGAGAAAGTTGGAAGTTAGAGAGAGATTTGGAAGAGAGAGCAAGTAAGTTAAAAGTTAAAGAGTGAAAGTTACTAAGACAATGAGAAGAGAGAAAGTTAGAAGTTAGAGACAGAACGTTACTAAGAAAATTGGAAGAGAGAGAAAGTCATTGGTGAAGAACGAAACTCAATTCCGATTTTCAGTAATTTTACATGCTAAAATTTATAAGCTAAATTTTACAATCTGAAATTTTACCTACTGAACAAACTAAATTTTACACTATGAACAAACGATTTTTACACGCTAGTCATAAATAAATTTTATACTCTAGTTATGAATGAAAATTTAAACGCTAGTTATAAATGTAATTTTACATGTCAAATATAAATGACATTTTATACGTCAGTCATAAATGACGTTTTACACCTCAATATATATAAATTTTTTGGGAATTAAAACAAAATGCATTCGTTAGTTTCTCTCTCTAACTTCTAACTTTCTCTCTTCCAATTATCTTTATAACTTTTTTTTTTCTAATTAGTAAAGTGTTATGTACCAATACGCTATTTTCTCACCCTATAAATATTAAATAATGATATACTATAACAAAACTAAAATGCTTTGGTACAAAAATAAAGAAAAATGCACAGAGAAAATTAGGAAAATTGAGAAGAGAGAAAAACCTAATGGAAAGAGAGAAGAAAGTGAAACCTAATGGGATGGAGTAAGTAACAATATAAGAGGGATATCTTAGTCACATCATTATTAAAGTTGATAAAAATAAAAAAGTTATTGGATACGGATAAATTTAAACTCTCCATAATTTAAAGGCTAAAAAGCGGAATTTCCCCTAAAGGATTTTTACATGTTAGTTTTAACTTGATTAATTAAAGGGTCATACTCATGTTCGAGTTGACATAAACACACATGCATGAAGTGTCATTATTATCAGTATAATTGCTTTTATGTGAGACAGGTCAACTGAGGAAATTCCTGAAAGAGGGAGAGGAATAGTTACATACCTGAGTTTTTTGAGTCGAGGCGTTAATTGTGTTTGGTATCCATCAAATTCTTTACTGTGATAAAAAGGAATACCAGATAAGAATAAGATGAAAGTGCCTGCCAACAGCGACGTTGAGGAGAGGAATATGATTTCCCATGAATAATTGGATATTACGAATGTAGCAACTACACTACCAACCCAGGCAACAATCCACCACACTCTTTTTCGAGCCTTTATTCGAGCATCTGCTCGATCATCTGCTGCATCCTCTACTCAATCCTCCACTTGTTCCAATGCTTGATCCTCCACGTGAGCCTCCGGTCGATCCTCCACTCCATCCTTATCTGTGTTAGTATTCGGTTTATGCTCTCTTAATTGATCCATAAGAAATTCATGTAGAAGAGGACGCAATCCAGCTTCACCTACTGCTAATAGCAGTATTCCAGTTATGTACAATATGTCATAGTTTCCCCATAAACTTAAATTAAGAAAAAATAGAAGCAATCCCTGCAACAAAATTGTTGGTTTACTCTTGTTAATGTTCGGTTTACAATCTTACATTGCACATTTATTTAATATGATAAAATATCTAACCGGCCAGCTAAACCTTATTCTATGTACACATACCAGCTGAACCTTATTATGACCTTCTATGTATACACACAAGGTTTAAGGTGCGGGATTTGCACAAAAACACATGTAAAATTTTAAATTATCGCATTCAACAATCAGTTTTATAATTGTATAAAATTTACGCAATGCCCCAACTAAACCTTATTATGACCTCTATGTAGACACACACAAGGTTTCATGTGCGGGATTTGCACAAAAACACATGCAAGATTTTAAATTATTGTGTTCAACAATCAGTTTTATAATTATATAAAATTTATTGTCCGATGCAATTATTAATCTAATATCTCTCGTACGAAAAAAATATATTGGATCCTGCACCTAATAATCGGTAAATCCAAATCATAAAAACCTAATAATTGTATGTAAATATGTTTTATTTGATTTATATATATACATGTTTTATTTTATTTCTTTGTGTTAATATAGCAACATTGGCATCTTTGGCATGCAGCAAAGAGCCTCATGTAGCAGCTGATGTTGTAGGTGGCATCAGCAGGAGCAAGGTCTCTCATGATTCAATGAGACTTCGTCCACTTGGCCAAACTAACATAATACAATCAGATTATGGTTAGTTTGGAAAAGCTGACGTGGCAAGGAAGGTTGTTACAATTTATGTTTTCAGGCTAGCATGGACAAGTCTGCACAGCTAGCATGCACAGCCCCTCTGATCAGCCTTCCCTTCTAGTGTGTGTGTATATATATATATATATATATATATATATATATATATATATATATAAATTTATACCATTCTTTGTAAAGTAATTATTCTTCATTAATGGAGTTAACGTGTGAGCCAAGTTTACAACTTGATCAAATACTCCATCATTTTCATTAAAATCTCTAGTTTTACACTTTGTGTTGAAGTATAAACTTGTTTTAGGCCCAAACTATTTGAAGGCCCGAACTATTATGGGAGCCCAAACCTAAGCCCAAATAAATAAGGTCCAAGTCCATAAATAAGGTCCAAGCCCTTTATCTAGAATTCTCTAGGGTTTGGTAATTAGGCATAAAAATCATGTGGTCAATTGGAAGAATGTGGAAGGATGTAGAAGGATGAGGTGTATGGTTATTATAATTTTGGATTAGTTTATTTGTGTGGTTTAAAATGATTTGTAAGTAGTATAAATACCCCCTCCCCATTTTGGTTTAGGCATCAAGAAGAAGCAAAGCTTCTAAGTGAGTGAAGAAGAAGTAAAGAGTGAGTGAGTTCTTGAGTGAGAGTGTTCTTGTAATATTTGTTTTGAGTTTAATAAAAGTTTTTTGAGTGTTTTATTTCCAACAAAGTGGTATCAGAGCCTGGTTGGAAGGTGTGCACTATAGCATATCCAAATTTAAGTTCTCGACGAGACGAAGCCGACGCCGCAAAAATCGCCCCGATCGGAGTTCAAACGAGCCACCACGGGCTGCCGGAAGTTTGCTGCCAGAGAGTGAGTTAACTCACCGAGTCCAAGCCGAGTCCAAGCCGAGTCTGCCGAGTTGGAAGTGAGTCCAGCCAAGTTGACCGAGCCACTAAGCTTGTTGACCGAGCCGCTGAGCCATTGACTGTTGACCAGGTTAGGTTGACCGTTGACTTTGACTTTGACAAAAAAATCGATTTTCTGTCTGAGTTCATCTTAAGGTTTTTCGACGTTCTGAGTTCATCCGTGTAGTCAGAATTTCAAAATTCTCACCATATTGAGAGTTATGGCTAATGGTATGGCGTCGTTTCAAGTTCCAACACTCAAGAACGAAAACTATGATAATTGGAGTATCAAGATGAAGGCTCTCCTTGGAGCACACGATGTCTGGGAGGTCGTAGAGAAAGGTTACTCCGAACCAGAAGATGAGTCTACTCTATCCCAAACTCAAAAGGATAGCTTAAAAGACTCAAGGAAGCGAGACAAGAAGGCTCTCTATCTCATCTATCAAGCCTTAGATGATGATGGTTTTGAGAAGATTTCGAGTGCAAGCTCCGCTAAGCAAGCGTGGGAGAAGTTGCAAATCTCTTACAAAGGAGTCGAAAAGGTAAAGAAGGTCCGTCTCCAAACATTAAGAGGTGAATTTGAATCCTTACACATGAAAGCATCTGAATCTATTTCAGATTATTTCTCAAGAGTAGCAGCCGTTTCTAATCAATTAAAAAGAAACGGTGAAAAGTTAGAAGATGTGAGAATAATAGAGAAGATACTCCGTTCATTGGATCCCAAATTTGAGCACATTGTTGTGACGATAGAAGAAACTAAAGACCTGGAAGAAATGATGATCGAGCAACTCCAAGGATCATTGCAAGCATATGAAGAAAAACATAAAAGGAAGCAAGGGATTAACGAGCAACTCCTCAAGATGCAATTGAAGGAAAAGGAAGAAAGTCAAGGCCACGAGAGAAGCCAGCGTGGTCGAGGTAGAGGCCGAGGCCGAGGACGAGGTAGAGGCCGTGGCCATGGACGAGGTTGGAATTCCAACAGCAGCAACCTCAACAACTACGAGAAAGGAGAAAGCTCAACAAGAGGCCGTGGGAGAGGCAATTCAAACTCGAGGTACGATAAATCTCAAGTTCAATGTTATAATTGTCAGAAATTTGGGCATTATGCTTCGGAATGTAGAGCTCCCAGCAGTAAGGTTGATGAAAGGTCCAATTATGTGGAAGTAAAAACCGAAGAGAATGAGACAGTGCTACTAACTTGTAGAGACAATGATGGAGACCAAGAAAATGCTTGGTACCTCGACACTGGCGCAAGCAATCACATGTGTGGAAGAAGAAGTATGTTCGTAGAGCTAGATGAATCAGTGGCTGGTAATGTCTCATTTGGAGATGATTCAAAAATATCAGTGAAAGGAAAATGTAACATCCTTATCCGCACTAAAAATGGTAGTCATCAATTAATCTCTAATGTCTACTATGTGCCCAACATGACATGCAACATCCTGAGTATGGGTCAACTCTTAGAAAAAGGCTATGATATTCATATGAAGGATTGTAGTCTTTTTATAAGAGATGGCAAAGGAAATCTAATAGCCAAAGTAAAAATGTCAAAGAATAGATTATTTTCTTTGAACATTCAAAACGATGTTGCAAAGTGTCTGAAAACCTGCTACAAAGATGCATCTTGGTTATGGCACCTTCGATTTGGGCATCTCAATTTTGGAAGCTTGGAGCTACTATCTAATAAGGAAATGGTGAGAGGACTACCATGCATCAATCATCCTGACCAACTTTGTGAAGGATGTTTACTCGGGAAGCAATTTAGAAATAGCTTTCCAAAAGAGTCAGACTCAAGAGCCAAGAAGCCACTCGAGCTAGTCCATACCGATGTGTGTGGTCCGATCAAGCCAAGCTCTCTCGGTAACAGTAATTATTTCCTTCTCTTCATTGATGATTTTTCAAGAAAAACATGAGTTTATTTCTTGAAGCAGAAATCAGAAGTCTTTGGAGTATTCAAAAAGTTCAAAGCAGCTGTGGAAAAAGCGAGTGGCCATAAGATCAAGGCACTGAGATCTGATAGAGGAGGAGAATTCACATCCAAGGAATTCCTGGAGTTTTGTGAAGCGAATGGAATTAGACGTCCTCTAACTGTTCCCAGATCCCCCCAACAAAATGGAGTTGCAGAAAGGAAGAACAGAACAATCCTGGATTTGGCGCGAAGCATGCTCAAAAGCAAGAGATTGCCTAAGGAGTTTTGGGCGGAAGCAGTGGCGTGTGCAGTGTATTTGTCCAATCGTTCTCCAACAAGAAGTGTGTGGGGAAAGACACCTCAAGAAGCATGGAATGGTAGAAAGCCCGGCATCTCCCACCTAAGAGTTTTTGGAAGCATAGCACATGTTCATGTACCAGATAAGAGAAGAACCAAGCTTGACGATAGAAGTGAGAGTTTCATCTTCATCGGCTATCCCGCTTATTCGAAAGGTTACAAGCTATACAACCCAAATAACAAAAAGTTTGTGATCAGCCGAGATGTGATATTTAATGAAGAAGGAGAATGGGATTTTGGATCGCATGTAGACAACTTCAACTTCACTCCACAATTTGAAGAAACAGAGCAGATGCCAGTGGAGCAACTAGAAGAACCTCAACAAGAACCCACTACACTACCAGCATCACCAGCTTCAACAAATAATGGAAATTCACCACCATCATTTTTACAAGAAAGAGCAATGGAGCGAACAAGAGGTCTTCAAGATTTATACGAGGTAACTGAGAGATCTGATAATCTTACTCTTTTTTGCCTCTTTGCTGATTGTGAACCAGTGAGTTTTGAAGAAGCTGCTCAAGAAAAAAAGTGGAGAGAAGCGATGGATGAGGAAATCAAGGCCATTGAGAACAACAACACTTGGGAACTTGTTCCACTTCCAAAAGGACACAAGGCAATTGGTGTCAAATGGGTGTACAAAACAAAGCGAAATTCTAAGGGAGAGATTGAAAGACACAAGGCAAGGCTAGTTGCGAAGGGCTACAGTCAAAGAGCTGGAATAGATTATGATGAGGTATTTGCTCCAGTTGCTAGATTAGAAACTATAAGACTAATCATTTCTATGGCAGCGCAAAACAAGTGGAAGATACATCAGATGGATGTAAAGTCTGCCTTCCTAAATGGAGTTATTGAAGAAGAAGTCTACATACAGCAACCACCGGGTTATGAAGTTAAAGGCCAAGAAGACAAAGTTCTGAAGCTGAGAAGAGCTTTATATGGGTTAAAGCAAGCACCAAGGGCATGGAATAGCAGAATTGACAAGTATTTCCAACAAAATGGCTTCACCAAATGTCCCTACGAGCATGCCCTATACATCAAGATCATGAATGGGGATATTCTGGTAGTATGCTTGTACGTGGATGATTTGATTTTCACTGGCAATAACCTAAGCCTGATTGAAGAGTTCAAGAAAGCAATGGCTAAGGAATTTGAGATGACTGACATCGGATTAATGGCGTACTATCTTGGTATTGA
This sequence comes from Xanthoceras sorbifolium, assembly GCA_003430845.1. Taxonomy (NCBI): domain Eukaryota; kingdom Viridiplantae; phylum Streptophyta; class Magnoliopsida; order Sapindales; family Sapindaceae; genus Xanthoceras; species Xanthoceras sorbifolium. The sequence goes on along the minus strand of CM010616.1, from coordinate 8,081,812 downwards.
AGTCAAGCAAAAGGAAGAAGGCATCTTTATCTCCCAAGAAAATTATGCAAAGGAGATACTCAAGAAGTTCAAGATGAATGATTGTAAGCCGATAAACACTCCAGCAGAATGCGGAATCAAACTATCGAAGCATGGTGAAGGTGAAAGTATAGATCCAACATTCTTCAAGAGTTTAGTTGGAAGCTTACGCTATTTGACGTGCACAAGGCCAGATATTCTTTATGCTGTTGGACTTGTGAGTCGATACATGGAGAATCCAACAACCACCCATTTCAAAGTCGCTAAGCGAATCCTCCGTTATATCAAAGGTACAATTGATTTTGGTTTGTTTTATTCAGTTTCTAATGATTACAAGCTTGTGGGATATAGCGATAGCGATTGGGGTGGAGACATAGATGACAGGAAGAGCACCAGTGGGTTCGTGTTCTTCATGGGAAACACAGCTTTCACATGGATGTCAAAGAAGCAACCGATTGTCACCTTATCTACTTGTGAAGCTGAATATGTAGCTGCTACTTCAAGCGTCTGTCATGTAATATGGCTCAGAAATTTGCTGAAGGAATTGGGTTTGCCACAAGAAGAGCCAACTGAGATTTGTGTCGACAACAAGTCAGCCATTGCCTTAGCAAAGAATCCAGTGTTCCATGATCGAAGCAAGCATATTGATACTCGTTACCACTACATAAGGGAGTGCATAGCAAAAAGGGATGTGCAAATGGAGTACGTGAAGTCCAAAGATCAAATTGCAGATATTTTCATCAAGCCACTCAGGTTTGAAGATTTTTCGAGATTAAGAAGTTTGCTTGGCATGGTAAAACAAGTTTAAAGGGGGGTGTTGAAGTATAAACTTGTTTTAGGCCCAAACTATTTGAAGGCCCGAACTATTATGGGAGCCCAAACCTAAGCCCAAATAAATAAGGTCCAAGTCCATAAATAAGGTTCAAGTCCATAAATAAGGTCCAAGCCCTTTATCTAGAATTCTCTAGGGTTTGGTAATTAGGCATAAAAATCATGTGGTCAATTGGAAGAATGTGGAAGGATGTAGAAGGATGAGGTGTATGGTTATTATAATTTTGGATTAGTTTATTTGTGTGGTTTAAAATGATTTGTACGTAGTATAAATACCCCCTCCCCATTTTGGTTTAGGCATCAAGAAGAAGCAAAGCTTCTAAGTGAGTGAAGAAGAAGTAAAGAGTGAGTGAGTTCTTGAGTGAGAGTGTTCTTGTAATATTTGTTTTGAGTTTAATAAAAGTTTTTTGAGTGTTTTATTTCCAACACTTTGCACCATACACTGAATTATGTGTGATGTTTTGTGATTAAAACTAAGAAAATTAAATTTAAGGTTAATTGCACTAACTTCCTCTTAATTCCTCTTAATTTAGTGATACGAGCAAAATTTTAAACAAATGTCTAAAATTAGCACAAACATGTAAACTTATTGATCAAAGGGTAGTTTAGTCTTTTTGGTTATCAGACAAAATAAATAATTCTATATTGACCCTAAAAAATTGTATAATTATATATATCCAACTAAAATATATATTATAAGCTAACCACATAAGTTACTATAATTTTAATTCTACCTTAAATTAAAATTATGTGCAAAATTAAATTATTTTTACTTTCTTTTTATAAACAATACATTAATTTTTTAATTTAAAAAATAAACACATTACAAAAAAATTAAAAGTTAAAATAAAAAATATATATAACAGACTAATTTTTTTATTCTGATGCCCAAAAAAAAATATATTTATTTTTTATTTAGAAAAAATACATTTAAAAAATTAAAGTTCAAAAAAGTCCATCATATAATTTTAGATTTTTTTTGTAGTTTTTTTACAGTAGATCTTGAATTGTTTTTCCTTTGTTTTTTTGCATGTGTAGTTTTTTTTTTTTTTTTAATGTTTTATATTGGTTGGATATGATGAAAATGGATGAGTTGGTGATGAAGATGAAGTTGATAGTGATGACGATGATGAGAGAATTTTAAATTTTCTTTGTGTTTTTTTTTCTTCTGATTTTTCTTGTGGTCCTTTTAAAGATATTTTTTATTGGTTGATTGTGATGGAAATATAATTAAGGAAGAAATATATGACTTTGATTTTTTCTTTTTCTTTTTTGTGTTTTTTGTTTTTATATATATTTTGTATTGGTTCGATGTGATGAAAATAAATGAGTTGGTGATGCTGTTGGAGATGAAGATGAAGTTGATAGTTATGATGAGCTTTATTTTTTTATTTTTTGAATGTGTTTATTTTTTAAATAAAAAATAAATGTAATTATTTTTTTGACTGAATTAATCTGTTATATATTCTTTTATTTTAGCTTTTAATTTTTTTTATAATGTGTTTATTTTTAAAATTTAAAAAAATAAATGTAATTCTTTATAAAATGAAACAAAATAATTTAATTATATACATAATTGTAATTTGAGGTAAAATTAAAATTATAATTACTTATGTGGTTAGTTTGTAATATATCTTTTAGGTGGATATATAATTATACAATATTTTTGTGTTAATATAGAATTAGTTATTTTGTTTGATAACTAAAAAGACCAAACTACTCTTAGGGTCAATAGGTTGACTTGAAAGGTAGGAAATGTTTGTGCTAGGTTTAGCTCACGGAAAGTTAGTGCAATTAATCCTTAAATTTATAATAAAAATACCCTTTTTGTGTTTAACATGTTTTGCATATATAATAAAAATCATTTGAATTACTTACTAATAGGGATTGTTATCGGTCACTAGTTTATTTTTCATTACGAATAAGAGGGATAAACCTAGAGATAACATAAACTTATTTACTGATTAAAAAAATATCATCACACTCTAACTTTTATGATAATATATATATAATAAAGTCATAGAAGTTTATTTAACCGAAATTTGTTCTTAGAAATGTTTTTAATGGAATCTCATTTACCAAATTCCGACCTATTCGACCTTTATGCATTATTTATCCAACATATAGTTACAACGCATCTTAGGGTTCTAGAATTGCAAAAGATATAGGTAGGCTGTAGAAACATTTAATGGGAAATTTAATTATTAGATTTAAACTAAAAAAATATGTACTTACAGCGATGGTGGATAAAACTGAATAAGTGAGGATTTTGAAATGACTGAAGAAGGCATCTGGTAAGTCACAACTATCTCAAGTGAAGCTGTTAATGCCTCCAAAATATTCACGAATCACCTTGTAGCCGAACACCAGGACTACAAAATTCAAATAGCTAACTATGCTCAGACAAACGTTGCATTAATTATAAACATTTAATCAATATATATATATATATTGTAAAATCCTTCCTTCTGCATGAGGAAAGTTAACTAAAGTTGGATTTGTTGAAATTTGGAAGTTAAAGAAGAAGAAGAAGAGAACACAATTGACACCACTATCCAATTATATGACTCAAACTCCAAAAACTTATTTTTATGGAGATAGAGGTTTAGTTACGACAAGACTATGCCTTGGACTGCCATACCATATGTAACCAAAATTATAGCAACGTTTTTCTTATTTTATTATACATGCAGTAACGTATCTTAGTAATAGATCAAATAGATAACGGTTAAAACTCCCAATGCGTACAGACAAAGGAGAGAGAGCATTTTAGCTCTTATAAGGGTAATGGCTAGAAATGTTACCTGAGGCAAACGCCGCGGCTCTGCACCAACAAATGTTATATTCTGCCCAGGACTTGAACCAGGACTTGAACCGCTTACAAACCCTCATGTCGGTATGTCAATGGTTGGAAATTAAAGGAGATCGATGATTTAAATACAGTACAGATTCTATAGAATGTTTCTTGCTTATATAAATAATGTTTATATTTATGTTCCAAATGTAAAAGTAAAGGTCATATTCTTTATTCGGCTTATACACCAATATTAACTTTTGGACTTAGAATCGGTAGGTTACTTGGCTTTAATATCAAAACGTGATTCTTGGATTTATCATGTCATTATTCAAATACAAAATCAAATATATATCCATAATATTCTGGTTTTAGTAAGAAGGAATATTTTATTCCAATAAATAAAAGAACTTTTTTTTTTCCTATATGACGCCTCATTTGAAATCAATTGTTTTTATTTTATGATAAAAATCAATCTTGATTATGAGTTCAAAAAGCGTGTAGACCATGAGACAACAAAGAAAATATTTGAATAGTGTTTTCTTCTTTTTAACTAGTAATGATGAGAATGTGAAAATATTTTTAAGTTTGTTTATTATTGAAGAGATGAGGAAAAAACATAATTAAAACTAAAGAGAAAGGAAATATGAGATTTGGCATTATGTTACTACTTTCTTTGTTTCCAATCTTTTTATAAAACTCCTCTTAATTTCCAAAAATAAAAAATAATAAAAATAAAGCAGAAAGAGATGAGACAGATACTTCTGTGCAAAATTTTTACAAACACTGCATCTACTCTAACCATTAAAAAGTCTTTAATCTAAGGGTCACAATCTTGTGTAAGATTTTGTATATTTTATAAATATTACAGGTATCATAGGATTCCTATCCCACTCTCTTTTTTTTTTTTTTTTTTAGAACGATTCTTACCCCGCTAACTTACTCTAGGAATCTATACGATTTATCTAAAGAGAGATTTTTTTTTTTGATGGAATAAAGAGAGTTTTTTTTTTTATAAACTAGGGCAAAACTATATATCTGATTTAAAAAATAAGTGTTTTTTTTTCTTTGCACCCCAATATCCACTCACTAAATCTAATGTCAACAAATTTTAAATCTAAATCTCTCATATAATTGTGGAAGACTTTACACTAACGAATTTACTAGCACCTGCAAAATTTTGAGAAGAAGTTAAATGTGTTATAACAACCAACTGCATACAAAATAAGATATCTAACATATGTAATCAGGTGTTTAGCTGCCACAATGGATTGGATACAAAATAGGAATATTATTAAAAAAATTTCTATAATTTAGTGTATTTGTTAAAATTTCCCCTATAGTTTTATTTATGACTAAAATCTTTCCCATAATTTTATTTTATAGCCAATTACCTCATACCGTCAGTTTTAATTATCAAAATAAAAATACACCGTTAACTTTTCTGTTGGGAATATTATTAAAATCTTCCTCTACTTTAATGTATTAGTCGAAAATAAAATTAATGGGATATTTAGACTAATACACCAAATTATAGGGGGATTTTAATAATATCCTTATAAAATAAGATAGAGCAAAATTGATAAAAAATTAGCACTAAAATAAACTTATTTTGTGAGATTAACACTAAATTACTAAATGTTTGAGAAATAGCACAATTTTTAATAGAAATCTGATTTACCCTTGTAAACTGTAAAGTTATTTTTGTCTCATTCAAACTCATTTGTGTTGGTTGAGTTCTCAAAGTTATTTTTCTTCTCTCTCATTCAAAAGTTCTTTACTTTAAACTAATACTCCTCTCTATTCAAGTTTCTCACCAATCTTTCTTTATATTTCATTGAGAAATAATTTTTTTTTTTTTTTTTTACAAATTTTGCTTTAGTGCAATGATCAATTTTTTTTTAATTTTTTTTTTTGGCGAAGTGAAGTGAGATCACTTGGCCTAATTCACGACCAAGTGTCACTTATTTAGATCACAGTCTATTTAGATCAGGCCCCGTGATCTTTTTTTTTTTTTTTAAGAAAAAAGATCGTGATCAAAATAAAATGCTTTTACTTTGGTGAGAAGATAAAATAATTTGGTAGCTTTTTGTGAAAAGTGACTCTGATGTATTTTGTTTTTTTATTTTGTCAACTTTTACCTTTTACTTTTTAAATTACTTTTTATAAAAAAATTGTTTGTTTGGTTTCACTAAAAGAAAATTTAATATCTATCACAGACTATCCACTACATGTATCAGGGGCCCCTTTTTGTTTCATGTATCCATTGCGGGCTTTTAAAGGCTCGTATTGGATAGTAATTTAACCATAACAGGCAGTTTAGGTCTGTAGTAAATTACGAAATCTACTACAGGCCCAAGACTAGCCCGTAGTGGATATGAAATTATCCACTACGGGCAACTTGGGCCCGTAGTTGATGATAATATCCATTACGGGATAATGTTTTTTCCCACCCACTTCCCATCAGGTTTCATTTTGGAACCCGAACCCTAACCCAAAACCAATTTTTTTTCTCTCGCCGCACCACTAGAGTACTCCCATCCCCTCCCTTGCGCGTACAGCCCACTGCCCCCTCGCGCCCATCGCCCATCGCCCGTTGCGCTCACTGCCAATCACCTCTCCCGCACACCGCCCCTCGCGCACTGCCCTCTCCTCTCTCACCGGCGTTGCTGCACCTCTCCTCTCTTATCCGCCGCCCTTGCGACCGCTTCACGTACCCCCACTACCGACCTTGTGGACCACTGCTCGTCCTCTTCCGCACCAGTGCCGGCCTTGTGCCACTCGTCGGCCGCTGTTTGCCGAGCACCACTGCTCGTCACTCGTCCACCGTCCCTCACCGTCAGTTCCTCACCTAGTACGGTAAGTGTCTTTTCTGGTGTGTTATGTTAATTTATGGTTTCTTGTTTATATTCAGTAAACTTGCAATTTATTATGAGGAAAAATTGAAAAACAAATCACAGCTTGGTTTATTTTAAGTCCATTTTGGATTTATACCTACAAGTTAGCATTAATTAATAGTCATTTTTATAATAAAAAAAACTCTCAAGATGCACATTATTGGGAGTGACTTAATGGTGGTTAAAGGGGAGAGTGATAATGAAACAGTTTTGAAGCAATTTATATTAATTGCACTTTGAACAAGATGCACATTATGTCTTGCTCTGCTTCTTCACGGGTTTATATGCTTGCACTGTAAATTGTCGCTTAATTCAAATAGTTTCGACACAGATTTCTGTCATTTTAGTGTTTCTTCAGTATTTCCACTTAACTAGTGAGTGAAAAATGTTGGGCTCCCATACTTTATAGCCAGAGCTCATCTTATTGGGGAATGAATTTTTTCAATTAAGTTAAACAGAAGATGAAAACTTGTTTTGGGTTATAATTCATCATTACAAGTAGTGCCAACTACATATCCATTAGAGCACTATAATTGTTATCCAGAGTATGTGGTTTTGTATATTTATTTGAAGCTTTTGCGTTGATGTTTATTGTTATTGGTTCGTTTGAATTGAGAACTGGAATTTAATTTTATACTGTTTTTTGTTTTTCTTGTTAAAGTTGAAGTTTTCAAGAAAATGGTTTGAGATTATTCATGTGTTTACTTGCTTGGATGTTGTTGTCTGCATAATTTGTTAAAATTACTTGCTTACTTAAGATCTATAATATTATAAATAGGTTTTAATGAGTTTTATATTTTCTTAGTAGTGCTCTCAACTTATTGTTAATGCACTTTTTTCTGTTTTCAAGAGAGCAAGAAGCAGCTTCTTAGTGATTTTCAGACAAGCTTTGGCGATTCCCAGGCAAATCTTCTCTATTTGTTCTTTGATTTAAAAGGTGAGGTTTAGTGGGTTTATTGTGTGTTGAGTTTGTGCAGGTTATGTTCGACTAATAGGAAGATATACCAAAGTTGGAAGAATGGAGTTAAAAAGAGCATATTTAACTAGTAAGTACGGCGATCTGAGTCTCGTGACCAAAGATCACTAAGCTGGATCGCAAAGATGAAGGTGCATTTTGGCCAGAGAGTGACACGTCCAGAAAATGGATTTCTACTCCTAAGTGCAGGAGTGTCGAAGTAATAAATTAACCCGGTGAGACCGGGGTCGATCCACGAGGAAGAAGATTTAGATCCTGCAAAAACCAACAAAAATCTACAGGGAAAATATAATAGGAAAGAAAATATTATGAAATGAAGATAGGTATAATGGTGAAACAAATTAAATTAAAATATGCTAAGGTTAGAGGTTCCACTCTTGGTATATGGTTTAAGTTATATTTAACTCCTTTTTATCACTCAATTGGAATCCACACACAAAGGAGGTTCCAATCGGAAATTATCCCATTTAAGTTATTTACATATTTATCAAGTTATATTTCTTTTTTTTTAGTTATATTACAATGGATACTCTACACTTCTTATGTTAAATGGGTTCAAGTACTTATTGTGCCAATCAACTACCATAAATCAAGATTCCTTTGCCAGATGCAGGTATAACCATGCAGTTCTAGACGGATTCAAGTATTTATGGTGTTGTTTGTCTACAATGAATCAAGAATCCTTGGTCAGAGGTGCAGGTATAACCATGCGGTTCTAGACGGATTCAAGTATTCATTGTGCCAAGAATTGTCTACAATAAGTTAAGATCCCCACTTCACATAAGAGTAAGAAATGAAAATTCAATTCAATAAGAAAAGTAATATAAAGCATGTAGATAAATTTACACAAATGAATATAAACTTTAAGACCATGTTAAGAGTTAAATAAATCTTTATTCACATACCAAGAGCTTCACCCTTCACCTTAGCAAAAAAATAATTTAGCTATTCATGATAGAAGAAAGAAAACAAGTAGAAGAAATAAAATGAGCAAGAGAGAAATTAGGTTATCATAAAAGTTCAACAATACAACAATGTAAGGTGAACTTGGCAAGGAACCCAAGCTGCTCTCAAGCTTTTACAAGGCCTCTATTTATAGAAACATTGAGAGGCAAACAAGTCAAAAATGGTATGAATAAATTAATGCAAGTTGATTGAATTTGGTAAGGTAAAGTTGTCAACTTTGGTGTCTTCCACACATGCACCGACTTGGCCACCGAATTAGGCACCGTTCCTTTGATAATTGGATCTCGTGATAAACATCAAAGTTGTAGATAATTCTCTTATCTTTCTAAAATGATAAGACTCATAATATGTAGAATTTTCTGGAGAAAGTTATGGCCCAAAGAGTGAAGACTGCCCAATTGACGCGGCCATGCAAACCAGCCCAAGATAATCCAATATTTGTCTTCAAAGGAGTCCAAATCTGATAAGAGTTTACAAACCAAACTTATAGGGCTATGCGTTATCTTTCCAACACTATCAAAAACGTAGTGATTGGATATTTGAGTGTAAAGGTATGCCCATTACACTGAACCTGCATCAAAATAGAAAGTTTAACAATTAAGTGTAGTTATAAATAAGTTAGGTAATTTGATGACACTAATAGTATAAAATAATGGTTTTAACCTTTATTATTATACAAATTTAAGTGTTCATCACACCCCCCAAGCAGCTTATTGCTAGTCCCTAGCAATTAAAGCGTTATAATTTCATAATGATTTTTCAAATTTATTTCTAAGTCTTCATTTACCCATTCTCCGTTTGTTCTATCCAAATAGATGAACTCTCTATAAAAATATTTAGTTTGTCTTCTTCATTTTTGTGTGCAACATGTACCCTTAGACAAGATATTAACAAACCTTCTTTGTGCTGATTATAAGTTGACATAAGTTCATGGGACTTCACTGAAAATATCAAAGTTCTATTCTAATGTTTCTCCTAAAATAACTTCCTTAAGCAGAGCAATGTATTTCTTTCTCTCTCTCTCTCTCTCTCTCTCTCTCTCTCTCTCTCTCTCCTTTTTTTTTTTGAAATAAGATATATAGTACATTCATAACCCATGTAGCAAGCTTTAGGTCAATGACTCCCAGATTAGTTGACCTTAGGGCATTAGGTGTTGAGACACCCCTACGGACTTAATCACTCGGGTTGAAATGTAACCAGATTTATATAGTAATAGTGGATAGTGCAATGTCTAGTTCCCTTAAGCTTTCTTCTTAACCCATGTAGCGAGCTTTAGGTCAATGGCTCCCAGATCAGTTGACCTTAGGGCATTAGGTGTTGAGACACCCCTACGGACTTAATTACTCGAGTTAAGAAGGCTTCGAAACCAAACGTATTCATAATTTATTATTACCTTTTTTTTTTTTTTGAAATGAGCAAGAGAGGAATAAGAGGATTCACTACCTTTGGTTGTTGATTTTGTTAACCCACAAGAATAGACTCTTAATAATCTTCAATTTGCAACCCACGATCAAATGTCAAAGTGTGTGTGTGAGAAGAGTAGTTTATGAACACTTGCTTTGGGTATATGAGCATAAAAGTTAATTTATATTTGAGAGTTCATAGATTTGAATAGTCAAACTAAGAGTAATAGTGAAGTCTCTTAATAAATTTAAAAAATTCGAGATGAAATGATAACACCTATTATTTATTTATTTTTTTCTTTTTTTTTCCTTTTTTTTAGCATAAAAATAAATAATCATAAAAGTTATCACAAATATTATCAACTATCACTCCCCCCAACCAAATAAAGACATTGTCCTCAATGTCTACGGATAAAGAGAGAGTGTAGAAAAAATTATCTGAACCAAAGATTAATGAAAAGAAAAACCTGCAACATACTAGAACAAGCTAAAAATAACATATTTATTGAAAACAAAAATGGGAAAGAAAGAAAGGAAAAACAAAATACATAGGTCAAGCCAATCTACGCTTTTTGCTACCCTCAGCAACTGACCAATCTAACTTAGATGTGGCAATGTCATATTCGGGAACAAAAAATTCTAATTGTTCAATCAATTGATGAACATTAAAAGCAGTGACAATGATACGTCGAGCTAGAGGTGAGATAAATTGGTTTTCCACAGCATGATCTAGGAAAGACAATAGACTATCATAAAAACCACTAATATTCAACAAGCCTATTGGTTTTTGATGGATTTTGAGTTGGGCCCAGAAGGTGACTTCAAAGAGTTCCTTTAAGGTTCCAAATCCCCCTGGTAAGGCTATGAATGCATCAGCATGACTAAACATTTCAGCTTTGCGTTCATGCATGTCTGAAACAATCTGCACTTCCCCAATTATGTTTCCTGTAACACCACCCACACTCAAAGCTTTTGGGATGACACTCAAAACTTGACTGCCGCCATTATAAGCAACTTTTAAGACACGACCCATCAACCCAAGGTTACCTCCTCCAAAAACTAGATGAATCTTTTTCTCTGCTAATACCTTACCAAACTGGTTAGCAGCTTCCTCAAATTCTCTATTCTTACCAGAACTAGAACCACAAAAGACACAAATATTGGTAAAGCGGCGTGAGATGGTGTTTGCCATTGTTATGCACGCTTTTTTTTTTTTGAAATTTGTAGGGTTGTGAGAACTGGAGAAGATAGATAAGTGTCATTTATAGTGCTCATAAAGAAGATGAAATCATGGAAGCTATATGACTAGGTCTGCATTGGCAGATGAATGTCAGGCTAGAGTATAAAATGTCAAAAAAAGTGGCTGACCTGTATCTGTACAAGTAGTTGTGATTGTGGCTCACATCTTCCTCTGGTTTTACGTCCAGAAACGGCTTGAATGTCCTCTATGGGTCGAGGATAGGCTTCCCATCCAATTTTCTTATAAATTGGCAAACAGGGTCTTTTAAAGTCAGATTCCCAAGACTGTATCGCTCCTGTTCTTTTTGAAATTGGTTCCATAAAGTGAGGATTGCAATATGCACATATCCACTAGGATGCGTCTCAAGAGTCAACAAAATATTGTCTAATGACTCCTTACTCAAGCCATCCTTAATGAATTGTATTTTATCTTCTCGATTTATAGACACCATTCCAAGAGAACGACAACGTGTGTTACAAGTCGTACGACACACTTATAACATACGCCCAACTTCTTTGCTCTTCTTTTCTTTGCATAACTGCTTTTACCCAGACCAGACATGTAAGTAAGAAATGAATCAGAGAACTCACCTGCCAATCTTACCTTCGCTTCAATCAGCCAACGTACCTCAACAGGGATGCAATTACACATTAGCATTCTTAATCTTTCGGACCGTTCTTTGTAAATTTTCATCAAAGCTTTTTGAGGAAGTGAGGGAAAACGAATTTTCAATTTCTCGAGAATTTCTTCCATTTTTGTGAAAAAGAAAAGAGAGAGAAATGAGAATGTACAAAGTAAGATTTTTTTTTATCAGCTATTATAGGAGACTGAAAACACCGACTTGAAAAGTCACGGAGTACCGTTATCCGCCATTTAACTGGGAAAATAGAAGAAGGAAAAAGAAAAAGAAAAATACAAAATTAGCCTGCAATCACAAAAAATTAGAGCTTGAAAGAAATATGCAAACCCAATTCAATTTATATCAATGGTTTTCATAACATGGGTTTGAAAGAGGAAGAGTCCATTCTTCGAAAACTTGATTTTCTAGAAATGGTTTAAGTCTTTGACCGTTCACTTTAAACACGTTACCATTCCTAGGGTTTTCAATGTCAATGGCCCCATAAGGATACACATGTTTCACAACAAATGGACCGCTCCACCTAAATCTCAATTTTCCAGGGAATATGTGAAGTCGAGAATTATAAAGTAAAACTTTTTGCCCAACATCAAATGTTTTTCTTAAAATTGATTCGTCATGAAAGGATTTGGTTCTGTCTTTATAAATTCTTGAATTCTGATATGCATCATTTCTTAATTCCTCAAGTTCATTCAGCTGTAGCTTACGTAATTTGCAAGCATCATCAATGTTTGAATTAAAAGTTTTGATAGCCCAGTAAGCTTTATGCTCCAGTTCTACAGGCAAGTGACAAGGTTTCCCATAAACTAATCGATAGGGTGACATACCCAAAGATGTTTTGAAAGCAGTACGGTAAGCTCAAAGTGCATTGTTTAGTCTAAGTGACCAATCTTTGCGATTTGGATTAACCGTTTTTTTCTAAAATTTGTTTTATCTCTCGATTAGCTAGTTCAACTTGTCCACTTGTCTGAGGGTGATAAGAGGTAGCAACTTTGTGTGTAATCCCATATTTCTTCATTAGAGACTCAAAGACTTTGTTGCAAAAATGTGTTCCCCCATCACTTATAAAGACTCGAGGAATTCCAAAACGACTCAAAATATTTTCTTTCAAAAATCTGACAACTATTTTGTGGTCATTATTTCGACATGGAATTGCCTCGATCCATTTGGAGACATAGTCAACTGCGACTAAAATGTAAACAAAACCGAATGATGATAGAAATGGGCCTATGAAATCTATCCCCAAACAATTAAATATTTCAATGACAAGTATAGGGTTTAGAGGTATCATATGTCGTTTAGAAATGGCCCCCAGTTTTTGACAATTTTCACAAGTTTTGTAGAATGTGTAGGTGTCTTTGAACAGAGTTGGCCAATAAAATCCACATTGTAAGATTTTTGCAGCCGTTTTCCTTGATGAAAAATGACCCCCACATGCTTCTGCATGACAAAATTTAATGACACTACTTACCTCATTGTCTGATATGCATATACGAAAAATTTGATCAGGGCAATACTTGAACAGGTATGGGTCATTCCAATAAAAATTTCTAACCTCTGTCAGAAACTTTTTCTTATCTTGTGCTGTCCATTGAGATGGCATCTCTCCTGTTACAAGAAAATTAACAATGTTAGCATACCATGGCATTTTACTAATAGAAAACCAAAACTCATCTGGAAAAGAGTCATTGATAGGTGTTATGTCCAAGGATGAGTTTGTTGTAAGTCTTGACAAATGATCTGCAACAACATTTTCAGCTCCTTTTTTTATCTTTGATTGTAATGTTGAATTCTTAGAGCAACAAAATCCAACGTATCAATCTAGGCTTGGCATCCTGTTTAGACATTAAATACCTCACAGCAGCATGATCAGTGAAAACAATAGTTGAAGAGCCAATTAAATAAGATCGAAATTTTTCTAATGCAAATATTACAGCAAGTAGTTCTTTTTCTGTAGTAGTATAATTCATTTGTGCACTATTCAAAGTTCTACTTGCGTAATAAATGACATAAGGCTTACCTTCCTTCCTTTGCCCTAGCACTGCACCGACATCAAAATCGCTAGCATCACACATCAACTCAAAAGGCAGAGACCAATCAGGGGATTGCATGATAGGGGCAGTTGACAAAAGGCTAATCAACTTATCAAAAGATTTTTGACAATCTTGAGTCCATTCAAATGGTGCATCTTTTATTAGGAGATTACAAAGAGGTCTACATATTGCACTAAAGTCTTTAATGAATCTCCTATAAAATCCTGCATGACCTAGAAAAGATCGAACATCCTTAACCGTTTTTGGTGGAGGCAAATGGGCAATTAATTCAACTTTTGCTTTGTCAACTTCAATTCCCTTAGAAGAAACCACATGTCCTAGGACAATTCCAGAGGTGACTATGTAATGACATTTTTCCCAATTTAACACCAAACCTTTTTCTTCACATTTTTTTAACACATTTTCTAAATTTTCAAGGCAATTATCAAATGAATTTCCAAACACTGTTAGATCATCCATAAAGACCTCTAAAAAATGTTCAACCATGTCACTAAAAATGCTCAACATACATCTTTGAAATATTGCAGGAGCATTACAAAGGCCAAAAGGCATCCTTCTAAATGCAAAGGTGCCAAAGGGACATGTGAATGTTGTCTTTTCTTGGTCCTCTAGTGCTATGGGGATTTGATAATAACCTGAGTACCCATCAAGAAAACAGTACTAGGGATGTCCTGCCACTCTTTCTAGAATTTGGTCAAGAAATGGTAAGGGAAAATGGTTTTTTCTAGTGGCAGTATTTAATTTTCTATAGTCAATACACATTCGCCAACTAGATGAGACTCGTGTTGGTATTAACTCTCCTTTTTCATTTTTTACCACTGCAACTCCAGATTTCTTAGGGACTACTTGTGTTGGACTTACCCACTTACTATTAGAAATAGGGTAGATAATTCCTACATCAAGTAGCTTGAGAACTTCACCTCTTACTACCTCTTTCATGTGTGGATTTAATCTTCTTTGGGGCTGTTGACATGTTCTAACATTATCTTATAGATGTATTTTATGTGTACATATCAAAGGATTAATGCCTTTTATGTTTTTTAAAGTCCACCCAATTGCATTTTTATGCCTTTTAAGTACCTCTATCAATTTACCTTCCTGTTCGTTGGTAAGAGTTGAGGAAATTACCACTGGGTAAGTTTGTTCTTCACCAAGGAATGCATATTTCAGTCCTTCAGGTAATGGCTTCAATTCTAGTTTGGGTACTTCTTCTTGTTTACTTTCATTGACAGGTCCCAATTCTTCAAATTTTGGCTTCCAACCTTTGTTCTCCATCACCTGGGTATAATCAAGCAACGAACATATATTAGAAACAGTAGGATCTAGTTGCATGCTTGACTTAAATGAATTAACTAAACAAGTTTCCAGAGGATCAGATGAACTCCCTGCTTGAAGATGATCTTCAACAATAGCTTCAATCATGTTTGCTTATTCGTTTTCATCACCTTCATCTTGTGGTTGTTTGCATATGTTGAAAACATTAAGCTCTAGTGACATATTTCCAAATGTCATCTTCATTACGCCATTCCTGCAATTAATCAAAGCATTAGAAGTTGCTAAAAATGGGCGGCCTAAAATAACAGGAATTGGTTTACACCCATTAGCAATAGGTTGTGTATCCAAGATAATAAAATCCACAGGATATATGAATTTATCGACTTGTACTAACACATCTTCCACTATCCCTCTTGGCACTTTAATTGATCTATCAGCAAGTAAAAGAGTTATGGAAGTTGGTTTTAACTCACCCAGATCAAGTTCTTGATAAACTGAATATGGAAGTAAATTAACACTAGCACCAAGATCAAGTAAAGCCTGTTCAATTTTATGCTCTCCAATAATGCATGAAATTGTGGGACAACCAGGGTCCTTATATTTCATGGAATTATTGTTTTGAAGAATGGAACTTACTTGTTCTGCTAAAAAGGCTCTCTTTTTCACATTCAGTTTTCTTTTCACAGTGCATAGGTCTTTCAAAAATTTTGCATAAGAAGGAACCTGTTTAATAGCATCCAACAAAGGAATATTGACCTTCATTTGTTTAAAAATTTCATAAATTTCAAGATTGTGGTTCAATTTCCTTGGATTGTTCAATGCTTGCGGAAATGGGGCTATAGGTGGGAGTTTGGTCTTTTCTTGGCTAGGTACAGGCTTATCAACCCCTTCCTTACTCTTGGAGATAGAATTATCATCTTTCTCACAAGGATCAAGAATAGGTTTTTCGACAACCTTACCATTGCGAAGAGTTATGACTGATTTAACTTGGTCCATGTGTTGACTTCCTGAACTACCCTCTTCCAGGTTGTATTGACCTTTAGGATTTGGTTGAGGTTGAGAAGGAAATTTTCCTTTTTCATGGATGGTGAGTGTTGATGCAATCTTAGCAAGAGTGTCTTTTAAATCGGACAAGGTTTGTGAAGTTTGATTGTTAATGGTCTCTTGCTTTTCAATGAATGAATGCAATGTTTCCTAAATTGTGGGACATAAGGTGCATAACCTTAAGTGCCTTGAAAGTTTTGGTGACCTTAAGGAGGTAGTAGTTGTGAAGATTGTGCATGATTATCATTCCTCAAACTGAAGTTTGGGTGATTTCTCCAACCTGAATTGTAGGTCTGTGAGTACGGGTTAGGATTTGGCCTTTTGAAAGTGTTTAGGACATTGGCTTATTCATGGAGACATTATTTGAATGCAGGCAGAGTTGGGCACTCCTTAGTTAAATGGTCATTAGTATCACATATGTGACACATAATTTCTTGAGCGGATTTTAGGTGACCGCTCTTTTTTCAATTCTAAGGCCTCGACCTTTCTAGCTAGAGATGCAAATTTGGCTTGAATGTCATGTTCTTCCCTAAGGTTGTAAATACCTCCACTAGATGTAGAGGCTTGAGCTTTGCTCAGTGCCTCTTGGGTACCTGCAGTATCCCAATTTTGAGCATTCTCTGCTAATAGGTCTAGGTAGTCTAGTGCCTCTTCAGGGTCTTTATCTCCAAACTCTCCATTACACGTCATTTCGACCATTTGCCTACCTTGGGGTGTTAAACCCTCGTAAAAGTGTGCAACTAGTCTCCATGTTTCAAAGCCGTGGTGAGGACAAGAATTAAGCAATTCTTTGTACCTCTCCCAACATTAGTAAAGGGTCTCTCCTGGTTTTTGGCTGAAAGTGATAATTTGTCTTTTGAAGGAATTTGTTCTATGATGAGGAAAGAACTTTTTCAAGAACTGTTCCTGCATTTCATCCCAATTACCAATAGATCTAGACCTAAGATTTTGTAGCCATGTTTTAGCTTTATCTTTCAAAGAGAAAGGGAAAAGCTTTAATCGGATGGTGTTCATGCTACAATTTGTGTCATTGTAAGTGTTGCACACTTCCTCAAACTCTCTCAAATGCAGGTATGGGTTTTCGGTATCTAATACATGAAATTTGGGTAAAAGTTGAATAATACCCGACTTAAAATTAAAATGAGATGCATCTGGAGGAAAAACTAGACATGATGGAGCACTAGTTCTTGTGGGGTTCATGTAGTCTCTAAGTGTTCTAGGTTGTGCATGATCATTGTGTTGAGAACGATTGTCCCCAAGATCAGTGACTCTTTCAACTTTGTTTTCTGCCATATTTTCAAATGAAGATGGGGAGCTCCTAACAAGTCTACCAGTCGGTGTACGTGACCAAGCTCTCATGCAAGTCTTAGATGCAACGGAATAAAAGAAAATAAAAACACCAAAAATAAAATTATTTACAAGAAAGAGAAAATGAAAAAGATAAAAAGAATTTTAATGGTTTTGGACACCAAATGATACTTCCCCAGCAACGGCCCCAAAAACTTGACACGTCCAGAAAATGGATTTCTATTCCCAAGTGCAGGAGTGTCGAAGTAATAAATTAACCCGGTGAGACCGGGGTCGATCCACGAGGAAGAAGATTTAGATCCTGAAAAACTAACAAAAATCTACAGGGAAAATATAATAGGAAAGAAAATATTATGAAATGAAGGTAGGTATAATGGTGAAATAAATTAAATTAAAATATGCTAAGGTTAGAGGTTCCACTCTTGGTATATGGTTTAAGTTATATTTAACTCCTTTTTATCACTCAATTGGAATCCACACACAAAGGAGGTTCCAATCGGAAATTATCCCATTTAAGTTCTTTACATATCTATCAAGTTATATTTCTTTTCTTTTAGTTATATTACAATGGATACTCTACACTTCTTATGTTAAATGGGTTCAAGTAGTTATTGTGCCAATCAACTACCATAAATCAAGATTCCTTTGCCAGATGCAGGTATAACCATGCGGTTCTAGACGGATTCAAGTATTTATGGTGTTGTTTGTCTACAATGAATCAAGAATCCTTGGTCAAAGGTGCAGGTATAACCATGCGGTTCTAGACGGATTCAAGTATTCATTGTGCCAAGAATTGTCTACAATAAGTCAAGATCCCCACTTCACATAAGAGTAAGAGATGAAAATTCAATTCAATAAGAAAAATAATATAAAACATGTAGATAAATTTACACAAATGAATATAAACTTTAAGACCATGTTAAGAGTTAAATAAATCTTTATTCACATACCAAGAGCTTCACCCTTCACCTTAGCAAAAAAATAATTTAGCTACTCATGATAGAAGAAAGAAAACAAGTAGAAGAAATAAAATGAGCAAGAGAGAAATTAGGTTATCATAAAAGTTCAACAATGTAAGGTGAACTTGGCAAGGAACCCAAGCTGCCCTCAAGCTTTTAAAAGGCCTCTATTTATAGACATATTGAGAGGCAAACAAGTCAAAAATGGTAGGAATAAACTAATGCAAGTTGATTGAATTTGGTAAGGTAAAGTTGTCAACTTTGGTGTCTTCCACACATGCACCGACTTGGCCACCGAATTAGGCACCGTTCCTTTGATAATTGGATCTCGTGATAAACATCAAAGTTGTAGATAATTCTCTTATCTTTCTAAAATGATAAGACTCATAATATGTAGAATTTTCTGGAGAAAGTTATGGCCCAAAGAGTGAAGACTGCCCAATTGACGCGGCCATGCAAACCAGCCCAAGATAATCCAATATTTGTCTTCAAAGGAGTCCAAATCTGATAAGAGTTTACAAACCAAACTTATAGGGCTATGCGTTATCTTTCCAACACTATCAAGAACGTAGTGATTGGATATTTGAGTGCAAAGGTATGCCCATTACACTGAACCTGCATCAAAATAGAAAGTTTAACAATTAAGTGTAGTTATAAATAAGTTAGGTAATTTGATGACACTAATAGTATAAAATAATGGTTTTAACCTTTATTATTATACAAATTTAAGTGTTCATCAGAGAGCTTCGCAACCTGGGTCTTGCGATCTAGGGTTGCAAATGAGGGTCACGAAGCAGCAATCACTTTTTGACAGAGAGCTTCGTGACCTAGGTCTCGCGACCCAGGGTTACGAATGAGTCTCGCGACCCAGGGTCATGAATGAGTATCACGATCCAGGGTCGCGAATGAGGGTCGCGATAGGGCATCTGTTTCCCTAATTTCAGCCAAGTATAAAAGGAAAAGTGCAGAAAAAAGAAAGGGGGTTATGCCATTCGGATCAGAGCTCGACCAGAGGCTAGGTTTTTCACTCCAACAATCATACTTCATCTTTTCTGAGGTTTTTTTGGATCAGAGACACAATAGGAGACACACACAGTTGTTCATCATCATTAATCATCATTTTAAGAAGAAGAGACACAATAGGAGACACACACAGTTGTTCATCATCATTAATCATCATTTTAAGAAGACGAAGCACTGAAGAAAAAGGAATTTCTGCTGGACCAAAGCGACATCTCTTCGGACTTTGTGCTTCATATTTAAATGGGTTTTGTTTGTTCTCAACTTCTTTCTTTTGTTTTAATTTGTAATATGTTGAAATAAACCCATAGTTAGGAGGTCAATGGACCATGATTAAGTTATAGGGTTTGTAATTGACTATACATTTTTATTGATATTTGAAGAACATTATTTGTAGATATATAATTACATTGATTTACAATTCTTATTGTTTGCAATACGAGAGTCTTAGCTTGAATGTTGAATTGTGATTTGATAAGAAAATTATAGCCTATTTGATTAAGGCATGGAAATGCTTAATTAATCTACGAATTAAACTTGATGATGAGTTTTTGATTACTTTCACTCTAGGACCAATAGTTGGATTTAATTGGAAGTGCATGACTAATATAATTTGATGTGCCATTGTTAAGGTTAATTCATTTATTTGAAATATTGTGCATAATATAGTAAATTACAATACCTAGGTTTATGATTGAGACTACTTGACCGCCTAACGTTTTCTCATCCTTAGCAAAGCTTTTCTTTTGAAATTGTTTTGGTTTACCTTTTACATTTCAAAATTCAATCTAATAAACTCTTGTTTTAATTATTGTTTAGTTGACAACTTTAGCATTAGTATTAGTTAATCGACTGCTTCCTTGTGGATTCGACCTCGTTCTCATGGGACTTTGTTACTTTGACATATCCTGCAGTTGAGATTTTATCTCACACATTGTGAGCGTGTCAGTAGATAGTTTAGATCTCCCTTACTTATTGAGTTTACTATGATTGATGTGTTTGGAGCCATGTTGAGCCCATACAAGAATTCAATTATGAGGGATATCGAAGAGTATGTTGTAGTCCTCAAAAATCGCTTGGGGACACGGGGCACTACAACCTGTAAAGATAGAATGCACGTGACCCGTAGAACGTCTGGGACACTAGAGTGGTGCCGGCCAAAGTCAGTCAAGTTAGCGAGTGATAATAAGTATATAATGTTTATAAGTTGAGATGAATGAGTAATACTTCCTGTTAACTTAGCGATCGAGATCTTCCTGATCGAAGGAGATGTGAGATCGGCTACTCGGGCTACTATCGGAAGGTGATCGGAGACGATGAATAATGGCCGGAGAATGTTATCTGAATATCGATGGCTCTAGGATATGAGTTTTTTCGGTCCCCTACTCTTTAGAGATCTATCTTTCATTTATAGGAGGATGATGTTTTTGCCCGTTGAGGGATTTCATCATTACTTCCCTTGCTGTGTCCAATCAAGGAGGTTCATGGATCCTTTCTTTGATTTAGCCGTTTAGGTTTTAATCATAGTTTTGTAGGACCGTCTTTAAAGTAAATCATGATTTGGTCTCCCACAGAACCAAGGAAATTCTATGTCGTACGACATGTGGTGTTTGACAGTTATACTAAGATAACCATGATCATATGTCGTGCGACATGTAAACTGAATGTTGATCCGAGATGAGAATGACAGTATGTCGTGCGACGTATGAGCTTTCCCAAGCGTGGACATTGTGAGTTATTTCCCTTGTTGGATCGATGTGAGAGGCGTTGAGTGTATGTCGTACTACATGAAGATTCTCTAGGTGTGTCCATCATAGTTTTATATGATTGTCTTTATTTGGATCACCGCATAGTGATCCTACTTGGGTCGTCGGGTGACCAAGACAATAGGTCCATGAGCATTTTTTTTTAACTCTGGGATTCTGGGTTGGATCCTCGCTTATATTTTGGGCCTAACATATTTTGGCTACTACAGTTTGTCCCCAAACACCTTGGTCTTAAGAAGAAAGTCAAGAGGTTTATACCGCCCTTTGACGTTGTTTCGTCGTGTGGAGCGATGCGATATTATTTTTGTGTCTTACGACTATCAGTTTTGATGATCAATTGGGTTGATTTGAGAATTGCTCATGGGTTTATGAGAAGATCACAATCTCTGTGACTTGACATGGTCGTACGACAATGTCGTGGTCGAGGTGTTGTGAGCGGCTGGCCTTCCAATAGCTCTTCGATAGCTATGCCAAAGTAATTGTGACTTTATGGGAAATGCACATGCCTGATTAATGATGATGGTTATGGGGGTACATGCCCAATGAGAAACTGACACGTCAACACATGCTTTTCCTTTTATTGCCGCCTTTTCCCTTTCTCTCCCATTTTCAATTTTTGTTCTCTCTCTCTCTTTTTCTTTCTCTCTCAAGAACCAATCGCCTGCGTTCCTGTTTCGACGTCCTTGCTACTTATTTTTGTCCTTTTTGCGTCTTTTCTGGCAAAGCAGTGATCATTCTTGCTTTATTGGTAAGTTTTTGCTTTGTTTTTTTTTTTTTTGGGTATTTGATCTTTCTAAATTTGTTTTCTGGTTTCTGGACATGCTTTTTGTTCTTCGAGTAGAGATTTTGTTTTTTACGAAGATCTGAAAAAATGTAGGTTTTGGTCTGAAAATATGACTTAGGGTTTGATGGAATTTGTTTGTGGTATTGTGTCGCACGACAGTAGTTAGGGGCATATGTCGCTCGACATCTCTTAGGTGTGTACTAACACTTATAGAAAGTGAGTTTTAGGGCATGTAGGATACTTAGTTTGATTTGACTACTAACCTACTATTGCTCGACTTGTACGTGAGATGTCGAGTAGAGGTGACAAGAACACACCTAGTACGTCGGGGCGAGGATATGACGATCCTGTCCACTTGTCATCCGACTCATGGGGTGAGTCGAGGACCAAGAGTGGGGAAGTCACTCTAGTTTCTCACGCGCACGACCAAGTGATAGTCTATTGTCATAAAGGTACGTCGCGCGCCATGGAAGACATACCCGTGGGGACCTCTCTCATTGAGCTACCAGGGGGGAATGCTGGTCCCTGCCCCATGGGTCCGAGTAGGCCGTTGGGTTTGCTCTTAATCAACCAAGCCAGTGTACTGACGGAGGACGACTTGATGCGTATCAGGTATTGCTATGGCATACCCGATGGAGTTGATCTAAGGGTTTCTGCTAAGGAGGAGAGACCAGACTGGGACATACCTGGATGGACGTGCTTCTATGAGCTTCCATTCCAGAGGGTAGGGTTCAGGCTACCTATAGTCAGACTACTAAGGAAGGTCCTGGACCATTTCGAGCTCTCCCTAGGGCAACTTATGCCAAATAGTTAGAGAATCCTACTGGGGCTGGAGTTGTTGTATACGACAGAGTCCATCATTTTTGAACTCTCAGACCTGTTCTACACTTACTCCATGAGGGAGCACGATACCGAAAAGGGTCATTATAATTTGAATCTCAGGTCACATAGAAGGCATCTTATTACAGAGTTGACTACGAACGACAAATCGTGGAAGGATAGATATTTCTTCGTACGTGGCCTGCTTGTCGAGTGGCTAATAGAAGATACGACCGTCGGTACGACATGGTCAAAGGCTAGTGGGTTAATTTGTCGTGTCGTGGCATTCGACATAATGTTCCTACATGTGTTGTTTTGACTAACTATTTATTTTCTTGTGGTGCAGTGAATCAAGGCGCTCCTCAGGCTGTGGTGAGCTCGACTAGTGTGACGCGCACAGAGAAGGTTCTGTCATAGAGAGTTAAGGACAGGAGCTGGAGGAGAATCCTGTCAGAGGATAATTTGAGGCCGAGCCACTTGTGGAAATTCTCTGTTATGAACGAGCCAGGTCCCTACCCAGCTTTCAAAAATTTAGTAGAGTTTGTTAGAGTCAGACATTGTGTCGAGCGACTGTACAGCTCAAGATTTCTGACTCCCATATCATACGTCGAGCGACGATTTGCAGTTGACTTGATGGCTGAAGGTTTGCTGCTCCTGACGCTGATGAAGCCATGAGGAGACTTAAAGAAAAAAGGAAGGGGAAGAAGAAAGCTAAGTCGATTAAATCTATCGAGCTAATGGCGACTCCACCACCACTTCCTCCCCCGCCTAACAGAGGAAAAGAGTAGCTCGACATGGGCTCTGTTGGAAGGAAGCGGAGAAGGGATGATTCGGCCATAGGCAGTGAGGCGTCGGTTGACCTTGTATTCCCATAGGATGCCTCTGCTTACTCTGACTTTAGGTCTATTATGCCCCAAGTCGAGCGACTGCTACTCCCTGAAGATGAGAGCAAGCTTAAAGAGATGGGCTTGTCGCAGGCATTTGATTGGGGCCTCAACCATCAATTTGAAGTAAGTCGTGCGTCTAGTATATATATATTTCTTGTTGTAACATTTTCTAAGTATGAATTTCCTTTCTGTAGGCTTTCCAATCTCAAATATATGCCAAGCAGGAGCTTGTTTCAGCCTTGAGGAAGGCAAGGGAGCTCAAATCGAGCAACCAATTCCTCAGGGTCGAAGTGGAGAAGTTAAGGGCTTTAAGCATAGAAGCCAAAAAAACTGCTGATGAGGCTTGTCGTCGTGCGACGGAGGCGACCCTTGAGCTTGAACGTCTGAAATCGGAGGTAGACAAACTCAGACCTCTGCAATGGAAGGTCGACCAGTTTGGCGCTCAGCTCAAGGTGAAGGAATCGGTGTACGACGCCATGTATGATCGGGTTGAAGATGACGTGCTCAACGCAGTAGTCAAGACGCGTACTGATCTGATGCGGCAATACAAGGAAGGTCGTGTGGCTGAATGAGAGGTAGACAAATGGATTGCCGACCACGAGGAGTTGACTCGCCCAGATGACGAGGAGGAGGATGATGATGAAGATGGGGCCAAAGAAAAGAGGCAGCCTGTCGAGGCGAAGCCTAACGAAGAATGTCGTGTCGACTCCGCTCTTGAGGGCCGCCATCATAGCGTTGCCTACTCAGTCGAGCGGCGGTCAGTCCGCTGCCATGGTTGGGGATACTAGAGTGAGGGAGAACACGACGATGTTGCCACATAAAGGGTTGTAAAATTTTGAATTTATGAATTTTTTTTCTAAGTACTTAAAGTTTTTTGCCCATGTGGGCTTTTTGAACTCTAATTTCGCACTTAATAGAATACAGGTTTTTGTAATGAGTGCTTTACTATATGTAATATTATTGTACGACAGAGTAGAGATAACTTATCTGGCATATACAAGTGGGTTCATTGAATGTCGTGTGCTTTCATAATCCTTTGGGGTTTTAGTGTTTTTAATAGTGCGACTGAAGACCTTCAATGTAGGTCGTGCAACCATCGATTGTGATGTAATGACGTTGAATACAGGTCGTGTGACCACTGATTATGTTATAGTGACCTTTAAAGCAGGTTGCGGTCCATGACCTTGAATACAGGTCGTGCGTCCACTGATTGTGTTATAGTGACCTTGAAAACAGGTCGCGGTCCATGACCTTGAGTGCAGGTCATGCGACCACTGATTGTGTTATAATGACCTTGAAAGCAGGTCGCGGTCCATGACCTTGAATGCAGGTCGTGCCTTGTTATAGTGGAGTTACTGGTTAATGTGTCGAAATCCATGAAAGCGGGAATGTAGAAAAATCTCCAAATACATAGTGATGAATTATCGTGCGACTTATATCGGTTCTTGTTTTTATAATATTGATTTGCCCCGGTTGGAATGTGGAACTTTATAGTTTCATGCTTCAATACTTATTCATTTCGTCGTGCGACATAACATCTTGAAAGCAGGTTGTGTGGCATGAATCAAGAAATACTTTCAGTATGGGATTGTCCAGCGATGTTGACCTGTAATGGCCCTCCGATGCCTAAGTGAGTTCCATGTCGTGGGATGATAAAATTAAAAAAATATAAAGGTAAGACTTTACAAATGATACTGTTTTATATGGCATGCGTTCCAACTGTTGCCGATCTCCATGCCATCTGTACATCGTAGTTTGTAGGCTCCATGTCCAACTACTTTGGTGATTTGGTATAGCCCTTCCCACGTAGGACCCAGTCTCCAATATTGAACGTTTTGAGACGAATATTTCTGTTATAATGTCGGGCAACTCTTTGCTGATATATTTCCAATCTAATTGCGGCCTTGTCATGACACTCGTCGATTGTGTCGAGTTCGTTTAGTAATTATTTGTTATTTGTCTCTTCAGTTGCGTGTTGTATTCTGTAAGAAGGGTAATCAACCTCAGTTGTAATTATAGCCTCCGAGCCGTAGGTTAGGGAGTATGGTGTTTCCCCTGTTAACGTTCTGACCATCATACGGTAGGACCATAACACGCCTTGTAGCTCGTCGGCCCATTTTCCTTTGTATTGGTAGAGTCGCTTCTTGAGGGTGGATATGATTGTTTTGTTGGTGGATTCTGCTTGGCCGTTGGCTTGAGGATATCTACGGCTCGAATAGCTTAGTTTGATCTTCCACTTGTCACAAAAGTCTTGGAAGTCGAATGATGTGAATTGTGAGCCATTGTCTGTGACTATATCTTTTGGGACTCCGTAGCGGCATATGACATTCTTCCAAATGAAGCTTTTCACTTCGGAGTCTTTGATTCTCACATATGACTCGGCTTCGACCTATTTTGTGAAGTAATCGGTCACAGCTAGCAGGTAGACCTTTCCTCCGATAGCGACCGGCATTTTTCCTACTATGTCCATCCCCCACTTCATGAAAGGCCATGGTGCTGAGATGGGGTGAAGTTGTTCCCGGTGTTGATGCAAAATGTGGGCGAAGCGTTGGCAAGGGTCACACCGTTTGACGAGGCTGTGCGACTCAGATCGCATTGTCGGCCAATAGTATCCTGCTGTGATTACTCTGTTGGCTAGGCTTCTCCCTACTTAGTGGTTTTCGCATTGCCCTTCGTGCAAGTCCTTAAGTACTTGCTGAGCCTCAATTGGGTTGACACATTTAAGGTAGGGCCCGGAGTAGGACCGCTTGTAAAGTTGACCTTCTATTGTGGAGAATCTAGTAACCTTTATCTTGACTCTTTATGCTTCTAACTTGTTAGATGGGAGGATGTCGTTTATCAAGTAGTCGTAGATCGGAGTGATCCAAGTTGGTTCGTCCGAAATTGGTTCGACCTCGAGCTTTGTTGGCTTCTACATAGTTGGCCATTGGGTAAAAACTATGGGGATGGTCCGCTTAACTGTGGTATTTAGTGCGGAACCGAGGTAGGCGAGCACGTCGGCATGTGTGTTTTCTAATGTTGGTATTTGTTCGATGTCGAACGACTTGAACAAGGCTTGTAGTTCTTTTACCAAGGTTAAGTAAGCCGACATTTTCAAGTCTCAAGCTTGGTAGGATCCTTGCAATTGTCTCACAATTAATTGGGAGTCACTACGTACCTTTATCCGTTCGACGCATAAGTCCTTTGCCAAGGTGAGCCAAGCTATGAGGGCCTCATACTCGGCTTCGTTGTTAGTGGTTTTGAATCCACATTGGATGGATCGTTCGGTGACGTGTCCCTCGGGTGAGGTAAGTACTACCTCTAGTCCGCTGCCCCTGGCATTACTTGATCCATCAACTACCAAGGTCCAATCCTCCTTTGAGGCGTTGCATGACATGGTACAAAGCTCTTCTTTCGCTTGTTGTAGGATCCCAGGTGTGAAGTTCGCTATGAAGTCTGCCAATGCCTGCGATTTGATCGCTGTACATGGCTGATAGCTAATGTCGTGTTCGCTTAACTCCACTGCCCATTTTACTGGTCGTCCGTAAAGTTCGGGCTTGTATAGGACGTTCTTTAAGGGAAAGGTAGTGAGTACACTGATGGTGTGGCATTGGAAGTACGGCCTCAATTTCCTTGCGGCTCTAACTAGTGGAAGGGCCAGTTTCTCAAGTTGAGTGTACCTTGTTTCTGCGTCGAGTAAGGTCTTGCTGATGTAATATACGGGTAGTTGTTTGCCATTTTCCTTCCTCACTAGTACTGCGCTAATGGCTGTTTCGAACACAGCGAGGTAGAGTAGAAGTATCTCTCATTCCTTAGGTTTGGATAGAAGAGGAGAGTCTGCTAAGTAACGCTTAATGTTTTGGAATGCATCTTCGCTTGTTTGATTCCAATCGAATGATTTACTCTTCCTTAGAGCGTCGAAGAAAGGCTTGCATTTTTCGGATGACTTTGAGATGAAACAGTTGAGGGTTGCGAGTTGCCTTGTCAATTTTTGTACGTCTTTGATGCTTTTGGGGGATCTCAAATCCATGATGGATTGGATTTGATCTGGGTTGGCCTCGACACCCCTCTTGGTTACCAAATACCCGAGGAATGTTCCTGATGAGACTCCAAAGAAACACTTGGTTGGATTAAGCTTCATCCCATATTTGTCAATGATATCGAACGACTGTCGGAGGTGGTCGAGGTGCTGATTCGCTATTAATGATTTTACTAGCATGTCATCGATGTAGACCTCCATGGTCTGTCTGAGTGGTGAACATTTTGTTGACTAACCTTTGGTAGGTTGCCCCAGCGTTTTTAAGGCCAAAGGGCATTACTTTGTAGCGAAAAATGCCGCGCTCCGTGATGAAAGAAGTTTTTTCCTGGTCGTCCGGATGCATGAGGATTTGGTTGTATCTGGAGAACACATCCATAAAGTTTAATAGTTCGTGGCCTGCTGTAGCGTCCACCATCATGTCGATATGTGGCAAAGGGAAGGAGTCCTTGGGACATGCCTTATTGAGGTCTGTGAAGTCGATGTAGACTTGCCATTTTCCGTTCTTCTTCTTCACTACTACTACGTTCGCAAGCCAGTCCGGGTAGTTCACTTCTCTTACTGAGCCAATGTCGATTAGCTTTTGGATTTCTTCGTTGATAACTTTGTTACGCTCGGATGCGAACGTCCTTTTGTTTTTACTTTACGGGCGGGTAATCTGGGTCGATTTGCAGCCTATGCACTAGGACTTCCGGGTTAATGCCGGTCATGTCAATGTGCACTCGTCAATGTGCATCTCTCTTAGCGCGCCAATGAAGAGTACATTTGTTGAGCTCCCATTGTCCACTAGGATCCGCTTAATCAATCAGTTGGCCACTGTTAATGATATGACCATCGCGTCGTTGTGGGGGTTGAGCAGGTCTGTGTGCTCATCGCTACTAAAACTGATTGGATAATTATAAATTGGGTTTGTCGCACGGGTTTGTCGCACTTTCGTGCGTCCAGCTTGCCGTGAGTGGCGCTTCGCTTCTGAGTAAATGACTCTGTTTACTTCGGATCCGCCAGAGATGACGTTCACAATTCTCTGGTGTTTGGGGGGTTCTGGTGGTGGAATTGAAGCAATGTCGCGCGAACTATCCTTGCCCAAAAAAGTATTCTTACCTTTTTTGGTCAGGAATTCTTTGAGGTGGCCCTGCTTGAGTAGCTCTGCCACTTCCAGTTGTAATACGACGCAGTACTCTGTGCGATAGCCGTGGTCGCCATGAAATTCGCACCACTTGGAGTTGTCCCTCTTATCCGGAGGGCTTATCATCTTGTCTGGCCACCTAGCTGATCTACCTATTCCTTTGAAGAGGGCGATTACCTCTGCTAGTCTGATGCTCAAATTATATTCTGGCAGTTTGTTCTTTATCCGGTCGAATGGTCTTGGGGGTCTGTACTCGCGTCGGTGCTCGTACCTTACGTTACCGTTCCTTTGGGGTATTATTGGGTATGGCTCGACACGTTTGTCATTTATTCACTGTTCAACCCTCCTATTTGACCTGTCTTCCCTGTTGTTTGCTCTATTAGGTTTATAGTTCACTTCGTCTTCTTCCCATTTTATTTGTGCCCATGCCTTGACTAGGACGTCTTCCATCATTTTGCAAGGGTATTTGGTGAGCTCCTTGTATAGGTCGGAATCATAGAATAGGCCCTTGCAGAAGGCTAATATAATTGTCGCCTGGTCACAATGAGGGATGGAAACCTTTTCATTGTTGAAGCGGCCTACAAAGTCACGTAGGTGTTCACCCCTCCTTTGGCTGATTGTGTAGAGATCGTTGGATTGTTTGTCTAACTTCCGACTGCTAGCGAACTGCTCTACGAAGGTGTCCGTGAGTTGGGCGAAAGTGTTGATGGAAATATTAGGAAGGTTGGTGTACCATTGGAGAGCTGGCCCTACGAGGCTCGAGCCGAAGCCTTTGCACATGCATGCTTCCCTTATATCCCGTAGGATGGCAACAGTGAACATTCATTGTTGATACTGCACAATGTGGTCGTTGGGATCCGTCATCCCGTCGTACTGCTTTATACCAGGGAAGTTGAACTTTCTTGGCATCTCCACCAGTGCTATTGCATCGACGAAAGGAGAGTCGGCAAATCTATTGGCCGCTCTTTTCTTTATAAGAGCGGGCATTCCCGGAATGAGTTGGATGAATGCTTCCATCTCCGCGAACCTTCGAGCCAAGTCAGGGTTAGCCAATGTTGAATCAGGATTTATTTGATTTGAGTTCGACGGGGCTAAACGAGAAAGACCTGATGGCATTCCCTATAGCGGGACGATTTGTTGGGTTGAACCAACGTTGCCATTGGGGGAGGAGGTAGGTGGCATCTCTTGTGCCGCCCTTGCCATGCCCTCTGATCGATGCCTATCTGTCCCGTTCATCGGACTAACTGCTGGATGTAGTGGGACAGTGTGTGCTTTGTTTGCGGCTCAAATGTTAGGCTCCGCCTACAAGGATTGGATAGAGGTCGCTAGCCGTAGTACCTTGTTCGTCTGGGTGAACTGACGCATAGTAGGTAGTGTGGGTAGCTTAATCAAATGGCACGGGCTGGGACGTTGAAGCGTCTCCAAACGGTCGGACGATGGTGAGGGAATTGATCCTATTTTGCAACTCTTGGTTCTTTGCCAACACTCGCTGGTTCTCTTGTTCAAGTGCTTGGAGCCTTTGGGTGTTTTCTTTCATCTGGGATATGAGGCGTTGCACCCTAACCTCCATTGCGTCGTGATGAAAATCGTCAGACAAAATAGTCAGAGTTGCTGCGCTTTACCTCCGCTAGTTCAGAGATTGTCGTGCCCCACGGTGGGCGCCAAATTGTAGTCCTTAAAAATCGCTCGGGGACACAGGGCATTACAACCTACAAAGATAGAACGCACGTGACCCGCAGGACGTCCGGGATACCGAGGTGGTGCCGGCCAAAGTCACTCCGACGGTCATGTTAGTGAGTGATAATAAGTATATAATGTTTATAAGTTAAGATGAATGAGTAATACTTCCTGTTAACTTAGCGATCGAGATCTTCCTGATCGAAGGAGATGTGAGATCGGCTACTCGGGCTACTATCGGAAGGTGATCGGAGACGATGAACAATGGCCGGAGAATGTTGTCTGAATATTGATGGCTCTAGGATATGAGTTTTTTCGGTCCCCCACTCTTTGGAGATTTATCTTTCATTTATAGAGGGATGATGTTTTTGCCCGTTGAGGGATTTCATCATTACTTCCTTTGCTATCTCCAATCAAGGAGGTTCATGTATCCTTTCTTTGATTTAGCCGTTTAGGTTTTAATTATGGTTTTGTAGGACTGTCTTTAAAGTAAATCATAATTTGGTCTCCCAAAGAACGAAGGAAATTCTATGTCGTACGACATGTGGTGTTTGACAGTAATACTCAGAAAACCATGATCATATGTCACGCGACATGTAGACTGAACGTTGATCCGAGATGAGAATAACAGTATGTCGCGCGACGTAGGAGCTTTCCCAAGCGTGGACATTATGAGTTACTTCCCTTGTTGGATCGACGTAAGGGGCGTTGAGTGTATGTCGTACTACATGAAGATTCTCTAGGTGTGTCCATCATAGTTTCACATGATTGTCTTTATTTGGATCACCGCGTAGTGATCCTACTTGGGTCGTCGTGCGAACAAGACAATAGGTCCATGACCATTATTTTTTTAACTCTGGGCCTGGTCTTGTGATATACTTTGGGCTTCTGGGCTGGATCCTCGCTTACATTTTGGGTCTGACATATTTTGGCTATTACATATGCTGGGTTACCCACGTCGAGTGAAGAGTCGACCGACAACGATCCACACCTGCTGTCGCTTGTGACCGCCACATGATTCCTAAAGCAAAGGGACCTTGGGGAACAACCCTAAATATGGGGGATGGAGTGCGGGGAGACTCATATGGTTGACGAGGACATAAGCACTAACTTGGTCATTAACATTGTGCTTTCGATGTCAACTGCTCTCCGCTTTTTGTCGAGCAATCCGACTTCGAAACTTGATGAATCTGATCTTCATTGAATCAAATTCAAATATGGGATACCGGAGTCTGTCGAACTTAGACTTCCAGCCTCGTTCTAGCGACCTGACTGGGACATCACAGGGTAGACGTGCTTTTATGAGCTGTCATTATGCCAAGGTCTGCAGTTTTCAGTGCCTTTCTTGTGTCGTCAACTCTCGTGTTTCTTTGACTTAGTGTCAAGTCAGCTGATGTCCTATGAATGGAGGCTTCTCCTGGCAGTCGAGGTCTTCCACGAGAAAAGAAGGCTTCTTTTCATGCTCAAGAATCTATTCTACTCGTATTACGTAAAAGATATCGAGACCGAGATTGGTTAATATGTACCGGCCATTCGACTTCACCGCCCTCATTTGATTTCTGACCTCATGATGAACGATTGTGAATAGAAGGATATGTACTTCTTAGTGAAGTGTAGGCTGGTGGCAGGGTCGTTCTACGACAGGACGTATATTCGCTCGACGTTGAGGATTGTTGTCGGGCACTAATATCGAGCTTAAGTTTATTTCATTGTTCTGTCTTTTGTTTGTTTTTTTGACTCATTTCTCTTTGTTTTGTAGAGAGTATGAATCACTCCCAAGCAGTAAAAGGTTTGAACAGCATAGAGCGTACCAAGGCCATTCTTTTAGTCAATCCGGCCGAGCGTCGGTGGAAGAAGTTGCTGAGCGAAGAAAGTCTGAGGTTGAGCTAGTTGTGGGTGTATTCGAAGCTCAACCGGAAAGGTACTTTCTTTCCCACACTTAAGGAATTGATTAGTTATGCTTCGGTTGATATAGCTTTGAGCTGCTCCACGAAACCAAGTTTCTTACACCCGTATATGAAATCGAACGAAAATTTACCACAGATTCGATGCGAACTTGAAGGTTACCATTCCAAGTGTTGATGAGGCGATGAAGCATCGGTGTTAGAAGGCGACGACTTCTATACAGAAAAGAAAATAACTGAGTACAGTTACTTGATGCGATTTTTATGTAACTCGCAAGTGTACAAGATCAACACAAGTAATAAAGAGTGAATAGATTATCGTTTCCACGAGGACAATGAATATCAATTACCAAAATTAATTCAACCTAATTCTATTTAGACTAACCATGCTTTTGAAATTGCAAATTAACTAAAAACAAAAAACCTAAGATTCAAATGCAAGGGAATTCAGGAGTTAGGATTTCCGATTTTTCTTGTTTATTATTATCAAACACTCCTGAGTTACTATCTAGATTTTATTACAGATGGTTAAATGCATGCTTAAACTAGATTAACGGATAATCTCTCTGAAGTATTATTGGAATTATTCCCACGTACCAATAATTTATCTCTCGACGACTACTGCATGTGCGACAAAACATTAAGATTAAATAAACACAAAACATGCAATACAAACCAATTTACTATATCTCTATGTAAATTAGTATATGACAGACATTATTATTAGCACGTGACGGGCGTCTCCTCTTTGTTCATAACCCAACCACATATAATGATTCTAAGTAATGACCAAACACATTGGGAGTCATCAATACAAGCATGAAAGAAATAAACATGAAAGGAAAAAGAACCATTTTGGATGAGTGACTATCGTCTTCTTTGCTGGTGCGAGTTTCTTCCGTCAATGTCTTTCAGATTCCTTGCTGGATGTAGAGAGTGATGAATCAATCGAAGGCCACGTCCTTAGTCTCCTAGCAGTCGTTTCCTACTTCTTCTTCTTCTTCTCGAGCTCTCTTTCTGTCTCCAACTCTAAATCCCCTTTTTTTCTTTTCAATTTTTCCTTTTATTGTCGGCTGGAAATAGGGAAAAAATTGCATTTCCAGGGATTGAGCTGCAAGTCACCCCACAAGTCGCAAAACTCATTGGATAAAACAGGATATTGGGATTTCCGTGACCTAGGCATCGTGCTGTAAGTTGCGCCACTCTACAAAAATTGCACTTTGCCCTAAAATCCTCTGAAACATCCATTTGGATCCTTACTATATGCACACTAAAGAAAACCATTAAAAACAACTGATAATCACTTGAGAACGGACAAAAATAGGTAAAGATAGAGGCTCATTTCAAGTAAAGAAATGGTGCCAATAAATACCCCCAAACCTAGCTTTTCCTCATCCTCGAGCAAAAATCGAAACAAAACAAAATGCAAAAAAAAAAAAAAAAAAAAAAACAAAAACAAACAACTAGCCTAAACCACTTTTGTAAGTAAGCATGATGACATTTAGTATGTGCCAAAAACCTTTAAACCTCTAGGTGTCCTTAGTGGATGAGTTATAGTCTCGTGAGGGTTTACCAGTAACGATACCCATAAACATATCTCCGAACATCAAAGAACAATTAAATTGCCAAACAAAATACAATCCATTGAGATAAAAGCAAGCAAACGCAATAAGTCAAATTTGAAAGCATCTACTCATAGATTTTTGCACCACTTGTCACACACATGCCAACACTTTAAGAATCTTAATTTAAGACTAAATGAAAATGTTAACAATTATGTTTCAACAGAAAATGCACACATGACAAAAATAAAGGTTCAAAAATGTTCAGAGTTTAAACTAAACACAATACAATCAAAACAACATGAAAAACACTAAATTAAAACTACCCTCAAACCTAGGATAAACATTGTCCCCAATGTTTTAAAATATTATGCTCAAGAATAAGAGGGTGTTAACAAATAATAAAAATATAAACAATCAAACCAAAAAAACAAAATTTAAACAAACAAAACAATAAAAAACAATCAAGAACAATAAACAAAAATAAAAATAAAGCCGAAAGAGAACAAACTCAAATGTCTGAGTCTCGGCTTTACTCTGGATGTTGACTAGCTTGCGAGGTAGCAGACAACTGATCAATCCTCCCATATATGATATCCAATTGAGCAAAGAGCTCATCTTGCAATCCATTAATGCGCCTATGAATATGATCCATGCTAGTCTCCATGAAAGCTTTCATATCAGGTATGGCCTTAAAAAGTCTGTCATCGGCCTGTGCAACTAGGCACCCTCTGCGGCTGGCTCCTAATCCTTTTCTGCATTAGAATCATCTAGCTACTGGTCAACCCTTTACCTGACTCTACGACCTGAAAGTCCTTGAATATTTTTGAAATTTGCTAGCTCATTGTACGCTCTACAGCTTATAGGTCATTTAGGCGCTAATGTCTTTCCTTCCATTGCAAATCTGTCAATCCCAGCCATCTCACAAAAATGTGTGATCAAGCATGGGAATGGCGGTACCCTTGAAGTCTGCCGGCCAGCTGCCAATATCTCCTGACCACTATGTGCCCTATATGTAATTTTAAGTTCTGCTGAATACTGAACAACACTTCAACTACTGGCAACGTCAGTGTCATTCGGTGTGTGTTCGGCATTATAAAGTGATCACAGAAGATGTGCTATAATGCTAAAAGTAGATCTAACTCAACATGGAAAAGGCCGTGCTTGTTGTAGTTACTCCAAAGTCTATTTCCATCCATTCTAAGGCTATTGGTTAGGTTCGGGTTATGTCTGGTAAGGAACGGATGTCATTCTAACCTATCTCGCATTAGAAAATTAGGCGTTCCAAAGTAATCATTTACGATTTCTGGTGTGATAGTTATGTGACGCCCTTAAACTACCACGGGACCACCTGCAAAGAAATCTTTCGGGACCATGGAGGCGTAAAACTCCGTAACCAATCTTTTATTGGTATCATTGGGATGCTGCACAAACCGCAGACACTGTCTAGCCCTTACGACCTCCAAAATTCTCGTCCCATCTAAGGCCTCTACATCCTAGAAAATAGTAATAATTTTGGTCCATCCTAGAAAAACAAGTAAATTACATTTGATTAAACAATAAACCCTGAAACCTAACTTAGCGACAAGTCATCAAGCACCTAAGCATCCAAAGGCGTCGTGTAACAGGGTACACGCGTGTCCGAAGGCATGCACGGTAGCACCGTACGCAGCAGCCTTGTTGCCACACCAAGCCTCGCGCAGCAGCTCACCGGGGTGCTCACAGCATCCTTGCTACCGTACCAAGTTGTGCACGTACTGCCTAGGTGTTGTGGCTAAGGTGCTGCAAGCTACTACTTGTTGTGCTGGCCGCACAGCCTAGCTGTGCTGCTAGCAACGGCTGTGGCTGCAAGCATAGCTTGCTGCCATACCTTGGCTGCAAGTTCTGCCACTGTTTTGTTGCAAAATTGTAGGGGTTGTCGTGTTGTGTCTTGGCTGCTCCGTTCTTCAATTCTTCGATACTTGAATAAAATTACAGCAGCCCTACTTTATTTTTACAATAATAAAAATAAAACCTATCAACTAATCAAGAAGGAGATTATGGCGATAATAGATCACCATTCTTTTTACAATTTCAAAACAAAAAATATATTGAAATTCTAGGACCAAAATTGAGCAATAACAATTAATATAAAACACACACACACGCACACACACACACACACACACACACACACACACACACACACACACACACATATATATATATATATCAATACATTCTAATATAAGTATATATGTGAATACCTAGAGTGCTATCTCTTTCTAAATATGCATATACTATATATAAAAAAAAAAAGATTCACATATTACATTAATTAATCAAGGGTTCTAAGACCAGGAAAAACGCTTGAAAATACGCAGCGGAATAAAAAAACAATTTTGGTATAGGTTCAAAATTTTCCTTTTTATATAAATCTTGACCCTTGATTAATAATGTAAATAATAAAAGATATCATACATTTTTTCGAGATGATCAAGATTACGTCGAAATTTGTTTTCCACAAGATCTTCAAATCTACTCACGAACGTGAATCACCTTAGAGTGTGAGCTCCATTTTCTTTGAATATTATGTCACCTATGGATGGAGAAAATAAAACTTCTCTTTCATTAATCACAACAAAAACTCAGAAAGACTCTAAAGAACGTTTAGTCACTTTTGAGTTCTCAACTATTTCAGTTAAGTACTTACGTAAACCAAGATCGACGCTGTATACTAAGCTTTTTAATGTAAATGCTTCTAGTACACTGTCAAAACGAAAATGTTCTTTCTTTTTCTCTTTCTTGCTATGGCCAAATTCACTATCACACTTTTGTATTTTTGCCTTGGCTGAAATTCACTTGCTCAAGAACCTTGTGTGGCCGAATTCTTTCTTGTCAAGAACCTTGTCACTATGGCCGAATTATACGTATAGTGACATATTAATTCATAGCATTTTGTTTTAATTAGAATTCCTAATTGTAATTGACTATAACCACATAGTTCCCTTACAACTAAAACTCTAGTGTTGTGATATATCATGACTACTTATTTAATTAAATAAATATAAATAGAGCTAATAACACCCACCTTCCCTGAAATTTTTTCAATTACAAGCGGAGTCAACTTTACCGTTAATGGACAAAGACCTCCCATGCCGTTAGTTGACTTTAGTCAAACTCAACAGGCGCAGGGGTATTTTTGTTTTTTTATATTGTTAAATTTTATTTTCTTAAATAAAAACTAAAAAATTAAAAAACAATCTCATCCCTCCATTTTAAGATGATGGACGGTTAGGATTTATTTAAAAAAATTTTAAAAAATAATAATAACAAAATTAATAAAAGTAAAAAATAAATCTTAGTTATTAGAGATTCAATCTCCAAATTGGATCTAGATTGATGGATGGTGAAGATCCAATCTGGAGATTGGATATCCACCAAGGAAAAAAAAAGAAGGAAGAACCCAGATCTGGGTCCTTCGAAGAACCGAAGGGTTATTCCTGAGTTTTTCTAAGAACCTAGAAAACTGGGTTCTTCGAACGAACCCAAAAAAACTGGGTTTTTCGAACGAACCTAGAAAACTGAGCTTTTCGAAGAACCTTTCTAGGTTCATCGAAGAACCCATAAACTGGGTTCTTCGAATGACCCCTTCAATGAACCTAGAAAAGGGTTCTTCAAGGTTCTTTGAACGAACCAAGAATGGTTCGAATGCTTCTGGGTTCGTTCGAAGAACCCAGATCCTGAGTTCTTTCTTTTTTCTTTTTTTTTTCTAGGTTGAAGAACCCATTTCTAGGTTCTTTGAAGATTTATTTTTTAAATCTTCCTCCATTTTGTTTTTTTAAAAAAATTTATATCTCCACCGTCCATTCAAAGATGGACGATGGAGATATGAAGATTAATTTTTTATAATAATTTTATTTTTTTAAAAAAAGAAAAAAAATCTCCACTGTTCATCTCAAGTGAGATGGACAGTGGAGATCTAAATTTTTTTATTTTTTTATTTAATAATTTTAATTATTATTGTATGGGTATTTTGATCTTTTTAACAGTTAAAGGTGGTCAACCGTTAAGTCTAACGGTAAAGTTGACTCCGCTTGTTATTGGCAAAATCTCAGGGGAGGTGGGTGTTGTTAGCTCATATAAATAATATATTTATCCACTAATTAAATAAAGTCATTTAATCCCATCATACTTCCAACAAAAGCATGATACTATTGATCGATCAATATTTGTTACATATTTACGACCCTTAGACCTTATCTTTTGATTGTATTTTGAGTGAATTTGGCACTTTTGATGTGTTTGTTGAGCATGTTCAGGCCATTGGGAAATATTAGGGAAGACATAACAAAGTTGGAAGAATTAAAGAATTCTCACTGCAAACTGGTCGTGTTTCGGAGGTTGGCATATATTCTATAGGATGAACTGGGTTTTGAACTTTATATGTATGGAAAGATATAGGTGTATACTTTCCCATTCATTTTACGGTTCGTGATTTGGAGTTTTCTAGAAGAACTTATGCTCGTTTTCGTACCTGTGCGCAACGCTGAAATTTGGAGCAGGGAGTATCGCGACCAAACGTCGCGACCGTTGGTCACGATACGCCGGTCGCGACGATACATCAATTTTCTGGCAGTGTGTACCGCGACCAAAGTGTCGCGACCGTTGGTCGCGACCCACGGTCGCGATGGCAGCGCGAAATCCCTAATTTCCAGCACCTATAAGAAGAAAAATGCAAGAGAAGGAAAGGAGCTCGCCTAGGACAGAAAGGAGCAGCTCTTGGCTGCCTCCAATGGTGGATTTCCACCATTCTTTCACCTCCTCATCACCACACATCATCTCCAAACATCATTCAGAGGCTAAATACTCGGATTTAATCGATTGTTCATCAAAGAAGATGAAGATCGAAAGCGGAGAAGTTTCAGCCGGACCAAAGCAGGATTTCGACTCTTGAGAGCTTCGATGGGTTGTATTTCATATCATTATTCTTCCTTTGATTGTTCATTGATGATTATGAGTAGTTAGAACTCTTGTTAGGTAGTTTTCGGAACTATGAACGGATTCGGATTTATTGACTATGAATATATTTTGTATATTATTTCATGATATTGTCTTTGAGATTATTTGAACATTATCTTATTGCGTTTGATTTATGGTGTTTTGCGATTGCGAAAGTAGATTGCATGCCCCGTGATGAGAACCGATTTGATATTTACTGTAAGAGATTATATTGATTTTGAGCTTATTATATTATTACTTTGTGTTCGATTATGGTGTTTTGCGATTGCGCAAGTATATTGCATGCCCTGTGATTAGAACCAATTTAATATTTATTGTAATATTATATGAGAAATCATTGAAATTGTAATCGAGCTTAATTGACTCTAAAATCAATACTAGGTTAGTTTCGATAAGAAATTACTTAATTAACCTAGGCATTAGATTAACTATTGTTTTCGATTAATTGCACTCTACGACCAATAGGTGTGGTTGACCGAATTCACATACCATACCATTGCGGGAGCAATACAATGTGGTGTGGCCTTAGTTAAATTATTCTTATCTTGTTAATAACGTTCTTCATAATAGTCAATATATTTCCTTATTCAGAATTGGAACCGTGAGACCACCTAGCATTATCTTCCATTTAATCCATCTCGCTTTATTTATCATTTTAGTTAGTTTAATTTAGTTTATAAAATAAAAACCCAAAACAACTTGATTTATTTTACCGCACTAGTATAATCTCCAGTTTTAGAATTAGCACCATCACTTCCTTGTGGATTCAACTCCGTACTCATGGAAATATTATTACTTCGACACATCCTGCACTTGGGATTTATTCCCACGCGTTTGAGCGTGTCAACTATGAGTCATATCCTAGTTGAAAGAGATATTAAATAATTAAATAATTAAATAATTACTTAATAAATAATTAATTACCATTTAATTAATTAATCTTAATAAGATAAAAACAAAATTTTTAAGCTATTAAAATAGCTTAGCTGCCCATACTAACATAAATGGGCTCTCTTATTGTTTTAATTTATTCAGTCCATTAGACTTTAATTAAAAAGTTCATATGTGAACTTAGACCCATTCTTTTAAATAAAAGAAAACAAGTCCACTACCTAATTAATACATTAATATAATTATAAAGCCCATTTAATTAAAATGTGCAATTATATAATTAATGCATTAACATAATGCTAATTGCACCCTATAGGGCCGCCCAAGACTTCCCACAATCTTAGCCGCCCATTCCAGGTGATTGAAGAGTGACCGCGTACCTTGATCACACACATGGTTGCACATCTTCAACTATTTTGGGTTCTGGAACCCAAAAGTAATTCTGAATGGACCCAATATTTGGTACGGTAGAATATGTTAAGTGACTCATGCAAGATCGTGTAGATTGGGGGATTTTGGTGGACTATCTAAATTTAAGCTCCATTAGATTAACCTAATCACAATCATCCCATGATTCATTTAGGTTTAATCAATTAGTTTTAGTTCATTCCACTAAAGAACCAAAACTGCACTTTTAAGTAAAGATAGAAGAAGACAATGTTTCTCATTCGTACCCTAGACAATCTTATTAGGAGATGGTGTATCCTCGTGAAGAATACCAGTAATCGCCAAAAGGTCATAGACCACCTATAACTCTCCAAGTTACCAGCTTTAATCATACGACTATACTTTTGAACTTGGATATTTTGACTTTTTCAGAAATCATATTTCAATAGATACTATTGAAAACTTAACGTTAAGATTTAATATTCAATATCTCAAAAGACACATATAATGGCATTCTACTCTCATTTGATAAATAGAGTCACGATGTCCATATCTATAAATGAGGTCCTCTATGATTAACAAGTGAATAACACCAAATTATCGAGGATAGACTATTATATTATCGTACTTATTGACAGCTCCAATGATATCAGTTGCAACCATAAGTCCATCATTTATTTTAGGATTGAGATTGACTCTCTGATTGTCCTCACGTTAAAACATTGATCCATTGACGGTTCTGGATAAAGTGTTTCACTGTGATCCTATTTAGTACACTTGGTGCACTAGATCCTTTTGCCCAAACACACTGCACTTTGATTATTGTGGACTCATTATAACACATTTGATCTTACTCAAATACTAGCAAAAGAATCTACAACTTTATCAAGATAATGGTGCCTAACCTTTATCTTAAGTTGTAAATGTTGTTCAAGACTAACTAAAGAATTATGTCTACCTCATACATATCCAAATGCATGAAAAATTCTTCATTTCTCTTATCCTTTTGACCTTATAATTATTCACATTTAACATTTATAATATTACACTATAAAAGCTATAAGATTTGTTTAACCAAAATCACTTTATTAATATAAAAGATTGTTAAATTAAAGATTACATTTTTGCTATTTAGCATGATCCTAACAACTTCTCCCAAACCGAGTTTCCTGAAAACAAAGAAAGGCATTAAATTAATGCTAGCACCTAAATCACATAATACTTGAACAAACTCAAAATTGCCAACAATGCAAGGAGTAATAAAACTTTCTGGATATTTTAGTTTGTGAGGCAACTTGTTTTGAATGATGGTGCTACATTATTCGGTTACAGCCACTATCCCATGATCTTCTAGCTTTCTCTTCTCAAAAATTTCACAAAGGTAGAGATCTGAGCTAGAGCCTCTACAAAAGGAATATTGATGTGTAGTTTCTTGAAGATCTATAAAAATTTGGAGAAGTTCTTTTCATCTTTGTGCTGCTTGAGCCTTTGCGGAAAAGGAACCTGAGGCACATATGCCTTGAATTTTGGAGGTGGAGGTGGTGACTCATCTTTCTTCCCTTCTTGATCATCTTAAACCTATGAAGTAATGGGTACATCAACTTGTGACTCGTTTTCTTCCAACTCTTGCTGAAGTTGATTTCTCTTCACTGCATTTTCAATCTGCTTCCCACTTCTTAGAGTAATCGCCTTGCACTACTCCTTTAGATTAATCACCGCATTGCTTGGTAATGTTCCTTGAGCTCTATTTTGATTCCCTCTGGCTAGATAACCAATTTGTACTTCTAAATTCTGAATGGCGGCTTGTGAGTGCTGAACAACTTAATCAACCTTTGCTTCTAATTTGTGAGACTAGTCTCATTCAGATTTTTTGTAGTTCCAATCAGATTCTTCATCCTAGTATCCATCTTTGCCATATGCTTAGCGAACATGTCTTTTAAAATAGGTTTTTTCTCTTGATGAGTGGATCCTTGAATTCCCTGGAAGCTTGCTTGATGATTCTGAAAACTAGGTGGAGGTCGTTGTTGGCTCCATTTCTTGATCAAAAATGGACCTTTACTAGTACTTTTCTTCACCAATTTGTGTTCCATTCTCGGGTAATTATCGATTGTTTTTAATGTTTTTGTTCAAGTGTGAAAATAATAAGAAGTTGTGCATAATTGAAGAGTCTTGGTGAATTAACTTGAAGATGTGGGCACCGATGTGAACATTACCGTACATGTGAATAAAGTATAATGAATAGTACTGTACACATGAATAATACATAGTGAAGTAGGCACCGCCAGTGAATAGTGAAATGGTGGCGTGAATAGTACATAGTAGGCACCACTTGTGAACAGTGACGTCAACAGTACATATGCATCAGCAGTGACGTCAACAGTACCGTATGCGTCAGCAATAACGTACGCGTGAACAGTATCCCCAATGAACACTACCCAAGATTTTCTTATAAATACCCTCTTTCCGCCATTTAAAATAGCATCCAGGATTTTCATAAAACAGACCACTAAGATGAGAAGAAAAGGCAAAGGGGGAGAAGAAGATCACCTTGGAAATAAGAGGATTCGGATTCAATCCTTAAGTCATATTCTGGCCATCAAGCTTGGATTTGGAGAAAGTGGAAGCTAGAAGAATTCACAACAGGAGGAGGGACGAGAGTTTATCGCACCTAGAGTTTTCTATCCCTTTTCTTCTTTATTTTCTTACTTGTAACTCTCTCTATTAATTAGAAAACATGTTTGGTTGTAAATCTTTGATTATGAACTAAACTTGTAAGTTAGGGTTTTGTTGGATCTTATTCTATGAAACTTGGATGAATTGATAGTCTAATTTATTGTGGTTAATTATTATGTTGTTGAGTGGTATTATTGTTCTTAATGCTTCTGAATGTGAAGGCCTGCATTTAGTTGATATTATGTGCTGAGAGGAGAAGCCCACAACATGCTCGATGTAATGTCTACCATAGGTAGAATCAGATAGAGATATGTTAATTTGCTTGTGTGATCATATAGGGTGTTTATTGTGACTAATGCATTTTCATGCACTTGGATATACCATCGAGAGATAGGATATTTGTGTATGTGGTAATAGGTCTGATTTACATCAAGAGGGGACTTTGGATAATTTAGATAAATACGGTCATCAACATGAATAATTAAACCCTAGTGATATGCTTTCATGAAACTCAATTGAATGGATTAGGTAAATTCAAATACCCTAGCTCATCTCTCAATTTGGTTGTTTGACTTATTTTTATGTTTATGTATTTTCTTCTTTCAAACCATTTTGATTTATTCAAATAGATATAGACTTGGTTAATTTTAGTACTCAACACCTAAATATCCCTGTGAAGATGATAATTTACTTACACTTTATTACTTATGCCGATCTCGTATACTTACGAGTACAAAAAGTCGTAACAAATCTTTGACGTCGTTGTCGGGTATATTTTAGTTGTGTTGATATTAATACTGATTAGGTTTATAGTAAATTTGGATTTGTATATATTTTATTTTTATTTTTATTTTTATTAATTTTGATTTTCTTTTTCTGTACAGGACATGTATTCTTAGTATAAGGTGCATGAGCTTACCAAGGAAGTGGCGACTAGAGACTAAAGCACCTTTGGGTGTTTCTTATGTAGGGGGCCGCATGTAAGTACTGATTGTCAGGTGGGCAATCCGTTTGCCGAGAGCCGTTCTGAGCAAATGCAGTATGAGCATTATGTACACTACCAACAGAACAACCCCTACCTGAGTTAATACAATCCTGGGTGGAGTACTCATGCTGACTATTCATGGAACAACCAGTAAGAAAATGGGTC
This sequence comes from Xanthoceras sorbifolium, assembly GCA_003430845.1. NCBI lineage: Eukaryota > Viridiplantae > Streptophyta > Magnoliopsida > Sapindales > Sapindaceae > Xanthoceras > Xanthoceras sorbifolium. The sequence goes on along the minus strand of CM010616.1, from coordinate 8,037,748 downwards.
AAGAATGGAAGACATGTTTGTCGACTACATGACAAGGATGGAAATCCGAGAACAGCAGGAAAAAGATACAGCTTCGGAAGACATGATTATTAAATTCATGATAAAGTTGTATGAAAAAATGGATTCCCAAGATGAGGCCCTAAAGAAGCTGGAAGCTAAACTTGATCAAGTTGCTCAACATACTCAAGCAGCTACCCAAGGCTTGGAGATTCAAATCAGCCAATTAGCTACAAAGGTCTTATGGCTAGAACACGAGCTACATTCGATAGAGCAATGCAATGAAACAGCCTTGGAAATCGAAAAGCGAGTTGAGCAGCAGATTTGGGTTGATCAACTAGAGACGGAAGGGAGCAAGAACTTGTTTTATGAAGATGAGGCATCTACCTTTCCATAGCCACTTGAGTTATGTCTAATCCACAGTACCACTACAGAAGAAAAGAGCCACCAAGATACATACATTTCTATAAATGTCGGAGAAGGGAAGTCCAAACTGCCTCCGCCTTTTGAGCAGACCCCGCACTTGGGCCGTAAAGAGATACTTTTCCATTCGAGGTATGCAGTGCTGGGAGAGTCGTCTTCTTTTCCAGTCATTTGGTTAGGATGGTGCGGTAAGGTGATGATGAGATATCAATTATGGGGTAGGTGGGCGAAAGCTCAAGCGGTCAGGTGACATCTGTATAGTATTTTGTCATTTTTTAATTATTTATTTTCTTTATTTATTGGTTTAAATTTTTTTAGTTTAGTATTTGGTAACCCATGCCCATGAGCTTATTTGAAGTGTTGTGCCTTGTGTTGAAAATCTTAAAATTCGGGGGAAGTTTGGTTAGGTGTAAATAATATTGAAGTGTTTAATTGCATTTGATTTTTATATTTGTGTTTGTGTGTCTAGTTAGACTGTTGTTAGTTCTTATTTTTTTTTTTAGTTTTTCATTTTTATTGCTTTGTTTAGCCCCTTTTCCTCTTGCGTAAGGTTTTAAAACATTGGGGACAATGTTTATCTTAGGTTTGGGGGTGGTTTTTGGTTGTTTGTTTTCTTTTATTTTTATTTTTTTTTATGTTTTGGTTGTGGCTAGTTGACATATATCAGCTGCAAAACCTAGACTTTCCTTCTGCGCATTTTGCATTTGGAAGACTTAGGTATAACAACCTCACGTACGTTTAGTCAGTGTTTAGTCTGTGTCTAGGGTGTGTATAGTGTGTTTAGTGTAGATTCTGAACATTTTTTAACCTTTATTGTTGTTATGTGTACGCTTTCCGTTACAACATAATTGTTATCTTTTTCAATGAGTTTTAATTTATTTGGGGCCACTCAAATTTTTTTTATGCCATGTTTGCACCACATTGTGTTACACTCTGTTTATCTTTTTGTGAAAACATGCCATGTTCGATCAACTAGGATAAATAGTGGAGACTTACCCAGTGTATTTTTGAGCTTATATGTTGTTATTTGAGAGGGAATTTTCATTTCTACTCTATACACACTTATTTTCAATTTGTATTGATTAGTTTGATCTCATTTAGGTTTTGCACTGAATAATTTGAACAACATCAAAGATATCATGTGTTTATCGTATGTTTTAGTTGGTTCTCCCTGTTAGATGTGATGTAGGCTATACATGTTGAACCACTAAAAAGCCAAATATTCATCATACCCTGGTGTGTGCTCCAATAACCATTTTGAAGCCAAACACTTAGAAGCTTTTTCTTTCATCATCTATATAAATCTAAAACCAAGCTCTGAATATAAAATAACCTTATCTTTTTAGCTTGGATCATTTTAAGATGATAAGAAAAGAAAATAATTGCATGGGTGAATTGTATAAGGAATATGCCAAGGTAATTATTGCTATTATTGTGATCGTTGAAAAGAAAAAGAAAAGAAATAAAAGAAAAGAAAAAGAAAAATCAGAAGAATAAACGAAAGGAATCATGCAAAGCATTATGGCATAAGAATTGAAAAATAAAAGGGAACGATTGATGTATTGAAAAATTTCATGTAATCTCTTAAATTGATCAAAAGTTTTTGCATTCATTTTTCCATTCTTTCTTAACCTATCACCCAATAGCTCCATTACAATATTATTTAAGGCCTGCTGATCTTTTGGGGAGTCTAGCTTTAATGTAGAGATTTTCATGTTTATATGTTGTTCATAATATTTGATTCCTTTAATGAGATATATTTACGATAAAATAGCATTTTTCTAATTGATTTTCACATGCGATGTATATTAGTATTTCTTTGAGCATAAGTTCCTTCCGCATGTGTTTGCTGAGTATGTTGCCTAGGTTCTGAGCAATTTTCGAAAGAATTATCCTAAGAGGTCTAGAGTCGAGGCGAATTTCATCCTGGTTATTTGAACACAATTGTTTTCGTTTTAAGATTCTTAGGGTGTTGGCATGTGTGTGGCAAGGGGTGCAAAATTTTGATGAGTGGATGCTTTCAAATTTTTAGTTATTGAATTTGTTAACTTTTATCTTAATGGTTCGTGTTTCATGTGGCAAAGTTAATTGTTCTTTAATGTTTAAAGATGCGTTTGTGGGTATCGCAGCTGGTAAACCCTCACGAGACTATAACTCGTCCACTAGGGACACCTAGGGATTTAAAGGCTTGTGGCACATACTAAGTGCCATCATGTTACCTACAAAAGTGGTTTAGGCTAGTTGTTTGTTTTTTGTTATTTGTTATTTTGTTTTCCTTTCGTTTTGTTTGCATTTTTTGTTTCATTCCGATTTTGCTTGAGGACTTGCAACAGTTAGGTTTTGGAGTATTTGTTGGCTCCATTTCTTGATCAAAAATGGAACTTCACTAGTACCATTCTTCACCTATTTGTATTCCATTCTCGGGTAATTATTGGTTATTTTTAATATTTTTATTCAAGTGTGCAGGTAATAAGAAGTTATGCAAAATTGAAGAACCTTGGTGAATTAACTTGAAGATGTGGGCACCGCTGTGAACAGTGCCGTACACTTAAATAGTGCATAATGAATAGTACCGTACACATGAATAATGTATAGCGAAGTAGGCATCGCCAGTGAACAGTGAAACCGCTTGTGAACAGTGATGTCAACAGTACATAAGCGTCAGTAGTGACGTCAACAGTACCGTATGCGTCAGCAATGACGTACGCATGAAATAGACCACCAAGAGGAGAAAAAGAGGCAAAGGGGGAGAAGAAGATTACCTTGGAAACAAAAGGATTCGGATTCAATCCTTAAGTCATATTCTGACCATCAAGCTTGGATTTGGAGAAAGCGGAAACTAGAAGAATTCACAACAGGAGGAGGACGAGAGTTCATCGCACCTAGAGTTTTTCTATCCCTTTTCTTCTTTATTTTCTTACTTGTAACTCTCTTTAATAATTAGAAAACATGTTTGGTTGTAAATCTTTGATTATGAACTAAACTTGTAAGTTAGGGTTTTGTTGGATCTTATTCTATAAAACTTGGATTAATTGATTGACTAATTTATTATGGTTAATTATTATGTTGTTGAGTGATATTATTGTTCTTAATGCTTCTGAATGTGAAGTCCTGGATTTAGTTAATATTATGGTTCTGTGTTATGTATTGAGAGGAGACGCCTACAACGTACTCGATGTAATATCCACCATACGTAGAATTAGATAGAGATATGCTAATTTGCTTGTGTGATCATATAGGGTGTTTATTGTGACTAATACATTTTCATGCACTTTGATATACCATCGAGAGATAGGATATTAGTGTATGTGGCAATAGGTTCGATTTACCTCGAGAAGGGACTTTGGATAATTTAAATAAACACGGCCATCAACATGAATAATTAAACCACAATGATATGCTTTCATGAAACTCAATTGGATGGATTAGGTGAATTCAAATACCCTAGTTCATCTCTCAATTTGGTTGTTTGACTTATATTTATGTTTATGTATTTTCATCTTTAATTTTGTTCTTACAAACCATTTTGATTTATTCAAGTAGATATAGAGTTGGTTAATTTTAGTACTCAACACCTAAATATCCCTATGGAGACAATAATTTACTTAGACTTTATTACTTGTGCCGACCCCGTATACTTGCGGGTACAAAAAGGCATAACAGTCTTGCATTGCTCACATTTTGTGGATTGTTTCATGAGAAGTTTGGATGGTTCCTCCATCCTGAGTTGTAAGTGTTATTATATGGATTATTAGTATTCCGCCTGTTGAAGTTCTGTACATATTGAACTTGCTCAACATTAGCCCCTGCAAAAGGATTTCCAGTATGACAATCTGTATTCATATATGCCCCTCTACATAAATCACACCCTTGTGTGGAAGCTTGCATGACATTAACACTCCATTTATTCACATGACTGGTATGTGTAGCCACATGTGCCTTTAGTGAAGTGATCTCATCCACTTCAAATACACTTGGCACTCCAGCTGGTCTCTTCAGTACTGCTCTCTCATTTGCCCACCGATAACTGTTTGTGGACATCTCTTTAATGAGATTTTATGCAACATCAATGGACTTGCTCATAAGGGCACCACCAACAGCTGCATCTATCATAATCCGGATCGGCTGTGTAAGCCTATTGTAAAACGTCTACACTATTAGCCACTTTGGTAGCCCATGATGCAGGCATTTCCTTATCAGATCCTTACACCTTTCTCAAGCTTCATACAACGTCTCAGTCTCAAACTGCATGAACTGTGTGATGTCATTTCTGAGCTTGGTTGTTTTTCTTAAAGGGAAATACTTTGCTAAGATTGCTTGAATAAGTGCATCCTAATTAGTGAATGTGTTTAGAGGTATAGAGTGCAACCATAGCTTGGCTCAGTCCGTTAAGGAGAAAGGGAATATCCTCAGTCGAGTTGCATTATCCGATACTCCATTCTACTTGAAAGTGTCACAAATCTCCAGAAAATTCTCCAAGTGAGTGTTCGGATCATCGTTAGACAACCCCCCCAAACTGAACATGATTCTGAATTATCTAAATGATAGTCGGCTTGATCTCAAAAGCAACTAGGGGTCTTTAGATATTGAATTGGTTCCCCTCCATGATAGGAATAGCAAAGTCATCAAAGCCCTTGCATTTTCTGGCTCTTGAGGTGGGTCCATGGTGAGCTATTCTCTTGCTTGTCCTCTTCTCTATCTCAAAGTTCGCTCGATTTATATATCTAGTTCTTCAAGAGGTGTTGAGTCAACACTCCTTGTACTTCTCATACAAGGAGTAAACTACCTGCAAAGAAGATGGAACCAAAAAAATAAGATAAAAATTGAAATAAAATCCAAGTTAGCTATAGACCTAATCGGTATTAATATCAATACAAACAAAAATATCCTTGGCAACGGTGCCAAATACTTGTTACACCTTTTTGTTATCCTTAAATATACAGGTCGACACAAGTAATAATAAGTGAGTAAGTTATCGTTCCCACAAGGATATTTTAGGTATTAAGTACTAAAATTAACTAAGTCTATATCTATTTGGATAGACGTAAAATTGTGTGAAAGTTATCTCCTAACAATTAATTGAAACAAGAATTTGAACAATTAAAAATGTGAATTCGATTAATAAGAAAAATAGCTAGGAATTTCGAATTCATTTACTATGTCCTAGTGAATAAGATTACAATGAATGAGATTGAATTATTACTGGTTGACAATCGTGTTAAATCTAATTTATTCAATGTTCTCTCTTGAGCTAAATTGAACCAATTCTCACATACACTCATACCCTATCTCTTGATGAATCTCCGAATGTAATGAAAATGCATTAATCAGAAATTAACATAATCAAGGATTACACAAGATAAATTAACATATCTCTATTTAACTCTAAATTGTGGTAGGCATTTTATCGAACACGTTGTGAACGTTACATCTCAGTTCTTAACTCACAACAACAAAATTTATTAAGGGGTGATCAATCACTTAACATTCATCTAAGCATAAAATTTCTACTCAACCATGTAAATAATCAATCCCAAACATGTATTAATCCATTCAAAATTCCATAATAAAATCCATCATCATTCCTAGCATACACAATTACTTCATGATCAACGAAACAACATTAATCGTAATATTCGAATAAAGAGTCATCAATACAACCATGAAAGGAAAAAGAACTCTTTTGGATGAATGACTGTTGTCTTATTTTGCTGGTGCAACTTTCTTCTGTCAATATCTTTCGGATTCCTTGCTTGATGTGGAGAGAATAATGAATTGATCGAAAGCCACATCCCTAGTCTCTTAGCAGTCAATAATCAATCGATATGAACTGGTTAAGCATGGCTACTCTACTAGTGAGTCTCTATACCTCATTCACCAACTGTACCTCATGAACAGTAATGCCGCCTTGAACAGTCAAATGCGGGTCCGCAGTCAACAGTCAATGAATAGTCCATACATGCGTGAACAGTACCGTATACGCATGAATAGTCACCATGAACAATAACTTAACATCTTCTATAAATAGCCCCCATTTGTGAATCAAATCATATCAAGAAAGAAAGGGAGAGAGAATCCAATAGAGGTTCGACTGGGCACAATTTGGCATTCCTTGGCTTCGGCCAAGGGTGGTTTTTCACCCATTCCTCTACTCCAAAACACCATCCAACATCACCACAACACATCAACACATCTCTAGTTGCGATTACATCAATTTTTCATCGAGAGAAGACGAAGAAGAAGAAGGAGAAATCTAAGCGGGAAACAAGCGGGTTTCGATTCTCGACTTCATCGAATGGGTTGTATTACTTCCCTTTTTCCTATCTTTATGTTTAATTGATTGAATGATTGATCAGATTTGTTGTTAGGTGGTTCCGGAAACTATGAACGGATTTGGAAATTTGATTGTAATATTTTTCATATATTTCAAGATATCTTGTTTGACAGTTTAATGCTATTAATTGATAATTCTTATTGTTTGCATTGCGAAAGTGTTTGCATGAATTTTGAATTATTATTAATAAGGAAATTATAATCATTATGAGACATCAATTGATTGTAATTGAGTTTAGTAAGAGTCTAGCAATGAATTATAGATTGATTAAGGCATGAAAGTGCTTAATTGACCAAAGAATTATTACTACATTGGGTGTTTGATCGCTTTACTCTAGTACCAATAGGTGAAGTGGATTGAATTCAAATCATCAATGCATGAACTATAATTTGATGAGCCAATATTAGTAAATAGTTCATTTTGAGTATATTGTGCTTCATAATAGTCAATGTTTTCTTATCCAGGATTGGGATCGTGTGACCACCTACCGTTATCCTCCATACATTCCGTCTCACTTTATTTTATCGTTTTAGTTAGTTAATTTAGTTTAATTTAGTTTATAAAACAAAAACCCAAAACAAATTAATTTACTTTTATTGGCTTAGTTTATATCTCTAGTTTTTAGGATTTAGTACCACCACTTTCTTGTGGATTCGACTCCGTACTCACGGAAATTTATTATTTCGACACATCCTACACTTGGGATTTATTCCCACGCGTTTGAGCGTGTCAAGTTTTTGGCGCCGTTGCCGAGGAAGTGGTTTCGGTTGCTAGTTCTAAAATTAGAGATTTTTGTTTCCTAGCTTTTTCTTTTATTTTTTATTTTTGATTTTTAGTTTTTGTTTAGTTCTTTGTTATTTTAATTTTTCTTTGTTGTTGTTTATCTTATTAGGTACTTGAGAGTTGAGCATGCATGAGTGGATTGCAGACCATGCTGCAGATGGTATCTGGGATGTGTTATGATACTTAACTCAAGTACGACGTCTTGCCTAGACGTTAAATAAAGCACTAGGAGGGAGGTAACCCTTTATTTTCGTTTCTTTTTGTTTTTGTTTTTTATTGTGCTTTTATCATTTTCATTCAATTTTGTTTTTCCAATAGAAGTGCTATGCCTTGTGTTGAGAAAACGAAGTACGGGGGAGTGAGGTTGGATGAAGTGATAGTTGTTAATATTTAGGATTGTTAGTTGTGGATACTAGGATTGTTGTTCTGTGTTCATGTTTTATGCGTTTTTTTTTTTCCTTAAATTTAGGATTTTAAACATTGAGGACAATGTTTATCTTAGGTTTGGGAGTATTTTTTTTTTTTTGTGTGCTTTTATGTTTTATTGGTGTATATAGGCTGGAAACCTAGACTTTCCTCATACGCACTGCGTTTGGAAGACTTAGGCACAACAATGCCACATACATCAATCTTTTGAGTCATTTGTGTGTTTTTGTGTTTTGGTTTGATTGTGTTAGGATAGCGAAACCATATGCATGCTAAATAGATAATTGAGTAATAATATGTAAATGCTCAGGTTATTTGAGTATACAAAGTTGTTAACTAGAATAATGCCGGTAAGTTTTGCATCTAATCATATAGGTCTGACATTGTTGCATTGTAGTATGTGAAAATTTTCAATTAATAGCCCTGATTAATAGTGGAGACTACCCTTAGTGAGATTTTGAGCTTATCGCGTATTCATTCCAAGGGAATTTTTGTTTCTACTCTTAAACACTTTTTTGATCTTTATTATCAGTAGATTGATCTCTATAGGTTTGCATTGGATGTTAATGAACTGCATTATAAAAATCTTGTATGTATATTTTGAATATTCAGTTAAGTAGATTTTGGAGATATGATCCAGGCATTGTGTGTGAATTTCTAAATAGCTTGGTTTCCTGTCCTTAAATTATGTGCTCCCTATCCCATTCGCGACCAAATACTCGCACATTAGCTTATTTATTGTATAACCTACACTGTCCAAAAATCATAGCCGAAAGTGTAAGGCCTTAACTTTGACGCTTGGAAACTAGAGACAATTAAATAGGGAATGTGTCAGTGTTGAGTGAGAAAAAGGAGTGGAGTAGAAAAGATGAAATGGATGTGGAAATGTGCAGAAAAATAAAAAAATAATAGCCAACAGAAAATAAAAAATATATATATGAAAAGAGTTGGCTAAAATGAGAAAAAGGAGTGTAGTGCACAAAGAAAAAAAACTTGAAGAAGGTTGAAAAAGAGGTTGAAGGAGAAAGGTGTAGAAAAGGAAGGGAAGAAAAGTTGAACAAATTTAGTAGTCATGAGAGAAATTGCACGAATTGAAAATTTTATGAAGTCTCTCAATAAGTTTTCAAGTGAGTTGAACCCGATTTTCGTTCTCTTTTAGCCAATCACCCTAAGCCCCATTACAACCATATAAAGACATGTTGATCTCCTTAGGAAACTTAATTGTAATATTCGACATGTATGTATATTGATTTTTCCGTTCTTAACATTTGATATCTTTCATGAGGTCCTTTGCTTAATCTGTGCGTTCTTTCTAATTATTGATGCATACGACACATTTTGAAATTCTTTGCTCATAAATTCCAGTCGTATGCAGTTGAAAGTGTGATAGCTTAGTTTTTGAGTGTCATTGAGTGAAAACTTGTGAGACTAGAGTCGAGGCGAATTACATCAGTGGTCTGTTAGTATAGAAGGTGTCACGATTATAAATGCATTACATGTCAGTGTCTTGTGTGATATAGAGTGTTTAGACTTATTTGCAGTGTTTTAGATTTCTAATTTTTGTGATGTTCTTATACCTTTGTATTTGTGTATATACTTGATTTGATGTGTAGCTATGTATATGGTTAGCTTAGGACGTTTGTGGGTATCGTAGCTGGTAAACACTCACGAAACTATAACTCGTCCACTGAGGCCACCTAAGGGTTGCTCGTGGCACGTGCTAAGTGCCATCGTTTCATCCTACGAAAATAGATATAGCTTAGTTTATTTATTTATTTATTTGTTATTGTTAATTTTAGTTGCTTTTATTTTTGTTTTTGTTGTGGTGTGTGCCAATTTGCTTAAGGACAAGCAAAAGATAGGTTTGGGGGTATTTGATCGGTCATTTATTGTTATATATTTACGACCCTTGGATCGTTTCTTTTGATTGTATTTTTGAGTATTTTTGGTACGTTTAATGTATTTTGTGAGTATGAGCAGATATTAGGTGAGCCCCGTGAATTAATGCGAATACTTAATGAGTCGAGGCAAAACCGGGAAATTCGGGACATGTATTCTTGGTATGAGGCATAGGAGCTTATTGAGGAAGCTTTGGTGGATTAAAGTAAAGATGTGTACCATACACGTGAATAGTACCCGTACACGTGAATAGTACATTGTGAACAGTATGCCGCCATGAACAGTCAAACGCGGGTCCGCAGTCAACAGTCAATGAATAGTACCGTACATGCGTGAACAGTACTTATGAACAGTACGTCACCATGAACAGTACCTGACATCTCTTATAAATAGCCCCCATATGTGAATCAAATCATATCAAGAAAGAAAGGGAAAGAGAATCCAACAGAGGTTCGACTGGGCACAATTTGGCAGTCCTTGGCTTCTGCCAAAAGTGGTTTTTCACCCATTCTTCCACTCCAAAACACCATCAAACATCACCACAACACATCAACACATCTCTAGTTGCGATTACATCGATTTTTCATCGAGAGAAGACGAAGAAGAAGAAGGAGAAATCTAAGCGGGAAACAAGCGGGTTTCGATTCTCGACTTCATCGAATGGGTTGTATTACTTCCCTTTTTCCTATCTTTATGTTTAATTGATTGAATGATTGATTAGATTTGTTGTTAGGTGGTTCCGGAAACTATGAACGGATTTGGAAATTTGACTGTAATATTTTTCATATATTTCAAGATATCTTGTTTGACAGTTTAATGCTATTAATTGATAATTCTTATTGTTTGCATTGTGAAAGTGTTTGCATGAATTTTGAATTATTATTAATAAGGAAATTATAATCATTATGAGACATCAATTGATTGTAATTGAGTTTAGTAATAGTCTAGCAATGAATTATAGGTTGATTAAGGCATGAAAGTGCTTAATTGACCAAAGAATTATTACTACATTGGGTGTTTGATCGCTTTACTCTAGTACCAATAGGTGAAGTGGATTGAATTCAAATCATCAATGCATGAACTATAATTTGATGAGCCAATATTAGTAAATAGTTCAGTTTGAGTATATTGTGCTTCATAATAGTCAATGTTTTCTTATCCGGGATTGGGATCGTGTGACCACCTACCGTTATCCTCCATACATTCCGTCTCACTTTATTTTATCGTTTTAGTTAGTTAATTTAGTTTAATTTAGTTTATAAAACAAAAACCCAAAACAAATTAATTTACTTTTATTGGCTTAGTTTATATCTCTAGTTTTTAGGATTTAGTACCACCACTTTCTTGTGGATTCGACTCCGTACTCACAGAAATTTATTATTTCGACACATCCTACACTTGGGATTTATTCCCACGCGTTTGAGTGTGTCAATTCCCACCATGATCGACTGGATCTGGTCTGGGTTGGCTTTGACTCCTCAATGTGTAACAAGTGTTGGGATTTATGTCCTAAAGCTTGTAATATGTAAATATAATAAAACATTAATAAAATATATGTATTTTCATTCAATAAATATTTATTTATTTACATTCGTATGTTTATGTCATATGTGCAAAATAGCCAAGATTGTAGGATGTAATCTCAAACTGAGTATATGAATGTCATATACAGAAGGATTCAGTTTGAGACGTGCAATCTAAAGAGTCCCTAGACTACTCATGCAATGACATGGGAAAGGAAGCACCTTATATGATGAGATTATATAGGACAGTGATACGATTTATATGAATCTCCCATTAAGATCCGTTAGATGAAGAACTTCATATATATCGACAAATGATGGCTATATATGGATGATCTGAATTCTGAGTGTCTTACTGACTCCTTCAGGTTGGATTGTGGCTTTTGACATACCATGGGTGAGATCGGAGTAGCATTCTCGATCAATAACTCTATATCTTGGAGTCACGGTTTAGCTTGTGGTTGGGAAAGCTTGAACACAATAAAGGAGTCCACTTCGTCTTGTGAGACGTAGAGGAGTAGTTCCCTTGAGTGTTGATTCGGGGCTTGAATAATTAAGAGCGTAATGGAAGATAGGATATAATTGTTCACTAGAGAATCAACGATGCTTAAAGGAAAATATATAATTAGAGGAGTATAACAGACATTATGACCTAGCTCTAATTATGTACTACTCGTAAAGGATCATACCATATGTAATAGCTATATTGATGGACACAGATATTTCAGATTGTGTAATACATTTGCAGTTTCAAGAGTACAGCCTCGGATTTTTAGTAGAGTAACTCCGAGGTTAATAATCATGAAATATTAATTAAAGAGTTTAATTATTATTTCTAAGTATTATTGGAGCTCAAAATTGTAGGTCCATTAGGTCCCCTTGCTAGCCCTTTTGGTTAATGGTAACGATGGTCGCGGTCAATTAATTGAATAGTCCAATTAATTGTGTTAAAAAAGTGACACGAGTAAATTTAGGGAATTAATTAAATAATATTGATTATTTGATTAATGAACTAATAATTAATTAAATATTAATAATTGAATTATTAATTATTTTAATTATTAAAAGGAGGTTATAGGTTCGAACCTTAACTAATACAAAAGGATTAAAATAATAATGATTATTTTAAATCCTAGAGGTCATAGGTTCAAACACTAGTGATGACCAAAATTGAATAGGATTTAGAATTCTATTTTACTTGGTCAATAGAAATCCTAACCTAATACAGAAAAAAAAAAAAAAAAAAAGGTGCGGCAAGAAGAAAAAGAAAAAAAAAAGTTTTTTCTGCTTCTCTTTGCAGGTGCCGGCCGAGCAAGAAGACAAAGTGTTTTATTCACAACTTTTTCTGTAACCTCTATCTAGTCCTCTCTGGATCCATGACTTGCCCACACACGCGTTATCAAACCGCCGGTTATTGCTCGGAAGACTTGGTGGTAAATCGAAATCGTTATTCCTAGAAAAAAAATCAAGTAATTAGACTTCTGATTTAATTTGTGTATATGCAAATTGAAAGTCCTGAAAAAGTGTTTTAAAAAAAAAATAAGGGAAAAAATTTAATCCTAGTTTTTATTCCGCTGCGGTTTTTGAAGCAAAATCAAATCTTTTTTCTCTACAACGAGGTAGCCTAGGAATTTTCCTAAAGATACCTCAAATGAACATTTAAAGGAGTTGAGTTTCATACCATATTTTCGTAGGACTTTGAACGACTATTGTAGGTGCTCCAGGTGTTGGTTAGTTAGGATGGATTTAACGAGCATGTCATCAATATAGACCTCCATTGTTGAGCCTAATATCTCTCTGAATATTTTGTTGACCAGTGGTTGGTAGGTTACCCCTACATTCTTTAATCTGAATGGCATCACCTCTCTTAGTCGTTGGGATGCATTAAGATTTAGTTGTATCTAGAGAAGGCATCTATATAGCTGAGCAGTTCATGTCCAGTCATAACATCTACCACATGTCGATGTGAGGTAATGGGAAGGAGTCCTTTAGGTAAGCTTTGTTGAGGTTTTTAAAGTCGATGCAGACTCTCCATTTGCCATTTTTCTTAGGGAAGACAACAACATTGGCTGGTCAGTCGGGATAGTGGACGTGTTTTACAGAACCTATGTCGATCAGTTTCTAAATTTCCTCGTTGATTGCTTTGTTTCACTCAGGAACGAATTTCCTATGCTTTTGCCTGACTGGCTTATAGTCTTGGTCGACATGGAGCTTATGAACCGTGATGTTCAGGTTGATGCTAGTCATATCATCATGTGTCTATATCAAACAATCGTGGTGTCGACCTAAGAAGTTGATCAGTCGAGCTTTGATCTCCGGTTTGAGCAGAGACCCGATTTGAACCAGTGCTCGGGGTAATCTGGGTGTATTTGTACTTCATCGAGCTCCTTCATGTGTTGCTAATGTTGGTCAAGCCCAGGGTCAACTGCTATAATTGCTATCATGTCAAAGGGTTGCTCTTTATGGTATTTGTATAACATTCCCTAGAGACTTGTTATTGACCTCAGATATCTCAAACTCCCCATCTGGTTGGGAAGCATACTACCTGATGATACGTTGAAGGTACTGTTATCATCTTGTGCATCCACGATCGGCCCATGATAGCATTATAAGTTGAGAGGCAGTCAAATACCATGAATTTGGTGTTGAGATTGACTCCCTTAGCATAGTCTGAGAGTGAAATTTTCCCTATGGTGATTTTGTGTTTGCCGTTAAAGCGAATGAGTACGGTCGAACGTCGTACGATATTAGATTCATCGATCTGCATCTCACTCAGTACTTCTAAGAACAATATATTGGTAGAGCTTCCGTTGTCTACTGGCATGCACTTTATAAAGCAATTTGTAAAGTGTAGAGAGATAACAAGTGCGACATAGTGGGGGTTCAACTGGTCTGTATGCTCGTCGTTTGTGAAACTGATTGTTTGGTCTAACAAGAGGTTGACAGGTCAGTCCAAACGGACCTATAGGTTTCCAGCTTTTCGAGAGTGGCGTTTTGCTGTTGAATGGAAGATTCCATTTATTTCTAATCCCCCGCTGATGACGTATATCGTACGTTCATTTCGAGGGGGTTTTTATGGTGTCGAGTTTTGTACATGCTGCTGCTCGTCACGTCGAGGCAAGGTATTTTTACCTTTGTCTATAAGGTATGCTTTAAGGTGTCCTCTCTTCAAGAGCTTAATCACTTTGAACTTGAGGGTGATACAGTGTTTCGTTCTATGTTTCTGGTCTCCGTAGAAGTCATACCATTTTGTAGAGTCTCAATTCTCAACTGGGCTCGACATCTTGCATAGCCATTTCACCAAGCTGTCGAGATTCTTCATAACTGCTACCTCTCGTAAGGTAATCTTTAGGTTGTACTCGAGGACCTTTGTTATCTACTTTTCTAGTTGTTGAACTTGTAGTTGCTTGATTGCAGTGTGGAATCGACATTTTTTATTTGTCGAAACGTCCGACATATTCGCGCAGCAGTTAACCTTAACGTTGGCTGATCGTGTAGAGGTCGTCTGATTGTATTTCTAGTTTTCTGCTACTGGCGAAGTGCTTGACAAAAGTGTCATTGAGTTGAGCAAAAGATGCGGTGGAATTGTTGGGGAGGTTGGTGTATCACTGTAAAGCAGGTCCATGAAGCTGGAGCTGAACCCTTTGCACATGTAGGCTTCTCATAGATCTCTGGGTATCGCTACTATGAACATGAGTCGTCTGTATTGCGCGATGTGGTCCTTTAGGTCTATGGTTCCGTCGAAGTGCTTCATAGTAGGGAAACTGAATTTTCTCGGCATTTCCACGAGTGCGATGGCATCGGTGAATGGTGAATCGACAAAGCTATTGGCAACACTCTTTTTGATCGGGACCAGTATTCTAAAAATGCACTGAATCAGGACCTCTATCTCTCCAAACGTACGTACCAAATCAGGGTAAAATAAAGCAGAGGTTGAACTTATCAAAAATGTCAAGCGGACCGCTGGTAGAGCACTATAAGGATCCGTTGCCATTTGGATCGATTGGAAGTCCGCTTCCGAGTTGGTACTGCATCTGGTGCACTTGGACTGCATCTGGTGTAGTTGGTACTGCGGTTGACATTGTCAATGTCTGCTCGCTAGGATCGACCATGATTGGTTCCAAAGTTAGATCGTGTACAGGCGTTGCTTGGTTCTGGCCCACCGCAGCTAATCTAAGTTCGCAAATGGGGTATCGAGCGCTGGAGGTCAACATTGCTGCTATTGTTTGTTCGGGCACCGATGTCAAGTTAGTGTTGATTTCATAATGCACATGCGCGAATCCTGGTGGCAGTGTTGTTGACGTCATCAACTTCTCGACCTTGGTTTGTAGCTCTTTGTTTTCAGCACGTACAGCCTTGTTTTCAGCCTCTAATGTTTGGATTCGTCTGGAATTTTCTTTCATTTGTGCTACGAGCAATATGGGCTGAGCCTCGAGAGCTGTCTGGTTTCATCTGCCATGTCTATTGTTGTTAATGGGTGTTATGTTAGCTTGTTTAACTCTATCGACTATACGGTGGATACCAAATTATAAATGCTGAAATCTACGATCTGCGGATGCTAGGATCTATGGTCGAATGATAGTGGGACCAACGACCTAAAAGGAAAACATGAACAATGGAGCACTTGGAACACCAGGATGGTGCTAGCCAAATGAACTTCGATGCTCTAGTCAACAAATAAGCTTGTGTTGATATGAGTGACAAGTAAAGACAAACCTCTGATGACTGAATGTCGAGCGTAGCGGATTATGCTGAACGTTGAGCATGGGTCATATCGAACATGCTGTAATGGGCTGGAATTGATTGTTACTAAAGTGGCAATCTTAGGACTTGACATCAACAGTGTCGAGTCGAAGTTGGATAATGAATAAGTCGAGCTTAGTTTGTGTAATGCTGTGATACTAGTGAAATGGCATGACCTTTGCCTCTAAGGCTTAGGTTTGTATTTATAGGAGAGGACTTCGAGCCCGTTGAGGTTTAGTAAAGAGATCGTGCCCCTACCTCTCTTAGTTATCCCTAAAATTTCGGGGATAAAGTTTGAATACGTTACTAATGTGGTCAGTGGCATGCGAGACTAAGTCAAAGATTGGACCTGGTCTAATCTTTGACTTAGTTCTAGTCGATGGGCCTTTGGGCTTTTATTTGCATCTATTGAGCCTGTTTTGGACATTTTAGGTCGTTTGTAGGCCTATGACCATCTTGGGCTCTTTTTTTACCACTATACTCATAAATGTGATTGATAAAAGACGCTACAATACTACAAGTTTGAGTCATCAAAAGAAAAACCTCATAAAGGCAGGATTTGAAATATCATTTAAGATTTGGTTTCACCTCATTGTTTAATTTGGACTTTTCTCCGGCTATTCTCTCTCCTAAATTGAAGTGCGAGATGAAGTGATGGATGATGTATTAGTTACAACATATGTATCATATTATTTAGGATGGAATTTGGAAAAATAATTAGATAAATATAACATTACTTCTTTTCTTATTTGTATGATTAGTTTAATATGAGATTCTAAATAAACATTTCCTACCAATTGCAGTATAATGGCTTCGGCTTTCTGTATCTTGCACACAACTACGAATCATCAGTCCTAGTAAATAAATAAACACATGATTGCAATTAGGTGATGTTTGTTTAAATAAACAGTTATAAAGTTATTTGTTTATGTATTTTAAAAAAAATTATTTCCAAAATTTAATAAAATAATTTTTAAATTTAAAACTAAAAAGTTAAAAGAAAAATCAATTATTTTTCATCTTTTTCAAAATAGTTTTTAAAAATAAACCACAATTTTTCCCTCAAAACAATTATTTTACTCTGTACATAGTATTTTTGAGTTACTATTCGAGTTAATGACAAGGTCTATTTATAGATTTCCAGGCGGTGGTTCTTGGCGAGTCGCAATCGTTCATTACCATTGCTTATCTTCATGGACAATCATGTTCATTCGCCATTGAACATGTCTCTTGCTGGAGAAAAATCAATTATTTTTCATCTTTTTCAAAATAGTTTTTAAAAATAAACCACAATTTTTCCCTCAAAACAATTATTTTACTCTGTACATAGTATTTTTGAGTTACTATTCGAGTTAATGATAAGGTCTATTTATAGATTTCCAGGTGGTGGTTCTTGGCGAGTCGCAATCGTTCATTACCATTGCTTATCTTTATGGACAATCATGTTCATTCGCCATTAAACATGTCTCTTGCTGGAGACATGTATGCCGAGTGTGTATGGCGATCCATTTGCATGTTGCCATATATAATCACATTCTTTCATCTCCCACTTGATCAAATAATACACGATAACTTTTGCATACACCCAAACTGTCATCAGAATATGGTTATAGGCCTTTACTTTTTTTCTTTTTTTTTTTATTACAAAAAAGCTTCTATTACAGAAGACCAACAAGAAAGCTAGGTTCAGGATTGAACCAACAAAACTCCTCCTTAAAGGAAAAGGCTAGGGAAGCAAGAGAGTGTGCCATTCCATTCCCCGAACGAGGAATGGCATGACAGTTGGAAACTCCCACAGCCCTAAATAGAGCCTTAACATCAGAAAAAATAGGATCCATAACAGAACTAGGGAGAGAATTAAGCAGCCTAGCCACAACAGAGGCAGCATCTAACTCAACCCACTCAATAATCAGGTTGAACTCCTTCGCCAGCAGCAACCCCTCTCGCAACGCCAGCAGCTCGCCAAGCTCAGCAGAGAAAAACCCCAAGAGGGGCTTGGCAGAAGCTGCAACAACCTTGCCCTGAGAATCACGCACCACTGCCCCAGAACCCATCACAGAACAACCAGGCTTCACTGCTGCATCGGAATTCAACTTCAGGGAGCCTGAGGGAGGAGGCGACCACGGAGAAGAGTGAGGCTGCCTGGGGGGCTGGTGAGGAGAGCCAAAGACCTTCTGGGTACCCTGAAATTCACGAAGCAAAGAGAGAGACCAAGAGACCAAATCAGCACTAACCCTGGGGGATTTAGAATGACAGACAGCATTCCTTACAGACCAAACCCCCCACAGGATCATGCAAAACTCCTCGAGCTCTGCTCTCTTAGCCCTAACAAAAACCCACAAGATCAAATCAAAGCAAGAAATATGGCACTGCAAATTGAGAATATCCCAGAAAATAGTGGACTCCCAAATAGGGCACACGGAGCTGTACCAAAAAAAGGCATGGGCTGAACTCTCGGGAGCATCACCGCATCTAGAACAACACGGGTCAATCACAATCTTCGTAGAACAAAGATTACAAAGAGACGGAATGGCGTTGTGGCAAACTCTCCAAATGAAAATTTTAATTTTGGGGGGGATGTTGAGATTCCAAAGTGCAAGCCACCATTTCGAATCCGGACACGAGGAAGAACCTTTGAGGGAGAGTTTTTCCTGCGCTGCAACTCTATACCCACTCTTCACAGAATACTCCCCATTCTTATCAAAATGCCAGATTAAGGAATCATTACAATCACCCAAACTCAGAGGAATTTCCAGAATAGAATCCCTATCCGCTGCCACAAAGACCTGATCAAGCTGTTATAGGCCTTTACTTGTACACAACTTTAAAACCATTATTTCTGACCGCACTTTTATTTGGTGACTTCATTTTAAAAAATAAAATGGCACCAACATTCATGAGCTAGGAAAAACCATCCAAACCTAGTAATTATTGGCAACTTTTGCCAAGTCTAAAACTTGACCTTCGTCCGAAATTTCGATCAAGTACTTCCTTCTAGGCCAGTTCAAAGGCTTTTCTCGATACACCTTATTGATGACTTTACACTAAACGCTTGTCATTATACAAATTCAACTTGATACCTCAAATCGGACTTTAAATACAAGAAGATATGTTATAATCCTTATTTCCTCATTAGTGCCCTCTATCTTTTCTTCGACCAATATTCTAATCAGATAGAGTTGTATCATTTAGTTATCTCAGGCGTCCCTGAGATTTTTACAAAGATACTTCATACCGCATGTTCCGACTACACATCTAGATGATTTCCAAAACCATAGTAGTCACATACTATCTGAACCATTTTAGCGATAATCCCTTGGTCTTGGGATTAGCCACCATCTTACCAGAGGATATACAGTCGACTTTTAATTCCTTCCTCTGATCACTATATACCAAATATAGTGATAATTTATATCAGTGTGTTTGCCCAAGAGTTATTTTTCTTTAACTCTTCATCAAGAAGATGATGGACTTTTTGTCACAAAACACATTGATCTTATCAGAAATACCTAATTTGCAAACTATAGGAATACTTAAAAACGTACAGCTGTATTGACCATGTTTTACAAAATATTTTGTTTCCATTGTTGATTTTGCAACATAAGCATGTTTCTTATTTAATCAAGAAACAATTGTTTCACCAAAGTAAAATAAATATCTACTTATTAACATTTAAAAAAATTTAAATTACCTGCAAAGTCTTGACTCACGATAATTAATAAGTTCTAGATTTATAGACTAAAATTCTGTACCTTTTGTATGTATAAATTATTTAATATAATTTTCACTGTTTACTGTTATAAGTGTATTATTCCAAGGCTAAAATTGAAATCAGTTTCGCTACTCCCACTGCATGACATAATTCCAACTCGATACTTGTCATGCATACATTGGATTACATGCATGCTAATATCCTCTGCATATAGTGATAAAACATATCCTATATACACAGTAATAAAATCGATAATTTATCATTATACTTACAACTGTGTACCTAGTTGGCTTATCATTTTTATAAGATTCCTTAGTGAAATAATTTCCTAGATATTTGCTTGATTTAAATATGAAGACTTTTATTCTCTTGTCACTTAATCCACCAATACTCTTATTTGTGAAGATGTTTTAATTAAATTTCCTGCAAAGTCTTGACATCGATTTTTAGCCACCACTGATAAAAAGAAGTCTATTTCAAGTTCTTCCGTATAACTTTTAGGCTATTATATTATTATACCTATCTAGATTGCCATTTATCTTCAATTTTCTTTGAGTACTCATTTATATCCAATGAGTTTTTTTTCATTCTATGTAAATCAACTAATTCCATTTTTTTCTCAAATTGGTTCTAATTCCGGATTCCAATTTTCTTTGTGATTTTTCCCACACTCTAAAATCTGAAATCCCTTTGTGATTTTTCCACATATCTAGAATCCAAATATCCCTAGTGGCTTTACCCCACAATTTCCGAGTAGACTTGGAAACATTTCTAGGTCTTGTCCCCCGGTTGATCTACATTTATAGAATTGAAGAACATATGAAACTATTATTTCTTTTAAAGACGGTTTGTTATATTTATTACTCCCACTAATCTGATTGTCCTTCAGATTTAGTTATATATTCACATATACATGCCATCTATAAACATTTATAATTTCTAAGAAAGTATATTTATTTTTACATATTTTAACACTCCCTTACTTTGGTGATAAAGTTTTTATCCATCCAGCATTACATAAAATATTTTCATATTACAAACATGTTCTATTTTCATTTTAT
This sequence comes from Xanthoceras sorbifolium, assembly GCA_003430845.1. NCBI lineage: Eukaryota > Viridiplantae > Streptophyta > Magnoliopsida > Sapindales > Sapindaceae > Xanthoceras > Xanthoceras sorbifolium. Next base: position 8,016,847 of record CM010616.1, on the reverse strand, counting down.
TGACAATTCATTTATTCTCTCTATTGCAATAGTCCCAACAACACAGATAATATTTTCGTAACGCATAATAATAATATTATAAATTCAGTAGAAAAAAAAATATAACAATATAAATTTTAGCGAAATTGTATACATTCTAGTATAATATATCACTTGACTTAAGCAACATAAATAAAAACATATGTAATCCTAACTTAAATCATCACTAAAATATGCATGGAAATCATCACTAGAATCATTATTTAAATTATGTAAAGCGTTACTTACTTCGATATATTTCAAATTTCTTCTCATGTTATGGTAGCCTGAAGAATGTACGAACATTTCATAATTCATGTTCACTTGATCTTTTTTTCCAAATTTTCTGAAGTTTGAGTCATCAAAATGAAATTTTAAGGCCACAAATCAATCTAAAATATTGAAATACTTTGGGATACCAAATTTTTGGTCATTCCGAATTAATTTGACCCTTGAACCAGACTGCTAAAAAAATGGGGTTGGACCTGACCGGGTATGACTTGAATTTGTCCACACAAAACAAGCAGGTTAGGGCTTATAGCTGGATAAAGGCGTAGATCTGATGATGGGTCGGAGCGCGGATCCATACTATGTCAGAGCGCGGATCCATATTGGGTCAGAGCGCTTGATTTGGTATGGCACGTATTGTGCACGCACTAGGAGACTGATACGTGGCGCGTGCAGTTGGTCTTGGAGCGTGTGATGCATGTGCCCGCTCCTCTTGCATCTTCCTCCAACACGCGTGTGATTCACCTGTCTACCCTATTTTCTATAACTTTCATCTGGAATTTTCGAATTCAATGATCGGTCATTTATTCTCATATATTTACAACCCTAAAACCGTATATTTTAATTGTATTCTTAAGTATTTTTGGTGCTTTTGACATGTTTTTCTTGAGTGTGCACGTTTAGGGACCTAAGTGATGATTTTGTATATTTATGGGGCAAACGTGTAAATTAAATAACTTTGGGGAAGGGTATCGATGAAAGGATGTTAAAGTTATGGGGCAAAACTGAAATTTTAAAAAGTTCCACCAATTTAAGTGAAACGGTGCGTTTTGCACCAAAGGAATTGAGATTAAGTGGAACGACGCCGTTTTGGACCCTAAGAGTTGGTCCAAAACGACGCCGTTTTGGCTAAAGAAGAAACAAAAAAATAAAACAAAAAACGCAGTGCCATGCACAGCTCCCTCGCGTCCACCAGCTCACGATGAAGACGATCCAGCAGCAGTGGACAAGGCGAGCACGACTGCGACCAGCCCCTCCTCACGGTGCAGAAGAAGAAGTGACCAGTGAGTTGCGCGAGGACCGAGCACGACCTGTGCTCGCGTGGGGAGCTCGCGGTGCAGAAACTTCATGCAAACCAGTGAACGTGGCGAGGAAGACCAGGACCTGTGCTCCTCGCGGTGTAGCTCGCAGTGCTGCCTCTTCAAGCAGACCAGTGAAGGCCGCGACCAAGCCACCGCAACCACAGGTCGCGGTGGTGGTCGCGGTGAAGAAAAAATGCGACCTAATGCCATGCTATAAGAAGAAACGTTGCAGCAGCTGGAGAAAGGAGGGAGCTCGTGGCAGTGCAGTCCAGGCAGCCTTCAAGCTGCTCCAAGGGTGATCTCCGTCCTCCTTGCTCCTCCCAAACACATCCCAAGCATCACAAATCATCACAACATCTCTACATCGTAAGTGTTCATCGAAGAAGACGAAGATCGAAAGCGGAGAAGTTCAAGCCGGACCAAAGCGAAACTTCGAGTCTTGAGAGCTTCGATGGGTTGTATTTCATCTCATTAATCTTCCTTGATTGTTCATTTATGATTATGAGTTGTTAGAACTATTGTTAGGTGATTTTCGGAACCGTGAACGGATTTGGATTTTATTGTTTATGAATATATTATGTGATTTAATTCATGATATTATGCGCTTAATAATAATCAATATGTTTTCCATTTCCGTGATTGGAACCGTGTGACCACCTTGCATTATCCTCCATTGAATCCGTCTCGCTTTATTTTAATTGTTTTAGTTAATTTAATTTTGTTTAATTATTGAAAACCATGATTATGGGCTAAACTTGTAAGTTGGGGTTTTGATGGATCTTATTCTATGATGATTGAATGAAATGATTGTTTAATTAGTTGCGGTTGATTATTGCGTTGTTGAGTGATTTTATTGTGCTTAATGTGTTTGAATGTGAAGGCCTACATTTAGATGATAAATTGGTGGTGTGTTATGTACCGAGAAGAGACGCCCACCACGTGTTCGATATAATGTCCACCACAAGTAGAATTGGATAGAGATATACTAATTTGCTTGTGTTATCACATAGGATGTTTATTGTAATTAATGCATTTCCATGCACTTGGATATACCATCGAGAGATAGGATATTAGTGTGTGCAGAATAGGTCCGATTTACCTCGAGAGGGGACTTTGGATAATTTAGATAAACACAGTCATCATCATGCATAATTAAACCTCAACAATTTGCTCTCATGAAATTCAATTGGATGGAATAGGTGAAGTCAAATACCCTAACTAATCTCTCATATTGGTTGCTTGCTTTATTTTCATGTCTTTATATTTTTATCATTTAATATCTTTCGATTATTCAAATAGAAATAGGCTTGGTTAATTTTAGTACTCAACGCCTAAATATCTCTGTGGAGACGATAATTTACTCATCATTTTATTACTTGTACCGACCCCGTATACTTGCGGGTACAAAAAGTCGTGTCAAGTTTTTGGCGCCGTTGCCGGGGATATTTTTAGTTGTGTTGATATTAATACCGATTAAGTCTATAGCTAATTTGGATTTGTATATATTTTATTTTTATTCTTTTCAATTTTGATTTTTTTTTTTTGTTTTCTATGGAAGACATGTATCCTTGGTATGAGGCGCAGGAGCTTACCGAGGAAGTGGCGACTAGAGACTGAAAGTTTAAGTGCAATGGTCTATATGAACCTAGAGGGGGGGTGAATAGGTTCTTATCCAATTTTTGATTACCAACAATTTAATTAGATCAATTCAACAATTATAAACACATAACAAATGCGGAAGAGATAAACAAAATCAACACAAGGATTTTAGCGTGGAAAACCCCTTCCAACAAGGGATCAAAAACCATGGGACCACTCTTGGCCACTTAACGGACAATCCACTAGTGATAAATACATTACACCCTCAAGTTGAAATTACAAGGACTCACTCCTCTTGGACTATCCCGCTCTAGTCTACCCGCAGGCCTTTTCCCTAATGATCTCCCAAGATCCACTAGGTGACTATACGTATATCCTCAAGCTATCCTAGAATTCACACTCCTATTGGCGTGAGCCTACACCTGTCGTCTCGCAAGAGCCAACTAGTGAAATTCCACACAAATACAACTTTTGCACAAGAAGCAAACCTTGAGCTTGTTCACAAGACTTCACCAAAGTCACACAAGCTCTTCCAATAACACAAAGGATTATAGTCTAAGTGTTCAATGATGCATGAACATACAATTAGGATGCATGACCAATACAACCTATGATGCTAAGTGAACTAGTGCACACAATCTACTTAAATAACACTTAGCATAAACACATTTCAACACTTTAACAAATTTTGCAACAAATTCAACACTTTCAAGTCATAAAACAAACATATTCAATGCATAAAATTTACAAGGCAGCCAACATATTTATATGAATGTGATTCTAGCAACAAGTAAATTATTATAACAACAACTAACACTCTTGATCCAACCTAGATTAGTACCAATCCACTAAACACATGTGAGATAGAGGTACAATTCATTCAAGCAAGATAAATGCACTCTAAATCACAATATAAACTTATCTAGGTACTAATTCAACTTCCTAAGCCCCTTATCATGCATTAAACACAAAAACCACAAGCTTTCAATATCCAATCAATGTCTAACTCTCATTCAAGAACAACAAAGAGATTTAAATGATATGAAGCATAAAACAATTTCAACATACAAGAAAAACACTTACCACAAGTCTCTAGTTTGATTCCATAGACATACAAGAGAGATTGGGTGAGTTTTGAGAGATTGGATTTGAGAGAGAATGAAGAGAGGGAGCTGCTAGGGTTCTACTTTCTGGATCCTTGATGAAAAAGACGAAGTGGCATTTATATAGGAAGAGCCACGGGTCGGGTTGCCACACAAAACGGGTCGGACGCACATGATGGGTCGGGTGCAGTTTTCTACACTGACCTATGTTTGGTTTCAAGCTAATATCTAGAGAAACGCCGCCCAGTAAATTCTGAAAAAATAACTGAAGAAAGTAGACACATATATGAACAACTTTCATGAAGAACACCATTTAAAATTCGAACAGTAAGGGTGCCATATTGGACCACATACATGACACACAAAAACTGTCTCCCCTGTTTTTTTTAAGCACTGACCTATGTCTGGTGTTTAGCTATTATCTAGAGACGTGCCACCCAGAAAATTCTGAAACAATTCAAGAAGAAGGTAGAGACATATATGAACAACTTTCATGAATGACACCATTCACAATTCTGACAGGAAGGGTGACATATTGGACCACATACATGTCAAACAAAAACTGTCTCCCCTGTTTTTTTCAGCACTGACCTATGTCCAGTTTCTATCTAATATCTAGGGACGTGCCGCCCAGAAAATTCTGAAAAACTGACAGAAGTAATTACACACATAGACCAACAACTTTCATGAAGAATACGCTTTGAAATTCGGATAGGAAGGTGGAGATATGGGACCATCTATAGGATGCATCTGCAGAACATAACATATGAATGCAATACAATGAACTATGCATCATAGACCATGTCAATGATGAATGAGATGCCTAGAAACATAATGAATGATATGTTGTGAGTGTGTGAGATCCTAAAACCCTTTGTGAGATTGAGAGCAACTTACCAAATGAATCGATGATCTTAATGCCTTCAACGAAAGCTCCTAAACACAATTACAACCAAAGAGTGTTTTGCACGGAATTAGCCAACCTAGAAAATACTCGACCTAACAGAGACTACGAAGCACCTTTGGGTTGTTTCTTATGTGGGGGCCCACATGTGAGTACTGATTGTCAGGTGGGCAATCCGTTTGCTGAGAGTCATTCTGAGCAAATGCAGTACGAGGGCTATGTACATTATCAACGGAACAACCCCTACCTGAGCTCGTACAATCCTGGGTGGAGCAATCATTCCGAATCTTATTGGAGCGACCAGCAGGAATATCAGGAAATTGATCCAGCATTGGAAGACATGATTTTAAAATTCATGTCTAAGATGGATGAAAGAATGGATTCCTAAATGAGGCCTTGAGGAAGCTGGAAGCTAAACTTGATCAAGTTGCTCAATATACTCAAGCAGCTACCCAACGCTTGGAGATTCAAATCAACAAATTAGCTATAGAGATCCAATGGCAAGAGCACGAACCATATCCTATGGTGTAATGCAATGAAACGGCCGTGGAAATCGAAGAGCAAATTGAGCATCAGATTTGGGTTGATCAAGTAGAGACGGAAGGGAGCAAGAACTTGTTTTCTGGAGATGAGGCATCTACCATTCCAGAGCCACTTGAGTTATGTCTAGTCCACAGCACCACTGCGAAAGAAGAAAGCTACCAAGATACATACGTTTCTGTAGACCTCGGGGAAGGAAAGCCCAAACCCCCTCCGCCTTTTGAGCAGAACCCGCACTTGGGCCGTAAAGAGATACCTTCGCATTCGAGATATGCAGTGCTGGGAGAGTCATCTTCTCTTCCAGTCATTTGGTTAGGATGGTGCGGTAAACTAATGAGGAGATACCAATCATGAGGGAGGTGGGCGAAAGCTCAAGCGATGAGGTAAAATATGTATATATATATTTTTTTATTTTGATTTTTTTTAGGTTGAATTTTCTAGTGTTTCGTAACTATTTCCCATGAAACTTTTGAAGTGTTGTGCCTTGAGTTGAAAATTTTGAAGTTCGGGCGAAGTTTGGTTGGATGTACATATTATTGTAATGTTTGATTTCTTTAATTTTGTTTTTGTGTGTCTATTTTGATTTTTTAGTTGTGGATATTTAGGGTTGTTAGTTGTGGATATTAGGATTGTTGTTTTGTGTTCATTTGTTTTGTGCGTTTTTGTTTTTGTGTCTAGTTTATTTGTTTTTAGTTTTTATTTCTAGTCTTTAGTTTTTATTTCTTTATAAGCCTCCTTTTCTTCGTACGTAAGGTGTAAAACATTGAGGACAATGTTTATTTTAAGTTTGGGGGTATTGTTTGGTGTTTTTGTCTTTTTGAGTTTTGTTGGTGTATATAGGCTGGAAACCTAGACTTTCCTCATACGCAATGCGTTTGGAAGACTTAGGTATAACAATGCCACGTACACCAGTTTTCGAGTCTTTTATTGTATTTTCGTGTTTTATTGTGTTTGTATTAGGATAGCGAAACCATATGCATGCTTTACAGATAATTGAGTAATAATATGTAAATACTTAGGTCATTTGAGTGTACAAAGTTGTTATTTGGAATAATGCCGGTAGGGTTTTTGCATCTAAACATATAGGTCTGACGTCTTTGCATTGTAATATGTGACAACTTTCAATTAATAACTCTGATTAATAGTGGAGACTACCCTTAGTGAGATTTTGAGATTATTGCGTATTTATTCTGAGGGAATTCTTGTTTCTACTCTTAAACACTTTCTTGAGCTTTATTGTCATTAGATTGATCTCTATAGGTTTGCATTGGATGTTAATGAACTGCATAATAAGAATCTTGTATGTTTGTGCTGAATGTTCAATTGAGTAGATTTTGGAGATATGATCCAGGCATTATGTTTGAATTCCTAAATAGCTTGATTTCCTATCCATAATTGCGTGCTCCCTATCCCATTCGCGGCCAAACACTCGCATATTAGCCTTTTATTGTATGACCTACATGTCCAAAAATCCTAGCCGAAATTGTAAGACGTTACCTTTGACGCTTGGAAACTAGAGACAATTAAAAGAAAAATGTGTACGTGTTGAGTGAGAAAGAGGAGTGGAGTTAAAAATATTAAAAGGATATGGAAATGTGCAGAAAAAGAGAATAGCCAATAAACTAAAAAATATATATATATATATATATATATATATATATATAGATATATATATATAGAGAGAGAGAGAGAGAGAGAGAGTTGGCTAAAATGAGAAAAAGGAGTGAAAGGCACAAAGTAAAAATTGAGAAAGGGTTGAAAAGAGGTTGAAGGAGAAAGGTGTAGGAGAGAAAGGGAAGAAAAGTTGAGCAAATTTGGTAGTCATGAGAGAAGTTGCACGAATTGAAAATTTTATAAAGTCTCTCAATAGGTTTCCAAGTGGGTTAAACCCGATTTTCGTTCTTTTTGAGCCAATCACCCTAAGCCCCATTACAACCATATAAAGACCTGTTGATCTCCTTAGGAAACTTAATTGTAATATTTGACATGTATGTATATTGATTTTTCCGTTCTTAACATTTGATATCTTTCATGAGGTCCTTTGCTTAATCTGTGCGTTCTTTCTAATTATTGTTGCATACGACACATTTTGAAATTATTTGCTCATAAATTCCAGTCGTATGCAATTGAAAGTGTGATTGCCTAGGTTCTGAGTGCTATTGAGTGAAAACTTGTAAGACTAGAGTCGAGGCGAATTACATCAGAGGTTATTAGCATGGAAGGTGTCACGATTATAAATGCGTTGCATGTCAGTGTCATGTATGATATATGGTGTATTAGACTTATTGACAGCATTTTGAATTTCTGATTTTGTGCTATTCTTATACCTTTGCATTTGTGTATATACTTATTTTGATGTTGAGCTATGTGTGTGGTTAGCTTAGGACGTTTGTGGGTATCGTAGCTGGTAAACCCTCACGAGACTATAACTCGTCCACTAGGGCCACCTAGGGGTTTAAAGGCTTGTGGTACGTGCTAAGTGCCATCGTTGCATCCTACGAAAATGGATATAGCTTAGCTCATTTTTGTTGATTAGTTTTAGTTATTTTTGTCCTTGCTTTTAATCGTGGTGTGTTTTGATTTGCTTGAGGACAAGCAAAAGATAAGTTTGGGGGTATTTGATCGGTCATTTATTTTCATATATTTACGACCCTTAAACCGTATCTTTTAATTGTATTCTTAAGTATTTTTGGTGCTTTTGATGTGTTTTCCTTGAGTGTGCAGGTTTAGGGACCTAAGTGATAATTTTGTATATTTATGGGGAAAAAGTGTAAATTCAGTAACTTTGGGGAAGGGCATCGATGCAAGGATGTTAAAGTTCTGGGGAAAAAATGCAATTTCAAAAATTTCCACCGATTTAAGTGAAACGGTGCGTTTTGCACCAAAGGAATTGAGATTAAGTGGAACGGCGCCGTTTTGGACCCTAAGAGTTGGTCCAAAATGACGCCGTTTTGGCTAAAGAAGAAACAAAAAATAAAAGAAAAACGCAGCGCCATGCACAACTCCCTCGTGTCCACCAGCTCCCGATGAAGACGATCTAGCAGCAGTGGACAAGGCGAGCACGACCGCGACCAGCCCCTCATCGCGGTGCAGCTCGCGATGCAGAAGAAGAAGAAGTGACCAGTGAGCTGCGCGAGGACCGAGCGTGACCTGTGCTCGCGTGGGGAGCTCGCGGTGCAGAAACTTCATGCAAACCAGTGAACGTGGCGAGGAAGACCGCGACCTGTGCTCCTCGCTGTGTAGCTCACAGTGCTGCCTCTTCAAGCAGGCCAGTGAAGGCCGCGACCAAGCCACCGCGACCACAGGTCGCGGTGGTGGTCGTGGTGAAGAAAAAACGCGACCTAATGCCATGCTATAAGAAGAAAAGTCGCAGCAGCTGGAGAAAGGAGGGAGCTCGTGGCAGTGCAGTCCAGGCAGCCTTCAAGCTGCTCCAAGGGTGATCTCCATCTCCTTGCTCCTCCCAAACACATCCCAAGCATCACAAATCATCACAACATCTCTAGATCCTAAGTGTTCATCGAAGAAGATGAAGATCGAAAGCGGAGATGTTCAAGCCGGACCAAAGCGGAACTTCGAGTCTTGAGAGCTTCGATGGGTTGTATTTCATCTCATTAATCTTCCTTGATTGTTCATTTATGATTATGAGTTGTTAGAACTATTGTTAGGTGATTTTCGGAACCGTGAACGGATTTGGATTTTATTGTTTATGAATATATTATGTGATTTAATTCATGATATTATGCGCTTAATAATAATCAATATGTTTTCCATTTCCGTGATTGGAACCGTGTGACCACCTCGCATTGTCCTCCATTGAATCCGTCTCGCTTTATTTTAATTGTTTTAGTTAATTTAATTTTGTTTAATTATTGAAAACCATGATTATGGGCTAAACTTGTAAGTTGGGGTTTTGATGGATCTTATTCTATGATGATTGAATGAAATGATTGTTTAATTTGTTGCGCTTGATTATTGCGTTGTTGAGTGGTTTTATTGTGCTTAATGCGTTTGAATGTGAAGGCCTACATTTAGATGATAAATTAGTGGTGTGTTATGTACCGAGAGGAGACGCCTACCACGTGCTCGATATAATGTCCACCACAAGTAGAATTGGATAGAGATATACTAATTTGCTTGTGTGATCACATAGGATGTTTATTGTAATTAATGCATTTCCATGCACTTGGATATACCATCGAGAGATAAGATATTAGTGTGTGCGGAATAGGTCCGATTTACCTCGAGAGGGGACTTTGGATAATTTAGATGAACACGGTCATCATCATGCATAATTAAACCTCAACAATGTGCTCTCATGAAATTCAATTGGATGGAATAGGTGAAGTCAAATACCCTAACTAATCTCTCATATTAGTTGCTTGCTTTATTTTCATGTCTTTATATTTTTATCATTTAATATATTTCGATTATTCAAATAGAAATAGGCTTGGTTAATTTTAGTACTCAACGCCTAAATATCCCTGTAGAGACGATAATTTACTCATCATTTTATTACTTGTGCCGACCCCGTATATTTGCGGGTACAAAAAGTCGTGTCATTCAACATTCCCAAAGTCCAAATTCCCGAAGTCCAAATTTTCCATTTTCAGACTCTATGAATTCGGATTTTAATGTAGAATCCATTTCTAGACTCGGAATTTCAAAATTCACCTTTGAATTTGAACTGTCCTCGAACTCGAAACTGAATGACTGTGCATTTGTAACCTGGCTCTGATACCACTGAAGGATTTTGTGCAAAAGGATCGTGACAATGTTGTTTACGCTGGTAGGTGCATGCAAAGGCCACCCAAGACTCTTCTCTATGGGTTTATCCGAGAGAGATTTCACAGAGTATAGTCTCTATGTTTAGTATTTTCGAGTTACCATTTGCATTAATGGCAAGGTCTATTTTTAGACTTTCAGGCGGTGGTTCATTACCATTGCTTCTCTTCATAGACAGTTATATCCATTCGCCATTGCACATGTCTCTTGCTAGAGACATGTTTGCTAACTTGTGTATGGTGCATCATCTTTGTGGCGTACCCTGACACACTCAATCCCTTTACATGTGACCAATTTGATCACATTCCTTCACCTTTAAATTTTATTTATAACTTAATATAAAGCAATGAAAAAATTGTATGTATATGTTGGTCAAATGAACGTGATTATCAGTCCTCTCTTTAACACACAATTCTTTACAACTTTATAACTACTACATGTATCTTTTGACAATGAAGATTAAATTTGACACGTATCTTTAATTTTTATTAAAAATAAAAACAGTGTTAAGAGTGTACAAGAAATATTAATAAATATTAGATGCATCCAAGAAAAGGTTTCAGAGTTTGTACATAAACCAAACGATTGAACATGTAAACGATTAATTCGAATGATTTGCAACAAACTTCTCCCTTACTTTTTTCACATGAACCAAAACTTTCTCACGGTCAGGAAGGTTTTCTTTGATAACATCAACCTCCATGAAATTTTGAATCCATGCGTGCAATCGCGGTAAAGTGGTTGATTCCATCACCTTCACACCAACTGCTTCTTCAATGGACCCAAACCAGAGAGGGAGCCAACCATGAGCAATGTCTACTAAATTGATGGAGTCGCCGCCGAAGAATGTCTTGTCTCCAAGGCCTTGCTCTTCCAGGATTTTCAGCATTCCAAATATTTCCTTTGCTGCCTTCTCTTGCTCTTCTCCACTTGCATGGAAGAATTTGCGAAAATAAGGCTAATTGTGATGCCCAAAAAGTTGATTAGTTTTAGCAACAATTGCAGCAAACAATTAAAATAGAATTGTCAAACAATTACCAATCATAAACTCTAAATTTGTTGATCAACTCTCAAAAGAGTATATTTCTATGAAAAACTTTTGAGGGATTTTTCTTGTTGGAAGCATTTGATGAGTCTCAAACAAACTCAAGAAAATTCACACAAATTTAGGATATGAATTTAATAGAAAAAAATTATTCTCTCAAAACTCACAAATATTTCTTAACTCAACTTTGTATTTTCATATTTATCTGATTAATCATATTACAAATGAGCAACTCTTTTTAATACTACATTTGGTACATAATAATTAATTGCTAATATATGAACTTAGCTATGAATTTAAACACTCATTTAAAAGTCCTAGTTACATAAATAGAACTATATTTATACACAATAAACTCTAGATGTATGTGGATCAAGATTCATTGACTCTAGATTAATATTCTAACATTTTTAATAAATTTTTAAGGTTTTTATTAATTGATATTTTACAATAACATAAGAGGACTTCAATAAATTTGGAAATCGAGAGAATTCAAAAACTCTTTTAAAACAAATAGATTTGGGTTTTGTAGTTGGTAACCAATAGCGATGATCCCTATAGAAAAAGAAAAAATATATATATACTGGTGCTCTTGAGGTGTGAAGATTTTTAGACTGCAAGCAGCATATATCCACCCAAACAGATTGATTTTCTAAAACTATGGAACAAAGTCATTTCCTTTAAAGAGAAAAAAGTCATCAATCAACAATTCTTTGTATATATAATAGGTAGGCATGATAAAGAAATTGACGATTAATGAAAATGAAAGAAACTTTTCATTGAGATGGGATTGAAATTGAATTACCTCGTATGCTCCAAATTGAATCCAAAACCGAGCTATGGCTTTCTGATAAGCATCAGTTGGCAGCAGAGGGTTCTGAGGCCATGTCTCTTCAATGTATTCAAGGATGACAGTTGACTCTGCAATTGGTTTTCCACCATGAACAAGGATAGGGATTTTCTTGTAAACTGGGTTGTACTTCAAGAGCAATTCACTCTTGTTGGTTATGTCTTCTTCTATGTACTCATATTCCACACCCTTCAGTTTTAGAGCCCATATCACTTTGTGACTAAAGGGGCTCGCCCAAAATCCATGCAGTTTCACTTCTTCCATTGTTGGTGATATTAAGACGCAATTACTGCGTTAAGGACATTATATAGAGATGAATTAATAGGTCATTATCATGATTAGGTGTACATAAATTAGGTCATCTTTTCTCATTATTATATGTTAAGAGGGTGAGATCATTAATTATGTCGTCTTTTCATTATATGCCAATTGTTTATCAATGTAATGTGTGTCATTCATGACGCTAATATTTTGGTATCTATTGTTGATCAAGGTTGTCCATGTAGCTTCACATTGATTAATCTTAGATTTGACTATCTAATGTTATAATCATAATTTTTTTTATTTTAACAACTTTATTTAATATATGTTACTGTATCACTTTTTTTATAAATTTTTTCAAGATCGTTCTATAAAATATAAATAAATTATAAATATAATAATTATTTAATATATTCAATTCATTAATTTAATTCAAGTTAGAATTAATAAAAATATCTTCATTTCGAAATTCTAAATTTTGTAAAGTTTTCAAAATCAATTGCCAGCCATTGTTACCTTTCTCTACTTTCTATTTCGATTATAATTTAAGGGGGTATAATCATTTTCTTCCTAAAATTTAAAGTATTATTTATTTTTCATCCCCTAATTTTATTTTTCTCTCTTTACCTCCTTCAATTTATAAAAATTTCTAAAATACTTCCTCCCATTAAGTTTCCATTTAAAATTAACAGTTGGCCATCAAATCTTCAAGGGTAGAATAGTAATTTCATATAATAAAATTAATAAAAAAATTTAAATTTTCAAAAAATCATTTAAAATAAATATTAAAAAAATCTTAAATAAAAAAAATAAAATCTCTTTTCTTCTCTCACCCACCCCTTCTCTCTTTTCTTCCTCACTCTATTCTCTCTCTATTTTCTTCCTCACCCGATCTCTTCTCTCTCTCTTTCTCTTCTCTTTCTTTGATTGTGTTGTTTGAGGTTTTCGGGTGTCGAGTGGGGGCGGGCTGGGTTGGATGTGGTGGTTGTGTGGTGTTTGATGATTTAAGTGAGTGAAAAAGAATTGGCTCCCCATTGAGGGTAAAATAATATTTTACCCTCAATATTTTTAACTACTATTTAAAAATATTGAGGGTACAATAATCTTTTTAACTTAAATATTAACAGAAGTTAATAAATAGGGCAAATGAGAGAAAAATAAAATTAGAGAGTGAAAAATAAATAATACTTCAAACTATAGGGTGGAGAATGATAATAACCCTAATTTAAATTAGTTTTTAAAAAATAAAATGATTTCTTTCTGAAGAAGTCTAGGGTTAAAGTAGCATTTGGGTCCTCAGATCTAGTTTTCATTCCTTCTTAATGTAGTTTGGGTTACGTTTTTTTATTCTCGTTTTGTTAATGGAGGTGGGAAATATTGTTATGTTCTAGTTTGTCTATTAAGGATCATGATGGTCATGTGTCTAAGCTTGGAGATGGCCTCAAAAAGATTGGTGACCATAAGATGGCTCTTGTTTGGTGGGGAAGGTAATTGCAAACAAGTTAATTAACAGGGATGCTTTTAGGGCTGTCATACCAAAGATTTGGCGGACGATGGATGCGATGGTAGTCGAAGTTATCCAGGGAAATAGTTTGCCTTTCACTTAAATAATCAAGCTGATCTTCAGAGGGTTCTTACTGGAGGACCATGGTGTTTTGACAAGTCGTTGTTAGTTTGGGAGTTACCTACTGGTCTTGGGAATATAGCCAAGATGAAGTTGGATAAGGTTGCCTTCTGGATTCAAATACATAATATTCCTCCTTATGTATGACAAAGATAATGGATTGTTTTTAGGTGGTCATTCACCAGACCCCATAGACCCTCTGCGACCGCCTCCATAGAATTTGTCATTGTCGCCGCTGCCATTGGGCTTTTGCTTTTGAATTTTGTTTGAAAATGTTCTGATGTTGAAAAGATAAAGAGAAAGTAAATAGGCCTTGCAGGCTCAAACTTTCAAAGTTTTGCTTTGTTTTTTTTTTTTCCATTCTTTTTCTTTTTGTGAAAGTTTTTTTTTTTTTTTAAGGAAAGGAATATATTAAGAACCCTAGAGGGAAAATAAAACTATCCTAGCAAATCTGCCAGGATAAACGACTCCACGATGGGAGGAACACAATCAATAAGCAAACCATCAGAATAGGAAGACAATGCATGTTTAGCGAGGTCATGAGCCACATAATTAGCTAAACGAGGCACAAACAAAATACAAGCAACATTTAAATCACTAAACAAGTCCCTAATATCCTTCATAATAATACCAATTTCAGACTTGGGTAACAAGCGATCATTAATGAGGCTAACAACAGAGGTAGCATTAGATTCGTTAATTGTAGGAAAGACTCCCAGATCAGCAGCAAACCTCAGCCCGCCAAAGATGGCAGTTGCTTCAGCACACTATGGCGAAAGGGAAGCAGAGATGCACTGCCATGAAGACTCCATAACCTGCCCAAGGTGATCCCTAATCACATTCCTGAAACAATAACCTGGTTAGAACTATCCACCGTAGCATCAAAATTTAGTTTTAGGAAACCAAAGTCAGGTGACCTCCATCCCGTAGCAACAGAATTTAAAGACTGGGGAACAGTATGCACAGCAGAAGCCTCCTGCAAATCCAATAAGAACATGTGAGCCCATTGCACCACCTCCTCCACCTACATAACAAAAGAATCATGCACAACCCTATTCCTTCTATACTAAATCCGCCAAAGAACAATGCACAGCAGCTCAAATTCTGGGACTGTCAGCTGGTTTTTACAAGCAATCAATAGGTTTAAGAACGTGAGAGACAGCAGGTCACAAGGGAGAGATCCCAAGCCTCAATTTATAAAAATTTCCAAAATACTTCCTCCCATTAAGTTTCCATTTAAAATTAATAGTTGGCCATCAAATCTTCAAGGGTAGAATAGTAATTTCATAAAATAAAATTAATAAACAATTTTAAAATTTCAAAAAATCATTTAAAATAAATATTTTAAAAATGTTAAATAAAAACATAATAATAAAAAAAAAATCTCTTGTCTTCTCTCACCCACCCCTTCTCTCTTTTCTTCCCTACTCTCTTCTCTCTCTATTTTCTTCCTCACTCGATCTCTTCTCTATTATTCTTCTTCCTCACCCGATCTCTTCTCTCTCTCTTTCTCTTTGTTAAAAATATAAAGTGAGAGAGAAAGACTGAATAGTCTGTATATAGATATATGTGAAATAATGTGTAACACCCTTTTACCCGAGCCACTAGGATCAAATTAAAAAGTGCTACTTTTCTTCCATTCATGCTATTTATTTATAAACAAAAATGATTTTAGGTTTGTAAAAAAAAAAAAAAACTTTAGACCATTAAAAGAAATAAAAACTTTAATGTATTTATATTTTGAAAATGGTCAAGTCTATTTTTCCATAAAAAATATTTGCCAGAGTTTTCCCTAAATTTCAGACTTTTCAAACTTATTATAAAAAAATCACAATCTTTCACAAATTCCACACTTCAAAATTTGTCCAACCATTATGCATGCCCCTCCATTTTTGGCACAACTTTACCTTATTATTTCATCATGAGAATAAATAACAATACAATAGCAACAAAGTTACATATTTTTATACAATAGAAACCATTAGTCGATATTTACACGACTTAGCCATTACAAATATTTACAACACTTTTGTTACATACATTCTTTAATAAATACACAAGTATGAGGTAAATAATGACTACCCAAAAACAAGGATGGATGTGACTCGGTCTTTTCCCTGCTGATGTTCGCTCTTCAGTCTTTATCTACCCCGTAAACTCTACCACCTACGCGTAATAAATTCAACGCGCTAAGCACATTTGTTTAGTAGGTGTACACTAATTTGAATCCACAATTTGGATTATAAATATCATATAATAAAATTTATAAACGGCAGAGTTTCCAATGAATCAAATATAACTATATAAGATACTAGCATACATTACTCAATTATAACCAAACAAAGTGGTAAGCATGCATTATACCTTTCCATGCATTCTCCATATGCAATCACACAAATGTGCTTACCCATAATTTCATTATATATATATATATATATATATATATATATTTTTTCTTTTAATCAATGCCCTTAGTAAACATTAACATGATACAATGGATTGGAATACGGATTTTTCGGCATCGAACACTCAGTGCCTCCCAGCCGTATTGTTTCGCATATATTTTCCAATTCTAGGACTGGACACTTGGTGCCTCTCATGGTCCATAAAGTAATAATCATCGTAATGGTATTTCTGATGTAGTACTACAATAATAACCCTATTAGCATGCCAATCTCCAATCCCCACCTATCAATGTTTAAGTCTACTAGGGCCATTATAATTTCAATACAACATAGCATATATAAATATATATATATATATATATATATATATATATATATCTTCACATTTCTATTTATTAACTAAACTCCCATCAAGTATAACCATATCTATACACTTGTCCTGCTTATAGTTTTCATATTAAATCAAAGTATTGCATCTCTAATGTTGAAGAGAGTCATTTATCAATTATTAGCTCAATTTAACGTCAAAGAAAATAACATCATTCCACTCTATACATATTCGGCCAAAACGATTCCAATTCCTATCTTTCCCTTCAAATTGTCAAACTACTTTATAACTTATTCAACATGCAATCCAATAACATCAAATATGGATTAAAGCATTAAAAATATTCACATTTATACCATATACCACATTAGGGCAGCTATGTATGTTTTCATAAATCAACAAACTTTCATCATTTAAACACATCAAAACAATTCACAAATATTATTCAAGCATAGTTTTCAAAACAATTTACCTAAAAACATAAGATTTCAAAAATTCACATCTACTAATGTCCTACTAAAAAATAGAAGTTTTCAAATTAAGTGTACACCAACCTTCCTAATGCTTGATTTCACCTCTTCAAGCTCCCAATTGCACTTTCAAACTCTTTCCTTCTATTTTCCTTGGATTTGCTTGTCTAACGTTTCTCTTGGCTCTACAAAAATGTAAGGTTCATCAATAAAATTAAAACCTAACAATTCTAATGTATAATTACTAGTTCTAGCATGCCTAAAATGTAGTTCTAACATTCATCACTCAATTTCCTACGTACTTGAATCTCCTATTAACCCATTCACTTGAAATTCTTCAATTTCCTCTCAATCTAAAACTTGGAAACTTGATAGATATCACTCTAATTGAAGCTTGGAATTCTTATATGGCATAAGGAGGGAAGATTAAGGTATTTTCTGGTGAAAGAAGTGAAGAAAATTGAGAGGGAAATGGAAGAGAGGCTAGTACATAATTTTTTTTTTAATCTCATTTCTCACTTTATATAGTCATGTTTTCATTGTCTAATTTGCCCCTCAACAATTTCCTAAATTCCCAACATGTCCTTAGTCCACTTAAATAGCTTTTAATTGGTTAATTATTCAACTAGAAATCAATGTAGTTCAAACTTATCCCACCTAGTTACAAATCAATCAAATTTATGTCACCTTTTTACTTTCATGTTGGCTTGCTCTCATTGGATGATTTTTAATAACATGGATCACCAAATCCTTTATCATCATTTGTCTCTCAAATATATTTTTCTACCAATCAAATCCTCTCATTTATTTTTAAATTTAATTTCTCTCTAGAAAATGCTACCAAAAATATTATTCCCTTAAAACTTCACAAAAATAAATCTCACAATATAATAAATATTTCTAACTTTATTCTTCTCCATTATACTACATGCATTACATACCTCACTTTTACATTCTTGATAGTAAGTAAAAAATACTTGTCATATTTAAGAAAAACTAGGGGCATTACATAATGTACAATGGAGAGCCTTATATAGGCTAGGTATGTGTGCAGTACAAATAATATGAGTAAACTACAAGTACAGTATACTGGGCTAAGCCCAATGGGCTAATCTAGTCTAAGCTATATACTAACATCACCCTTCAAACTCGAGGTGGCAAGAAGGAAGCCAACTGGAGTTTGGATATAAGATCTCGAAAACGACCAGGTGGGTGAGACTTGGTAAAGATATCAGCAGGCTGGTCAGCAGAGGAGATGGAGAACAACTTGAGATTGCCTTTCTTGAGATGCTGGTGACTGATATGGCAGTCGATCTCAATGTGCTTAGTGTGTTCATGTAAGACATCATAATGAGCAATGTAGATAGCACTACAATTGTCACAATAAAGAGGAATGGCAGTGGGCTGCGGAACATCCATTCAGCCAAGAACCAGCGAAGCCAGACAAGCTCGTAAGTGGTGTCGGTAAGGGCAGGATACTCAGCCTCAGTATTGGAACGGGAAACAATATCCTGCTTCTTGCTACGCCATGAGACAAGAGAAGTACCCAACAGGAAACAGAAACCTATGATTGAGCATCGATCAGTCGGATCACCTACCCAATCCACATCTGAATAAATATGAAGATCGAGAAAAGACCGAGATGAGTAGTGTAGACCATAATAGAGTGTGCCCTTGACATATCGGAGAATCCGAAGAACGGCAACATAGTGGACAGAACAAGGGGCATCCATGAACTTACTAACCATACCCACGACATGTGAAATATCCGAACGAGTAACTGTGAGATAGATCAAACTACCAACCAACTGACGATAGTGAGTAGCATCGGATATAGGTTCACCATCCAAGGGTGTGAGTTTTGCATTGTATTCCAAGGGAGTAGAAACAGTCTTGTTATCGGTGATACCTGATGCGACTATTTTGTACCTACAAGTATACGGGGTCGGCACAAGTAATAAAATGATGAGTAAATTATCATCTCCACAGGGATATTTAGGCGTTGAGTACTAAAATTAACCAAGCCTATTTCTATTTGGATAATCGAAAGATTTTAATTGATCGAATTGAAAGATGAAAATATAAAAACATAAAAGTAAAGCAAACAACCAATATGAGAGATTAGTTAGGGTATTTCAATTCACCTAATCCATCCAATTGAGTTCCATGAAAGCACATTGTTGAGGTTTAATTATGCATGAAGATGACCGTGTTTATCTAATTTATCCAAAGTCCCCTCTCGAGGTAAATCGGACCTATTCCGCACACACTAATATCCTATCTCTCGATGGTATATCCAAGTGCATGAGAGTACATTAGTTACAATAAACACCCTATGTGATTACACAAGCAAATTAGTATATCTCTATCCAATTCTACTTGTGGTGGACATTATATCGAGCACGTGGTGGGCGTCTCCTCTCGGTACATAACACATAACCAATTTACCATCTAAATGTAGGCCTTCACATTCAAAAGCATTAAGCATGATAATACCACTCAATAACACAATAATCAACCACAACAAATTAAACAATCAATTCATTCAATCATCATGGAATAAGATCCATCAAAACCCTAACTTACAAATTTAGCTCATAATCAAAGATTTACAACTAAACATGTTTTCCAATTAATAAAGAGAGTTACAAGCATGAAAATAAAGAAGGAAAGCGATAGAAAAACTCTAGGTGTGATGAACTTTCGTCCTCCTCCTCATTGGGAATTTGTCTAGCTTCCACTTTCTCCAAATCCAAGCTTGATAGTGAGATTTTAGCTCAAGGATTGATTCCAATACCTCTTGGTTTCAAGATGATCTTCTTCTCCCCTTTTTGCCTCTTCTCTTCTCTCTTGGTCTCCTCTTGGTCCTCTCCTTAGAGCCCTAGTCGAATCCCGTTTGTCTTTCTCCTCACTTTCTATTTATAGAAGCACTTAGGGTTACTAGAAAATCCTCGCTACAATCACCACTGCGACCTATGGTCATGCTGGCTTGGCGCGGTGCTCACTGGATTGCTTGAACTGCTACACCGTGAGCTGAGGTCGCGCTGGCCAGGTCGCGATGCTCACTGCCAAGGCCTCATCATTCAGCGCGATCCCATCAACGCGACCATGGGCTACTCGCCATGCTCTCTGCCAAGGCTCTCACTCTCACTGCGACCACTTCATCGCGACCTGTGGTCGCGGTGAGAGGTCACGCTGCTCACTGCCAAGATCCACATTTTTCACCGCGATCAGCACAGCGCAACCATAGGTCGCGATGCTCCCTGCCAGAAAATCACGGTTTTGGACCTAGAATTTCAAACTTCGCGCGGTTCCAAGAGAAACACCTAAAACCTACAAAAACTTAACAAACACATCAAAAGTACCAAAAATACTCAAGAATACAATTAAAAGATACGGTTTAAGGGTCGTAAATATATGAAAATAAATAACCAATCAATACCGGCCTTTGAGAGAAGATCAGAAGCATATTTAGCTTAGGAAAGATAGTATCCATCAGAGGATGAGGTAACCTCAAGCCCAAGAAAATAGCTGAGAGTGCCTAGATCTTTCATCTCAAAATGTTGGCTAAGGAAGTGCTAAATAGAGCGGATACCTGCAGAATCATCTCCAGTAATAATCATATCATCAACATAAAGAAGAATAAGAGTGATACCAGCATAGGATCTGCGAACGAAGAGAGCAGTGTCATAAGGACTCGAAGTGAAACCCTGTTGAGCAACAACTGAGCTAAACTTTTCAATCCAAGCTCGAGAAGTCTGTTTGAGGCCATAAAAAGCACGACGAAGGCGACAAACTTGATTGCCTGAGTGTGAATAGCCAGAGGGTAGTTGCATGTACACCTCTTCTCGAAGGTTTCCATTGAAGAAAGCATTCTTCACATCCATTTGATAAAGAGGCCAATGGCGAACAGTAGCCACAATAATGAGACATCTGACAGATGCAAGGCGAGCAACAGGAGCAAAGGTTTCCTCATAGTCAATGCCATACTCCTAAGTAAAGCTTTCGGCAACTAGGCGAGCCTTGTATCGTTCAACAGATCCATCAGTCTTGGTCTTAATCTTGTAAACCCACCGATAACCTACTACAAATTGACAAGGAGGCAAATCAACCATATCCCAAGTGTGATTCTTATGAAAGGCATCTAGTTCTTCATTTATAGCTTGCAGCTAAAGAGGGTCAGTATAGGCCTTACAATAGGTGCGAGGTTCATAGAGGGTGGCGAGAGCAAAAAAACAGTAATAATCAGTGAGATAAGAGGGATGAATGCTTACCCGAGTGGAACAACGAAGTTTAGGACCAACAGAAGACTCAGGAGAGGGTGGTGCCACAGGATCTAAGACGAGCGGATCATATGCCGGAGAGAGAACCGGAGATGAGTCGTCTGGAGAGGCAGTCTATGTCAAAGAATCCTCCACAAGTTCAGGATAGAGAGGGAGAAAAAGATCAGTAAAAATGGGAGACTCGGAGAAATAGGACACAGGAAACTACCGAAGACTCGTGAAAGGACGATGTTCCCAAAACTCAACATGACGGGAGACACGAAGGCAATGAGTAATGGGATCATAACAGTGAAACCCCTTTTGAGATATACTATAACCAAGGAAACAACAGAGACGGGCATGAAGCTGGAGCTTTATGCGTTCATGAGGAGGAAGAGAGACAAAGCAAGCATAACTAAAAACTCGAAGAGAGGAGTAGTCAGGGGTTTGACCATAGAGAAGCTCGAATGGTGATTTGTTGTATGTAGTTAGTGAAGGAATACAATTAATAGTGTACACAGCAGTGAGTGCAGCCTCACCCCAAAAGCGCTCAAGAAGAGAGGCAGAAATGAAAAGGGTATGGACAACATCAAGAATGTGACGAAATTTTCGTTTTGCACGACCATTTTGTTGAGAGGTGTGAGGACAAGATCGCTGAGTAAGGGTCCCATGACTATCTAAAAAGGATAGGAAAGATTTATCATTATATTCTCGAGAGGCAGAAACTTCAGCCCGCCCGTGTAGGCTGGTGTGAGGTGATTTCCGGCCGTTCTCGGTTGGGTTTTACTCGGAATTTGTTGTTATGTCACTCTGTACCTTTGCTTTGGCAGTTGGATGAGCAGAACGATGAGATCCGAGAGTTGTAGGGACTGTGGGCGTGACGGCGATGACTCGCTTCTAACAGTAGCTACTGGATGAAGGCGAGGGCAGCGGAAGAACACCGAAAATGTCCACAGGAACCAGAAAGTCAGATGAATGTTAATAATATAAAGTGAGAGAGAAAGACTGAATAGTCTGTATATTGATGTGTGTGAAATAATGTACAATAGAGAGCCTTATATAGGCTAGGTATGTGTGCAGTACAAGTAATATGAGTAAACTACAAGTACAGTATACTAGGCTAAGCCAAATGGGCTAATGTAGTCTAAGCTATACACTAACACTCTTCTCTTTCTTTGATTATGATGTTTGTGGTATGGTGATGAAAATGGGAAGCCAATTCTTTGAGGTTTTCGGGTGTCAAATGGAGGCGGGCTGGGTTGAATGTGGTGGTTGTGTGGTGTTTGATGATTTGAGTGAGTGAAAAAGAAAGAGGAATTAAAAGAACTTGTTTGGTGGGTTTATTTGTCCATGAAGAGTTTGTTTTGAAAGTTTTAATGGGTGCATGTGTGGCATTTAATTATTTGGGTGAGTGAAAAAGAAGAGAAGGAAGAGGAAATAGAAAGAGCAAAAATTGATTGTATCTTTCCAGCACTTTTTTTTTTCTGCACCAATTTTGTTTAATTTTTTTTATATTTCCTGCACTTGTTTAATTTTTTAAAAATATTTTTGGTTTGATCCCCACCGTCCATCAGATGGAATGTGGGGATCCAGCTTATTATTAATTTTTTTTTTGCTTTTTTTGTTTTGTATTTGAAAATATTTAACTGTTATTTAAAAAAGATTGAGGGTAAAACAATTTTTTTAACTTAAATGTTAACAGACGTTAACAAATGAGGTAAAAGAGAGAAAAATAAAATTAGAGGGTAAAAAATGAAGGATACTTCAAACTATATGGTGGAAAATGATAATAACCCTAATTTAAATTACTTTTTAAAAAATAAAACAATTTCTTTTTGAAGAAGTCTAGGGTTACAATAGCATTTGGGTCCTCAGATCTAGTTTTCATTCCTTCTGAATGTAGTTTAGGTTACCTTTTTTTATTCTCGTTTTGTTAATGGAGGTGGGAAATATCGCTGAGTAGTGTTCTAGTTTGTCTATTAAGGATCATGATGGTCATGTGTCTAAGCTTAGAGATGGCCTCAAAATGATTGGTGACCATAAGATGGTTCTTTGTTTGGTAGGGAAGGTAATTGCAAACAAGTTAATTAATAGGGATGCTTTTAGAGCTGTCATACCGAAGATTTGGTGGACGATAGATGCAGTGGTAGTCAAAGTTATCCGAGGAAATAGTTTGCCTTTCACTTAAATAATCAAGCTGATCTTCAAAGGGTTCTTATTGGAGGACCATGGTGTTTTGACAAGTCGTTAGTTTGGGAGTTACCTACTGGTCTTGGGAATATAGCCAAGATGAAGTTGGATAAGGTTGCCTTCTGGATTCAAATACATAATATTCCTCTCTTATGTATGACAAAGATAATGGATTGTTTTTAGGTGGTCGTTCACCAGACCCTACAGACCCTCTGCAACTGCCTCTATAGAATTTGCGGTTGTCGCCGCTGCCACTAGGGTTTTGCTTTTGAATTTTTTTTGAAAATGTTCTAATGTTAAAAAGATAGAGGGAAAGTAAATAGGCCTTGTAGGCCCAAATTTTCAAAGTTTTGCTTTGTTTTTTTTCCTTTCTTTTTCTTTTTGTGAAATTTTTTTTTTTTAAAGGAAAGGAATATATTAAGAACCCCATAGGGAAAATAAAAATATCCTGGCAAATCTGTCAAGATAAACGACTCCACGATGGGAGAAACACAATCAATAAGTAAACCTTCATAATGGGAAGAAAACACAAGTTTAGTGAGGCCATGAGCCACATAATTAGCTAAACGAGGCACAAACGAAACACAAGCAACATTTAAATCACTAAGCTAGTCCCTAATATCCTTCATAATAATACCAATTTCAGACTTGGGTAACAAGCAACAATTGGTGAGACTAACAACAGAGGCAGCATCGGATTCGATAACTGTAGGCAAGACTCCTAAATCAGCAGAAAACCTCAGCCTGTGAAAGATGGCAGTTGCTTCAGCATACTGTGGCAAAAGGGAAGTAGAGATGCACTGACATGAAGACCCCATGACCTGCCCAAGGTGATCCCTAAACACATTCCCGAAGCCAATAACCTGGTTAGAACTATCCACCGCATCATCAAAATTTAGTTTTAGGAAGCCAAAGCCAGGTGGCCTCTATCCTGCAGCAGCAGAATTTAAAGACAATGGAACATTATGCACGACAGAAGCCTTTTGGAAATCCACTAAGAACATATGAGCTCATTGCACCACCTCCTCCACCTGCAAAACAAAAGAATCATGCACAACCTTATTCCTTCGATACTAAATCTGCCAAAGAACAATGCACAGCAGTTCAAATTCTAGGACTGTCAGATAGTTTTTGCAAGCAATTAACGGATCCAAGAACGTGAAAGATAACAGGTCAAGAGGGAGAGATCCCAAGCCTCAATTCAACCGAATGGATTTCAACAATTTACAGCCTCAAAGAGCATGTAACGAAGTCTCAGGCTCCCTATAATAAAACAGACACAGCACATATAACACCAAACCTTTGCGAACTATGTTGCATTTCGAAGGAAGCCAGTTATTACAAGCTCTCCAAACGATCAACTTTACCTTCAAAGAGATTCTAATTTGCCACAAAAACTTCCACCAACTCTCCGATTAGGACAATCCCAATGAGCCACACCGAGACTCAGTCATCTTCCTAACCCAATACGCTCTCTCAATGGTTAAAAAACCATTCTTCTCAAAATGTCAACAAAGAGAATTAGGAATACTCGAAGCACTGGTAGGAATACTAATAATAGCATGAACATCTATAGAGAGGAAGCTAGAACGGATGAGCTCCACATTCCAAGACCCAAGCTCATTCTTGAGTTGATAAACCGATGCACAAGAGTCGAGAACCGAAGGAGATAGCCCACGAAAAGTCATAGGTCTAGGAATCCATCGGTCATTATAAATCAAAATTGTTGTACCTTTCCCTACGCGCCAACGAGACCCCAACTCAAGCAAACCTCGACCCCACACTAAGCTTTTCCACACAATCGAATCGGAGGAAGAAACCGAAGCACGCAAAAAGTTAGACCGAGGGTAATAGAAACCTTTCAAAACTCTCAAAACAAGCAACTTAGGGTTATTAACAATCCTTCAGCATTGCTTAGCCGACATGGATTTATTAAACATACCCAAATCCCTAAAATCCAAGCCTCCTTCCTCTTTCCTCTTACAAAGACGAGGCCACAATGCCCAATGCATGCGATTATGAGATGGAGACCTACCCCACCAAAATTTCATACACATACCATAAAGCTCCGAAATCAAACTCTTGGGCAAGCACTAAAAAATTAATGCTATAGATAGGGATAGCTTGAATAACTGCTTTCAATAACACCTCGCGACCGCTGGCTGAAAAAAACGAGGAACTTCAACCCCTCAATTTAGACCAAGTGTGATCTTTAATACTTTTAAATAGCCACATTTTTATTACGACCCGAGAAACTTGGCAAACCTAAGTAATGGTCATGATACGCTACAATCCGCACTCCTAACAAAGAAGCCAATGAATTAGCTTTAGCAGACTAGACTTGCTTACTGCAACACATAACCGACTTGTCAAAGTTGATAACTTGCCTTGAAGCCCGGCTGTAATCTTATAGAATAGTCTTAATCTGCTCACAATCAATCAATGAAGCTTTAGTAAATATCATGCTATCATCAGCGAAAAACAGGTGAGAAATCTTCGGATCCATGCGACTTCCTTGAAACCAGAAATCAACCCCTCCCTCTCTGCCTTATTCAGCATATAAGATAACCCTTCAGCACAGATAAGAAACAAGTAAGAAGAGAGAGGGTCCCCCTGTCGAAGCTCGCGAGAGGGATGGAAATCACCACACGGTTCCCCATTAATATTAAAAGAATAAGAAACCGATCTAACACAACGCATAACCCCCTCAATCCACTTCTCCGAGAACTCCAACTGCAGCATCATACTCTCCAAAAAATTCCATTCAACTAGATCATAAACTTTAGACATATCTAGTTTCAACGCCATATAACCATTACGACCTCTAACTTACGCTTAAGGGCGTGCATACACTCGAAGCCAACAATCGCATTTTCAGTAATAACTCTTCTAAGAATAAACTTATCTTAAAGATAACATTACACAAACTAATAGGGCGAAAATTCGACATCTTATCCGTATTAGCGACCTTCGGGATGAGCGTAATCAACATTTTATTAATACTAACAAGAGGAGCATTCCCATTTAGACATCCTAAACATGCCTCAACCACACAACTACCAATCGTCTCCCAATTCTTCTGAATGAAGTCGACCGGAAAGCCATCCAATACCGAAGCTTTTGAAGGCCCCATGTTGAACAACGCCACCCGCACATCCTCAGCCGAGAATGGAGTATCCAACAGCCTACTACTAGAAGGAGAAAGCCGCGGATTAACACTACTAACCACCTGATGAATCATAGCAGCAGTGGGCCTGACCGAATGGAACAAAGATATAAAGTAACTTGTTACAATTGTTTGAATGTTCTCTTTACTGGTTTGCCAACTACCCAAATGATCATAAAATCCATTATGGTATTAAACCATTTTCGAGCCGTCGCTATTGCATGGAAAAATTTTGTGTTCTTGTCTCCCTCTTTTAACCAATCAACCCGAGAACGTTGGTTCAGAAAAACCTCTTCATGTTTCATCAAATCATCCAACAGATTATCCACCTCTCTAATACTCCTCTAAGAGCCCGGATTAGAAAAACATGATAAATCACGCAATTCGTTTTGAGCAATACAAATAGAAGTAGCAAGACTACCCCTTTGTAGTTTATACCAACGATTCAGCTTTCCCTCACAAGCAACCAGATTATTAATCACACTATTAAAACCATTACGGTGCTTCACCCAAGATTGTTTAATGGTCTCCCTACACTCAGGTGAGTTAGCCTAACAAAATTCGAAATGAAACCGTTTATTCCTTCTTGTGATCGCCAACGATGAAGACAACCTATCTTTCAAGACTTCAAGTAAGATTGGACGATGATCCGATCTCCAATAAGCCAAGTGAGAAACAGTAGACGCCGAGAATAGACGACACCAATCTAGATTACAAAAGCAACAATCTAGACGAACTTGAATCATATCAACACCCTTCCGTTTATTACACCAAGTGAACTCTGGACCACAAAACCCCACATCCTGAAGGCCACAAAAATCTACAGCCTTCCTAAAATTATCAATCAAGAACGGAGCTCGCACTCCACCACCAATTTTCTCTAAATCGCAAAGAATTTCATTACAGTCACCCCCACACAACCATGGCAAGGAGGACATCCCATGAAGCCTCTTAAGTAGGGTCCATGAATGAAATCTCTGAGACACGTCAGGACTTTCATAGAAACCTGTCAACTGCCAAATCTTCCCTCTGTCCAAACAAACTTTAACATCAATATGAAACTTATCAAACGAAAGCAATGAAATGTCCACCGAATCCTTTCACAACAAACACAAACCCCCACTCCTTCCTTCTCTGTCAACCACAAGCTTACCATAAAAACCTAACTTAACACGAAGTAACTCAATTTGAAATGCACTAGAAATAGTCTCAGAAAGAAAAACAATTACTGGGTTGATGTCTTGCATATACCGACGTAAAACTTGGAATGTCCGGTCACTACCCAAACCCTAGACATTCCAAAATACAATTTTCATGACGACCGAAAGGCCGAATTAACCATACCCGCCGATATACAAAGCACACCATCAGTGTTGTCCAAGCCAACCTTACTTTTCTTTCCAATACCACTCGATTCCTGAACTTCAGCACCCTCTCTTTTGCCTTTTCATGTAGGATGAGCAAAATCAGAGTCTATCACCATCCCTACCCAAGCCATTATCTAAACATTACATGAGATTAATTTTAGTCCATTTTTTTGTCCACTAATTATTTGGTACACAGTTTTGTATTGGATTAGATTAAATACTATTAGCAAAAGGTACATCTAATGAAGGGGCAAAACGGTTTTTCTCAAATTTTATCTTCATCCCCAAAGTTTATATGGCTCTATCTTGACTTAGTATAAAGAAACGATAATCATAAAACTGTATGCGTTGATCAAATGATAAGACAAGACTATGTTGATCGAAGGTCATTATTAATAATATTAGCAGTTCTATCTTTTACACAATATTTAAATGTAACTCTAAAATTAATTATTAGATATATCTTTTGATAATGGGGATTAAATTTGACCGGTATCGTTAATTTATATTAAAAAATTACACATACAAAATGTAATTTTAATATTTAAATGATAAGAAAATGTTGACCCATTGGTATTCCTTTCACACTTTGAAGTTATGTTCGAGTCGTGTACCTCTCATCCAAATCCCCAATTAAATTGTAATAGCTCAAATAAAAAAAAATAGCCTAATTTAGTAAATAGTATTAGCTAGGAGAGTTTCTTTATTATTTGTACTTATAAAAGTAACAAAGCATAGCACCACAAAACATAAATAAAACACACAAAAAAAAAAAAACCTTGAAACCCATAAAATGTGCGTAAAAGAGAAGACTCGAAACAGAATTATGCAAGTATTACAATCAGGCAGCAGACGCCTCCAAAGTTTCATGGCGACGCTTTAAGAAGGCGACCAAATTATCACGATCAGGAAGGTTTTCTTTAATCACAGGCACTTCCTGAAAGTTTTGAAACCATTCATGCAAGCGAGGGAATTTGTGGGGTTCAAGCAGATTCACCCCAAGTGCCTCTCCGTTCACACCTAACCAATAAAGAATCGAACCAAATGCGATGTCCACCATACCAATCTTTTCTCCATTAAAATATTTATTGTCCTCCAAGCCATGTTCTTCAACATTTTTTAATATTTCCAAGCTCTCCTTGATCGCTTGCTCTAGCTCTTCACCCGTGGTATCAATTGTTCTCCCCACTACTGGTAGAGCCTAGCACAACAATTTATACCGTCAATTGCCTATAAAGAAGGATTCAGATACAATATTTAAAGTAAAAATAACTAGGTACGAAAGCTGCAAATTGCACACACCTTGTCTTCTGTAAATTTAATCCAAAAACGAGAAATGGCTCTCTCATAAGGATCAGTTGGAAGTAGAGGAGTGTGTGGCCACATCTCTTCAATGTATTCAATGATAACCATTGATTCGTTGATTGGTTTTCCGGCATGAACAAGCACAGGGATCTTCTTGTGGATTGGATTGTACTGTAAAAGCTGAGCACTTTTGTTGGAGAGATCTTCATGTACATATTCATATGTAATGCCTTTTAGTTTCAGAGCCCATATCACTCTGTAACTAAATGGACTTATCCATGTACCATGAAGCTTCACTTCTTCACTCATGATTTGCTGCTATAGATCTTGTCAACTAAATTAACTTAACATGATACCCATAATCTCATTCTATATTTATAGTAATAATTGGAGTGTTATTGCTTGGGAAATAAGTTTTAGATTTCAATTAATAAAACAATTAATTTATAATATGCTTTTGAATACTCTATAATATAAGACCCATCTCTTTCTCTTTGGATTTCTTTTTCTTTTTCCCAAAGAATAAAGTATACATAAATTAGGTCATCTTTTCATTACATGTTAACAGGGTGAGATCATTAATTAGGTCATCTTTTCACTATATGCCATTTGTTTACCAATGAAATGCGCATCATTCATGACGCCAATGTTTTGGTATCAATCAAGGTTGTCCATGTAGCTTCATATTGATTAATCTTAGATTTGACTATCAAATATTATAATCATAATTTTTTTATTTTAACAACTTTATTTATAATTATTTAATATATGTTAAATTGCTAGCCATTCTTACCTTTCTCTGCTTTCTATTTCCATTATAATTTAAATTGCTTTTTAAAAAAAAGGTTTTCTTACTTAATTTTTTTTTTTTGATAAAACTGCTTTATATAAACAGACAAATATTTATTTATCTGTTGTCGCTTACATTAATGTAAGTCATCCAAAGTAGAAATAGTTAAAAATAACGAATGGTCAAAATTATTTTTGTCCACGTCCAATGTTTTAACTATTGGTAGTGATGGTTTTTTTTTTTTTTTTTACAACCCATAATTAACAATGAATCTGGTAAAAAATAATAATATAAATTATACAACACCCCCTAAATAAATAAAAATTAAAAAAACCTCAATCTATATAAATATATAATGATGATTTTTCTTTTTTTTATTTTATGGTATTGGTGTAAAAATGTCTTCTCTCTTGAACTCTCCATACTCTCCCTTTTTTCTTTCTTTCTTTTTTCAATTTTTACAATACCAAAATCAAATTTTCACTTAAAAACCTTTGGCATTCAATAGTATTGATCAGTCACTGATATTATATACAAGGTTAATGTTGTTGAAGTTGATTTTTAGGGATCGAGCAAAGTTTAATAATTATTTTAAAGTATGTAAATATTGATATATCTTTGCAATTCATATTTTTTTAGTCAATAAATTTATGGGTCTTATTTATGAACAAAAATTGGTAAAAATATTGTAATAAATTTGTAAAAACTAGAACTATTTGGAAAAATATCTTCCGGAACTCATAATTCATGTTAAACCGTCCAATATAAATCATGTAATTCATGTCGGACCCTCCAACATGAATCAAATAATTCATGTTTGATTTCGTAATTCATGTTGGACCGTCCAACATGAATCATGTAATTCATGTTGACTGACCAACATGAATTATGAATAACATAAATTTTTTTTTCTTTTTTCTTTCTCTTTTCTTCTTTCATGGATGGGAAAAGAGTTTTCTAACTCTTTTGCTCCTTTTAATCATGGTGAGACTCTCTCCCTAGATTTTTATTTCTCTCACTATTATGCATAAAGTGTTTTTCTTTTATTTTTTTATATGTGTGGCTGTAGATTTTTTTTAATTGTTAGTGGTTATAAATAATAAAACTATTAGACGTGGTTAAAAAAATATTTTATATTGATGGAAGGTTTTTTTCGAAGTTACACCTCATCCAAAATATATACAAGAATTTTTCCCCTTTCATATTTTTTTCTTCGTTTTTTTTTTTGTCAATTAGCATGTATAAGTCTCTTTACCAAATCGCAAAATAAATTTTATTAAAATCAATAAAAATTAAATTTTATTTTAGTAACTATATTTGTTATAATTTAATATAAGAATATTATTATTCTGACCCCTATAGTTTAAAGTATTAGTCAAAATCCACCTCTTATTTTATTTTCTCCAAAATTCCCCCTTTAATATAGTAAAATAGATAAAATACCGTCTGCCGTTAAAAAAAATAGTTTGGCCGTTAGATTAATAAGGGTAAATTAATAAATGAACATGAATAAAGTAAAAAAAATATTTTTAAATGAAATAAAAAAATCTATTTTAATATTTAAAATTAAAAAAAAAATTTCTCTCCCTGTCTCACTTTGTTTTTTTTTTTTCCTTTTCTTATTCCACTCTTTCACGGTTTCCATCCTTTTCTCTTCTTTTCTTCTTTCTCTCTCTCTCACCGTCTCTCTCTCTTTCTTTTCTTTTCTTCTTTCTCTCTCTCCCATGGAGATATAGAGACTATGTAGATCCATCTCTGTATCATTCTTTTCATTTTTTTTTTTTCGTTATAGATCTATCTATGGATATGTGGATGGCTCCAGATCCATCGTGTAAACAACTATGAATTTTTTTCTATTTAGAGATTCAAATATTATTCATGATTTAATTGTTTATTGTTTATAATTCTCTTGTTGATGAACTAGGATAATCATTATTACGTGCTAGTTATGAGTTTCATTAGATTATAAATAATAATTATTTGAGATTTTGAGAATTGGGATAATTGTTATTACGTGCCAATTTAAGGTTATATAACTATTAAGTAAGATAATCGTTGTTATGTGCTATTTATGAGTTATATATCTCTAATTAATAATTGATGCATGATTTGTATGTTTGTCATAAAATTGTGTGTTGATTCTTAAAAGTTCTTAGATCTTAATGGATTACTTGTATTAATTGCTGAATTCATGACCTAATGGTAACGGTAATTGTAGTAGCCAAAATATGTCTGGCCCAAGGTATGGCCTAAAGACAAAGCCCATAGCCTAAAAGTGAGACTAAACTCATGAAGTATGACTGAGTCTCGGCATAGAAACCAAGTCGCACGACATAGAGAACTTTTTATAGATGTCAGTTCGAAGACTATGTCGCACGACATGAAGCAGTCATACGACGACGTATCAGTATGAAGACCTTGTCGCACGACAAGAAGAAGTCATACGACGACGTATCAGTATGAAGACCTTGTCGCACGACATGAAGCATTCATACGACGATATACCAGTTTGAAGACTTTGTCGCACGACATGTACCCTTATGTAGTGCGACCGTGCTACATCACCCAATCATGGCCCAGGTTGACAAAGAAAACCTACGTGTCGTACGACATAGCATCTCCGTCGCCCCGAGGGAGATCAGATTGAGATCTACTTTAAAACGGGTCCTAT
Organism: Xanthoceras sorbifolium; assembly: GCA_003430845.1. Taxonomy (NCBI): domain Eukaryota; kingdom Viridiplantae; phylum Streptophyta; class Magnoliopsida; order Sapindales; family Sapindaceae; genus Xanthoceras; species Xanthoceras sorbifolium. The sequence goes on along the minus strand of CM010616.1, from coordinate 7,983,857 downwards.
CAAGTCATAATGACACTCGATGGCAGCCGAAAATCAAAAGGTGCACCCAGATACTTTCTTGGTGGAAGACAGAGAAGAGAGAATGATGAGATCTCTCAAAAGGAAGAAGCGCCAGTCTCCTATAAAGAGGAGGATAATCCCTCACAAGAAGGAAGAGGACAAAAGACTGAGATAAAGAGATTACTAAAAAAAAAACACTCTTCGGCCATAGAAACACTTGGTTAAATAATCTGAAAGGTGATAATCATATTTGTCAATTAAAAACGAATCTTGAATATGATTAGATAATTTCTTAATATAGTTGGATACTTGAGTGGATATACCTGTAATATCAATAACATAATTTCTCTCACTATTCGTTCACAATTCAAATAAAAATTAAATTTTATTTTAGTAACTATATTTGTTCCATTGTTGCCCGTCAACGCGTGTTAAGTCCAATACATTGAATTTTTAGATGTATGTTGACGAAGGCGGCTTAGAAAATACAGAGTTCACAATCAAAAGTTGTAGTCATCATTTTATATTTAAAGCTCTTTTTTTATTTATCCATATTTAATATATAAGGGCGGGACCCTGGTTTGAAAGGAGTATAAGGATATTACTTTTAAATTTTATCTATAACTTGATAAGTAATGAAAAAAAAACTGTATGTATATCAATATGTTGGTCAAATGACTAGACTATTTTTTATTAAAAGAACGTGATTATCAGTCCTCTCTTTAACACACAACTTTAAAACTACTAGATGTATCTTTTTCATGACGATAGAGGTTAAATTTGACACGTATCATTAATTTTTATTAAAAATAACAATAATATTAAGCTGTCTAAACTCATTTGTATCACATTATTTGATTATAATTTTAAATAAATAATTTGATCAACCTAATATTCAAATGGTTTACTCTAACTAATAGTTCACAATAATATTTTCCTTTATGCAGCCTAATTTGGCAACCCAATGTTATCAAAGTTAGTATATGAATAAAATGAGAGTCCTTTTATTATTTGTACTCATAAACGTACATCACCAAATATAAATAATAATAATACTAATAATAATAGGGAATTTAGCAAAATTGCCCAAGCTCCACTAACAGTTGCAACACTACCCAAGCTTCACTAATTTTTGCAACATCTACCCAAAGCCATTTTTTGGACAAAATTGCCCTTACTTTTACATTTGACCACTGCACTTTCTTCTTCTTCTTCGCACTGTCTTCTTCTTCTTCATCATCTACGCAAATTTCTTCACCTCACCCGGTTCTCTCTTCTGTTCTTCACATTTTCTTATTTTTCCTCTCTTATCTTCTCCATAAATCTCTTACCCAACCTAAGCCAAGAAATTCTGAAGTTATCTCTTGCAAATAAACCATCGATCCATCTCACACAGTCTTCTTCTCCATCAAAAATTCCAAGGTTAGTGTTAAACTTTTTTTTTTTAGTCAATGCAGACCTTTATGACTTTTGAATCAGTTGTAGACATTTCACATTTGTTAATCCTCCATCAAAAAAATGAAGAACGAATTTTTATAAAAAAAAAATTTCATCATGCCGACCCGATGGTTTTGGCCCGATGCGTTGTTTTTTCATTGTTTTTGGCCCGATGGTTTTATCATGTCGGCCCGATGGCTGGCCTTGGCCCGATGGTTTCATCATGTCGGCCCGATGGTTTTTCTTCATGTTTTTTCATTGTTTTTGGGCCGATGGTTTTATCATGTCGGTCCGATGGTTTTTCTTCATGTTTTTTTCATTGTTTTTGGCCCGATGGTTTTATCATGTCGGCCCGATTTCTGGCCTTGGCCCGATGGTTTGATCATGTCGGCCCGATGGTTTTTCTTCATGTTTTTTCATTGTTTTTGACCCGATGGTTTTATCATGTCGGCCCGATGGCTGGCCTTGGCTCGATGGTTTCATCATGTCGGCCCGATGGTTTTTCTTCATATTTTTTCATTGTTTTTGGCCCGATGGTTTGATACTTTAATTGAATCAATGTTTTATTTACATTTTTTATTTGAATGCAGGAAGGAGCATGGATGATGTGCAGTTGATAATCAACTGGGAGGGACATTGGGTATGTGAACAAGGGGTTTATTGGTATGATGGCAAGAGATCAAAATGGGTGTTATTTCCAAGAGAAGCAACTTATGCTCAACTATTAGATAAAGTGTATGCCGTCATTGGGATTGACAGAAAGTGCTTTCGAGTCATTATAAAGACGGTTGCTCACACCATCCGCCCAAGCATGCTTGTTGAGATAAGTGATGATGATGATGTTGTAATATTATTACGTCAAAAGAATGTTGACCCTTTAGTTTGTATAACCGTGTCTGAGATTGGCCATAGTGACCGACAATTGCAGCATCAATGTTTTCCAGAGTCATCTAATCAACAACACCATCCCATCAATCTTTAATTTCCTTCATCGAAGGGAAGTAACTACATTCGGGAAGGCTACACACCAAATTTAAATGATGCTACGGTTGAAGAAGAATTTCAAGTTGTTGATGATTTCAGTAACGAAGCCAGAGATAATGAGAAGTCCGAAGATGTTCAGGGTGCTGGAAACAGTAATGAAGGGTTGGTTCGAGCCACGTCTGTAATGTGTTCAATTAATGATGTTGAAGTAGCTTCGAGAGCTATGCCGATTCTGATTGCAAATGGGGAAGTCTTTGACAGTAAGAAAGAGTTACACTCCCAACTAAGAAGGTACGCTGCTGCAAATCGTTTCAATTTGAAAGTGTGGAAGTCCGATACTTCACGTTTTGAGGTACGTTGTGCTGTTGGAGAATGCAAATGGCGGCTACATGCATTCAAGGTTACAAACACTGATTTTTTTCGGATTACCAGATTTGATGACAAACACAGTTGCTCAATGGAGAAAAGGTTTTCATGGAATAGAAAGGCTAGTGCACAGTTTATTGGCCAACATATCAAGGAGAAATTTCGTGATGGTCGTATCTACAAACCAAAGAAAATCATAAGAGATATCCAAAATGAATTGGGCATTACAGTAAATTACCACAAAGGATATCGGGCTAAACATATTGCTATGGAGGAGGTACACGGATCATTTGAAGTTTCTTTCAGTATGTTACCTTATTATTGTCACATGTTAGAGGAAACAAACCCAGGGACGATCACGAACATTAAGACTGATGATGAAAATAGGCTCATGTATCTGTTCTTCTCCATTAAAGCGTGCATAGATGGTTTCAATGCTGCCATTAGACTGGTTATTGCAATTGATGCCACGTTTCTGAAGGGTTCATATGGGGGCATTTTGTTTGTCGCTGTATGTCAGGACGGGAACGACCAAATATTTCCTTTGGCATTTGGTGTTGCGGATTCCGAGAATGATGCTTCATGGAGTTGGTTTCTATCTCGTCTGCATGATACCATTGGAGATGTTGAAGATCTTGTTTTTGTATCTGATAGGAAAAACAGTATTGTCAAAGCTATTGCAACGGTTTTTCCAAATGCATACCACGGTGCTTGTTTCATGCATTTAGAATGAAATATGATTTCCATTTATAAGAACAAAGATCTTTCCATACCATTTCGGAAGGCGTCCAAGGCCTACAGAGTTAATGGTCACTCATTTTACATGCTACAGTTGTCCAGTATTAGTGTTGGAGCTCATCAGTATGTCGTTGATGCTGGAGAAGAGAGGTGGTCCCGAGCATTTTGTCCGAGGAAAAGGTACAACATTATGACTACTAATATTGCTGAGTCGATGAATAATGCAGTGAAAGATTTTCGAGAGTTACCCATTGTTGCTATGATTGACCGTATTCGAGATATGATGCAACGTTGGTTTCATGATCGGCGTACAGTGGCTGCTTCTTACGATACGCAGTTGACAGAAAGGGTTGAGGAATATAGATTAAAACATCACACCAAAAAAATAAGTCTGAAAATAGGTTATGCACTTAAATTATGTATGCTTACCTAGCTTTGCTATTTTTTTTGAAAGCCTCGTACTCCGACTTTACTTCCTTATGAACCGGTTTTAACGGCTCGAACTTAATTGGATGGGAGGACCGTGTCTTTTGCTTCTTTGGCCTAGTCGAGTCAATGTACGGGCTACATACGAATGCAGAACGCTTTTTTTTTCCTCTGACCATATCTTACGCCGAATGCTTTTTTTTCAAGAGCTTCGACACTCTGACTACCTGTGGCACTCGTTGTGGCACTCGCGATATGCGCCAAGGGAGAGGGAGGACGGTAAATAATAAGCTCCATGCATTGATCAGGTTCAAGACCCTCCTCCTTTGCTTCATCATTTTTGACATTTTTGTCCTCCTCCTTTGCTTCATCATTTTTGACATTTTTTTCCTCGTCCACATTGTAGGTTGTATCAAAGATGTCGTCACTCTGATGCAGTTAATAGAACAGTATACGGTTAATACAATGTCGAAAAGGAAATGACAAATGTCGACGTGATTAAATAAAAAATAAATTACCTGTGGCACCTCAGTTCCAGCTGCAAATTTTTCATCACTGCCTCCTGTCTTGCAGACAACTTCAATCAATTTCTCAACTCCTTTCCGCATCTCATCAAGTTATGTTTGTAGGGTTGCAAACCCTTTGTCAACTTTATCATTCAGTGCGGTCATAGAAGTCTTCAGACAGGCTACTTCTGTGTGGAGGCCATCGAATTTTCTATTCACATATTCTGAGTCCTACCATAATGTCCAAGAAAAAGTTAAATTAACATTTACATAAAATTTAATGAACAATACAATTAAGGGACAATATTGGCAACATACCGATGGCCTCCGTCCAATAGGCCGCTCTTCTTGTATTTCAGCTTGCTTATATTTCAGTTGTGGTTGCTCTTCTTCAGCAACATCATCACTATGACTGTCATGACGGTACTCGTCATCTTCCTGATCACCCATCTCTATATATGGGGTTGACGGATCATTTGTAGTGGCACCCGTATCGAACCCCATAAAATAGGACAACTTAAGTTCTTCCTCCGTTGGTTTCAAAGTTTGAAACGTTGAAATCTAACCAAAAAAACAAAAAAAACAGCCCACGTAGTGTTATAATAACAATTTATACACCTAACAGAAGTCTTTCAATGTAGTTCATACCTTTCGCCTACTGAAAATCTTATTTCTCAAAACCTCATATCCAGGACTCGTTTTCACTTCCCAGTTCAGAATACGAGGGGCTGAACGAGACACCCTGGTAGCATACTTCTTGATTGAGTAAATCGGAATCGCTTCAATTGCCCACACCTACCAAATAAAACAAAACCATGTTTCAATAAGAGTTTTAAAGAGGTTAAGGGTAAAAAAAGTTAAACACTTAAAATTACCTGAAAAGCATAGACAAATCCATACAGGTTGATCTTCTCCGCTGTATGGCTCGGATCCTTTTCAGCCTTCTCCCTAAACTTCTGATATCGACCTTTGCAACAGGTCGAGAAAGAGTTGAATGTCCTTGAATAGATAAATGAACCCCATAGGAACCGATTGAATTCTTCTAAGTTATCAACCAACTTCATTGCCCAATATTCGACCTTAGTCCTCAGGTCCTTTCCAAGCAATGTCATCTCCAAGATCAGCAACAAAGCTACTTTAATCATGTCATCATCAGCATCATGTTCTTCCTCCATACGTTCGAACAAAGTTTGTAATTTTGTTCCAGTCACCTTTTTCACTCCCTTAAAATATTTCTGCCAAATTCTACACATATGATCTTCCCCTACAGTAGGGACGACTGTATCCCCAAAACGTAGACCGCTGACGAGGCAAAACTCGTTTGCACTGAACCGTATTCTATTCCCGCCAATCAAAAACCACATTTCGTTTTCAGCATTGTCCACATGGCACTCCCGCAACAAGATATGATGAAGCAATTGACCCGTGAAGGCTATTTCATTAACATCTAAGAAATGGCCAAAGCACGTTGCTCTTATTTGTTGTTGTTGACGTTCGGTGAGTTTACTCTTCAGCAGCCCGATGCAACCCCATTTAGAATATGTTGTCATCTTGGCATGGAAAAAATTTCTTTCCTTAATTTTCATCGTCCCAACCAACTTCTCACTTGCCATTGAATATTAGCCTGCATAAACAAAAAAAATTCGAATTCATCAACATACTAAACAATACAAATATATTTCATCAAATCATGTCGGCCCGATGATTTAATTTCATCGGGTCGCAGTGGCCCGATGCTTTGATTTCATCTGCTTTTGTTTCATGGTGATGCTTGCAGGCTGCCCGATGGTTTAGTCTGATCGGCCTGATGAAAGAAAACCGTCGGCCAGCCGTGGGCCGATGATTAAATGTCATCGGGTCTCAGCTGGCCGATGGTTTACTTTCGTAGGACACAGTGGCCCGATGAATGTAAACCATCGGCCAGCGAAGACCCGATGAAAAACTCATCGGGTCTCAGCTGGCCGATGGTTTACTTTCGTCAGTACCTCAGTGGCCCGATGAATGTAAACCATCTGCCAGCGAAGACCCGATGAAAAACTCATCGGGTCTCAGCTAGCCGATGGTTTACTTTCGTCAGTACCTCAGTGGCCTGATGAATGTAAACCATCGGCCAGCGAAGACCCGATGAGTTTTTCATCGGGTCTCAGCTGGCCGATGGTTTACTTTCGTCAGTACCTCAGTGGCCCGATGAATGTAAACCATCGGCCAGCGAAGACCCGATGAGTTTTTCATCAGGTCTCAGCTGGCCGATGGTTTACTTTCGTCAGTACCTCAGTCGCCCGATGAATGTAAACCATCGGCCAGAGAAGACCCGATGAGTTTTTCATCGGGTCTCAGCTGGCTGATGGTTTACTTTCGTCGGGCCACTGAGGTACTGGCCCGACGAAGCAAAACCATCGGCCACCCGTGGCCCGATGCCCAAAACACAAACCTCTACACAAAAAATCAGAAGGAGGAGACGATTTCAATCGGTGTGGAATGCTACCACCGAAGAAGGAGACGATTTCGTTGCTGTGACCCGATGAACAAATCATCGGGTCTCAGCTGGCCGATGGTTTTGTTTCATCGGACCACTTAGACAGTGACCTGATGAAACAAAATCATCGGCCAGACGTGGCCCGATGCCCAAAACACAAATTTGTAAACAAATAATCAGAAGAAGAAATTTTTCCTTACTTTGAACAAGAACAGAAGAAGACGATTTCCTTGCTGTGCAGACCGCTTTATAACGCGACTCGCTGAACCTGCAAACACAAACGAAACGAAGAAGACAAACAGCAACAGAGAACACAAATGCAGAAGACGAACAGGCGACGAACAGCAGTTGAGATGAACAGCAGTTGAGATGAAGAGCAGTAAAAACAAGCAAGTCAAAAACTGTAAAGTGAAAATGTGGAGTCTGGGTCAAATGTGAAACTAAGGGCAAATATGTCCAAACAAAGTCTTTGGGTACCGGTTGCAAAAATTAGTGGACCGTGGGTAGTTTTGCAATTATTGATTACTGTTTGGACAATTTTGCTAAATTCCCATAATAAGGATAATAATAAGCCTTCCAACCTTTTGTCAAAAAAAAAAAGGGAATTTAGCAAAATTGCCCAAAAATCATAAAACAGTTGCAAAAGTACCCAGGCTCCACTAATTTTTGCAACCTCTACCCAAAGACTTTGTTTGGACAAAATTGTCCTTACTTTTATATTTGACCCACTGCACTTTCTTCTTCTTCTTCGCACTGTCTTCTTCTTCTTCTTCATCTTCATCTAAGCAAATTTCTTCACCTCACCCGGTTTTCTCTTCTTCTCTTCTCTTCTTCACATTTTCTTATTTTTCATCTCTTATCTTCTCCATAAATCTCTTACCCAACCTAAACCAAGAAATTCTCAAGTTATCTTTTGCAAATAAACCATCGATCCATCTCACAAAGTCTTTTTCTCCATCAAAAATTCCAAGATTAGTGTTAAACTTTTTTCTTTTAGTCAATGCACACTTTTATGGGTTTTGAATCAGTTGTAGGCATTTCACATTTGTTAATCCTCCATCAAAAAAATGAAGAACGAATTTTTATAAAATTTTTTTTTCATCATGCCGACCCGATGCTTTTGGCCCGATGAGTTTGGCGGCCCGATGGTTTTTCTTTATGTTTTTTCATCATTTTTGGCCCGATGGTTTTCATCGGGTCGGCCCGATAGCCTTGGCCCGATAGTTTTCATCATGTATTTTCACATGGCGGCCCGATGGCCTTGACCCGATGGTTTTCATCATGTATTTTCATATGGCGGCCCGATGGTTTTCATCATGCCGACCCGATGCTTTTGGCCCGATGAGTTTGGCGGCCCGATGGTTTTTCTTTATGTTTTTTCATCGTTTTTGGCCCGATGGTTTTCATCGGGTCGCCCCGATGGCCTTGGCCCGATGATTTTCATCATGTATTTTCACATGGCAGCCCGATGGCCTTGACCCGATGGTTTTCATCATGTATTTTCACATGGCGGCCCGATGGTTTTCATCATGCCGACCCGATGCTTTTGGCCCGATGAGTTTGGCGGCCCGATGGTTTTTCTTTATGTTTTTTCATCGTTTTTGGCCCGATGGCCTTGGCCCGATGGTTTTCATCATGTATTTTCACATGGCGGCCCGAAGGTTTTCATCATGTCGGCCCGATGGCCGTGGCCCGATGGTTTTCATCATATATTTTCACATGGCGGCCCGATGGTTTTTATCATATATTTTCAAACCATCGGGCCGCCAAACTCATCGGGTCAAAAGTATCGGGTCGGCATGATGAAAACCATCGGGCCGCCATGTGAAAATACATGATGAAAACCATCGGGTCAAGGCCATCGGGTTAAGGCCATCGGGCCGCCATGTGAAAATACATGATGAAAACCATCGGGCCAAAAACGATGAAAAAACATAAAGAAAAACCATCGGGCCGCCAAACTCATCGGGCCAAAAGCATCGGGTCGGCATGATGAAAACCATCGGGCCGCGATGTGAAAATACATGATGAAAACCATCGGGCCAAGGCCATCGGGCCGACCCGATGAAAACCATCGGGCCAAAAATGATGAAAAAACATAAAGAAAAACCATCGGGCCGCCAAACTCATCGGGCCAAAAGCATCGGGTCGGCATGATGAAAACCATCGGGCCAAAAATGATGAAAAAACATAAAGAAAAACCATCGGGCCGCCATGTGAAAATACATTATGAAAACCATCGGGTCAAGGCCATCGGGCCGCCATGTGAAAATACATGATGAAAACCATCGGGCCAAGGCCATCGGGCCGACCCGATGAAAACCATCGGGCCAAAAATGATGAAAAAACATAAAGAAAAACTATCGGGCCGCCAAACTCATCGGGCCAAAAGCATCAGGTCGGCATGATGAAAAAAAAATTTATAAAAATTCGTTCTTCATTTTTTTGATGGAGGATTAACAAATGTGAAATGCCTACAACTGATTCAAAACCCATAAAAGTGTGTATTGACTAAAAAAAAAAAAAGTTTAACACTAATCTTGGAATTTTTGATGGAGAAAAAGACTTTGTAAGATGGATCGATGATTTATTTGCAAGAGATAACTTGAGAATTTCTTGGTTTAAGTTGGGTAAGAGATTTATGGAGAAGATAAGAGAGGAAAAATAAAAAAATGTGAAGAAGAGAAGAGAAGAAGAGAGAACCGGGTGAAGTGAAGAAATTTGCTTAGATGAAGATGAAGAAGAAGAAGAAGATAGTGCGAAGAAGAAGCAGAAAGTGCAGTGGGTCAAATATAAAAGTAAGGGCAATTTTATCCAAACAAAGTCTTTGGATAGAGGTTGCAAAAATTAGTGGAGCCTGTGTACTTTTGCAACTGTTTATAATTTTTGGACAATTTTGCTAAATTCCCAAAAAAAAAAAAGCCTTCCAACCCATACAAGGTGAAACTAGATCAGGGCTCGAAACAACAGTGGTTTCCAGACACTAAGAGTCAGGCCACAGAGGCCTCCAAACTTTCTCGACGACGCTTGAAGAAGACGATCAGATTGTCTCGATTGGGAAGGTTGTGTTTAATGACAGGAACTTCTTGGAAATTTTGAAACCATTTATGCAAGCGAGGGAATTTGTGGGGTTCAAACAGTTTCACCCCAAGTACCTCTTCGTTAACACATAACCAGTAAAGAATCGAACCAAATGCGATGTCCACCATCCCAATCTTCTCTCCATTGAAATATTTCTTGTCTCCCAAGCTATGTTCTTCAACAATTTCTAGCATTTCCAAGCTCTCCTTAATCGCCTTCGCTAGTTCTTCACCAGTGGTACGGAAAGTTCTCCAGACTGCTGGACCCTGTTATTAGTAATAAACATAAACAACTAGTTGGTCACATTTGATTCTTGATTCAAAATACAATCTTTGTTTAAAGACAATATATAATAATAATAAATATGGAAGTTGTAAAGTGCACCTTATCTTCTGCAAATTTAACCCAGAAACGAGCTATGTTTCGATCATAAACATGGGTTGGGAGTAAAGGAGTGTGTGGCCACATCTCTTCGATGTATTCGATGATGATCATAGATTCACATATTGGTTTTCCGGCATGAACAAGCACAGGAATCTTCTTGTGGACAGGATTGTATTGCAAAAGAAGAGCACTTTTGTTGAAGAGATCTTCTTCTACAAAATCATAAGGAATGCCTTTGAGTTTAAGAGCCCATACAACTCTGAGACTAAACGGACTTTCCGATGTCCCATGAAGCTTCAATTCTTCACCCATGAGTTACTGCTATTTGTCTTATTATGATCGCTATTTAACTTGAAAACACTCACTATCTCATGTCTCTATTTATAAGCAATAATATAAGAGTTATTGCTTGGAAAGTAAGCTTCAGGTTTCTATTAATGGATTTGACCGAAATCCTACGCTTAATTGACAAGTAGAAAGAATTGCATTATCTAACATTTTGCTTAACAATGTGATGCGTCATGCATGATGCCAATGTTCAGTACTATGTCGCACGACATGAAGCAGTCATACGACGACGTATCAGTATGAAGACCTTGTCGCACGACAAGAAGAAGTCATACGACGACGTATCAGTATGAAGACCTTGTCGCACGACATGAAGCATTCATACGACGATATACCAGTTTGAAGACTTTGTCGCACGACATGTACCCTTATGTAGTGCGACCGTGCTACATCACCCAATCATGGCCCAGGTTGACAAAGAAAACCTACGTGTCGTACGACATAGCATCTCCGTCGCCCCGAGGGAGATCAGATTGAGATCTACTTTAAAACGGGTCCTACAAAGTGATAATGACACTCGATGGCAGCCGAAAATCAAAAGGTGCACCCAGATACTTTCTTGGTGGAAGACAGAGAAGAGAGAATGATGAGATCTCTCAAAAGGAAGAAGCGCCAGTCTCCTATAAAGAGGAGGATAATCCCTCACAAGAAGGAAGAGGACAAAAGACTGAGATAAAGAGATTACTAAAAAAAAAACACTCTTCGGCCATCGTTGAGCTTCTCCGATCACCCTCCGACCATACACCTCCTTTGACCAGAAAAACCCCAATTGTGAAGGTAGCAGGAAGTATTCCTCACTCATCCCCATTTACAAACATTACGCCTTTATTAGCATTCACTAACTTGACCGTCGGAGTGACTTTGGCTAGCACCACCCCGGTGTCCCAGACGTCCTGCGGGTCACGTGCGTTCTGTCTTTGCAGGTTGTAGTGCCCCGTGTCCCCGAGCGATTTTTGAGGACTACAGTAATTAATAACATAGAAACACTTGGTTAAATAATCTGAAAGGTGATAATCATATTTGTCAATTAAAAACGAATCTTGAATATGATTAGATAATTTCTTAATATAGTTGGATACTTGAGTGGATATACCTGTAATATCAATAACATAATTTCTCTCACTATTCGTTCACAATTCAAATAAAAATTAAATTTTATTTTAGTAACTATATTTGTTCCATTGTTGCCCGTCAACGCGTGTTAAGTCCAATACATTGAATTTTTAGATGTATGTTGACGAAGGCGGCTTAGAAAATACAGAGTTCACAATCAAAAGTTGTAGTCATCATTTTATATTTAAAGCTCTTTTTTTATTTATCCATATTTAATATATAAGGGCGGGACCCTGGTTTGAAAGGAGTATAAGGATATTACTTTTAAATTTTATCTATAACTTGATAAGTAATGAAAAAAAAACTGTATGTATATCAATATGTTGGTCAAATGACTAGACTATTTTTTATTAAAAGAACGTGATTATCAGTCCTCTCTTTAACACACAACTTTAAAACTACTAGATGTATCTTTTTCATGACGATAGAGGTTAAATTTGACACGTATCATTAATTTTTATTAAAAATAACAATAATATTAAGCTGTCTAAACTCATTTGTATCACATTATTTGATTATAATTTTAAATAAATAATTTGATCAACCTAATATTCAAATGGTTTACTCTAACTAATAGTTCACAATAATATTTTCCTTTATGCAGCCTAATTTGGCAACCCAATGTTATCAAAGTTAGTATATGAATAAAATGAGAGTCCTTTTATTATTTGTACTCATAAACGTACATCACCAAATATAAATAATAATAATACTAATAATAATAGGGAATTTAGCAAAATTGCCCAAGCTCCACTAACAGTTGCAACACTACCCAAGCTTCACTAATTTTTGCAACATCTACCCAAAGCCATTTTTTGGACAAAATTGCCCTTACTTTTACATTTGACCACTGCACTTTCTTCTTCTTCTTCGCACTGTCTTCTTCTTCTTCATCATCTACGCAAATTTCTTCACCTCACCCGGTTCTCTCTTCTGTTCTTCACATTTTCTTATTTTTCCTCTCTTATCTTCTCCATAAATCTCTTACCCAACCTAAGCCAAGAAATTCTGAAGTTATCTCTTGCAAATAAACCATCGATCCATCTCACACAGTCTTCTTCTCCATCAAAAATTCCAAGGTTAGTGTTAAACTTTTTTTTTTTAGTCAATGCAGACCTTTATGACTTTTGAATCAGTTGTAGACATTTCACATTTGTTAATCCTCCATCAAAAAAATGAAGAACGAATTTTTATAAAAAAAAAATTTCATCATGCCGACCCGATGGTTTTGGCCCGATGCGTTGTTTTTTCATTGTTTTTGGCCCGATGGTTTTATCATGTCGGCCCGATGGCTGGCCTTGGCCCGATGGTTTCATCATGTCGGCCCGATGGTTTTTCTTCATGTTTTTTCATTGTTTTTGACCCGATGGTTTTATCATGTCGGCCCGATGGCTGGCCTTGGCTCGATGGTTTCATCATGTCGGCCCGATGGTTTTTCTTCATATTTTTTCATTGTTTTTGGCCCGATGGTTTGATACTTTAATTGAATCAATGTTTTATTTACATTTTTTATTTGAATGCAGGAAGGAGCATGGATGATGTGCAGTTGATAATCAACTGGGAGGGACATTGGGTATGTGAACAAGGGGTTTATTGGTATGATGGCAAGAGATCAAAATGGGTGTTATTTCCAAGAGAAGCAACTTATGCTCAACTATTAGATAAAGTGTATGCCGTCATTGGGATTGACAGAAAGTGCTTTCGAGTCATTATAAAGACGGTTGCTCACACCATCCGCCCAAGCATGCTTGTTGAGATAAGTGATGATGATGATGTTGTAATATTATTACGTCAAAAGAATGTTGACCCTTTAGTTTGTATAACCGTGTCTGAGATTGGCCATAGTGACCGACAATTGCAGCATCAATGTTTTCCAGAGTCATCTAATCAACAACACCATCCCATCAATCTTTAATTTCCTTCATCGAAGGGAAGTAACTACATTCGGGAAGGCTACACACCAAATTTAAATGATGCTACGGTTGAAGAAGAATTTCAAGTTGTTGATGATTTCAGTAACGAAGCCAGAGATAATGAGAAGTCCGAAGATGTTCAGGGTGCTGGAAACAGTAATGAAGGGTTGGTTCGAGCCACGTCTGTAATGTGTTCAATTAATGATGTTGAAGTAGCTTCGAGAGCTATGCCGATTCTGATTGCAAATGGGGAAGTCTTTGACAGTAAGAAAGAGTTACACTCCCAACTAAGAAGGTACGCTGCTGCAAATCGTTTCAATTTGAAAGTGTGGAAGTCCGATACTTCACGTTTTGAGGTACGTTGTGCTGTTGGAGAATGCAAATGGCGGCTACATGCATTCAAGGTTACAAACACTGATTTTTTTCGGATTACCAGATTTGATGACAAACACAGTTGCTCAATGGAGAAAAGGTTTTCATGGAATAGAAAGGCTAGTGCACAGTTTATTGGCCAACATATCAAGGAGAAATTTCGTGATGGTCGTATCTACAAACCAAAGAAAATCATAAGAGATATCCAAAATGAATTGGGCATTACAGTAAATTACCACAAAGGATATCGGGCTAAACATATTGCTATGGAGGAGGTACACGGATCATTTGAAGTTTCTTTCAGTATGTTACCTTATTATTGTCACATGTTAGAGGAAACAAACCCAGGGACGATCACGAACATTAAGACTGATGATGAAAATAGGCTCATGTATCTGTTCTTCTCCATTAAAGCGTGCATAGATGGTTTCAATGCTGCCATTAGACTGGTTATTGCAATTGATGCCACGTTTCTGAAGGGTTCATATGGGGGCATTTTGTTTGTCGCTGTATGTCAGGACGGGAACGACCAAATATTTCCTTTGGCATTTGGTGTTGCGGATTCCGAGAATGATGCTTCATGGAGTTGGTTTCTATCTCGTCTGCATGATACCATTGGAGATGTTGAAGATCTTGTTTTTGTATCTGATAGGAAAAACAGTATTGTCAAAGCTATTGCAACGGTTTTTCCAAATGCATACCACGGTGCTTGTTTCATGCATTTAGAATGAAATATGATTTCCATTTATAAGAACAAAGATCTTTCCATACCATTTCGGAAGGCGTCCAAGGCCTACAGAGTTAATGGTCACTCATTTTACATGCTACAGTTGTCCAGTATTAGTGTTGGAGCTCATCAGTATGTCGTTGATGCTGGAGAAGAGAGGTGGTCCCGAGCATTTTGTCCGAGGAAAAGGTACAACATTATGACTACTAATATTGCTGAGTCGATGAATAATGCAGTGAAAGATTTTCGAGAGTTACCCATTGTTGCTATGATTGACCGTATTCGAGATATGATGCAACGTTGGTTTCATGATCGGCGTACAGTGGCTGCTTCTTACGATACGCAGTTGACAGAAAGGGTTGAGGAATATAGATTAAAACATCACACCAAAAAAATAAGTCTGAAAATAGGTTATGCACTTAAATTATGTATGCTTACCTAGCTTTGCTATTTTTTTTGAAAGCCTCGTACTCCGACTTTACTTCCTTATGAACCGGTTTTAACGGCTCGAACTTAATTGGATGGGAGGACCGTGTCTTTTGCTTCTTTGGCCTAGTCGAGTCAATGTACGGGCTACATACGAATGCAGAACGCTTTTTTTTTCCTCTGACCATATCTTACGCCGAATGCTTTTTTTTCAAGAGCTTCGACACTCTGACTACCTGTGGCACTCGTTGTGGCACTCGCGATATGCGCCAAGGGAGAGGGAGGACGGTAAATAATAAGCTCCATGCATTGATCAGGTTCAAGACCCTCCTCCTTTGCTTCATCATTTTTGACATTTTTGTCCTCCTCCTTTGCTTCATCATTTTTGACATTTTTTTCCTCGTCCACATTGTAGGTTGTATCAAAGATGTCGTCACTCTGATGCAGTTAATAGAACAGTATACGGTTAATACAATGTCGAAAAGGAAATGACAAATGTCGACGTGATTAAATAAAAAATAAAT
This sequence comes from Xanthoceras sorbifolium, assembly GCA_003430845.1. NCBI lineage: Eukaryota > Viridiplantae > Streptophyta > Magnoliopsida > Sapindales > Sapindaceae > Xanthoceras > Xanthoceras sorbifolium. Next base: position 7,968,036 of record CM010616.1, on the reverse strand, counting down.
TACCTGTGGCACCTCAGTTCCAGCTGCAAATTTTTCATCACTGCCTCCTGTCTTGCAGACAACTTCAATCAATTTCTCAACTCCTTTCCGCATCTCATCAAGTTATGTTTGTAGGGTTGCAAACCCTTTGTCAACTTTATCATTCAGTGCGGTCATAGAAGTCTTCAGACAGGCTACTTCTGTGTGGAGGCCATCGAATTTTCTATTCACATATTCTGAGTCCTACCATAATGTCCAAGAAAAAGTTAAATTAACATTTACATAAAATTTAATGAACAATACAATTAAGGGACAATATTGGCAACATACCGATGGCCTCCGTCCAATAGGCCGCTCTTCTTGTATTTCAGCTTGCTTATATTTCGGTTGTGGTTGCTCTTCTTCAGCAACATCATCACTATGACTGTCATGACGGTACTCGTCATCTTCCTGATCACCCATCTCTATATATGGGGTTGACGGATCATTTGTAGTGGCACCCGTATCGAACCCCATAAAATAGGACAACTTAAGTTCTTCCTCCGTTGGTTTCAAAGTTTGAAACGTTGAAATCTAACCAAAAAAACAAAAAAACAGCCCACGTAGTGTTATAATAACAATTTATACACCTAACAGAAGTCTTTCAATGTAGTTCATACCTTTCGCCTACTGAAAATCTTATTTCTCAAAACCTCATATCCAGGACTCGTTTTCACTTCCCAGTTCAGAATACGAGGGGCTGAACGAGACACCCTGGTAGCATACTTCTTGATTGAGTAAATCGGAATCGCTTCAATTGCCCACACCTACCAAATAAAACAAAACCATGTTTCAATAAGAGTTTTAAAGAGGTTAAGGGTAAAAAAAGTTAAACACTTAAAATTACCTGAAAAGCATAGACAAATCCATACAGGTTGATCTTCTCCGCTGTATGGCTCGGATCCTTTTCAGCCTTCTCCCTAAACTTCTGATATCGACCTTTGCAACAGGTCGAGAAAGAGTTGAATGTCCTTGAATAGATAAATGAACCCCATAGGAACCGATTGAATTCTTCTAAGTTATCAACCAACTTCATTGCCCAATATTCGACCTTAGTCCTCAGGTCCTTTCCAAGCAATGTCATCTCCAAGATCAGCAACAAAGCTACTTTAATCATGTCATCATCAGCATCATGTTCTTCCTCCATACGTTCGAACAAAGTTTGCAATTTTGTTCCAGTCACCTTTTTCACTCCCTTAAAATATTTCTGCCAAATTCTACACATATGATCTTCCCCTACAGTAGGGACGACTGTATCCCCAAAACGTAGACCGCTGACGAGGCAAAACTCGTTTGCACTGAACCGTATTCTATTCCCGCCAATCAAAAACCACATTTCGTTTTCAGCATTGTCCACATGGCACTCCCGCAACAAGATATGATGAAGCAATTGACCCGTGAAGGCTATTTCATTAACATCTAAGAAATGGCCAAAGCACGTTGCTCTTATTTGTTGTTGTTGACGTTCGGTGAGTTTACTCTTCAGCAGCCCGATGCAACCCCATTTAGAATATGTTGTCATCTTGGCATGGAAAAAATTTCTTTCCTTAATTTTCATCGTCCCAACCAACTTCTCACTTGCCATTGAATATTAGCCTGCATAAACAAAAAAAATTCGAATTCATCAACATACTAAACAATACAAATATATTTCATCAAATCATGTCGGCCCGATGATTTAATTTCATCGGGTCGCAGTGGCCCGATGCTTTGATTTCATCTGCTTTTGTTTCATGGTGATGCTTGCAGGCTGCCCGATGGTTTAGTCTGATCGGCCTGATGAAAGAAAACCGTCGGCCAGCCGTGGGCCGATGATTAAATGTCATCGGGTCTCAGCTGGCCGATGGTTTACTTTCGTAGGACACAGTGGCCCGATGAATGTAAACCATCGGCCAGCGAAGACCCGATGAAAAACTCATCGGGTCTCAGCTGGCCGATGGTTTACTTTCGTCAGTACCTCAGTGGCCCGATGAATGTAAACCATCTGCCAGCGAAGACCCGATGAAAAACTCATCGGGTCTCAGCTAGCCGATGGTTTACTTTCGTCAGTACCTCAGTGGCCTGATGAATGTAAACCATCGGCCAGCGAAGACCCGATGAGTTTTTCATCGGGTCTCAGCTGGCCGATGGTTTACTTTCGTCAGTACCTCAGTGGCCCGATGAATGTAAACCATCGGCCAGCGAAGACCCGATGAGTTTTTCATCAGGTCTCAGCTGGCCGATGGTTTACTTTCGTCAGTACCTCAGTCGCCCGATGAATGTAAACCATCGGCCAGAGAAGACCCGATGAGTTTTTCATCGGGTCTCAGCTGGCTGATGGTTTACTTTCGTCGGGCCACTGAGGTATTGGCCCGACGAAGCAAAACCATCGGCCACCCGTGGCCCGATGCCCAAAACACAAACCTCTACACAAAAAATCAGAAGGAGGAGACGATTTCAATCGGTGTGGAATGCTACCACCGAAGAAGGAGACGATTTCGTTGCTGTGACCCGATGAACAAATCATCGGGTCTCAGCTGGCCGATGGTTTTGTTTCATCGGACCACTTAGACAGTGACCTGATGAAACAAAATCATCGGCCAGACGTGGCCCGATGCCCAAAACACAAATTTGTAAACAAATAATCAGAAGAAGAAATTTTTCCTTACTTTGAACAAGAACAGAAGAAGACGATTTCCTTGCTGTGCAGACCGCTTTATAACGCGACTCGCTGAACCTGCAAACACAAACGAAACGAAGAAGACAAACAGCAACAGAGAACACAAATGCAGAAGACGAACAGGCGACGAACAGCAGTTGAGATGAACAGCAGTTGAGATGAAGAGCAGTAAAAACAAGCAAGTCAAAAACTGTAAAGTGAAAACGTGGAGTCTGGGTCAAATGTGAAACTAAGGGCAAATATGTCCAAACAAAGTCTTTGGGTACCGGTTGCAAAAATTAGTGGACCGTGGGTAGTTTTGCAATTATTGATTACTGTTTGGACAATTTTGCTAAATTCCCATAATAAGGATAATAATAAGCCTTCCAACCTTTTGTCAAAAAAAAAAAGGGAATTTAGCAAAATTGCCCAAAAATCATAAAACAGTTGCAAAAGTACCCAGGCTCCACTAATTTTTGCAACCTCTACCCAAAGACTTTGTTTGGACAAAATTGTCCTTACTTTTATATTTGACCCACTGCACTTTCTTCTTCTTCTTCGCACTGTCTTCTTCTTCTTCTTCATCTTCATCTAAGCAAATTTCTTCACCTCACCCGGTTTTCTCTTCTTCTCTTCTCTTCTTCACATTTTCTTATTTTTCATCTCTTATCTTCTCCATAAATCTCTTACCCAACCTAAACCAAGAAATTCTCAAGTTATCTTTTGCAAATAAACCATCGATCCATCTCACAAAGTCTTTTTCTCCATCAAAAATTCCAAGATTAGTGTTAAACTTTTTTCTTTTAGTCAATGCACACTTTTATGGGTTTTGAATCAGTTGTAGGCATTTCACATTTGTTAATCCTCCATCAAAAAAATGAAGAACGAATTTTTATAAATTTTTTTTTTCATCATGCCGACCCGATGCTTTTGGCCCGATGAGTTTGGCGGCCCGATGGTTTTTCTTTATGTTTTTTCATCATTTTTGGCCCGATGGTTTTCATCGGGTCGGCCCGATAGCCTTGGCCCGATAGTTTTCATCATGTATTTTCACATGGCGGCCCGATGGCCTTGACCCGATGGTTTTCATCATGTATTTTCATATGGCGGCCCGATGGTTTTCATCATGCCGACCCGATGCTTTTGGCCCGATGAGTTTGGCGGCCCGATGGTTTTTCTTTATGTTTTTTCATCGTTTTTGGCCCGATGGTTTTCATCGGGTCGCCCCGATGGCCTTGGCCCGATGATTTTCATCATGTATTTTCACATGGCAGCCCGATGGCCTTGACCCGATGGTTTTCATCATGTATTTTCACATGGCGGCCCGATGGTTTTCATCATGCCGACCCGATGCTTTTGGCCCGATGAGTTTGGCGGCCCGATGGTTTTTCTTTATGTTTTTTCATCGTTTTTGGCCCGATGGCCTTGGCCCGATGGTTTTCATCATGTATTTTCACATGGCGGCCCGAAGGTTTTCATCATGTCGGCCCGATGGCCGTGGCCCGATGGTTTTCATCATATATTTTCACATGGCGGCCCGATGGTTTTTATCATATATTTTCAAACCATCGGGCCGCCAAACTCATCGGGTCAAAAGTATCGGGTCGGCATGATGAAAACCATCGGGCCGCCATGTGAAAATACATGATGAAAACCATCGGGTCAAGGCCATCGGGTTAAGGCCATCGGGCCGCCATGTGAAAATACATGATGAAAACCATCGGGCCAAAAACGATGAAAAAACATAAAGAAAAACCATCGGGCCGCCAAACGCATCGGGCCAAAAGCATCGGGTCGGCATGATGAAAACCATCGGGCCGCGATGTGAAAATACATGATGAAAACCATCGGGCCAAGGCCATCGGGCCGACCCGATGAAAACCATCGGGCCAAAAATGATGAAAAAACATAAAGAAAAACCATCGGGCCGCCAAACTCATCGGGCCAAAAGCATCGGGTCGGCATGATGAAAACCATCGGGCCAAAAATGATGAAAAAACATAAAGAAAAACCATCGGGCCGCCATGTGAAAATACATTATGAAAACCATCGGGTCAAGGCCATCGGGCCGCCATGTGAAAATACATGATGAAAACCATCGGGCCAAGGCCATCGGGCCGACCCGATGAAAACCATCGGGCCAAAAATGATGAAAAAACATAAAGAAAAACTATCGGGCCGCCAAACTCATCGGGCCAAAAGCATCAGGTCGGCATGATGAAAAAAAAATTTATAAAAATTCGTTCTTCATTTTTTTGATGGAGGATTAACAAATGTGAAATGCCTACAACTGATTCAAAACCCATAAAAGTGTGTATTGACTAAAAAAAAAAAAGTTTAACACTAATCTTGGAATTTTTGATGGAGAAAAAGACTTTGTAAGATGGATCGATGATTTATTTGCAAGAGATAACTTGAGAATTTCTTGGTTTAAGTTGGGTAAGAGATTTATGGAGAAGATAAGAGAGGAAAAATAAAAAAATGTGAAGAAGAGAAGAGAAGAAGAGAGAACCGGGTGAAGTGAAGAAATTTGCTTAGATGAAGATGAAGAAGAAGAAGAAGATAGTGCGAAGAAGAAGCAGAAAGTGCAGTGGGTCAAATATAAAAGTAAGGGCAATTTTATCCAAACAAAGTCTTTGGATAGAGGTTGCAAAAATTAGTGGAGCCTGTGTACTTTTGCAACTGTTTATAATTTTTGGACAATTTTGCTAAATTCCCAAAAAAAAAAAAGCCTTCCAACCCATACAAGGTGAAACTAGATCAGGGCTCGAAACAACAGTGGTTTCCAGACACTAAGAGTCAGGCCACAGAGGCCTCCAAACTTTCTCGACGACGCTTGAAGAAGACGATCAGATTGTCTCGATTGGGAAGGTTGTGTTTAATGACAGGAACTTCTTGGAAATTTTGAAACCATTTATGCAAGCGAGGGAATTTGTGGGGTTCAAACAGTTTCACCCCAAGTACCTCTTCGTTAACACATAACCAGTAAAGAATCGAACCAAATGCGATGTCCACCATCCCAATCTTCTCTCCATTGAAATATTTCTTGTCTCCCAAGCTATGTTCTTCAACAATTTCTAGCATTTCCAAGCTCTCCTTAATCGCCTTCGCTAGTTCTTCACCAGTGGTACGGAAAGTTCTCCAGACTGCTGGACCCTGTTATTAGTAATAAACATAAACAACTAGTTGGTCACATTTGATTCTTGATTCAAAATACAATCTTTGTTTAAAGACAATATATAATAATAATAAATATGGAAGTTGTAAAGTGCACCTTATCTTCTGCAAATTTAACCCAGAAACGAGCTATGTTTCGATCATAAACATGGGTTGGGAGTAAAGGAGTGTGTGGCCACATCTCTTCGATGTATTCGATGATGATCATAGATTCACATATTGGTTTTCCGGCATGAACAAGCACAGGAATCTTCTTGTGGACAGGATTGTATTGCAAAAGAAGAGCACTTTTGTTGAAGAGATCTTCTTCTACAAAATCATAAGGAATGCCTTTGAGTTTAAGAGCCCATACAACTCTGAGACTAAACGGACTTTCCGATGTCCCATGAAGCTTCAATTCTTCACCCATGAGTTACTGCTATTTGTCTTATTATGATCGCTATTTAACTTGAAAACACTCACTATCTCATGTCTCTATTTATAAGCAATAATATAAGAGTTATTGCTTGGAAAGTAAGCTTCAGGTTTCTATTAATGGATTTGACCGAAATCCTACGCTTAATTGACAAGTAGAAAGAATTGCATTATCTAACATTTTGCTTAACAATGTGATGCGTCATGCATGATGCCAATGTTCAGTACTAATTGTTGATCCAGGAGGTTCATGAATGTTCTTTTAGAAGATTGTTTAGGTTTGGCTTTTCGGATTGCCATATTTATTCAATAATTAGTTTTCATAATGTTACATGTATCTTAACACGTGTATGGTAAATAATTTTAAAAATAAATATAATTATTTTAATCAATTTTAACTTTTACTGTCGGTTGAATGGTAAAACCACATGTTATAATAAAAAAAATAAAATTTATATAAAATTAAATTAAATTATATACAATTAAATTAGGTCGTGCATTGAAATAGTTTGAATTAGATTTCATAATACAATATTATAAATTTGTAATATGTTATATTATTATGTTTATTTAAAAGGTAATCTTTAATTAAAAATTAATATTACCACCGCCCAATGTGGCTCGGTAGTAAAGACGTTCATTCAGCCTGACCTTAAGTGGTCGGTACCGTAAGTGGTATATCAAAAAAAAAACAATTAAAAATTAATATTAATTATCATTCTATGTGGTATAATGGTAAAAATACATATTTAGTCCGGTGATATTTTAAGTTTTAAGTTCCGTCAATGAATGTGGTATATTAAAAAAAATGATATTAATATTTTATTATTTTATAAAAGATAAATAATAAACATAAACAGATTTTAAATTTTGTGGTAATCAAAATTAATATTTGTTATTTATTGAATTAAAATAATGACAAAAATTATTTTGGTCTCTACCTTTTTTTCATATTATTACTTTTTTATCAATGTTTGCATTTTTAGCTCGCGTGGTCCCTACCTTTTTAAAAACCATCAATTTAGTCATTTGACTAAATTTTTGATAGTCACACATGACAGAATATACACATTGACCATTTTACCCTTAATTTTAAATAATTAAGTGAAAATTATAATTTTACCCTCTATTTTTTAAATTTTAATAAATTAACCTTAACTTGTACATTCAATAAGAATCTAACATGTGTAAAAAAAATTAAAATTATAAAATATACAAAATTTATAAGAAAAAGCTTTAAAAATAAAAAAATACATAAATAAATTAATTAACACTAAAATTAAAAATCTTTAAAAAAATAAAAAGAAAATTAGTATCATAATTACTAATTTATGATAATTTAATAATTTAAAATAACTCTTCAAATTAATATTACAATATTAAAATAAATTTTATATATAAAAATAAATTATAATAAATTAAAAGTTAAAAATAAAATAAATTATTAAAATAATACAAAAAGTTTTTTTTTTTAAATGTTAGGAGAGGAGATATTATTATTTTTAATAAATTATAAATTATTATTATTATTTTTAAAAATAAAGAAATTATTAAAAGTGATTTTTAATTATTTTTTTAAAAAAATTTCTATTTGTTCTATTTTCAGTTTTTATTATTTTATTTTTATTGAATAATTTTTTATTTTTTAACTTTAATTTTTATTTTTGTGCATAAAGAATGAAATACTCTTAACATTATTAAGTTTGACTAACTGTTGACTAACAAAATGACTAAATTGATGGATTTTTAAAAAGTTAGGGACCACGCGAGCTAAAAGTGAAAACATTAATCAAAAAATAATATTTTAAAAAAAGTTAGGGACCAGAATAATTTTTGCCCTATTACTAAATTAACCTCATTTTGTCCGGTTGGGTAAAAATCATTTTGGTCTCTAACTTTTTTCATATTATTACTTTTTGACCGATATTTATATTTTTAGCTCGCGTGGTGCATAACTTTTTAAAAATCCATCAATTTAGTCCTTTGATCAAATTTTTGACAGTCAAACATGACAGAATATACACATTGACCATTTTACTCTTAAATTTAAATGATTAAGTAAAAATTACAATTTTACCCTCTATTTTTTAAAATTTAGTAAATTAACCTTAACTTGTACATCCAATAAGAATCTAACATGTGTCCAAAAAAAATTAAAATTATAAAATATACAAAATTTATAAGAAAAAGCTTTAAATATAAAAAATACATAAATTAATTAATTAACACTAAAATTAAAAATCTTTAAAAAAATAAAAAGAAAATTAGTATAATAATTACTAATTTATGATAATTTAATAATTTAAAATAACTCTTCAAATTAATATTACAATATTAAAATAAATTTTATATATAAAAATAAATTATAATAAATTAAAAGTTAAAAATAAATTAAATTATTAAAATAATACAAAAAGTTTTTTTTTTAAATGTTAGGAGAGGAGATATTATTATTTTTAAAAAATTATAAATTATTATTATTTTCTAAAAAACTAAAGAAATTATTAAAAGTAATTTGTAATTATTTTAAAAAAAATTTCTATTTGTTCTATTTTCAGTTTTTATTATTTTATTTTTATTTAATAATTTTTTATTTTTTAACTTTAATTTTTATTTTTGTGTATAAAGACTGAAATTACCCTAACATTATTAAGTTTGACTAACTGTTGACTAACAGAATGACTAAATTGATGTATTTTTTAAAAATTAGGGACCACGCGAGCTAAAAGTGGAAACATTAGTCAAAAAGTAATATTTTATAAAAAGTTAGGGACCAGAATGATTTTTGCCTTATTACTAAATTAACCTCATGTTGTCTGGTTGGGCAAAAATTATTTTGGTCCTTAACTTTTTTTATATTATTACTTTTTGATCGATATTTACATTTTTAGCTCGCGTGGTCCATAACGTTTTAAAAATCCATTAATTTAATCCTTTGACCAAATTTTTGACAGTCAAACATGACAGAATATATACATTGACCATTTTACTCTTAACTTTAAATGATTAAGTAAAAATTACAATTTTACCCACTATTTTTTAAATTTTAATAAATTAACCTTAACTTGTACATCCAATAAGAATCTAACATGTGTCCAAAAAAAAATTAAAATTATAAAATATACAAAATTTATAAGAAAAAGCTTTAAATATAAAAATACATAAATAAATTAATTAACACTAAAATTAAAAATCTTTAAAAAAATAAAAAGAAAATTAGTATACTAATTACTAATTTATGATAATTTAATAATTTAAAATAACTCTTCAAATTAATATTACAATATTAAAATAAATTTTATATATAAAATAAATTATAATAAATTAAAAGTTAAAAATAAAATAAATTATTGAAATAATACAAAAAGTTATTTTTTTTAAAATGTTAGGAGAAGAGATATTATTATTTTTGTAACATCCCTAATTTTTCGTAAATATAATAAATATCCTTAGATTATTATTAATTATTATTGAGTATATAAAAGTTAAGTATGTGATTTAAATTGGTGGAGAATATATATATTTGATATATTGTATATAAATGAATAGTGATTTTAACCGATTTAGAAATATTATTTTCATGGTGCATTTGGAGAATAATAGCTCCAATTGAATATTGGTAAAGTCAATTTGTTAATTGAATAAGTGTGAAATATTTTTGGGAATAATTATCTAGACGGAATGTGATTAATGGTAAATTAATTGTCATTTTAGGATTTTAAAAAGTTTAAGGGAGCAAGTTGTAATTGTTGAGATATTTATATATAATATATATATATAACTTTTAGTGGAAGCTCCACCAACAAATTGAGTCAAACAAAAACAAAAACAAAAAAAAAATTTGCACAACAATTAGAGAAGGAGAGCAGAGAGTTGTAGTGAGAGGAAGAGAAAAAAAAAGAAGGAGAAGAAAGCTGGGAGGGAAAAGAAAAGAAGAAGAAGAAGAAGAAGAAAAGTAGAAGAGGGAAAAAAAAGAAGAGGGAGAAAGAAAGAAGAAAGATGAGTTTTTTTTTTTTTTTTAAAAGGGTATCCAGGTTGGTGTACACTCATTTCTGGAAAAATTCTATGATTTAAGTTTATATGTTTTTCGTAGAAATTTCATTCTCTTCAGTAAATGATTTTGAAAACTTTAATTAAATAATCTTTGTGGATTATATTGTTATATTGGTTTTAGTTTGTGATTACTGTCTGAAAATTTATTACTGAACGCTCCGAAATATTTATTGATAAAGGTATTGATTTTTGAAATATATATATATATATATATATGTTGAAATAAATTGTATGAGAAATTATTTTTCCACGATTTCGTATTGTGAAAATTCATTAAAAATTTTACGTTTGAGTATATGATTTTGAAAATAATATTAGAGTAAAATTTGTGAATTATGAAAAGTTGTCAAATTGAGAAAATTATGGAATATCTAGAAAATGGCCCTGATATATATATATAGGGAAACAGATATAGGAAATTAACATGTCAATTGGGTATATTTAGCAGTATTGCATCGATATTTCTGTATTTATATCACTCTATGGATTATCAGCAGTCACCGTTGTGGCCAATCCTTGAGTGAAGCTATTTCCGACGGGTAGTTCCAGTTGGTTCCGATGTCGAAAATAATATTTATATAGGGATACCAATTCAGCGGGCAGTTTCTGTTAGTTCCGATGCTAAAATGGGAAACCCGACTATATGTTCGGCGGGCAGTTGTCGTTGGTTCCGATGCTGAATAACCAGTAATCTAGTCCTGTAAAACCCTGTTATGTGTATCAGAGGTCCAGTTAAGAAATGAATAAAGGAGTTACTGAAAACTAGGAAATGAATGCAAGTGAATTTTATTTGAGATTAAATCCAGAAACATCCGAAAATGTTTTAATTAATATAGTTTTAGTTTATTCTATATTTGTAATATTAAGTTTTACTTACTTACGTATAATAATATGAATTTCTGAAATTTATTTCCGTTATTTTATATTATATGGAAAAATATTTTAGTGTACACCGACTAAGCTATATGCTTAGCGCATTGATGTTTATCATGCGTAGGAAATAGAGAAATCAGCGGACATAAAGATTGAAAAGTTGATAGCTGCAGACAGAGTCGAGAGTCACATTACTCCTGGGTAGCTATTCACGTCCTGATATATATATTCATTTATTGATGCATGCATGTATATAAAAGAATGTGAAAGTTTTTAATGTATAAGTTTTGTAAATATCTGTTTTATAGTTTATGTGGTTTTAAAGTTATAGTTATAGTTTGGAAAATATCTTTTATTAATTATTTTGTTGAAAATGTTTGAAAAGTCGCACTAAATGGAAGGGTGCACAAATTGTTGTTGAGAAATTGAAGTGTGTATTTTGGAAAGTTGTGATTTTGTAAACAGGTTTTTGGCAAATCAGAAAAACACAGGAAACTCTGTCAAAATTTTTCAAATAATTTTGATGGGCTCACTGCAAAAGATTTTAAAATACAAAATATTTTTACAAAGATTTTCAAATTATAAATTAAATTTAGAAAAGTTTGAAACCGGGTAGCGCTCTTTAGATCGATCCAGGCAGGTCGGGTCAGGGGGTGTTACAATTTTTAAAAAATTATAAATTTTTATTATTATTTTAAAAAATAAAGAAATTATTAAAATTAATTTTTAATTATTTTTAAAAAAATTTCTATTTTTTCTATTTTCAATTTTTATTATTTTATTTTTATTTAATAATTTTTTATTTTTTAACTTTAATTTTTATTTTTGTGTATAAAGACTGAAATACCCCTAACATTGTTAAGTTTGACTAACTGTTGACTAACAGAAGGACTAAATTGATGAATTTTTAAAAAGTTCGGGACCACGCGAGTTAAAAGTGGAAACATCAGTCAAAAAGTAATAGTTTTAAAAAAGTTAAGGACCATAATGATTTTTGCCCCATTATAAAGGGATTATATAATCTCACTCATTACCATGGTATTAACTAGTTCCATGCTTTTAGGGTTAAATGGTTTTAATATAATATTATTAAATAAATTTAAATAGCTATTATCTAAATAAAACACATTTGTTGTTGTTAATAGGTTGGGGAATAATTATAAGGAAAAAAGTCTCCCTGCTAGGGTTTCGTTTTGGAAAACTAGGGTAAGAGTAGCCGTTGGGTCTTTGGATCTAGGTTTTCGCTCCTTGTTTGGAGTGTAGGTCGGTTTATTTTTTCGTTTGCTTTCTGTTTGTTGATTTGTCTTCTTGTGATTCCGTTGCTACGGGATGGATTTTGAGGATTTGGAATCATTATGTGCATCCTTGTCTCTTAAGGAAGAGGCGGCTGCGATGATGCCTATAGATAGAAATTTGTTGGTTCAAGGACAGAACAAGGTGGCCTTATGCCTTGTTGGGAAGTTTCTAGTGAATAAACTTGTTAACAGGGAAGTTTTTCGTTCCCCGATTTCGAAGATTTGGAAGATTACACAAGGGGTGGAGATAGAAGTAATTCAGGATAACATATATGCCTTTCACTTTCATAATCAGTCGGATCGAATACGAGTATTGGTGAGCGACCCTTGGAACTTTGACAACGCTATTTTGATCCTCCAAGAGCCAAAGTGGGCGGGGGAGCTTGCAAGTGTTGATTTTCGAGTTGCTGAATTCTGGGTGCAAATCCATCACATACCTCTTCTGTGTATGACAAAAGATATTGAGAGGTTTCTAGGGTCACTTGTGGGAAAAGTATCCGAAGTAGATGGTGGGGCTTCTGGAGATTGTTTGGGGAGGTATTTGAGGGTTCGAGTTGGAATTGATGTTACTCAGCCATTAAAGCGATGTCTTAAAGTGGACGTGGAGGGAACTGGCACGGCAACGATAATGTCGTTAAGATACGAACTTCTGCCTGGTTCTTGCTCTTCGTGTGGAAAGTTAGAGCACTTGTTCCGGGAGTGTGTGGGGGGCAAAACGGCCAGCGGATGGTAATGGCTCGCCTGAGTTTAAGGCGTGGTTGAGGGCGATGTCTCCAGTTCGTAGTGCAGTAGGGAGGTTTCCTAGGCGCACTTTGCCTACAGGTGAGCGAGAAGCACCAGTAATGGTTCGGGCGCTAGGTGCTGTAGTGAGGGAACGAGGTAGTGGTCCTCTGGTGGACAAGAGTGGAGGGGAGAAGGTTGTTGAAGCTCCACGGGTTGTTGAAACTCTTCATATAGGCAATAAGACTCCTGTAGCATCGAATAGTGTCGCTACTGTGCATGGGAGGGTTTCGACTGGTGTTATGGTGAGCGAGTCTGACGTTGAGGTTAGGGTGGACAAGGAGGCTATGAGGCATACTGTGACTGATCCTACATCTGATAGTGCTGCAGATGGGCGCAGAGGTCAAAGCTGTGGGCAGGTTAAGTCCCAAGCGAATAAGATGCAAGTGGCACCATTACTTGACGTAGGGAAGCATGATGCCTTCCAATTTTCTGCTCAGTAGGCCATGAAAGTGCATGCACCGAGGGTACGTAAATCGTCCGCTGGTAATGCCTCTAGTATTTTGCCTAAAGTACAATCTGGCGAGGCAGTTAGTGGGCGTTATGGTACTTTGGAGGGTGAAAGGGTTGTTCCCACAATGCTGGTGGGTGATATAGTGGCTATGAACGTAGAGTTATGTACGAGGAAGCGCAAAGTCAAGTGGAAGCGCTTGGCTAGGGGAAATCTGCAGGTTGGGGTGAGGGTGAATGAGATTAGGGTGGGGAGCAAACAGGGTAGTGAGGAATCTGGGGAGGTAAAAAAATTGAAAAGGGATTCAGGTTTGGAAATTATTGATTTGCAGAACGTGGTTTTTGAGATATCGGCAGGTCCGAAGCTCCCGGCCTGCCGGATGCCATGAATTGCCTACTGTGGAACGTCCGGGGTATTGGGAATGACCGACGGTCCAGGCACTTCATTCTCATATTCGGGATACTCTCCCTGTGATAGTTTTTTTAATGGAGACTAAAGCAGATCATCATCAGATGGAGCATATTCGGATTAAGTTAGGCTTTTCAGGTAAACTAGTTGTTGATTGCAATGGTCGGAGTGGTGGCTTGTGTCTTTTCTGAAAGGATTCGGTGGTGGTTGATTTAATTTCTTATTCGAATTTTCATATTGATGTTTGAGTGAGGTCGCATAGGGATAAAGTTTGGCGGTTTACTGGTTTTTATGGGCATTCAGATTCTTAACAAAGAGTCCATGCTTGAACGTTACTTAGAAGATTGTGTGGCCTTAATTTGCTCCCTTGGCTATGCGGGGGGGGATTTTAATGAAATTCTCTTTGATTCTGAGAAGGTAGGGGGTAATGTGAGGCCTCGTTTTTTATTAGATAATTTTTGGTCGGCTCTTGACTCCTGTGGTTTATCGGATTTGGGGTACGAAGGGTCGGGTTTTACTTGGTACAATAAAAGATCGGGTTCGGATAGTGTTCAAAAGCGGTTGGATAGGTGTGTGAGCAATTGGAGTTGGGGTCAGATGTTTAGCTATGCCAAGGTTCGTAATCTTGACTTGTGGAGCTCGGATCATCGACCCGTTTTGCTGTATGTCCTAGATCTCCCTAAAGCCGATGGTAGTGGTGGTCATAGGAATAGAAGGCGGTTTTTATTTGAGGAGTGTTGGGCGGACCACGACGAATGCCAGCGCATTGTTGATGGTGTGTGGAAAGGTGCGGCTTTACGGGTTGGTGGAAGCTTGGATTTTATTAATTTTTGTAATAAGCAATGTGCTAATCAGCTTAGTCATTGGAATATGAGGCAGCGAGCTACTTTGGTGGGTGACATAAAAAAAAAAAAAAAAAGCTGTGTTGAGTGGCTTGACAGGTGCTAATTTTGTGAGTTCGTAGACGCAAGTTTTGGATGTTGAGAGATATCTTAATGCTCTCCTTGCTCGAGAAGACGTTTATTGGAAGCAAAGATCTAGAGTGTCGTGGCTTCAAAATGGAGATCGCAACACCCGATTTTTCCATTCGCAAGCTTCGAAGAGGAAGAAAATTAATAATATTTCTGGTTTATTTGATTCTCATGGCAGGTGGACTGAGGAGGTGGCTGGCATTGAGAGTATTGCTGTGTCTTATTTTGTTGGAATTTTTTCTTCAGATAAACCTTCTAGGCGGGATATTAATGAGGTGCTTGGGTCAGTAGGGCAGTGTTTATCTCCTCATGCAGTTAGGTTCCTGGACAGCAGGTTCTCTCAGGATGATGTCTGTAAGGCTCTTTTTCAAATGACTCCTTCTAAAGCTCCAGGGGTTGATGGGTTTAATGCTGGTTTTTATCAACGGTATTGGTCGATTGTTGGGAGGAGTATTACGAGTGCTTGTTTAAGTGTTCTTAATAATAAGTGCTCCATGACAGAGGTTAATCATACTCTTTTAGTGCTCATCCCGAAGGTAGCTCAGGCGGATAGTATGGGGGAGTTTAGACCCATTAGACTTTGTAATGTTTCTTATAAAATCATTGCAAAGGTTTTAGCTAATCGTCTCAGGAGTGTTTTGGGCGAGCTTATTTCAGTTACGCAGAGCGCTTTTATTCCCGGACGTTTGATTTCGGATAATGCAATTGTGGGTTTTGAGTGTTTACATGCTCTGAAGAGAAAGAAAAAGGGTCGTGGGGGTTTTATGGGTTTAAAGCTCGATATGGCGAAGACGTATGATAGAGTTGAGTGGGGTTTTGTGATAGCTATGCTTCAGAGATTGGATTTTCCTACTTCTTGGGTTCGTCTCATGGAGGATTGTGTCTCTTCGGTTCAGTATTCTGTTCTTGTTAACGGTACCTCAATGGGATTAATTAAGCCTACCAAGGGTCTGCGGCAGGGGCAGCGAAAAATCAAGGGCTTTTTTCTGGCATTCGTTGTAGTCGTTCGGGGCCTAAGATCACTCATTTATTTTTTACGGATGATAGTTTGTTTTTCACTCGAGCTTCGATGAAGGAGTGCTTTCAGATTAAGCATATTTTGCTCACATATGAAAAGGTTACTGGTCAGAAAGTGAATTTTGCGAAATCAGCCGTCTGTTTTAGTGGTAAGGTGTCTCAGGGGGATAGGCTCACTATGGCAAGGTCCTTGGGAGTCCGTATGGTGGCCTGTCATGAGAGATATTTAGGTCTGCCTAATTTTGTGTTTCGAAATAAGAGACATCTCTTCTCTTTTAATAAAAACCGGGTGTGGTCAAAGATTTGTGGGTGGCAGGGTAAGTTTTTTTCTAGTGCAGGGAAAGAGGTGCTAATTAAAGCGGTGCTTCAGTCTATCCCGTCGTACGCTATGAGTCTCTTTAGGCTTCCGCGATCCCTTATTAAGGATCTCCATCGGCTTTGTGCTTCTTTTTTGTGGGGCTCCTATGGTCAATCAAATAAGATGCATTGGGGTAGTTAGGCAAAGTTATGTAGAAGTAAGCAGAATGGTGGGCTAGGTTTTCGAGACTTAGGCGTTTTTAACCAAGCTCTTTTGGCTAAGCAGTGTGGGAGATTTATCCATAATCCAACTTGTTTGGCGGCTCGAGTTTTGAAGGGGTGCTATTTTTCCTCTTCCACTTTGATGAATGCTAAAGGTAGTAATTCGAGCTCTTTTATTTGGAAGAGTATTCTTTGGGGCTGTGAGATTATTTGGAGAGTTTCCTGTTGGTGAAATGAGGAGGTTGATTCGGTGTGCATATACCAAGATCGGTGGATCCCTCGCCCGTCTACTTTTAAAGTGATTTCTCCCCCGCACCTTGTTTATTCTACTACTGTTGATAGACTTAAGTTAGCTTCGGGGGGATGGGATGTTGATTTGGTGAGGGAGATTTTTTCTCCGGAGGATGCCGATGCTATTCTTAGTTTACCGTTCAGCATTTCAGGGGTCCCCGGTTCTTTGCAATGGCATTATTTTAAGGATGGACATTATTCGGTTAAGAGTGGATATTATGTGGGGTTGAACTTGTAGGAGATTCTCAGCAGCTCGTAGTCGGGTTCCCTGACATCATGGTGGAAGTTTATTTGAAGCATCTCGGTTCCTCCGAAAGTGAAGTTGTTCTTATGGCGTGCTGCGAAGGACTGGCTTCCTACTAATGTTAATCTGATTTCTCATGGTTTGGTTGTGGAGGAGGTTTGCCCTCTGTGCAGTTGTGCTCTGGAGACAACATGGCATGCGTTGTGGGGCTGTCATCTTTTCAAACCAATTGCTCGTAATGTGCGTTACTGGGCACATTTTGACAGTGGCCCTTCCTCTAATTTTCTGGATTTTTTTATAAGGGCAAGGAACAATTTGAGGCGGGCAGATTTTGAGATGTTGGGTGTGATTTTATGGTAGGTTTGGTTTCGCAGAAACAAGAGTATCCATGGCCAAATCCTGTTTTCAGTGGGAGATGTAGTTGTTTGGTTTTGCACTTTTCTGGCAGATTTTTGTGCGGCTATTGAAGGAAGTTCAGCAGCTATTAACGTGAATCCTGCATGTGCTTTGTCTTCTGCATGGGTTCCTCCCCCTGTTGACTCTTTCAAATTGAATTGTGACGCTAGTGTTGGTTCTCATCTAGGTGTGGTTGGGCTCGGGTTTATGATTAGAAATCATGATGGTCTGATCATGGCAGCTGGTTCAGTTAGGGTGGCTGCCTTTTATTCTCCTCAAGTAGCAGAAGCTGTAGCTTTGTTGCATGGGCTCCAGTTCGCTGCAGATTCAGGTTTTTCGTGTCTCCATGTTGAGTCTGATGCTCGAGGTGTGATTAAGTTCTTGAATGATCATTCGATTCCTGGTTCGGACTTAGGTATTGTGATTTCAGATATTCTTTCTATTTCGGTTAATCCATTTGTTTTGAGTTTTAATTTTGTTCCTAGAGTTGTTAATCGAGTGGCTGACGCTCTTGCTAAAGTGGCTCAGTTTTTAGATTCTGACTGTTTTTGGATTGAATCTTGTACTCCTGATGTGGAGAGATTGGTTTAGGAAGATTTGCCTAGATAATTGGTTCATTTTGTATATAATGCATTTTTGTTTTAAAAAAGGAGAAATTACGCTGAACCTACCTGAGGTTTGTAATTCTACAGTTAGAAACAACTTTATCAAAAATTGACAGCAAACCTCCCTCCAGTTAAGTTTGACCGTTAAAAATTGACAGTTGACCAACTTGAACAGTGAAAAGACGAAAATACCCCTAGAAAAAGACAAGGTCAGGGGTATTTTTGTCTTTTTAGATTTTTTAAATTTAATTTTATTAAATAATAATTAAAAAAATTAAGAAAAAATCTCATCCCTCCATCTTTAAAATAACGGACGGTTAAGATTTATTTAAAAAATTAAAATAATAATAATAATAAAATTAATTAAAAATAAAAAATTAATTATAATTATATAAATCTATTTTTCAGATTGAATCTCAATCGTCCATCAAGATTAGTGGACGGTGGAGATCCAATCTAAAAAATAGATCTCAAAAAAAAAAAAAAAAATTTTGAAAACGAAGAACCCAGAAACCCATCTCTCTGGGTTCTTTGTTTTCAACGAAGAAGAAGAACCCAATCTGGGTTCTTCGCCGAAGAACCCATCTACCGAAGAACTCATCTGGGTTCTTCGGCGAACCACAGAACCCAGATTGGAGGGAATTAGAAAAAAAAAAAAAATTTGAAGAACACAGTATGGGTAGTTAGTTTTCTGACCGTGCTTGTTGGGATTGATCTCATTGGGTCCCGACAGATCCTTAATCTAATCGGTGTCAGTTTTTTAAAAAATATAAAAATGAAACCTATTTTTTGTTATTAATCTCGAAATACGATGCTTTAATTATTGTGGCAGGGTTCAGCAGTGTGGAGGATATTTTATAGCACGGGTGATCAAGAACTAGAGAAGGCGATTAAGGAGAGTTTGGAAATGCTAGAAACTGTGGAAGAACATGGCTTGGAAGCCAAGAAATATTTCAATGGAGAGAAGATTGGGATGGTGGACATTGCATTTGGTTCAATTCTTTATTGGTTAGGAGTGATTGAAGCCACATTTGGGGTGAAACTATTTGAACCCCACAAATTTCCTCGTCTACACAAATGGTTTCAAAGTTTCCTGGAAGTGCCTGTCATTAAACAAAACCTTCCTAATCGCGACGGGATGATTGTGCTCTTCAAGCATTTTCGTGAAACTTTGCAGGCCTCTGCTTGAATGAAGTATCTGAAACCCTCTGTTTTGATGTCTCCCCTTTTAGTGTCCTGTTTCATTTTGTAAGGGTTTCTTGCTTGTTTGTTGTTTATGTTTTTTATAGTGCTCAAAGCTAGGATGCAAGTGTACCCTTTTACTGCGTTTAACTGGTCAGATCATTTAATACTTCATTTTAATGATAACAAATCAATGTTATAATAAAATTTGATTTGAATGTGATACAGTAAAATTTTAAGTATCATATACGGTCTGAATATAGAAAAAAAAAACAGTTTATATTCTCAAATTTAAAAAAAATATAAAAATAAGAATATATTACTAAATTAATCTCATCTTATCCGACTGTATTTTACTTAATTGAATAAATAGAGCGGAGAATACTAATTTAATATTGTTCTGTATTCATTGTCCATTAATATAGTCGAGAGACACGTTTCATGGTTTCACTTCAGCTATACTCGCAGCTATGTTACCTGGGTGGGTATGAGTATGGTTGCAGCAAGGCCCACCACCACCATGCGACTCCTGGTTCAATGCCCACCTTGAATACCTTTTACTTTATTTTATTTTTTTAACTATTACAATTAACATAAAAGCAATTACAATTTAAAATATAAATATAAAAATAATATTATTAGATCAATCTCTCCTTATTAATATATTTTTTTATTAGTCCGGCCTCTAATACTATCATAAATATAATTTTAAGGGTAAAAATTATTCTGATCCTTAATTTTTTTTAAAATATTATTTTTTTACTGATATTTTTATTTTTAACTCGTATTTATATTTTATTTTAAATAAATTTTTGAATAAGATATATCTAATTTATATAAATTATTATTTAAATATAAAAATGTGTTTTATTTAGATAATAGCTATTTAGATTTATTTAATAATATTATATTAAAAAAATTTAACCCCAAAAGCATGGAGCTAGTTAATACTATGGTGAAGAGTGAGATTATATAATCCCTGAGATTATTTTTAATGGAGGACCTAAATAATTCAATCCCCACATGCACAAGGCTAGAAATTTTATTCTTCTATTTCCTTTAAAACCTTCTAATAGGAGTCCCGTAAAATTGATTGATTTTTTTAAACCTTTTTTACTATTTGTATAGAACTTTTTGCACTGTTTTTATTTATTTTTATTTTTTTTATACCTAAAACTTACTGATTAAAGTTATCTAATAATATGTAAATAAGTTAGGAATATGTAGAAAGACCAGTGGCATGGAAACTTCCAAAAATAACAACGATGTAACATGTGATTGTATTAACAACTTATTATTATTTTTGGGCAGCAAGCAGCAAGGGTACTCTCAGATCTTATTATACATAAACCAAAAGCATTGAAAGTGAAAGAAATTCATAAATATTCGGCAACATAGAGCTAACTCAACTGGTTAGCAACAACCTTCTCCATTAAATATAGGCAAATAGTTTCTTAGGGTCAGGATGATTTTCTTTGATAAAATCAACTTCCTTCAAGTTCTGAGCCCATGCATGCAATCGAGGTAGACTGCCTGGTTCCAACAATTTCATACCCACTACTTGTTCAATGGCCTCAAACCAGTAAGTGAACCAACTGTATACGATATCTACTAAATTGATAGAGTCGCCGCCGTCCGAAGAATTTTTTGTCCCCAAGGCCTTGCTCTTCCATGATTTTCAGGACTTCCAAAAACGCTTTTGCTGCCTTAACTTGTTCTTCTTCTCCAACCGGTCGAAAAAATTAGTGAAAGTAAGTCTGGATCGATGCGCAAAAATAGATCAGCACTACTCTTAGCAAGAGGTATAAGAAAAACAAACCAAAGATTATGGACACACATTAAAGAAAGTTTCTTGCTACAAAATTCATAAATAATTCCAATTCAAATTACCTTGTTCGTTCCAAATTGAATCCAAGAACGAGCTATGGCTTTCTGATAAGCTTCAGTTGGCAGCAGAGGATTGTGAGGCCATGTCTCTTCAATGTATTCAAGGATGACAAGGGACTCTGCAATTGGTTTCGCACTATGAACAAGAACAGGGATCTTCTTATAAACTGGGTTGTATTTCAAGAGCAATTCAGTCTTGTTGGTCAAGTCTTCTTCTATGTACTCAAATTCACCACCCTTCAATTTTAGAGCCCATGTCACTCTGTGACTCCAAAATCCATGGAGCTTCACTTCTTCCATATTGGCTGTGGAGAAGTAGATGCAACTAGGCAAGGTCAATATATATTGATTGATAGTGTACCAAGTTTGTCAAGTGATGGTGCTGTGCGTGTTTCACAAAAAGGAAGCAGAGTAACTCTGTCAAGTTATCAAACACCTGGATCAGCTGTGGAGAAGAAAAGCAATACTCAGGCTGTCAGTCAGTTAGGGTAGAGTGTCCAGGTCATCAATTCTTGTAAACAAATAACAAATCTATGAGTCAGTTAAGTGAAGAGTTAGCTAGTGTGTATATGTGTGTGTGTGTATATATATATATATATATAAACGTTTTCTTGATTTTTCTATCTATTAAATTAGCTTCTCTTTCACCAAAAGTTTCTCTCAAGTTTTCTTTGAAAACTTTCATGGTATCAGAGCCTATATAGACGAAAGTCAATGGCTACTTTGTCTTCTACAAATCTCACGAGTCCATTAATGGCAACTGCTGCTCAGAACTCTAGTTTGGAGACTTCATCAACAATCAAGCTGAACTTCAATCTACCGATCAAGTTAGATCGAAACAATTACCTCTTCTGGAAGGCGCAGGTGTTGCCTGCGATTCGCGTCTATAATCTGGAGGAATACATCTTCAAAGTAAAGCCATCACTTAGCAAGTTTGTTGAGTCACGATCTGAAGATTATTAGAACTCTTAATTCTGAGTTTCTAGCATGGAAGAAAAACGATCAGCTGCTTGTTTGTTGGCCGATCTCCACCCTAAGTGAGTCCATAATTGGACAGGTCACTACTTGTCTCACTGCTCATGAAGTGTGGACAACTCTAGAGAAACTCTTTTCTTAGCAATCTAGAGCTAGGGTTTTACAATTGTAAGTTCAGATTCAGAGCTACAAGAAAGGTTCATTAAGGATCAATGACTATATGCTCAAAATTAAAGGTTTGTGTGATAGTTTGATGGCTGTTGGACACACTATGTCAGATCAAGATGCTATCATAATAGTGTTGAATGGTTTGGGGCTAGAATATGACTCAGTTGTAGTCTATATAACTGCAAACCAAGATGAAACGACTCTTAGTCAGGTTCAATACATGTTGTTGACACAAGAACAACGAAATGAGCAAATGCACTCAGCTGCCTCTGTTGATATCTCGAATGCTGCAGCTCATGTGGCTACAAATGACAGAAATTTTCATAGTGATAAAAGCTCTTTTAGTTATGGAAATCAGCGAGGGGGAAGAAGCAGAGGTTCTGGCCGAGGCAAGGTATACTGTCAATTGTATGGAAAAGGGGGACACATAGTGTCAAGTTGCTACAAGAGATTTGATCAATCTTTTCAAGGAATCAAACCAGGTAATGGTCAGCAACAACAGACTTATGGCTCTCAATCCGGTAGTGGTCCCTTCTATAATCAGCAAGCTGTTGGTAAAGGATAGTTTCAGTTTCAAAATCAGCATCCTGGTGGAGGTCAACACAATGTTATGGTTGCTGTAACTTCTGATGATTCGAATGTGGATCAAAATTGGTACTTCGACAGCAATGCCACGAACCATGTGACCTCGGATTTGTCCAATCTCTCTTTGAAGCAAGAATACAGAGGTAAAGAATGCCTTGCAATAGGTAATGGTTCCAAACTTAGCATCAAACATCTAGGTTCTTCAACTATAAACATACACACACACAAAACCTCTTTACCTAAATGATATTTTGCATGTTCCTTTTATTATAAAAAATCTTGTTAGCATATCTAAGTTTACAAATGACAATAATGTGGTGGCTAAGTTTTATTCTAAATATTGCTTGATTAAGGACCTGAAAACCAAGAAGATTCTGCTTCAAGGCAATCTCATCAATGGCCTGTATCAACTTGATATTGCCAAGGCTGATCCAAAATTGCTGGCTTATATCACTGCTTATTCCGTTGCACTTCCTTTGTTGCATCATTCATGTAACATTCCTAATTTTAAATAATTGATTTTGAATATGTGGATATAATATTTATGATTTGAAGGGTGGAAAATGTAATTAAATGTATGTATATTTTTATAGTTTTCAGGTGGACCAGATGGAGCGGTCTAGAAAGAACGCATGAAAGAGAAGGAAAAGTTGGCAGTGAGTACCGCGACCAGAGATCGCGATGAGTCGCTCGCAGTGGAAAATGGTGATTTTTGGCATTGAGCACCACAACCAGTGACCGCGACCAGGGATCGCGCTAACTAGCTCGCGATGAAAATGTGAATTTTGGGTAGTGAGCATGGCGACCAACAGCGCGACCAGGTACCGCAATGGTTGATGGCGATGAAAGCGGTGAAATTCTTCCAGTGAGCAACGCGACCAGGTGGCGCGAATACAGATCGCGATGACCGAAATTTTATAAAAAAAAATAAGTGGGCGGTGAAACTTCTGGAGGAAGCAACCAAAAAAATAGAAAAGGGAGAGAGAGACCGGAGAAAAGAAAAGAAAGAAAAGAAAAGAAAGAAAAGAGAGAGAAAGAAGAAGAGAAGATGAGGAAGAAGATGAGAAGAATAGGAAGAAGAGGAAAAGAAAAGGAAGAAAAGAAAAGGAGAAAGGAAAAGAGGAGGAAAGAGAGAAAAGGAAAAGGAGAAAAAAGGAAATCCAGAAGAGAAATAGTCGGAAAGAAAACGGTATTCAGGTTGGTGTACACATATTTTTTAGATCTTTATGAAAATTATTACGTGTTTTCGGTTTGAATTTGAGATTCTTGGATAATTTAGTAACTATAAGTTCATATTGTTTTTCTATTTGAATGATTTCATTTTAATCGTATATAGAGTATCATGTTTTAATCGTATTTTGATTTGTTGAATATGTTGAAATAAATTGTTTCAGAATATCGTATGAACAACTCGTTGAATTTCCATGAAATCATGTATATATGTTTTACTAATATCGATTGAATTTTTATATTAGTTGAGTTTAAATTCGATTTATGAATTACAGTTGTTATGTGAAATTGTTGTATTGAAACGGCCCTAGAATACTTGGACATATATACGGATATAGGAGGTTGGTATACCAGCTGGGTTCATTTAGCAGTACTGCACCGTTATTGATATTGATGTGATATTATGTACCTCCCCAAGGATTCGTTCTGGGGTAGGGAGACACGTACCTCCGTAAGGATTCATCCTGGGGTAGGGAGACACGTACCTTCCTAAGGATTCGTCCTGGGATAGGGAGATATGTACCTCTCTAGGTTCCGAACACTCGATCCTAGGGTAGGGAGTTATATGTACCACCCTTGGATGGAGTAAGCCCTAAGTGCCAGTTCTCGGGTTGGAAGTTATGTTCGACAGACAACCATTGAGGTCGAACGACCCATATTCCAGTCCTGAAGTATGTTAAGTATATCAAAGGGCTAGAAATGAGAATGAATTGAGTACAATGATTTGAAAAGAATTGGAGACTGAATTTAGTATGAGTTATTGATTAAATTTAGATGCTTTTAGTAAACTGATTTCATATGTTTTATTTCAGTGATTGAGTTGAATTTTATAATGTTTTTATACGTTGACATTGTCTTATTTTTACTATGAAATTATTTTATGATTTTGATAATTGAGTTTAGTGTACACCCACTAAGCTATATGCTTAGCGCGTCGGTTTTTATCGCGCGTAGGTAACAGAGATACCAAGGAAGGAAAAGACTGAAGAGGAGTTAGCTGCAGACAGAGGAGCAGAGTCACATTTCTGGGGTAGATATATATATATAGTGTTGTATAATATGGTTAGATACGCATGCATATACAGAGATTTGTAATTGTGTTATATATTTATGTTTTGTAATTAATTGTTTTATGATTTCTGTTTTTCATTTTCAAAGGATTATAAAGAATGATTTATGAACTGTTTTATTTTAAAACTGATTGGAAAGTTGCAGTAAACGGCAGAGTGCGCATTGGTTTGAAAGTTTGATTTAGAAGTGTTGAAAATTTATATTGTGTTGGACATTTGTTGAAAACAGAGGAAACTCTGCCGAAATTTTGAAAACTGATTTTGATGGGCTCACTCATAAAGGTTTTTAAATTATAAATTATTTGATTTTCAAATTATAAACAGAGTTAAGAAAAGTTTTGAAAACCCGGTAACGCTCCCTGGGTCGATCCAGACGGGTCGGGTCAGGGGGTGTTACAATTCCCCGGTCTATAATGCTCAATCTGTTGCTAAATCTTTGTTATGTAATATTCAATCTGTTGCTAAATCTGCTACTCATATTTGTCCTTGTCATTTTCCAATTCAATGTTCATTTTGTAAAGCATTGAATGTAGTTGTATCTGCTTGTGACAGTGCTTGTGAATCTGCTATATATAAACCTTTGTTGTCCCCAGCTACTGTTACTATAAATAATCAGTGATTTACTACGATTGTTGCTCCTTCAATAAATTATGTATCTGCAAATGTGTGACATGCACGTTTAGGATATCCATTTAGTGTTGTCATGAAAACTGTTTTGCGAAGTGACAAAAATGTTGGTGTCAATTGTTTAGCCTTTTGTGATTATTGTAAACAAGGAAAAATGCACCAGCTGCCATTTCTCATTTCACAAACCAAAACACATCAACCCCTTGAGATAGTTTACTCTGATGTGTGGTGACCTGCACCTCTTCCTTTCACATTTGGCTACAAATATTACGTTAATTTTGTTGATTCATTTACCCGATACACTTGGTTGTATCCTTTGAAAGCCATCAGAAGTGTTTCATGTTTTTAAAATCTTTAAGGCAGCTGCTGAACTTTTATTTGATAGGAAGATTAAATGCTTACAATTTGATTAGGGAGAAGAGTATAGACCCTTGCTTCCTTTTCTCACCCAACTTGATATTAAGTTTCAAAACCCTTGTCCACACATATACATCAACAAAACGACTTTCCTAAAAGAAAACATCGTCATTTCATTGAAACTGGTCTAACTCTTCTAGCTCACGCAAATTTACCCTTAAAATTTTGGTGGGAAGCATTTGATACTAGCATATATCTTATCAACAGACTTCCTACCCTGGTTTTACACAATATCACTTTTTAAGTGTGTTTTTTATCGTAAATCGGATCTATCCTCTCTTAAAGTGTTTGGTTGTGCTTGTTTTCCTTATTTACGACTTTACAATCGTCACAAATTTTCCTGTCACTCATTTAAATGCATTTTTATTAGATATAGTAGAGATCTCAAAGGCTTTAAATGTCTTCTTCCTTCAAGGAGACTTTATATTTCTCGCAATATTGTTTTTAATGAACACTAGTTTCTTTTTCACTCTTTGTGTTCTTCATTCAACAGTGCTAGCTCTTTTAATTCCTATCCTAGTTTACCATTGTCAGTTTGAAGCAGATTTCTCCTATCAAATCTAACACTATTGTGTTTAACTCATGCATTCCTTTGTCTGATAATTGCATACATAATTCTGATATGTTATCACATTCCACTGATATGCCACATTCTGCCATTTTACCCACTGTTGGTGCTGTCACACCTATCCTTGATGTTGCTCCTTCATTATCTAGTTCTTCTATGCCTATATCATTATTTAGTCATGCATATAATTTCAATAATACTCAGCCACCTTTACTTGCTGCATCATCATTTCCCAATACACATCCTATGCTAACAAGGTCCAAGAATGGGATTTCCAAATCCAAGTTGTTTGTTACCAGTACCCTGTGTGATTCTAAACCAAAAAGTGTTACAGAAGCTCTTAGGAATGAAAATTAGAGAAAGGCAATACAGGTTGAGTTTGATGCCTTGATATCTAACAACACATGGAGTCTTTCCCTATGATTCCTCCATGAATGTTGTTGGAAACAAGTGGGTTTTTTCAGTAAACTAAATCCTGATGGTACACTTTAGAAGTATAAAGCGAGGCTTGTCGTTAAGGGTTTTCATCAAACTCCGGGGTTAGATTACATTAAGACCTTCAGTCTCGTGGTCAAAGCTTCTACCATTCGAGTCATGTTGTCTCTTGCCGTTTCCTTTCATTGGGACATTCAACAAATTGATGCAACAACGCCTTCTTGAATGGCGATTTACAAGAGGTGGTTTATATGGACCAACCAGTTAGGTTTGTTGATTCCTCTCATCCTCAACATGTTTGTAGGTTACACAAGTCATTGTACGGGCTCAAACAAGCTCCTCAAGTTTGGTTAATAAACTGAAGGCTACGCTTTAACATTGGGGTTTTACAAGGTCCTCTTCTGATCATTCCTTATTTACTACGAGAGTGGGGGCTGTAATTTTATTTGTGCTTATCTATGTAGATGATATTTTGATCATTGGGAATGATTCCTCTTAAATCACCAAGCTCATTCATGACTTGAATTCGCAATTTGCTCTCAAAACACTTGAGTCGTTGAAGTATTTTCTTGGTTTTGAAGTTACTAGAGATAAGGGTGGTTTGCATTTGTCTCAAACAAAACACGCTAATGATCTTCTTCACAGAACCAACATGTTTGATGCTCGGCCTTGTCCCTTTCCTGCCTCACCAAGTATTAAACTTGTCGAAGAAAGGCCAGCCTTTGTGGATCCCTCTCTCTATCGTAGTGCTCTTGGAGCCCTTCTGTACTTGACACTTTCCTGACCTGATTTGGTATTCATTGTCAACAAATTAAGCCAATTTTTGGCTTCTCCTACACAACTGCACTAGCAAACATGTAAAAGAGTAATTCGCTATATAAAGGGCACCTCCAATTTTGGTATTTCGTTCACTCCAGCTACTTTCTTGAAGCTAGAAGCGTTTGTATATGTGGACTAGGCAAGCTGTCCTGTTGATTGTAAATCCACCAGCGGGTATTATGTCTTTCTTGGTGGCAATTTACTCACTTGAAGCTCTAAGAAACAGACTGTTGTTGCTCGGTCTAGTACGGAAGCCGGGTATCGTGCTTTAACTTCAGTTATTGTGTCTAAAATCCTTATGAGAATTATATATGATTAGATACTCATTTCATAAACTGTGATATGAGTGAGACATGTATATTGTTTATTATGGTTGTTCATTTTTTTATTATCTTTAAAGATTATTTTGGGATCAATGACTGAGCATGAATATATATATATATATATATATATATATATATATATATATATATATATATATATATATATTCTTCTTTGAATAATTAACCAGAGAAAAAGTTATCAAGGAAAACAAGTCACAAGTTACAAGAACCATATATCCATCGTAGTTAATTATCATTAACACCTCCTTTGGCTTAGCTTAAATTACAGTTTTTGGAATTATCTTGAAAGGCCCCTTCTCATTAGTCTTAGATTTTACTATCAAATGTTATAATCGTAATATTTTATTTTAACAACTTTATTTATAATTATTTAATATATGTTAAATTTGTAAAGTTTTCACAATCAATTGCTAGCCATTTTTACCTTTCTCTGCTTTCTTTTTCCATTATAATTTAAAATGCTTAATTTTCAGCATAGCTTTAACTACAAATTTTATTAGTTATACATGTCAATGTAATTATTGTCGTCGTTTGTAGGCAGTTATATGTAAACATTACTGTAGTCATCCAAAGTATATACAAGATTTTCATTTTTTTTCCTATGTTTTTTTGTAATTATAAAATCAATCACTCGGATTGTCTAGAATTTTTTTGTTTTTAGTAACTATATTTATTATAATTTAATATATTAGTGTGTCCCTGTTTTTTTTTATTTTTTATATACTACTTTCGACGTAACAACTCGAACTTAAATATTATCAGTAGGGACGGATGTTTGGGGTTTATTGGGGGCACGGGCCCAAAAATTATATTTTTAAGTTATATATTTATTATATAATTTTAAACTTTGTTTACTCTGACTCTCTAATTATTATATTTTATTTGCCTAGTCTCATTAAATATAATTTTCTAATTTTATCGTGATTATTGGGCTGAATGAACACTATTTATCATTAAACCATATTGACCTGTGATCGGTGTGTCCCTTAATGAAAAGGGACAACAGGGTCACCAAATTTTATCTTTATTCCCAAAGTTTCTATGACTCTATCTTGACTTAGTATAAAGCAATTAAAAAACTGTATACGTTGATCGATCAACACGACAAGACAATGTTGATCAAAGGTCATTATTTATTATTAATATTCGCAGTTGATCTTTTACACAATATCTAAAGAAATAATGTTTAACTATAAGTACCATAATTTGGTAAAAACAATGTTAGCTAACGGTGAAATGTTATGAATAAAAGGAGTCTTCTCATTATTTGTACTTACAAAAGTAACAAAGCACATAGCAACACAAAACATAAAAAAACACAAAAAAAAAAAAAAAAAAAACTTGAAACCCATAAAAAATAAAACAGAGGACGTAAAAGGTAAGACACGAAATAGAGATTTCACGTAAAAGAGATGACTCGAAACATAGATTTCCAAGTACTACAATCAGGTCGAAGAGGCCTCCAAAGTTTCACGGCGACCCTTGAGGAAGGAGATCACATTGTCACGATTAGGAAGGTTTTCTTTAATCACAGGCACTTCCTGGAAGCTATGGAACCATTTATGCAAGCGAGGGAATTTGTGGGGTTCAAGCAGTTTCACCCCAAGTACCTCTTCGTTCACACCTAACCAATAAAGAATCGAACCAAATGCAATGTCCACCATCCCAATTTTCTCTCCATTAAAATATTTCTTGTCCTCTAAGCCATGTTCTTCAACAATTTCTAGTATTTCCAAGCACTCCTTGATCGCCTTCTCTAGCTCTTCACCCGTAGTATACAACGTCCTCCGCAGTACTGATAGAGCCTGCCAGAACAATTTATACAGTCGATTACCAATAAGTAAGGATTCAAATACAATATTTAAAGAAAAATAACAGATATTAAAGTTGTAAAAGTGCATGCACCTTGTCATCTGCAAATTTAATCCAAAAACGAGCAATGGCTCTTTTATAATGATCAGTTGGAAGCAGAGGAGTGTCTGGCCACATCTCTTCAATGTATTCAATGATAATCATGGATTCACATATTGGTTTTCCAGCATGAACAAGCACAGGGATCTGCTTGTGGACAGGATTGTAGTGTAAAAGCAGAGCACTTTTGTTGGAGAGATCTTCTTCTACATATTCATATGCAATGCCTTTTAGTTTTAGAGCCCATATCACTCTGTAACTAAATGGACTTGCCCATACCCCATGAAGCTTCACTTCTTCACTCATGATTTTGCAGCTATGTCTTATTGACTAAATTAACTTGACATGATAACCACAATCTCATTCTCTATTTGTACTCATTTTATTGCTTGGGAAATAAGCTTCAGATTTCAAATAATTTATATTACCAGGTCTCTGTAAGAAAAATTAAAAGAAGAAGAAATATTTTGTATTTGACTTGTATAAAGATTTTAAGAGAGTGAGATCATTAATTAGGTCATCTTTTCAGTACATGCCACTTGTTTACCAATGTAATGTGCGTCATTCATGATGCCAGTGTTTTTGTATTGGTTGTTGGTTGAGGTGGTCCATATAGGTACGTATTCAACGATGTTGCGATTATACTTGTAATATCTTTGATCCTGTCAAATATTGTGGATTGATTTTTGAAGGAAAATGTGCACCATTGGAGGTTTTGTCAAAAAGATGACTGAAGAAAAATATATATGGTGCTAAAAATTGAGTGAGTTGTTGCATGCGCCGAAAGCAATCACATGGTGCCAAATTTTTTCCTCTCATTTGTCTATAAATAGACTTGTATTCAGCAAACATAGAATACACAGAGTGAGTGAAAAATTAGAGATAAGAAAAAGAGAGATTTTTGTGAGAATAAAATTGAGTGCTTTGAGAAAATTTTGGGGGTGTGAATTATTGTAAGGGGTATTGTGAGTTATCCTCTTGGGTTATTAGAGTGTGATCTCTAATTGTGTACACACCATAAAATTTTCTGATATAGTGGAATCGCTCCTCTTGGTCCGTGGATGTAGGCTTGCATTTTAGCCGAACCACATAAATTCTTGTGTTATTTATTTTCTGCTATTTTAATTTTGTCGTCCATTTTAAATACATGTACTATCTAATCCTGCTCCAAGCATAACAAACTGGTATCAGAGCTTCCGGTCGTGTTCCAGGCTGCTAGAAAATTTGTAGTATGCTCTATAGTTGCAACATTGTCTGATCTTCCACATCAGAAAAGAATTGTTCTTGAGATTTACTGATTTTGTGCCGTGGTGTGGAAAGTACATGTTTAGGAAAAGTTTTAGCTAAGGAAAGACTTGGTACTTAAGCGTGTCCGTTGTGACTCACCTCTCTTTCTTGGGAACTTACCTAGTTTACTGTTCACGACTGCGTACACTGTTCAGTATATGATTACTAGTGAATAGTGCATCACCTGGTGGACCCTATACGGAATAGTGACACTGTGAATAGTGTGCTGGTAGACCCCACGCCGAATAGTGCCAAATGGTGAATAGTATATTTATTTCGTTATTATCCTTGTTGAAATTAAGGATGTCGACAACAAAATTTGAAGTCGTGAAATTTGATCGAAAGATTAATTTCACTTTATGGCAAGTTCGGATGCGTGCTGTTCTTGTTCAAAGTGGAGTTCAAAAAGTTTTGAAAGATGTTAAACCAGCTGATATAAAAGATGTAGATTGGGAGGACATCGATGAAAAGGCCCGTTCCACTATTCAGCTATCTCTCTCTGATGAAGTTTTACGTGAGGTCATTTCTGAAAAGACCACAAAGGCGTTGTGGGAGAAATTAGAATCTCTCTATTTGAAAAAGACCCTTACAAATAAACTTTACAAGAAGCAGTCTCCGCATAAGTGAAGGTACATCTCTCGGTTCTCATATTAATGAGTTTAAATCTCTCATCATGGATTTGTAAAATCTTGATGTTAATATAGAAGACGAAGATCAGGCGCTGTTGTTGCTGTGTTCGCTACCTTTCTCATATAGACATTTCAGAGAAACTATGTTATATGGGAAAGACACAATTTCTCTGAAGGATGTCAAAACTGTGTTGGAGACTAAAGAGAAGATTGACCATGATATTATTGGGCAATCTTCTAATAGTCAGACATAAGGTCTATATACTAGAGGAAGACCTGAACAAAGGGGAAGATCACAAGATCGAGGCAAAAGAAGAGGAAAGTCAAAACACAGATCAAAATCTAGATGCAAAGATGTCGTATGCTGGTACTGTAAAGAACCAGGTCATGTTCGAAGTAAATGTGACAAGCTGCAAAAGAAAAGAGAAAATAAGGTCACTCTACAAAATGAAGAGACCGCCCAAGCTAGTATTGCTGAAGAAAGAGCTGATGTTCTATTCGTGACAGAAGATCGTATCAATTCCAATAATGAATGGATTATAGATACTAGTTGCTCTTATCATATGTATCCCAACCGAGATTGGTTTTCAACATATGAATCTATTGATGGAGGTATTATTTTGATGATAAAAAAATGCCCAATGCAAAACTGTTGGCATAGGAACAATTTGTATCTGAATGCATGATGGCATTGTGAGAACATTATCTGATGTGAGACATGTTCCAGACCTAAGGAAAAATCTCATCTCTTTTGGCACTCTTGATTCAAATGGGTGTAAGTTTTCAGCTAAAGGTGGGGTATTAAAAGTTAGCAAAGGTGTATTGATCGTGATGAAGGCTAAAAACTGGTAGCCTTTATATATTACAAGGTTCCACTATTACAGGTTATGCAGCTGTTTCAGAATCATCCATGCCTGATTCAAAAGTTACAAAATTATGGCATATGAGGCTCGGGCACATGAGTGAAAAAGGTCTAACACTGCTAAGCAAGCGAGGACTTTTGTGTGGCCAAAGTACAGGTAAAATGGACTTCTGTGAGCACTGTGTATTTGGAAAACAGAAGAGGCTAAGCTTTGGTACTGGAATTCATATAACCAAAGGGACATTGGATTATATTCACTCTGATCTATGGGGCCTATCGCCAGTTCCATCAAAAGGAGGAGCGCGATATTTATTGACCTTCATTGATGACTTTTCAAGGAAGGTCTGAGTATTTTTCTTAAAGAACAAAAATGATGTTCTTAACACTTTCAAAATGTGGAAAACTCTGATCGAGAAGCAGACAGGAAAGCAAATCAAAAGACTCCGAACTGACAATGGTTTGGAATTCTGCGGTGGAGATTTTAACAGATTTTGCGAAGACGAAGGGATCGTCAGACATCGTTCAGTAGTCAAAACTCCTCAGCAGAATAGTGTTGCTGAACGCATGAATAAGACTCTTTTGGGAAGAGCCCGATGTATGCTTTCAAATGCTGGACTGTCCAAAGACTTTTGGGCTAAAGCAATTTTCACAGCTTGTTTCTTGGTAAATCGCTCGCCGTCTATAGAAATCGAGTTCAAGA
This sequence comes from Xanthoceras sorbifolium, assembly GCA_003430845.1. Classification (NCBI taxonomy): domain Eukaryota; kingdom Viridiplantae; phylum Streptophyta; class Magnoliopsida; order Sapindales; family Sapindaceae; genus Xanthoceras; species Xanthoceras sorbifolium. The sequence goes on along the minus strand of CM010616.1, from coordinate 7,934,190 downwards.
CTCCTGAAAAAGTATGGTCTGCATATATGTATGTTAGTGAAGGGAAACTAGAACCGAGGGCAAAGAAATGTATTTTTCTTGGTTATGCATCTGGGGTGAAAGGATACAAATTGTGATGTTTAGATGCTAAATCACATAAATTTGTTATTAGTAAAGATGTTACTTTTGATGAATCTGCTCTACTAACGTCGAAAAAGGAGTCTTCAGTTTCTTCTGATATAGATAAGATAGGTGGTGCATCGAAGCAGGAGGAGCTTGAAGTTCCGTGTCCACCATTGATGCCTTAAAATCCTAATATTTTAGAATCTCAATCAGAAGAGGAGATTGATATTAAAGATGTGCCTCAAGAGGCAAGTCATAGCGTTGCTGAAAGTAGACCATGAAGAGAAATAAGACCACCACAAAGATACACAGACTTTGTTGCATATGCTTTGACCATTGGAGAAGAGACAGACATTGTTGAAGAACCTATCATATATTTTGATGCTATTTCTTCTGTTGATTCTGCAAAATGGTTAATTTCTATGCATGAAGAAATTAAATCACTTCACAAGAATGATACATGGGTACTTGTGAAACCATTAGCTAAGCAGAGGATTGTTGGCTGCAAATGGATCTTCAAAAGGAAATAAGGAATTCCAGGAGTTGAGGATGTAAGGTATAAAGCACGACTAGTAGCTAAAGGCTACAGTCAGGTACCAGGTGTGGATTTTAATGATATTTTCTCACCTATTGTAAAGCACAGTTCTATTCGTGTCTTGCTTGCATTAGTTGCCATGCATGATTTGGAGTTGGAGCAGTTGGATGTTAAAACAGTATTTTTGCATGGTGAGCTGGAGGAACAGATCTATATACAACAGCCACAGGGTTTTATTGTTGAAGGTAAATAAGATCATGTTTGCTTGTTGAAAAAATCATTGTATGGTTTGAAGCTGTCTCCAAGACAGTTGTATAAACGATTTGATTCTTTTATGATTGGTAATGGATACTTAAGGAGCAACTATGATAATTGTGTCTATTTTCGAAAGACTGATGATGGTTCATTTGTATATTTGCTTCTTTATGTTGATGACATGTTGATTGCAGTTAAGAACATGTCTGATATTGATGAGTTAAAGAAGCAGTTAAAAAATGAGTTCGAGATGAAGGATCTTGGAGCTGCGAAGAAGATCCTCGGCATGGAAATAAAAAGAAATCGAAAAGAAGGAAAATTATCCTTGACTCAGAGAGGATATATTGAGAAAATTTTGGAGAGATTTGGCATGAAAAATTCTAAACCAGTATCTACTCCATTGGCCGCACACTTCAGATTGTCAGCAGCTTTATCACCCAAGACAGAAAGTGAAAAGAGGTATATGACTCGAATTCCCTACTCCAGTGCAGTTGGTAGTATTATGTATGCTATGGTCTGTACGCGTCCAGATATTTCACATGCAGTTAGTGTCGTTAGTAGATATATGTCTTGTCCCAGGAAAGCACACTGGAATGCAGTGAAATGGATTCTGCAATATCTACGTGGAATTTCAGAAGTATGTCTGGAGTTTAGTCGGAGTAGTAGTTCTCTAGTCAGATTTTTCTACTCTGATTATGCAGGTGATCTTGACAAAAGGAGATCACTTACAGGATATATATTCACTCTCGGTGGAAATGCAGTTAGCTGGAAAGCTTATTTGCAAGCTGTTGTAGCGTTATCAACAATAGAGGCAGAATACATTGCTATTACAGAGGTGATAAAGGAAGCACTCTGACTTTGAGGATTGTATGAGGAGCTTAGTTCTTGTTCTGGTGCCACTACGATTTTCTGTGATAGTCAAAGCGCAATTCATTTGACTAAAGACCAGATGTTTCATGAAAGAACTAAGCATATTGATGTCAAATTCCATTTTGTTCGTGATATCATTGCCCAAGGAAAAGTTGCCGTGAAGAAGATAAGTACTCATGATAATCCTGCAGATATGCTGACGAAATCTTTTCCAAATGTCAAGTTCAAGCACTATTTGGACTTGATTGGTATTTCAAACTGATGAAATACTTTGCCAAGGTGGAGCGATACTACTGTTGATCAAAATTCAATCCAAGGTAGAGATTTGTCAAATATTGTGGATTGACTTTTGAAGAAAGAAAATATGCACCGAAAAATGATTGGAGGTTTTGTCAAAAAGATGATTGAAGAAAAATATACATGGTGCCAAAAAATTTTGAATGAGTTGTTGCATGCGCCGAAAGCAATCACATGGTGCCAAATATTTTTCTCTCCTCATTTGCCTATAAATAGGCTTGTATTCAGCGAACATAGAACACACACAGAGTGAGTGAAAAATTAGAAAGAAGAAAAAGAGAGAGAAAAGAGAGATTTTTGTAAGAATAAAATTGAGTGCTTTAAGAAAATTTTGGGGGTGTGAATTATTGTAAGGGGTATTGTGAGTTATCATCTTGGGGTATTAGTGTGATCTCTAATTGTGTACACACCATAACATTTTCTGATATATTGGAATCGCTCATCTTGGTCCGTGGATGTAGGCTTGCATTTTAGCCAAACCACGTAAATTCTTGTGCCATTTATTTTCTGCTATTTTAATTTTGTCGTCCATTTTAAATACATGTACTATCTGATCCTGCTCCAAGCATAATAGATCCAATCAACATTAAAGTTTCTTTTGAAATGATTCGCACTTGGATGAAGGAAAAGACTACATTTTTGTTTTATAACAGTGAAATTAGATATGAACTAGTATATAATTATGTGAAATAAAAAAAACAGTTTTTTTTTTTAACATACTACTTGCATGGCGATTCGAAACTGAGATATTATCAGACGGAATGGATGCACTTACCACCTAACCATATTAGGAAAATTAAAAAATTTTATTAAGGATGTCTTTGATCTTGAATTGTGTCTCAACTACTAATTTTTTATTTTTTTTAATCAAATTCCTTTGGGTAGGTGATTTTGCAAGGAATCTTAGGGGTGGTTTTCTATCTATGGATTTAATACAAGATTGCTATTTAATTTGAAAGCTAGAGCACCATTAATGGAAGAGAAGAAAGAATTCTGGATTTTCTCATTCATAATAAAATGAAGTCTCACTTTTACATAACATTATATAGTCAACTAACTAACTTTCTAACTAACTCCTACAAATCTCGGAAGACCTGCTGACGTGGAAGATTCCCTAACTGAAAGCTAACATGGCATTATACTAATAACCACCTTCAGAGGTTGCTGAAGTTCCTAGATGAGATCACACAATTCAGCTCAATTTTTCAGATTCAGTCACAAGTGTTTGATCATTTACTAAAGGTGTTTATGTTAATGTCTGAGAAGAATTTTGAAAAGAAGTTTTGATTAGTTGATGGACTAGCTGATGAAGATACTCTAACATCCCCCTCAAACACAACTAGGGCAATGCCACAGTGAGTTTGGACGAAGAATTTGGAACTGAGTGACCGAGCGAGGCTTTGTAAACAAATCAACAACCTGTTGATTAGTTGGGATATATCGAACCTTTACTTGATTGTTAAGAACCTTGTCTCGGACAAAGTGAACATCAATTTCGATGTGCTTTGTCCGAGCATGAAAAACTGGGCTCTAAGCCAGAGATTTGGCACCCAAATTATCATACCACAGCAGAGGACATTGAGAAACATTGAAGACAAGTTCAAATAAAATAGACTGAAGCCAAACAAGCTCAGTGGTGGCAATTGCTAAGGCTCAATACTATGATTCTGTGCTGGAGCGAGCAACAACATGTTGCTTTTTAGAGCTCCAGGTCAGCAGATTATTGCCCAAAAAAACGCAGTAGCCACTGGTGGAACGGTGATCATTTACTGAGCTGGCCTAATCTGCATCAACATAGCCCTCCAATTGTAGCTTTGAAGCAGGTGTGAACCATAGGCCAAAGTCTAGTGTTCCTTTGATGTTAACCAACACACAAGAAGTTGATCATTTTTCTTCCAGGTAAGAAACTCATCATGAAGTTTGATAAAAGCTTTACTAGAGTCATCAGATATGACTTCAACAAACTTTTAAGGTGCAGGTTTTACCTCAAAAATGTAGTCCTCGACATTGTAGGCTCTGATTGCTGGAAGAACCTGAGCTTGCCAGAAGAGATAGTGGTTATCATCAAGCTTAACCGGCAGATTGAAGTTGAGTTGAGATGTGAACGATGAACTAAAACCAGCTACTCCTGCTATAGCTGAGGAGCTTGTATTCAACACATTCGAGGAAGAAGAAACCATGACTTTCGTCTATGGTTCTGATACTATGAAAGCTTTTTAACTAAAAAGCAAAGAGCACCATTAATGGAAGAGAAGAAAGAATTATGATTTTCTCATTCACAATAAAATGAAGTCTGACTTTTTCATAACATTATATAGTCAACTAACTAACTCCTATAAATCTCGGAAGACCTACTGACGTGGAAGATTCCCTAACTGAAAGCTGACATGGCAGTCTACTAATAATTGCCTTCAAAGGTTGCTGAAGTTCCTAGATGAGATCACACAATTCAGCTCAAGTTCTTAGATTCAGTCACAGGTGTTTGATCATTTACTAAAGGTGTTTGTATAACACCCCGAATTCGATATACACGAACTAGGATGGTACTTAGTCTAAATCCTTCAATTTACATATAAATTGCTTAAAAACTTCCATGAAATAAATTACTAAACAAAAATCAAGATAAACACCGAATAAGTTTTCAGGGTCTACCATTAAAATAAAGCGGTCAAATAAAAACTCAATCCTTACAAATGAGATTCTACTAATAATAACTAAAACGTCATTCAATAAACTAAATACGGAGACAAAGCTCTAATCGAACAACTTCCCCAATGATGCAACTCCAAGATACTAAAACTCATCATCCATAACACTGGTTCTACTCTGCAAAAATAGTGGTAACGAGGGATGAGCCGTTAACTCAGTAAGTAAGTTCATGTATAGTATTTAATATCGAAAGAGTTACAATCATAATACTTAACATATCATTTCAAAACATACAACAATAATTTATAGGGCTAAGTTCAAAAACTATGTACGTAAACTTTGATAAATAGATATATCAGTTCATAACATTTTCAAATATATAATACATTAAATACGATATCAAAATAGTTAATTTGCTCATGTCTTATAGTATCATAACTGAGTGTCACAATTATCCGTGTGATACGGTCATATCAGAGTGTCACGATTACCTGTGTGACGCGGTCATATCAGAGTGTCATATATACCCGTGTGACGCGGTCATATCAGAGTGTCACAATTACCCGTGTGATGCGGTCATATCAGAGTGTCACATTTACCTGTGTGACACGATCATATCAGAGTATCATAATTACCCGTGTGACGCAGTCATATCAGAGTTAGAAACTACGGACAATGAGCCAAAATCATTTTTTTTAATTTCAGATATAATCAAATCAGTAACGTTTTCATATCACAATAACGTTATACAGAAATCAATCGCTCGATCTTAGAAAATAATTTTTATAAAAATAAACTAGTAATTACTTGAATAGTTTTACAAATCTTTATATTTTGCATAAATCTCAAACTTTTACAAAATAAGCTTTAATTGATATAATACTAAAACTAGTTAATTCAAAAACACTTTAAATAGTCTTCTTACTAATATAATTTTATTAAAAATTTAATACGTATTATAAGATACAAATTAGTAACTTTTCAAAATAATATAATTTCATAATACAAAATATAAGCATTCTCATGGATGAATTTACTTACCTCGACGAGCAATATCAACACTAACTTTAGAACCTCAATAATCACTTTGTAACATCCCCAATTTCGCATAAAATATGAAAATGTAATTTAATTAATATGGAGAATGGAAATGTGAAATTTATAATTTGAGAGGTGGAAAATGTAATTAAATGTAATTTATGATTTAGGTTTCCAAATGGACCAATTTGAACGGTCGAAAAACAATGCACGAAGAAAATGGTGAAAACTTGGCAGTAAGTATCGCGACCACTCACCGCGACCAGAGATAGCGATGAGTCGCCCGCGATGAAAAATGGTGATTTATTGCAGTGAGCACCGCGACCAGTCACCGCGACCAATCACCGCGACCATAGATCGCGCTGACTAGCTCACGGTGAAAATGTCAAATTCGGACAGTGAGCAACGCGACCACAAGTGCCACCATAGTGCCGCAATGGGTGATCGCGATAAAGGCGGTGGAATTGCTCCAGTGAGCAACGCGACCTGGTAGCGCGATGACGGTTGCGACGATCGAAATTTTATAAAAAAAATAAGAGGCGTGAGAATTCTCCAGAAAAAAAACAGAAGGAGAGACCAAGAGAGAATGAGAGACCAAGAGAGAAAGAGAGAATGAGAGACCGAGATAGAAAGAAAAGAAGGAAAAGAAAAAGAAGAAGAAGAGAGGAAGAAGAAGAAAAAGAAGAGGAAGAGAAGAAGAGAAGAGGAAGAAGTAGAAAAGGAAAAAGGAAAAGAAAAGAGAAAAGGGAAAGAGCAAGGAAAAAGGAAAAATTTAGAAGGAAAAAGGCGTAAAAACGGTATTCAGGTTTATGGACACTATATTTTGAGTATTAGTTTTCAAATTCAAATTGATTTGATTGCATTAAATTGTGAATAATAATATTTGAAAATGATTTTGAATATCAGAATTGTGATTTTGTAAGTTTAATGATTTTAATTTATGAAATATATATATTATTATGTTCCGATTTCTGTTAATTGATATAATCTTGAATATCATATTTTACAAATGTTGATAAATATTACTTTTAAAATTAATTGAGAGAATTTTGGTTATATGAAAATTTATTATGGATTTATGCTATCGTATGTTTTCAAATATTGTTTTATAAATATTAAAGTTGTTGATTTGAAAAGAAGGGAATAATTTGAGATGAAAATTATGAATTGGTATGAGAATTAGAAAAATTTTGTATTGAGATGGCCCTGGGATATTAGTGACCATTGAACCCTCGCGGGGCAAACCTGGCATAGTCCAGTTTAGGCAAATCCCGGAGGTAAACATTGCATCGTTGATTATGACTGTTGCATCTCGCGGGGCAAACCTGGCATAGTTCAGTTTAGGCGAATCCCAGAGATAGAGATTGCACTGATATTCATGATTGTTGCATCTCGCGGGGCAAACTTGGCAAGTCCAGTTTAGGCGAATCCCGGAGATAGACATTGTACTGTATCCATGATTGTTGCATCTCACGAGGCAAACCTGGCAAGTCCAATTTAGGCGAATCCCGGAGAAAGACGTTGCACTGTATTCATGACTGTTGTATCTAGCGGGGCAAACCTGACTTAGTCCAGTTTAGGCGAATCTTGGAGGTGAACGTTACACCGATGTTACAGATATTAGTCCAGAAATGTATGATGAGTATACTATAAGGCCAGAATTTGGAATGAATTGAATGAAATGATTATAAAAGAATTGAGAATGTGATTTTGTATGAATTAATGATTTAATTTAATTTAGTTGCTTTTATTAAATTGATCTCATATGATGGATTTCAGTAATTGAATTGATTAATGACATGTTTTTATACAACAGTATTATGATATTTTATTATGAAATTTATTTTATAGTTTTGATAATTGAATTTAGTGTATACCCACTAAGCATTATTGCTTAGCGCGTTGGTTTCATCACGCGTAGGTATCAGAGAAGTAAGGGGAAACAAAGAATAGAGAAGAAGTAGCTGCATATTGAAAGTCCAGAGTCACCCTTCTTTTGAGTAGTTACACTTGAATTTTAATTGTATATGATATTCAGTTAAGCATGCATATACTGAAATCTGTAATTCGACATTTATATATATGTTTTGTAAATAAGTGCTTTATGATTTATATTTCTTTTCAAATGTTTGTAAATATTAATTATATATGTTTTATTTGAAACTGTTTGGAAAGTCGCACTAAACGGAAGAGTGCGTGTTGGTTTGAAAATTGATTTAGAAGTGTTGAAGTTGTTATATATGCTAGATTTGTTTTGTTGAAACAGGTTTTGAGAAATCAGAAAAACAGAGGAAACTCTGCCGAAATTTTTGAAAATAAAATTTGATGGGCTCACTCAAAAAGATTTTTAAAGTATCAATTATATGATTTTATATGGTTTCCAGTTTATAAATAGAATTAAGAAAGTATTTGAAAACCCGGTAACGCTCCCTGGGTCGATCCAGACGGGTCGGGTCAGAGGGTGTTACACACTCGAACTGATACAAAGTACAAATAATAAAATTGTCATAACCTCTTCACCGCAACAATTTCAATTGGACTAAATAACTTCACTATCATTAAACTTAAAACCTGTCTAACTTTCAGCACTGAACATACTGTATTCAACGATTTTTAATTAAGTCTATGCATCTCCAAAATTCTTGAAACTTTACAAGGCCAACCTAGACATATGAAATATGGTACAGTAAATTTTCAGGGTATTTCAGGATCATTAACATATAAAAACATTCATTCCTTTCCAATTTTATGAAACTGTGCAGAAAAGCCTACAACTGACCCCTAACCACTCTAAAAATTACAAAATTTTACATTGTAATAGTAGACATATGAAATTTTCTACAGAAAAATTTACAAAATTTTTCGATTTGAATAACCATTCCAAAACATTTTTGGAAACCTACTGTTTTTCAGAAAAACGAAAATTTCAGCATATCCTATCTTACTTCGAAAATGCATAAAAATTCAACTAACCAACCATTATCAACGGAACGAACATTAAAACTATCCTAAGGGTCTCTACTATCATCAACAAATTGTTTTCCATCAAAATACAACTTGATAAACTATTAAAATAAAACTTATGTTAACTAATCAATAGAAAACAAAAACTACCAGTACTAAGAACTCCTCAAACTAATCTTGATTTCTTGCCGCTCTACAATTACACTTCGGATTGACGGATTGAATGAGAAGAAAAAACGATCGGCTGTTTAGTTATTTTATTTTTCTTTTTCCTATGAAGCACAATTATTATAAAGTGTTCATATATATATATATATATATATATATATATATATATATATATATATATACATAAATTAACTCTCTAAACCCTAGTTCCCAAATAGAAACCCTATTACAAAGGAAATTATTATAATTATATTGCCTTTTTATTATTTATTCTTCATAAATGTTTCTTTTTTATATTTGATACATATATTTAATACTAAATATAATTTGAAATTATTTACAATTCTTTTTATTGTTTCTAAATATTGACAATTCCTTAAGGTATTATTATTCCTATTTAATTATTTCTCATTCAAAAATCGGGATGTTACAGTTTGTGTTAATGCCTGAGAGGAATTCTGAGAAGAAGTTTGATTAGCTGATCGACTAGCTGATGAAGATACTCTAACATAATTTAAGTCATCGTTTTACAAACAATTGATTGAAATGCCCGTCCAAGTGGAATATCTGTTTAAAAAGCATTCACTAAATCAAGAAGTGTGCCAAATTTTCATAATTTGTAGTTTACTAGTTAATGATTGCTTTTAGCGCTATCTTAATATATAATTTGTTTACTTTCTAAATTGTTTATCAATTTTTAAAAATTAAATTATGGAAAAAAAATATTAATTTTGAAATCTACGTGGGCAAAAAATTTAGGGTCAATTTTGTATAACTTTTAAATATGCTAAAATTGTAACTGAACTTTACCTTCTAATTTAAACGGAAAGCTGATTATAACTTTTAATTTAATTTTTTTAAAACCAAATTATTCCTCATTTTATATTAAAATTACGGAAAAAAAAAATTCAACCCTAAATATTATGTTTTCCACTCATCCCCTCATCAATAAATATTAAATTAAGTTTATATATTATATATTTCTACTTGTTAAGAACTTTGATTATTTGATGAAGTAATTGTCATCAATATTTATTTCAACTTAAACATATTTAAAATAAGAAAATAGTGTTATTAAATAAATAATTTTTTTCATCTTCAATATTTTAAAAAAATATATTAAAACTCTTTCTAACCTTTATTTTGTTATTTAAAAATTGATTTTTATAATTAATGTTAGAAGATAATTAATAAATTTAATTAAGTTTATTTTCATGTTCGAATTAAAATAAAAACATTTAAATATACTTAATGTATATACACATAATTCTCATTAACAAATTAAATAAATTAATTTTACTATGATATCTTTTCTGATCATTTTATATTTTCACAGCAGTTCGGTCATATGGTTTGTACTTTTAAAAATACAATATACTAAACACTCAGCAACTTTTTTCCGAAACACAGCTACAGCAGATTTTTTCGAAACATGGCTACAGTAGCTTTTTACCACGGTACAACTCTACCAAACTGGCGCTAAATAACTCAATATTAAATTTTTTACACCTACATAAATGATACCAGGTTCTCCTGTCATTTTTCTTCATACTCAACTCTCGATTTCATAGCACCTCAAACAAAATTACAAAAAGGGTTGTCTTGCTCACAAACAAGTGTGAAAATTGATCTCGCGCATCAAATTGATCACTGACTTGAACTAGCACTTGCTGTAATTTACTCAACAAACGATCAGGCGTGCTTGTAGCATAGCATTTGAACAATCTATGAAAATAATAAATATATTATATATTTTTGGCCCCTACAAGTTTAAAATTTTACAATAGTCCTAATTTAATTCTTCAAATTAGAGAAAATGCCATTTTGTTGACCAACATTTGAAATTTTGACCATAATTTATTCAAATAAAAGTAACCAAAAGCAAAGCACAATTATGTTTAAGTTTATGTTTAGTTATACTCAAAGATTAGGATGACAACAAACAACCAAGAAAACGTTTAAACCATTACAAAAATGAAACATGTAATAAAAAGATCAGGAGACTCAAAAGAGAGGTTTTTTTAGATACTTTTATACTGGCGGAGGCCTTGAAGAAGACGATCATTTCATCGCAATTTGGAAGGTTTTGTTTAATGACAGACACCTCTATAAAATAAAATTTCTTATATAGTTTTTTTTTTTTTTTTTGTGGAGTCCTAGAAACCGAAGTTAACATAATTTCTACATCTCCTCCCACCTCAAGTGGTGTACATATCCTCTAACACGTTTATGGTAGAAGTTCAAGTCTAACAATACTCATTTACTAAAATGTGTGGGGAGATTTATCTCCGGCATTGTTAGAGTAGATATATTCTCATTGTAGTAGTGAATATCCAAGTCGCACATATAATATTTAATTTCAGAAAGTTGAGTAGATCCGTAACATTTTGAATGTCAGATTTAAAGAAATAAGAGTTAACATAATTCGTATAATATTTTTGTATTTATGATTGTTCATAGGTGGAAGATTCCTAGCTAGATTAATGCACTAAACATTGGCTAAAAATATTAATTAACCAACTATAAGAAATGTTCTAATGCAGTAGATATATATGTCCGACCAAACTCAAATCATCATATCACATAACATTAGAGATTCGTACTACATCTCTTAATATAAATGGTTTGGATACATATACAATACACCTACATATTGAAGCTTTCTCACGAACCGCGCACAATAAAAGTCAATATAGCCTTATAATATATATATTTAGGGAAAAAAAACTTCATTGAACGAAAACCAAACTACAAGCAAAATCGAATATCCTGCGAGACAAACCTCGCAACACAACTAGGAAAATCCTTAATCAAACAACAATCAAAATCTAAACTAATAGCCCACTTGGCCAACTCATGAGCAACCGAATTAGCACTCCCACGGACCCAAGACACAGAAAACTCAGAAAAAGAAGCAACCAGAGACAAAATGTCATCCATAACAAGGCCAACATCAGAGCACGAGCTAACCTTAGACGACACCTGCTGCACAATAGAAGCCGCATCTGCCTCACTACAACAAGGATGAATACCAAACTCAACAGCCAATTGAAAACCACGCAAGAACGCCATTGCTTCAGTAACATTAGGAGAAAACACACCGACCACTGGGATGGCACAAGAAATCATAACAAGCCCCTCCTCATTACAAACAACAATACCAAGCCCAGTTCGGCCACCACGAACATCAATCGCAGCATCCGAATTAATCTTGAACCAACCAAGACTGAGGGCCTTCCAACGCTCCACAATAGGAGCACGAGACCGACTGGGGCACACATACAAGCAGCCCGAAACTCCACTAGAAACACCTCCGCCCAGCAAGCAGTCTCCTCCATAGACAGTAGTTGGGAAGAATGAACCAAATTGTTCCTTCGAAACGAAGCCCACCAGTAGAAAATAACCAGCAACTCTAAATCCCTCCACCCACAAACAAGCAATATAGGAGATAAAAAAAATCAAGAAAGGAACCAACAAGCTGCGCAGCACACTACAATAGCTTTTCCTGCACGGCTTGAGAGAAGGATAAGACCACACAGCATGAAGCGTGGTCTCTGGACCCAGCGAACACACTGGGCAAATGTTATCAATAGGAACCTTGTACTTCACCAAATTCACACGAGTTGGCAAGAAATCAGAACAAGCTCGCCAAAGAAAAGATTTAATTTTGGGAGGGACATCCAGCTGCCAAGTAGTCCTCCACACATGCGAAGCACCAGCAACAATCAAACAGCTCGGAGAAGAGGAAAAAGAGGAGGCAGCCCAATACCCACTACGAACCGAATATTTACTGCTCTTATCAAAGTACCAAATCAACCTACAGGGCCTCGAGAAAAGGAAATTGGGAGACTTAGAATACAGTTCGTATCAATAGGCGCAAACGAACGCCGAACAAGACTAACATCCCAAGATCCAAAAGGGGACTTAAGCTCACTAACCATAGCATCCGGCGCCAGCAACCCCCCTAAAATAACCTTAAAAGAATTAGGGCGAGACAACCAACGATCATTAAACACCGAGATAGAAGCGCCCGATCTAACACGCCACTTGGAACCTTGGCAAATTAACTCCCTGCCCCACAGAACACTCCGCCAAACAAAAGACGCCAAAGTAGAAATCTTAGCCTGGAGGAAACTGGAGTTAGGGAAATAAAGATGATTCAAAACCTGAGCCGCTAACAAGCTAGGAGAATTGATAAGGTGCCACCCCTGCTTAGCTAAGAAAGCCTTATAATAATGTTGATATATCTTTTCAAAAAAAAAATTGTTGATATATGATTCAAAGAAAATCATATAATTTATTTTGGGACTATTTTTTAATTTATGTTTTTGAGTGAGATTTATTTTAAAATTATTAGATGTACCTTCTGACAATTCGTTGCCAAGGATATGATTAGGATTTATTGTAAAATAAAGGGTGAATTGTACTAAGGTACCCTGAATTTATAAATAATTATACACATAATATCAGTTTATCATTTATTATACTAAAGTACCCTTTACCGTGTTGACAACCGTTAAATTAACAGTGATCTTAACGGTTCAAGGGTAAAATAATCTTTTACCCATAAATTTTTATTTAAAAAAAAAACTGTCTGACCATGAAGACGTGCCACATCATCAATTAATTTTTTTAATAAAAAATTAATTTAAAAAAATAAAAAATAAAAATAAAAGGAAGGATCTAGATATCTATATCCTTTTCATTTAATAATTAAAAAAAAGTAAAATAAATAAATAAAAGAAAACTTAAAATAACGTCAGCTAGAGAGTGGAGAGTCTAGAATCTCCTAGTAGTCTCTCACTTCTTGATCTCATCATCTTCTCTTTTTATGTTTCTCTTTTACGGTTTAATGGATGAAGATCCAAGTGGCGTTGTTTGATTGATCTTCTTTGGTTGAAGTTGTTGCATTATTGTGGCCTAAAAGAGGAGGGAAAAAAAAACTGCGTAGATCTCTGTTGCTTCATCTGACGCTACACTCCATCACCCAAATGGAGCAGATATGCTCCAATCCCAATTTATTTTATTTTTTATTTCTTATTTTATGTCTGTATTATGGATGGTTGATGGATTAATTGGAGGAGATTGATAAATGGTGATAATAGACATGGAAGTATTATTATTATTTTTTTGTTGATGGGTTGAATGAGGAAGATGGTGAGTAGTGAAGATTTTGGTTAAATTTCTTGAAAAAAAAATTCGTATTTGATCTTTATTTTTTTATTTTTTGTGGAAGATTGAAGGAGATAAATTATTTGTTGTGGATTTTGATTTTGTAAGAGAATAAAAATTGTGGGGATTTTTTTTTGAAAGGTTGAAGATGTGAATTATTTGTTGTGATTTTTATTTTGTATGAGAATAAAAATTGTGGGATTTTTTTTTTTCAAGGTTGAAGATGATTATTTTTCAATTAAATTTTGTTATAACTATTAATTTTTTATAATAACTAAAAAATTAAAATCTAAATAGTGTAAAGGTAAAGTGGTCTTTTACCCATTTCACGTTGACACGCTGTTAAGTTAACGGTAGTCAACACAGTCAAAGGTATTTTAGTGTAATAAAGATAAAACTAATATTATACGTGTAATTATAAATAAATTTAAAATATCTTAGTACAATTCATCATAAAATAAATCCTTTCAAATACTTTATCCTCCCTCTCTCATCAGTTTTTTTTTATTTTTTACGTTTTATTTCACTTCTTCATCTGTTTGCTTGTCTTTGTATCACTTTGCTGGGCCTCTCGTGTCTCTTTGTGTTTCTTTTCTTCTTTTTTTTCAATTTCTTATGTTTTATTAAACTATATATAAAAAATTACATTTATCTGATATATTTCAATGTCAACTAAAACTAATATTATTTTATTTACAATTAATTTTAGATAGTTTTCTTATTTTAAAAAATATTTTGAATATTTATTTTATTCACAAATTAAATATTTTTATATTATATATAATAATTTAATTCAAAATTTTAGCCAAATTTAATTTAATTTAATCTAAAATATTTAAATAATTATATTTTTTTGGAATTAATTTTAAATGATATTATTTTATTTAAATATTAATTTAATATAATATCATTCTGATCAATCCCACACTATATCAAACATAAAACATAATTATTTTGTCCAATCTCATATAACATCAAACAAGGGACGGTAAATATTTTTATACCAATTTTATACGACACCAAACATATAGTATTAATTTAGTCTTATTTAATTCAATCACATCTCATAAAAATAATTCAATGTAATTTTGTGTACCAAATGCATCATGGGAGATTAAATTTGACCACTATTATTAATTTATGTCGAAAAATAACACATACAAAATGCAATTTCAATAATGCAAAATGGTATTAATCTTCTTTATATTTCCTCGGGATGATATTAAGACTATTTAACTATAAGTAGTCTAATTTGGTGAACAATATTTGCTAACTGTGCAATGTTGTTTGAGTAAAAGGAGAGCCTCTTCATTATTTGTACTTATAAAAGTAACAAAGCATAGCACCACGAAACATAAACAGAACACCCAAAAACAAAAAAACAAAAAAACCTTGAAATCCATAAAAAACAGAGAACGTAAAAGAGAAGACTCGAAATAGAGATATCCAAGTACTATATTCAGGCAGCAGTGGCCTCCAAAGTTTCACGGCGACGCTTGAAGAAGGCGACTACATTGTCACGATCAGGAAGGTTTTCTTTAATCACAGGCACTTCCTGGAAGCTTTGAAACCATTCATGCAGGCGAGGGAATTTGTGGGGTTCAAGCAGTTTCACCCCAAGTACCTCTTCGTTCACACCTAACCAATAAAGAATTGAACCAAATGCGATGTCAACCATCCCAATCGTCTCTCCGTTGAAATATTTATTGTCCTCCAAGCCATGTTCCTCAACAATTTCTAGGATTTCCAAGCTCTCCTTGATCGCCTTCTCTAGTTCTCCGCCCATGGTATTAAACATCCTCCCCAATATTGGTAGAGCCTGGCACAACGATTTATACAGTCAATTATCAATAAATAAGGATTCAAATACAATATTTAAAGTAAAAATAACTGGATACACGAAATGTTGCATGTACCTTGTCTTCTACAAATTTAATCCAAAAACGAGAAATGGCTCTATCATAAGGATCAGTTGGAAGCAGAGGAGTGTGCGGCCACATCTCTTCAATGTACTCAATGATAATCATGGATTCGCATATTGGTTTTCCAGTATGAACAAGTACAGGGATCTTCTTGTGGATAGGATTGTAGTGTAAAAGCAGTGCACTTTTGTTGGAGAGATCTTCTTCTACATATTCATATGCAATGCCTTTTAGTTTCAGAGCCCATATCACTCTGTAACTCAATGGACTTGCCCATGCCCCGTGAAGCTTCACTTCTTCACTCATGATTTGCAGCTATATCTTATCAACTAAATTAACTTGACATGATGGCCCCAATCTCATTCTCTATTTGTAGTCATTTTATTACTTGGGAAATAAGCTTCAGATTTCAATTAATAAAACAATTAATTTATATTATGCTTTTGAATACTCTATAATATCATATTCATACCCATCTCTCTCTCTTTTGATTTCTTTTTCTTTTTCCCAAAGAAAACAATAATATAAAGTATACCTAAAGAGAGCACAAGGTCTATGTAAAAAGTAGAAGAAAATATCTTGAATTTGACTAGTACTATTAAGATTTTAAGTGGGTGAGATCAAGGTCATCTTTTTCATTATATGTCAGTTGTTTACTAATGTAATGTGCATCATTCATGACGCCAAGGTTTTGGTATTCATTGTTGACTAAGGTTGTCCATGTAGCTTCATATTCAACGATGTTTCTGCTTTTCTTTTTCTTTTTTAAAGGGTACAAGTACAACATTAATAACTGTCGGAACCTGCTGAGATTAATCAGCAAAAGTGCGACCCAGATATCTACTCCCACAATAAGTGGAAAAAACTACCCACACATACTAGTATGTGCATGGTAGGAATTGAATCCCTCACCACTGAAGTGGGAGGGAGGTGCACTAACTACTTTACTATAAGTAGATGTGGTATGTTGCTACTATTATATTGTGTCTTTTGTCCAATCCAAGGTTTATAGTTGCTTTTGAAATGGTTCGCACTTGATTGAAGGAAGATACTAATTTTTTGTTTTATAATGTTTAAATTAGATATGAACAAAGCATATGATTGTGTGGGATCAAAATTTCTTATTGTTATGATTTGTAAGTTATATGATTTTTGAGTTGATGATTGTTTTGATCTTGAATTGTATCTCAACTATTAAATTTTCTTCTTCTTCTTCTTCTTTTCATAAACAGAGTTACTTTGGGGTAGGCGATATTGCGAGGAATCCATCGGAGGTGTTCTCTATCTATGGATTTAATACAAAATTGCTATTTAATTTAAGTCATCGTCTTCCAAATAATTTATTGAAATGCCCATCCAAGTGGAATATCCATTTAAAAAGCATTGATTAAATCAAGAAGTGTATCAAACATTCCTAATTTATAGTTTACAAGTTAACGGGTGCTCTGACTGCATAGGTTAATATATAATTTATTTACTTTTAAAATTAATTATCAAGGAAAAAAAATTATTAATTTTAAAATTTATAACACGGATACATTCATTTATAGTTTAAATGGTTAGTACACCTCTCATCTCAATAGTGAGGTTTCGAGTCTCATCATGAGTATTTAACCGTATGTGTGTAGTTTTTTCCATTTATGGTATGCTTGGTGGCCATGATTAGACTGAGATTGGACTAATTCCAGTACAATCTTGTGTTTGGTTATGGTATCGGATCGGATAAAATTCAATCTGGTGCCATTAATTAGTCCAGCTCTGGCAAAACAATGAATTATGCAACAGCTGGTGCAACAAATTAGTCTCATCTTAAATAATCCTTTTTTTAACACAATTTTTTTAACTTATTATTATAATTATTTATATATAAAATATTAAAATAATCTAATATATTTTAATCTAACATTAAAAAAATAATATATTTCAATAGTAATTTAAAAATTAAACTAATTGATTTTAAATACTTTGTTTAATTAAACATTTAAAAAAAAAAAATTGATCAAGTATACGTCGTGTTAGACATAAAACACAATTATTTTGCATCCAATCCAATACAACACTGAACAAGGGACTATACTTAATAGTCCGGTATTTTTATATTCCTTTTAACTTTTTTAATATTAATTAATTAATAGGGTTAATTACATTCATTTCCCCTCCATTTTGGTTTTTTTACACATACTGTCAACTTTTTCTTTTATTGCACAACTCACTTCTGAAAAACGTTGATCAAACCGTTAACTGTCAGGGAAGTTAACGGCAGGGCACTGTAGCAAGGGCAAACTCATATTTTGTCTTAGTTCATTTGATTTGATCAAATAAAGGTACGATATGATTACAGGACACGGTATTTTAGGGAAAAAATTAATTAAAAAATAGAATAGTGAAGTGCTGTATTTAATGCAGTCCAATCAAGTCAGAACAAAAAAAAAAAAAAAAAAAATTTGCATGCTATCACCCATCAAGTTTTCTTCTTGGGCTGTTCATCTTATTTTTCTCGCGCCAAACACAACTTACCCAACACCCAAAGAACTTGAAACCAGTTTGTGAAGAAAAAAAAAAACCTTTTAAGTTGAAGACAACAAAAACCTTTTTGTTAAGGTGCCACTTTTTTCCCGAAGGTGTAAAGGTGCGTCTTTTTCCAGAAGAACACGAAGGACACAAAGGTGCGAGATTTTTCTTCTGTGTAGTTTGCATGTGATGTTTGATTTAAAAATTTTATTGTGCGCTGAATAATCCCTATTTGTTAAGGATTCATCTTTTTTATTCGATTTTTTGGTTGGGTTTTCCTTTTATTATGTGTTAGTTGATGAATAATCAAAATATTTTGTGTTATTTTTTATTTTTTTGTTTTTGATTTGATATACCCGTATGTTTTGATTTATTGATGTTGTAATATTGTTTTAATGTATTGATGTTATAATATTGTTTTTGATGTATTGATATATTTTCCAGATTATTTTTCTTCTTTGAACACGACCCTAAAATTTAATTTGTGACTGGCAGTTTTGTATAACAGAACCCGAAAGTGTTGGGCAATTTTGTTATGTTTGTATAACTTCATAGAAGTGTTTACTTATTTGTTTGAAACTCTTAGGGTTATGTTATAGTTACGTTAATTGTGTTTGTGTATGATTTTGACTGACAGTGTTTAAGTGTTTGTAAAATATAGATCTTTGATTGTTCGATTTGCTTATAAATGTTATCAGTCTTTCATTCTCTTTCAGGTATAAAAAAATGGGTTGTATACACTTTTCAGTGAGGTTTTTGGGTCCACAGCATCATTTTTCGATACTGGACCCAAAACAATATACACTGCATACATTAATCTGCGATATATATCTGCTGCAGTGCAGTACCCTTCCTGGTCCTAGAGAGAAATTTAGAACCGAGATTCATGTGTCGTGGACTGGGCGTTATGAGCTTGTCGAATATGGCGTCTACCTCTAGCAACTATTGCAGCAGTTCAGTGCCAAAAAATTTGACAGAATGTTAGTGGACAAGGACTTACTTCCACTAGCAATAATGCCTAAGGTGGGCAGCAAATACCATGCAGCAGAAGCCGAATCTACTTCGTCTTCAAACAGAACAATTCCACGTCAAAATACTTTCACTGACAACGTGGTTGACCTATCAAGTGATGATGATGATGTTAGTGAAGATACAGAAGATGAGGAAGATGAAGCTTACAACCCAGTTCATGGTGGATGGATTAGTGAAGAATCAGATGACAGAGAGACGTATGTCAACTCAAATAAAATTCATATCAACTAAGAAGAAGAAGAAGAAGGCATGGATTTAAATGATGGTCAGAATGCAGTTGAAGATGAATTCCATGATGATCCTGAGGATACCCAGTCAGAAGATGATATAATGTCAAATGCAGCCTCTTATGACTGGAATAACGATTTCATGCCTGATAGTGCTATTGACAGCGATTCTGATAGAGAAAATGGTAGAGCATGGAGGACAAGAAGATGAGTGCCTTTTGTACCAGATCCAAGTGGGAAAATACGGTTAGAGGTTGGTCAACTTTTTCAGAACTTGCACCACTTTAGGCAAGTTATCCGTGACTTCGCTGTACATGAAGGATTCCAACTAAGGAGAATTAAGAACGAGAAAGATAGGTATACTACGGAATGTGCATATGAGGGATGCGGTTGGAGGATACATGCATCTCCAATTAATGACAGAAGAACCTTTATGATCAAGACTATGGAAACTCAGCACAGCTGCCAAAAAGTACACAAAAACTAGGAAGCCAATGCAGTTTGGATAGCAAAGAGGTTTAGAGACCTAATGACAAGCCCCTAACCTACTATCTCCCATTAGGTAACCTGCCGGCACTCTACGGTAGCTTCCCAGTTGAGGCTTGCCCCGCTGAAAGGTTTCCGTGAAGCTAAACTGTTTTTTTTAACTGAAAATCTAAGTAGGAAATTTTTTTTTTTTTTTTTTTTTTTAAAACGAAACTAGTTTATTAAAATTTTGGCAGAGTCTCCTCTATTTTTCTGAAATTACCAAATCTTGGAGACCTGCATAAAAACTTAACACTTCCATAAAATCCCAAATCTCAACTACTGTGGACCTCCGGTCCATCTCATCAAATCACATCTCAAACAGTTTAAATATCAAATTAATTGAAATAGAAAAATCTAATTTTTTAAAAATAAAATACTCATGCGCTAAAAAAAATATCAAAATATAAATTTTACTTAATTATTACAACTAAAACATTAAACTTAATTCTGAACTGTCACAGCAATGTTCTAACTGGTCCTGAGCGTCCCTGTACTGTCTGCACCTGCACCTGGGAGGTTGGTTTAAAAACATAAAAATATAATAAGCTAAACGAGCTCAGTGAGTGATATTAGTTTCTAAACAATTTAATATTTCTAATTAAACGTCCCTGAAAATTATTCTAGAAAGAATATTAATTTGTTTTCTGAAAACTATTCTGAATTCCATACTAAAAACCTTTCAAACTTTCTGTTATTGCTAAAAACTGATAAACTGAAATGCTGCATACTTCTTGAAAACTTAAAAGCTGAAATAATATATATACTTTACTTTTCTAGAAACTGAAAGGCTACTTTTCTGAAAACTAAAAAACTGATATATATACTTTTCTGAAAACTGAAAAGCTAAGAAAATATATTTTTTCTGATAATACATTTCTAATAAAACTTTTATGATAAATCTTTCTGATAAATCTTTTCTGATAAAACTTTTTTGATAATAAATTTTTCTGATAAAACTTTTCTAATAAAGCTATTCTGATAAAACTTTTCTGATAAAGCTAATGGAACCCATATCTGATAACTGATACTCCATAGGACGACTCAACTGGCACCGTACCATATGGAGGGTATCACCAGGCGACTCATCTAGCGCTGCACTAGTGACTTCTGATATTATGATAAAAGACATCTCATTGTCTATGAGGCGGAATTCTGCATCGCCTGCATATAGCGAGATAACACCCCAATGTGTGGGCGATTGACAGACTCGACAGACTCAACCCCCCTGGAGTTAGCAGACTGTCCCCCCCTTAACTTGCCACACACAATTGGGATATACCGGCCGGGTCTACTTCTGATAAATTCTAATAATTCTGATAAATTCTGATAATTCTGATAATAAATGGGTATCCATAATTTGAAAACTATTTTATGTACTTTGAAAACTAACTTTTAATAAAAAACATGGGATATACATAAAACATATTTTTTTAACTTAATATAAATTCTAAATTTTTAAAATATATAAAAATAGTTTAATTAAAATATATTTGAGTATAAATTCTATTTAACTTATAAAACTCATATAAATAAATAAATAAATGTATCTAATATCACAAATACTTCAATCAAACTTAAAACATATTAAAAAACATTTCAATCAAAACATAATCTTACTTTCGCTTAAATAAAATCATAACTTAATATAATTTACTTTAAACTCACTTAAAACAATTTAAGGAAAAATTGTACTTTACTTGAAAACAAATTCACACTCACTGATTTCTGGTTTTCTCTAGGCTTGGTGTTTTAGTTCCTTCGTCTCATCAAATTTCTTGTTTTTCCATAACATTTCTTTTTCTCCCATACTACGGAGATTTCTCCATAAAGTAATATATTTCCAAATAATTCATTAACATAAATACAACAACTAATATAAAACTCAATTAACACGTTCTACGCTCTATTCCTCCATTTCTTCTATTTTAATACCATCAATTACATTTAATCTAATAAAAACTATGTCTCTACAATTATATATTCCTTGAAATATTCAATTTTTCTTAAATTGAATCTCATCCAACGCATTTACTATATTTTCTAAGCATCAATTTGTATAAAAATCATATAATTACTATTTCTAATATCATAATTATACATAAATTGAAATATCTACACTATCAACTTCGATTTCTACACAATTTCTCATACTAATCTTCATCAATTTAACATAAATGATCTTCTTTCACTTAACAACGTCAAATTCTACTTCGTTAAACTCGATTTAACTACTTAGAACTTAAATTTTGAATTTAATTTCAAAAATCCTCAAAATTAATGATTCAATGTCATTCCAAACACAACATCATATAAATTTCATACTACAAATTCACTAATTTGAGAATCATTTTGATTTCTTACTTAACGATTCCAAATTCATACTACCAATTAACTCAAAAACACTAAAATTACTCAATTAATATCTCAATTTAACAATTCTAACTCAAAATCATCAAATCCTCAATTCTTTACTTACTAATTTTTTTGATTTTCATTCTAATCAACTCAAATTAAATTAATTTTAAATAAAACACTACCAAATACTCAAATCAAACACTAAAATTAACAAAACCCATTAATCAATTTCATCACCCAAACATTCAATTTCACTTATATTCTCAACAATCAATTTCAACATTCAATTCAATTATCAACAAACCTCAAAAATCAATTCAATTTCATTTTATACTCAAAACTCCAACACAATTTAATTTCATCACACTTACCCAATTCCTCTTGCTCTTCTTCTTCTTCTGAACTAGATTTCTTCTCTCCTTTTCTCTTTTCTTTTTCTCTTTTTCTTCTTTTTCTTTCTCTTCTTCTTCCTCTCGTCTGCTCTATTTTTCTTCTTTTTCTGCTCTCTTCTTCTTCTCTCGCTGCTGACAACTCTCTCTCCCTCTTCTCCTTCTTCTTTCTTTCTTTCTTTCTTCTTCTTCCTTTCTTCCTCACTGATCTGCTCCTTTTTCTTCTTTTCCTTCTTCTAGCCGCTGTCACTTTTTCTTCTTCCTTCTCTTCTGCTGGCTACACCTTCTTCTTCCTCTTTTCCTTCTTCTACTGGTCGGCTTCTTCTCCCCTTCCTCTCTTCTTCCTCTTCTCTTCCTTCTCCGGCCAACCTGCTCTCTCTTCCCTCTCTCTCATTTTCTCTTCTCTCTTCTCTCTTGAAAATTCTGGTGACTTCTCTCGTCTCTCTCTGTTTTTCTTCTGTTTTTTTTTTCTTCTTTCTTTTTCTGATTCACTAATATATATATATATATATATATATATATATATATATACTTTCATATTTACAACTTACCTCATTTCATTTTAAAACTATAAAATGGCCACAACTTAAAAACATATTCACATAATCTTGGCCACAATATTTTGATTTACAATTTAATCCATAACAATCCATTAACTCTTTTCCACAAAAATTCATTTCAATTTACTTTTCCATCAATTAATTACATCATAACCTCATATCGTAAAAATATATTTTGACTTCCAATAAATATTCTTAATACTCCAATTTATGGAAATCCTTACTATGTTCTCCAAACTTATCATTGGATTTCTTATCTACTTTATGGAACCTTAATAACCATCTGGAACTATTCCAGACATTTTTCGAGTCTCTGATACCCTTTTTAGAAACTTTCGGATCCATTCAATAAATTTCACTATAGTACTGTACAATAAATTCTAGAAAAATAAATTACAATACATGTACGTATACAGTACAATTTATCGGGAG
The DNA here is from genome assembly GCA_003430845.1 of Xanthoceras sorbifolium. Taxonomy (NCBI): domain Eukaryota; kingdom Viridiplantae; phylum Streptophyta; class Magnoliopsida; order Sapindales; family Sapindaceae; genus Xanthoceras; species Xanthoceras sorbifolium. The sequence continues at coordinate 7,910,184 of CM010616.1, read as the reverse complement.
GGTGTATTACACCTAACAAATGCAAATCCAGATATAAAAATCTCATTCTTACACAATGAGATTTATCGCATTTATGGAGTTTCCCTCCCTGTGTGGACACTGTACAGGGCTAAACGCATAGTGCTGGGAAAAACATAATTTATTAATTGCAAGTCATACAGTATGCTGTACACATATGGCAGCATAGTTCGGGAAAGAAACCCTTGTTCCATGGTGAAGATTAAGACAGTCACACAAGTTTCTAACGATTCTACGAAGTTCGAAAGGCTTTTCTTAAGCTTTAAGGTACAGAATGATGCTTTTCTGAGCGGTTGTAGGCCACTACTAGGGCTGAATGTATGTCATTTGAAGGGTATATTTCCAGGTGTGTTGATATCTGCTATCGTGTTGGATAAGAATAATGGTGTGTACCCGGTGGCATTTTACATTGCTGAAGAGGAATCGAAACAAAGTTAGGGATGGTTTTTAGAACATTTGCATTTGCACATAGAATTGGATGAGACTAAAAGGGTGACATTTATTTCAGATAGGCAAAAGGGGGTTGTGGATGCAGTTGAGCTATATTGGCTAAGAGCAACACACTGTTTGTATGTCAGACACATTATTGCCAACATACAAACCAAATGGAAGGGACAACTGAATGGACAATACGTGTGGTGGGCAGCGAACAAGAGCAACAAATCAGAATTTTTAGAAGAAATGGAGAAGTTGAAGGTTGTGTCAGTAGAAGTGTACAACTATGTGATGGGAATCCCACTGAAGTCTTGTTGTGTACAAGCATTTGACACACATGTGAAATCAGAACACACCACCAACAATATTACAAAAAGCTTCAACGGTTGGGTTGACAATTTGAGGGCTCTACCGGCCTTAAAGTTGATGGATTGTCTACGGCGTAAGTTGATGAAGAGATGTCACATGAGGTTGGTGAAAGCAAGCAAGTGGAGTGGATCCATACCTCCAAAACTTTGTAAAAAACTTGCAGAAAGGCAGGATGAGGGGAGATATGTAACAATTTTGTGCTCGACCGAGACATTCTTCGAAATGAATGAAGGTACGACATACTACATTGTTGACCTGGAGATGCAAACTTGTGATTGTCATTTATGGGAAGTAAGTGGAATACCTTGCAAACATGCAATGGCAGTGATAACAACTAAAAGATTGAACTCCTATGATTACGTCCACAAGTACCTTACCAAAAAGTATTACTTGAAGACGTACAGTCATACCATTAACCTTATACCAGACATGTCATTGTGACCTGAAAATGAAAATGTTGAGGTGCTGCCACCAGAGAAGAAAAGAATGCCTGGAAGGCCAAAGAAGAATAGAAAGAAGGGAAAGGAAGAACCACTCAAGCTTAAGAGAAGTGGTGGTGTAAGGTGTAAGGGATGTGATGAATTTGACCACAACATCAGAACTTATCCACATGGAGCAGGTAGTTCATCAACAAGAGAGGAGAAGGTATAACATGTATTTTAGTTTATGAAATTTTTCATTAAACTATTAATTTACATGTATTAATTTGTCCAACTGTTTTCTTTGAAGGGAAAAAAAGCTACAACTGATCCAGTGGGAGCATCTGCCCCAACACAGAGGATTGCTGATGTTAAAACTGCTGAAGCTCGAAGCTCTCAACTATATATACTAGAATCTACGCTTGATGACCTGGCGGTCTACGGTGGTTGATTAAGGGGATGACGATCTGCAAAAACAACTAAAGAGTGCCGTACTCTTGGGACACCGGGGTGGTGTCAGTCAAATAGCCTCCGACACCCAACTTAGATTACGAATCTAAAAGAGAAAAAGTGAATGAGACGATTGATACCTGAATCGTGTGATTTTCGTGGGGTACGTGATGTATGTCGAGTGTTGTATGGTATTGTGTTAGCATGACAGTGGTTACAAGAAGGCTATGTCGTGCGAGCTGGTCTTATGGTATCGTCGTACGCAAGTGTGATTGCTTAATACCAGAGTAATGGCTTCTGAGTAAAATCGCTTAACCCTTAAAAATGAAGCCATAAGGCTGTATTTATAGGGGTTTTGTCGGTGTTCGTTATATCTGTATCGTGGCGGACGTTGTGCTCCGAGATATTTGGGATTCTGTTTTTCTCGGAACTTATCTGACTACGTAATTAGACTAAATTAATTGACTTAGTCAAGGGTTGACTGAGTCAGTTGCTTAATGGCTGCTGGATCGAGTTGACCGCATGAGCCTATTTTCGGGTTCTATCGACCACTAGGTCATGCATTTGAGTCATCGACCGCTGGCTCGTGCGTTAACCTAGCGCAGGGTTTGTCGAGCACTAGGCTTGGATTTTTGGGCTATCCTCAGTGACTCTAGGATGTCTTTTGGGTCTAAACTTTTTGGGCTATTCTTGACCGCTACACCAACCAGTGACTGCATCTGCCCCTTTACATTCTAGTCAACCTGAATCACAGTCAATGCAATATATGTCAACTACAGCTAATCCAGGTATAACATACAACTAATAACCTATTTTTTAAAATAAATTTTTGTTGATTAATATTACATTGATTTTAATTTAATATATTGGATTAGGGACTGTGGCTGGATTGGATGCTGACTGGACTGGACCATTCTAAGCCAGGGACTGAACTATGTTTGCAATGGATTTAATTTTATAGTTTTTAATTTTATGTTTGAACAATGGTATGTGCATATTTTGTTTATGTCTGTCGTTGGTACTTTGGTGGATTGTGGCAGTGGAATGTGTTAACTGCTACTGTTGGTTTGTTTAATGTGCATGATGTTGGTTGTGATAGTGGCAGTGGCAGTGGTATTTTGGTTGTAGTGGAATGAGATAGGTTGTAGGCAGTTTATGTGCAGGATTTTTTTTGTTTTTGTGCAGACATGGGGTGATTAGGTAGGAGAAGGGGCACTAATAAACATTTTGTTGGAGATTTGGTTCATGGAAACCACTTTGTTTCATATTTTTGAGCAACATGTCTACTGTCAATGTACAAGGCCAGTAAGAAACTTTTATGTAAGGCTTTGTACATGTACAGCATATCATGTTGCATCTTTTAATATATATCAATATAAAATTATTATTTCTTTATTGGATGAATTTTTAAAAATGCATAACAATTTATTTCCTTGATATAATCAGTATTACAATACAGATTGTTACATTAAATATAAAAGATAGAGTTAAAATTAAATTCATAAATTGTAACTGAGTGACATTGTTGTTATTTTCCTCAGTCCTTTAATTTTACTTCTCTATTTTTTTTTTTAATTTGTTACTAATATGCGTGTGAAGATTTTTCATAGTATTATGGGAGTGGATAACTCTTTACTGGGTAAATGAATATTCAAGCTATACATATTGTATTTAATCTCCGAAGATTCGGCAGACCCCATAAATTGGTTTGGCATTAAAGTTAAAGAAAAGTATATACGTCAAATCAAACTCATCACGTGATATTAGAGATTTAGCAGCATCTTTCAAATATAAATGGTTTGAATATATATAAACGGACATATACATTGAAGCTTTCTCACGGACCACGCACAATAAAAGTCAACAGAGCCTCATAACATATGATATGGGTCAAGTCTCAAGTGTAGCCACGACACTTCCAACCAACCCTTTTCTAAAATACATAGAAATATAGTTAATTTGTGAAATATCATTTTTTTTTTTTATTTGAGAATTTATTTTAACACACACCCCACCCAACCTCGTAAATCAAAGGTTGATTATGGATTTCTACACATTTTGCTTGCAGTTTTAACTCAGATATAAGAGGAGTAAAAACCCGAGAAAGTGTTGCATGTGCAAGTATATATCATGAAGATGCAAGAAAGCTTTCCCTAAAACGCCTAAAAGTGAGGACCGTCTGATCACGATCAGGAAGGTTTTCCTTGATAACAGGCGCTTCCTTGAAGTTTTGGATCCATGCATGCAAGCGAGGAAACTTGTGAGCATCAAGTAGCTTCACACCAGCTACTTCTTCAATGACTCCTAGCCAGTGAGCATGGGCTCCAAAAGCTATGTCTACTAGGCTTATCTCATCTCCCCCAAAGAATTTCTTCTCATCTCCTAGCGCCATTTCTTCTATGGTTTTCAGCATTTCTAAGCTCTCCTTCTTGTATTTTTCCTGTTCTTCTCCACTGCTCCGAAACATCATCCACACTGTTGCACCCTGAAACATTTTAATGGGCAATCACACTTCACACGTCACATATATAAACAACAAATTTCATGTACGAATAAAATTGTACTAAAGATCTATGATTTGATTTAATTATATTTATATATAAGGATGCCATGAGCTTTTACCTTATAGAATACGTGTGTGAAAATATATAGTACATACCTTGTCTTCGGCAAATTTGATCCAAAAGCGAGCCACGGCTCTTTGAAAAGGATCGGTGGGCAGCAGTGGATTTTGTGGCCATGTCTCTTCAAGATATTCGAGAATAATCATGGACTCACAGATTGGATTTCCACCATGAACCAGAACTGGAATTTTCTTCTGGACTGGATTATACTTCAAAAGCAAAGGGCTCTTATTGGAGAGATCTTCTTCAATATATTCATATGGTATGCCCTTCAACTCCAGAGCCCATATCACCCTGTAACTAAAAGGACTAGACCAGTAACCATGCAGCTTCACTTGATCACCCATGTTTTGAATTTGAGAGATCAATGCGTGTGTGTGTGTGTGTGTGTGTGTGTTTGTGTGTGGGTGTGAAAGAGAGAGAGAGAGAGAGAGAGAGAGAGAGAGAGAGAGCTGACTAATTAATCACCATTATTGATCATCAACAGCTTTATAAAAGTCTACTGGGTGCCTCTTGCGTGGGCAGAAAACCACTTCAAATTAAAAAATAATGGTCCAATTGATCAAGAAATGGTTAGTTTAATTTTGCCATTTTTGACTTCAACAATTATTTGTTTTATAGAAATGTTTTGAATATCGTTTATATGTGTCTAGCTAATTGGATGGGTTGGGAGTAATTAGGGGAGCAAATTCTCCACATAAATAAAGTCAAAAGTCAAACAAAAAGGAAATTATTACTATAATTGGGAGTCGGTGGAGTGATCTAAGACTAGTTAATTAATAATAATCATCAGAAATATTTAATGCATAACAGGCTTTGGTCAATGAACACGAAAGACACTAATTAATAAATTTAATTATCTGATGGTTATCAAATACAATGATAACAACAATGTATCAATAAATTATTTAAACTCAGTGATAAGTATTTATAAAGAGAGAATTTAAAAAAAATTAACTACACATTATATTGTTTATGTGTCACAGTAAATTTCAAAGTAATGAAAATCTTGTTATAGTATAGAGATTATAGAACCCAAATCATATACAGCAAATAACAAGATAAATCAAAATCCATATTTTCGATAGGGTTGTCACAAAAAAAAAAAAAAAAAAAAAAGAGTAGTTGTTGATGTGATGCAGCACATGTACAACTTCTTATCTCTACATATGAATGGTGCACCAAAATTTAAAAAAAAAAAAAAAAAAAAATTTGTATGTAGTTTTTTTTAATATTTAATTTATATATATATATATATGAGTTGACCCCAAATCTTATGTTCTTGTTCCGTTCCGCTAGTGAGCTGTTTGCCTTCAAAATATCATTTTTAAAAATGTGCTCCCAGTTACTGAATAGTATACGTGTTAAATTTTAGTGATTGAATAGTACACTCGGTACTATTATACTGGATAAAAGTGAACTGGGCCCATAAAGATGCAGAGCTGATTCTCTGCTGGGTGCTGCTCCAACTGAGTTCAATCTTCCATGTTGGAACTTGGAACTATGTATAAAGCTAACCTCTACTGTTTTCATTGTTTTTTTGTTTTATCTCTTTCTTCTGTTTTTGGCTGTTGGTGGACCACCTCTGTTACCTTAAAACATCCCTCGATTTTGATATCCTATTTATCTATTTTATTTTTTTATTTAAATAATTATTAATAATTTAATTTACAAAAGAGTAGTATTATAATATAATACAATTACCACCTCATTCAAGTATTCTTAGTGTCCAAGATATTTATTTATATCTCACTAACCAAGTGAGGAAACTCCCTCAACATGATCTTAATTTTTAAAAGGGGTATTCCTATTTTCCTCCCCTAATAATTCGACCAACGATACTTTACCCCCACATATTTTAAAAATAGTCATTTTTTTTCTTAGAGTTAACTTTCTGTCCAAAAAACAATATGATAACAAAAATATGAAGTAAAAAGACTTAAATACCCTTAAAGCATTAAATGAAATACTTGAAAAGATGAATTTGCCTTCCAGAACTAAAAGGAAGAGTAAAAAATACGAAATTGCCTTCAAAAATAACCGTTTGGTTGTATTTCTTGTTTTTTCCTTTTGCATGTTCCATTTAACCACCAAAAACAAATTGATTACTTCATTTTTCATTTTTTTTTTGTATGTTCCATTATCACTTAAAATAGACTTCTTAATTCTTTCTTTTAAAATATTAAAACCACTCAGATTTATTTCTTTTACACTCTAAAATATCACCTTATGTATGGTGGAATTTAAACTTATCACTAATGTGAATATGAGAAAAGCACACCAACTTATGTACGGGACATATATTAATTAGGAGAAAATTATAAAAAAAAAATTATTCTTTGTAACATTGATTGTGCTTCAAATCCAATTGCATTAACATAACTCTTATTTTATTTTAAAAATTATGAATTTTTGCACGTGCAAAGTGCAGCAAGCAGTCCTTTTCTTTTCTTACTGTGTCTTGTCTTTATTTTAGATTTGTCGGGGCTAAGTGACATGGAGGCAGGATTCCAGAATTATGCCACGTATGTTGGAAACTAAAACTGTCTGGCTCTGATTGGTCAGCTTCAAAACCCCTCGCTCGTTGAAAGCCAACGCGGCAGTCATTCGTAGTTGGTGCACACAATTCAGCGATTGTCACAAGTCATCTAAAACAAACTCTTTCTAGTATTACAAAGAAAAAATGACGTCGTCAGCATAAATCACGTGCCTCGCACTAGCCATCACTATTCACTTTTCAGTTCCACTCTTCCGAGTCTCATATCTGTAGCTATCGCTTTCTCTGTCGACATGGAGATGGAACCGGAAATGGACGAGCTCCCAGACGCCGCCGTCGTGTTCGGAGGAGCGGAGGAGGATGAGGCGGTGGTGGCGGAGGGGAAGGGAATTAAGAGGAAGAGGATGAAGAAGAAGAAAAGAGAGAAAATTAGCGAAAAGGAGGTGGTGGTGAAATTGCACGACCCACTAGAGGTTTTTGGCAGAGACATAATGTTGATGATACTAAGAAACCTTGACGCACGCAGCGTGGCACTAGCTCTCCTTGTCTCCCGTGCCTGGCACGGTGTCGCTTCCAGCGACGTGCTCTGGACCTCCAAGGTTTCTCTTTTTTTATCTCTATTTATTTATTTTGTTCACAGTTGTTAATGATTATTGCATTTGACAATTTGGGACCTTTGGGTCCGATTAGTTTTATATTTATATGTGTTTTGATGTCATCCTTTTCTTTTTGTGGAAAACAGGACAATTGGGTTTTCATTCTTTGTTAGTTTCGTTTCTATTTGACTGAATTCCTGGAACTAGTTTTATTTATTTATTTTTTGCATGCTTTCTTTTTTGATGTAATTAAATTCCAGTTGGTCTAGTATGAATTTTTATACTTTAGATTATAGTCAACTGTTCTTTTATTAGTTTGATTTCGGTATTCTTAGTTGGACATTTCTTATGTTTTGATGAATCTTATTTGGTCTCATGCTGCTTTTATTTATCTGTAATGCCATTTAGCTCCATTTATTTGTGCAATAAGAGTTGATTTTGGATGCGGAAATCAATTTGGCTTGCTGCTTTTATTACCTGGTGTTTACTTAGCCACTCAGGCAGTTGAATTCATCTTTGCTATATTTATGGATTGTTGTTTAGCTTTTTGTGTTATTTGTTTTTTTTCCTTCAGCCTCTTAGAACATATTTCTGGTGGTCTTTTGTATGAAAGAAACACTTGATTTTGTCTAATTTAACTGAGGTCTGGTGTTTTGAAGGTGTCATTTTTTTTAACTGATTTTACAAGAGCTAGAATAATGTTCCTTTTATAAGACACCCTGCACTTTGTAGTGTTCTGGTTTCATGTGTGAAGAAAAATGGAAGAAGCAACTTTGTAGAGGTTGTAGTTAATTCAGGAGAATAATCACATTTTTCGAGGCTGCGGGCTTATCGGTTGAGCTTGTATAATTTCATTACAATGATTGTGCATATAATGGCCAGATTAGGTGACTCGCACTTAAGAGGGACTGACCTGTTAAAATAATATAAGGCGAACACAGCTGTGTGCATTGCATAGCTGATACTTTTCTAGCTCTCTTCATATTTGCTTCTTAAGTTTCATTTTTTTTTTTCCCCTTCTTCCTCCTAATACCTATTACCTCAAATCTTAGCTCTATGCAATCTTCAGGAAAAATGTAGCTTGGTTGTTGCAATGCATAGAATTGTTTGAGTTATGCTGATTTGGGGATTGGCAGGCCTGGTGGAAGAAAGTTAAATGATTTCAAAGATTTCAAGGACTTCTAATAATAACTTTAGCATAAAGTGAACAAATTTAAATTAGAGAAACAAACTATATGGAGGGAAAAAGAACTGATTTCATTCACTGTTGCTCAACTTGTGGAGCTAATTGATATCTCACAAAAAAGAATGGTGTATTTCCATTTTCCCATCAATTAAAATTTAACCATTTGCCTCTCCAAGTGTGATTTTTATGACATCAAACCTTTCACCACTTAGGTGACTCTGTTAAAAATATATTGTGCTTGGTTCATACAAAATAATAATGTTTGGTTCTAGATGAAAGATAACAATGTTCTCAACAAAGGTACTTAGGTAATAAAGAAGAAAGCTATGGGAACATTTATGAAAATCCGGTACTGAAGTCAAAGTTACAGAAAGAGTTTAGTTGGATTCTTGTGTCTTAAGAAGAAACAAAAGGATGAGGGGCTCAAGAAGAAGAAAATAAAATAAAAGTAGAACATAGCTTACAGCTCCCTCCAACCCACCCTGCCATACCCAGCAAAAGGTGCGGAAAGAAAAGAATAAATGAACATTGATGAAAAGTATAACTTGACTTAATGTCCTTGGTTCAATGATGTAATGACTTATATCCAAGACTCCAACTAGCTGGTTCTGCTTGTGGACTTGATGATGACAAAAGTACTATGAATATTTATTGTTGACTTTAGATTTTCTGTCTATTAAGATTTTCAACCCATTATTTGAATGATTTTAAATCTTGCCCAAGCCTTTGTTGGCATGAATACCTGGCAAAATGCTGTTTATAACTTATGTGCCTTATTGGAATTTGAGATTGGGAATTGTCATGTTGCTTCATTGAGCATTATTTGGTGAGATTTCACAGTGAATTGTATGTTGCAGTGAGCATGCTTCTGCTGGAATTACAGCCCTATCGATCGTTGGTTTCCTTTTTTATTCAGAATTTAACTGATAATACAGTACTCTCGTGTTGTTAAGCTGTTTCATTGATGAAAGCAACATGCAATTGTGGTTGTACTTTTAATTATAAGGGAGAGAATAATTTGCTTAATATTCCTGTCAATTTTTAGTGTGAGGAACTGTGGCTTGGGAAAGCACACATACCTCGCTTGGCACAAGTCCGAGGATTATCAAAGTTGGCCGCGTATTCGTTATCTGTCATGGATGGCAAACGTGTGAGTCAAACGCCGTCTTCCATTCTTCTTTCTTCTCTCTCTGTGGCACACACACACACATCCTTTCTCTCTCTCTCTCTCTCTCTCTCAAACATGCATGTGTACGTAGATACGCACACAAGCATATGCACACTTTACATGTGACAGATGGTGTTGTAGACTGACTAATCTGTTTCTTTTTGTTTTTTCTTTTTCATATTCCTTCTTATTTGTCAGACTCGTATCATGAAGGAAGATCTGTGGGACCATATATGGGAGTTCCATTTTACGAAGGTATGTGTTTTATAGGGTTTCACTTACATAGTATGTGTTTTATAGGGTTTCACTTACATACTAATATCAGGGTGTTCACTTATATACTCTATTAGGAGGCTGAGATACCTTTTCATGAATTTCATCTGGCTTGAATATGATTCCTAATTTAGAAGAAGTGTAGTTCAGTGATGATTTAACAGGTTGAATTTGCATGAGTTAACAGCAGTTTTTTCTCTTTTCTTTTCCATTTTATTTATAATCTCTTAACAGGTACATTCTGTGATAGAATTCTCAGAAACTCAAATGCCAGACCATTGTTATAGTTTCTATATTTATAAATAAATGATAATTTTAATGTTAAAACATTTCTTAACATGCATTAAGTTTTTTGTTAAGTGTCATTACTTGTCCTCTGTAGTTCCTTCAAAATTTGAAAAGTCATACCATGTTATATTTACTATAACTTCCATGTGCTCGTGAATATCTTTGTTTCATGCACAAACTCATGGATTAATATAATGAATGTTCTTTTACTTTCAGGCAGCACCAGAATATTGGCGTAATCTCGATCCTTACTGGAAGGGTACTGGTCCTCCTATGCGCCGATACTTTCATCCAGATGGGAGCCAAACTGCAGATCCTGGTGACAAAGTATGGGGCGGCCATGAATGCTGCTATTCTATTGTTACTAGTTTTGTCGGTGAAGGAAAGATAAGGGAGCACTATGTTAGGATAAACCGGTGGCCACGGATGTTTGTTTCAAGGAAGCTGGACTGGAGCTGGGAAATGTCCAACAACCTTTACTGCTACTGCAGCATTCCTGACGCTGACAAGGAATTTGGCACGGGACCCCTGTTTTCAGTTCTTTAGTTTGTCTGTCTTTCTAGTTTGGATTGCAATTGTTACATAAAATTCTGTGTAAATAATGGTAAGTGGTATCCATACTAGTCATTTGAGGCATATTATAGTTTCTATGTGGTTTGTACATAACTAATAAAGTAAACTTTACTATTCAGATATGAGTAGATTATAATGTATGCGTACAATATTTGGATTAGATGAATAGAGAAGTTTTTAGTTCAATTATAATGTATATATAATTATTGGATTTTGTAGCGATGATTGTTCGTGTTGCTATTCTGACATTGATCTTCGACAGCATATAAGGGATGGAATTATATTTGATATCAGAATTGCCTTTTGAAGTAGTGTCAATAAAAATAAGAGGACTTATGATTTCACTTACTTTCTACTTTTGCCGCAACTCTCTAGCAGGTGTACACACAAATTTCTCTAGCAGATTCAAGGTTTAGCATCACTGAACACACACACCATCACAAGCGCCTGACCAGGACTTCCTTAAGTCAGACCTAGAGTTTTGTTGAGCTTTTTAACTAGAAGAAAATGGAAAAATTGTATGTCCTTCACATTCTCATAATGGGGTATGAATTATGAGTTCGAGTGATCGAGTCATATTCTCTCTTCATACTCTCTTTAAATCCCAAATTGTGATAATTCAGTAGAGAATTATATCAAAAAGGTTAATGATAGCAACTTCACCTTAAACTGCTTATTTTAAAATAAAATTAGAATTGCGGAGAAAGACTAGATGAATTATGAATATTATAATCAATGACATTAGTTATTTTAAAACTAAAATGCAACTTTACCTTTATATTATTGTTTTGAAAAATAATTTATAAACAAAATAAACACAATTGGTTCAATCTACATCAACATACTGAACCAATAGTCTACTACATAGAGGATGATAACTAAATGATAAACTATAACTAGAGAAACAACCTGGTCTAATATTTGATTTATATCATTAAATAAACTGAATATTTGACGTACATACAAGTTTGCAGTTTGCACCATCCTTTGGCGTAAAAACACACATTTTCTACGCAATATTTTTGAACCATGCATAGCAAGATGTCCTCCACAAACAAAAAAGTGGCAACAAAACAAAACAAATGAAAAACAAACCAAAACAATAATGTTTGCCCATTAAAGAGGTACATGTGGAATATCAAGGAAAACAAATGGATAATGACGATGAAGAACCACATTATCACAATGGCAAGTCACTCTATAAGTTGATCTCTTATTAGTTCACCAGCAAGAGCACAAGTCAAAAGAACCAATCCTGAATTTTACCTTACAAAGGGCTGACATCAGCATTCGTTCTCTCTTTGCCACAACATTTCACATAAGAAAAGATGGCACCGGCAGAGTATTCTTCCCAAGTCCCAAATTCTAAATTAAATGTGGAAAAGGAGACAATCATATCAAGCATGTGAAACAAAGAAACCACTGTATTTTGAATTAATGTAAAGCGGTTATCTCAATACATTTTTATTTCATTAGAAAGGGGTCGAGACCAAATAACAGAAGAAATTCACAAGAAGAGATAACAGACCAACTCTTGACAAATTAAACTGCAGTTGCACCAGCATCACCAGACTTCAGGACGGAGTTCACCAGTTGCCGGGGGCATCCATCTCCCAGAGTTGTAGACATTTTCACCAACTTTCCAACCAGGTACATCCTTCATTACTTCGGCTTCATACTCAAGATACTTCTTCCACTCTTTGACAAACCTAAACAAGGCGTGGAGCAAAAAAGACGTTAATCCTTTATGCAGTTAATACATTGTGCATAAGTGGGAAATGAGAATATTTGTAGAGGTTATCTGTTCACCTTTCATCTTCCTCAGCTTGAAGCATGGGCAATATTGCCCTGCGAGCAGCATACTTTTCTTCCTTAAGGGCCCTGAAGAGATAAAGCTGATTATACATTTACTTTTCAAAGCCCTTAACCATTGAAACTATGTTTTCACCATGACAGGCAGTAAAAAAGCATCAGTAAGTCAGATATCAATCAAAACATTCAGCATATGTAACAAAAATAGCATCAAATTTCATGATAATTTAATCGTTCGGACAACCTCCACTACTGACTTCCAAAGAGGATATTAAATTCGTAGAAAGCTGACAAACATAGCAGTCTAAGCATACAACACTTGAAAAGGGTAAATACCAGCGCACCCCCAAGACAAGAGAATATTATAGCACATCTCTCAAGTGTAACAGTGTGAAGATTCACATTCCATATCTCACCTATGACCTTTTTCTTAAAACCTAAAAGTTCATAGGCCAAAAATGTTCCAAATGAAGAGTTTTTGAGCATCCTGTTGGGCTCTACGCCTCTATCTAAGTAAGTTCCTCTTAGTTAATTATGAATTTATGAACTATGGTGACATAGACGACTTCCAAAGAAAGTTGGAGAGGAACATATAGTGAGACCCTAAGGCAATGAACATTGGGTTGGTTTATGGTCATTGATACAATAAATCGGGTTAGCTTCTTTTCTTTAGTCCAATAAGGACATACATAATATTGGGTTAGGTTCAAATTGACCTTCCCTGAAAGAAAATTCCTTCAGAAAAATACCAAAGCCACCAAGAAAATTAGCACGTGATCAATGTTAACAGATTTCCATGAAAATACAAAGTTTCTAACTTCCTTTCTTAGAACAACCATCCCTGATTACAAAAACTAATCCAAACTCTAGCATTCATGATTAAAAATAGCAATCCACATGGACAAAACCTTACACAATTCTCTGTATCATTTCAAAAGAAAAAGAATCCAAGTTCAGTCATCAATGGGCATAATTATAAACAAAAATCAACAAACGTCTATATGTTTAATGCTTATCTTAACAATCAAACAAAACACTTTACCATAATCACCACGAAGAAAAATAAACGAACCCTGAAAAATTCAACATGATAAGTATAATGACAGTAATCACCAGCAAACATTCTCCATATTGATTACCATCAATCGCTAATATAAGAAAAATTCAAGAAAAGTGACAAATTATGATGTTAATCGCCCATAAACCTTTGACAATAAGAGCTAACTTCATAACACAACCATTTGCACTTGCTAATCATCAGAAAAAACAAAAATAATCCAAAACCCTAGTAAAGACCAGCATGAACTTGCTAATGGTATTGATAACCAACAAGAAACATCTCCATATTTCGAGTCCAAATTTTCCAAAAATTAACCGAAACCCATCTTCCAAACAACCACTACGACGAGAAAAAATCAGCAGATATATCATAAATCATCAATGACAACACCAATCAAACCCAGAACCCAAAAAGCCTCTACATTTCCAGCCCTAAAATTAATAAAAGCAACCAAACCCTATTCGCCAGATGCCATTGATAGAGACAAAAAAAAAAAAAAACAAATGAAGATCAACAGAACCCATATCAAAGATCAAAAAATTAACAATAACTGAAACATCGATGATTGAAGAATTGAAGAGAGATAGGCACACGAGTGTACCTGCGGATCTTGTTGCCCTGGCCGACCTGATACATGCCCCAAGAGAAGGCACCAAAAGTAGCGAGAAAGATGGCCATGGCGCTGGGGCCCTTGGTGGGTATCCGACGGGCGTATCGGACCGGAGCAAACCCGCCAGGCGGCGGCCCGTCTTGGAGGACCGGCATGTCCTTCACGCTAGCCATTCCCGGTTTCTTCCTTATCATTGCCTCCGTCATTTTCCTCTCTGCGTTTCGTGTGTGCGTCTCTCTCTGTGTGCTTCGACGGAAATACTGGTATCTGATAGTAGTTGCAGAATGGTGCGAAACGACGAAGAGAGTGTGAAGTACAAGGAGAGGAGAGGAGAGGCACGTGGATAAACTATGTGCAGTGGTGTTTGAGGGCTGGGTCACCTACCTGTATTTTTACTCTCTCTACATTGCCCATTAGGAGTGGGCACCCAACCCAATCCGATTCGTTTGGGTTGGGTTGGGTTAATTTTAGAAATAATTGTACAAATATACCTTGATGATTGGTTCTACCTTACCATCTTATTTTATTTATATTTTATTTAACAAATTATTATTCTTAATAATTATATATAAAAAAATAAAAAGATATTTCATTTTTTTTTTTCCTTCCAAACTACAAATCCAAACTTCTTTTTTTTCTTCTTCTTCGGGTTTATTGAAGAGGATTTGGAGTTAATTTTTATTTTTTTATTTTTTTATTATTTTAATAGTTTAATGGTTAAAAATTAATTTTATCCTTGCTACATTCACTTAACTTAAAGTTAAGGTTAGTTAAACATTTTATGAACTTTTTTCAAAGAATGTTTGTGTAATAAAAGTAAAAGTTGTCAGCGAGTGCAATATTATCAATCATCAGGGTATGTTTGTGCAATTATCTCTTAATTTTAAGATTAGGTTGGGTTAGATTAATACCTTGTGGGGTCGAAAATGCTGTGTATGCTATACTATCTGGATGCATTTTAATTTGCCAAAATCCACTTTTACAATCAAATTTAGAAAATATATGTTTATTTCTTGTTTCATTTATTAAGCTTTCTTTATGTGGTAGAAAATATCCGTCAAAGACTGTATTATTATTTAATCTTTTATAATTTATCACCATTCTAGCTTTGCCTCTAACTATCTCAGCATGTTTTCTAACAATAAATGCTGGTGAGCTATGGGCTGATAAACTTGGTCTGATAAATTTTAATTTTAATAATTCATTGATTTGTTGATTAAATTCTTTTTTATCTTCTGGATTATATCTCATTGGTTTTTCTCTAATTACTTTGTGTTTGTCTATCATTTCTAATTTTGCCATAATTTGGTTTTTATTCCAAAATTCTAAAGGATTTTCAGTAAAACATTGTTTTAATCTATTTTTTATTCCTTCTATATCCATATCTAATGTTTTTAATTGTAATTGAAATTTTATTAATGGGTTTCCTTTAGAAAAAATTGGTTTTTCTTTATATCCAATATCACCACGCTGGGCTGTGCGGGTAATAAAATTAATAGGAAAGGGTTTAGCATAAGCAGTTTTAAGTCGTTTCACAGTTATTAAATGATGACATGGGGTTTTAAAAAGTATCTGACTAGTAAGAGTATCAAAGGTAATCTTATGAAATAATTGTAAGAAGTTATTTCCTAAGAGTATATCACATCCTGTAGTATGAAAATAAAATGGTGGACATTTTATTAAATATTGTCCTAATAAAATTATCGGATTTTCTATTCCTCTCTTAATTTCTATCAATTGATTAGAAATATCTCTTCCTCTAATTATTGGTAAATCTTGATGATATTGTTCAGGAAAACATTGTGGTTTACTAACACAACATCCTGATCCACTATCTATGTAAGCAGCAAAATATTCTGCTTTGTAATCTTTATAGGTTACACCTATTGGTATGTATATGCTATATGGACTTGTCATTTTGGTATGTATATTAATTTTCCATTATAATTTATCTTTAATCCATAAGATGTTATCTGATATGGTTTTACCATTTCTAGAAATGTTAATCCTAACATTATTTCTAAGTTAGTATTTAATCCTTCTTCTTCTATGAGTAGTCTTATTGGAATTATTTCATTTCCAAATCGGATTAATGTTTCTATGGCTTCATCTATTTCATGGAAATCTCCATTAAAGTTTGTATATTGATGAGGATTTTCTAATTTATATTTTTGTAATTTATTGCATAAATTAGAACTAATATAATTTCCATTAGCTCCTGTATCTATGAGAATCTTTATTGGTTGGAATTCTATTCCATTATAATATTCACCAGTTAAAGTATAATTTTTTATATTATCATTTTTTGCTATTATGATATTATTATTCTTTTGTGATCCAAAAGAATGTAATAAAGGATGACTCCTTACATGTGAAGTAGTAAAGGATAATCTAGATGGTATATTATCTGTTAAGAGTAAAGGTTTATCTTGTAAATCTAAATTTATTGGTCTAGATTCTATTTCTTCTATTTCAGGTAAACTAGGCATTTCTATCTGACAAACTTCATTGAATAAATAAGGAAAATCTATCATGTCTTTAACCACAAAACAATCAGAATGATGTGTATTAGATATTGCATATGAAATTACATATGTTATAGAATATGGTCTATTGTTTTGTTTAAAAAAATCTTTTCGTTTAAAATCTTGTATTAAACTTAATGTTTTATCAAAATCTTTATCATTAATATGATAAGCTATTCTTGGATAAATATTAAATTTTAATTTTCCATATCTTAAATTTCCTTTAAGAATACCTAAACAGGCTTCTTCTCTATTTACTATTCTGTTATCCATAACAGCTAATTCTATTGGCGTATCTAGTCCTTCTTTAAATGTTGATTTCAGAATTATCTGTATTGCACCAATATGTATCCATCCGAGAGTATTTTGTATCTCTGGTTTTATTTGTTTTAATTTTTCTTGTAAATCTTTTTTATTTAATAAAGATATCATAACTTTATTTGATGTTAATGAAATATCTAATGCTTTTTCTCTTATATTTAATCCATAATATAAATGATGTTTTCTGGATTTTATTCCTAATTTTGTTAGCATACCTGTTTGAAATCCTGAATAATTAGATAAATTAAACTTTTCTTTTTGTATTTGTTTTAATTTTTTCTTATCTATTAAAACTTCTTGTTTATATTCTCCTAAATGTTCTATTTGATTATCAATATCTGCATTAATTTGAGAACTTGTAGCTATATCCATTATTCTGTTTCACTGAAATCACTATAATCTGTTTCTGTTAGAATAAAAATACTTTCATCAGAATCTGTTATTTCTTCAAAATCATTAATTTGTATAAATTCTTCATTATTTATCATTTGTTCAATTTCTTCATCAATTTCTATTTTCTTTTTATTTTTATCAAATTTCTTAGGACATTTGTTTGCATAATGGCCTAATTGATTACAAAAATAACATCTACATTCCTTTGTAAAGGGTTTTTTATTTCTTCTGTATGTCGGTTTAGGAGTTTTCCTATATCCTTTTTTCTTATAATAATTTGTTTTTCTTGGTTTAAAATATTTTCTTTTCTTATATTGTTTTCGTTTTTTATATTTTCTTTTAATCTTTCCATAATAATATTGACTATCACAGCCTATCATTAATGGCATTTTGGGTGAATCACAACATAAAGAAATTCTTTTTCTTAATCCTTTTGTGGCTTTTGCTAAAATTGCATCACTGCACCATAAACTAAGTTTATTTCTTAAGTGTGCTATTCTTTTTCCTAAAGTATCTGCAGTCATTGGTTGATATGTATCTATCAATTTTTGTCCCCAAGGGTCAGGAATCTTAGAAAAGAATAATGGTAAATAATAACTATAACCTGTATCAATTTGATTATATATATGATAATAATAATCTTGAAAAACACAAATATATCTTTCTATTTCACACATATCACATAATTGTAATCTTTGTAAGGCTACACAGTATTTATTAATTGTTGTTGGATCTTTAATTAATCTTCCTTCACCATGAAATTCTAATTGGAAGGCTTCTGCAGCAGCAGTTATAAAATCAGAAGATGTAGTTGCTGCAAATATAATATCTTTTGTTTCTGTTGGTAAATGTTGCCAATATCTAGCAACACTATTTATTAGTGTTTTTTCAAGGAATTTCTTTGTTACTTCTAAATCCATTTTATTAATTTCTACAGCTATCCTAAGAGAGGTTTCCCATTTATCTATTGCTTCTTCTACATCAGTTACACAGTCTACATTTAAGAATAATCCAAAAGGGTTTATATGTTCATTTCTCATCTTTTCTAATGGTGTATAATTATCTGGTGGTGGTATAGATGTTAATCCAGCATATCCTAATGGATTTCTTGTTTGTGCTGTTCCTGTATATGTTTTTCTTAATGGAGGTTCTCTAGCAAATGGTGGTCTTCTTGAAGTGCTAGGAATATCTGTAATATTTGGATTTAATTCTTGTTTTATATCTGGTTTTATATTTATAAAATTATGACCTGTATTAATATCCATTTCACCTATTTTTGTTATTAAATTATTAATATCAGAATTTTCTTCTGAAGAACTCATTTTCTATAATTTTCTGGTATTTTCATGTTTAATAAATGTAAGGCTATTGGATCTATTGTTTGTGATTTTATCTGTTCTTTTTTATGTTCCTTTTCTAATAAAGTTTTTATTTGTTCTAATTCTAGTAGAATTTTCTTTCCATAGTATATTATTGTTTTTTGTAATTCTTTGCAATCTTTTTCTATTTTTAATTCAGAATCTTTTAATTCTATGTATCGTTCTTCTACTTCTTGTAGATTATGAATTTTATCCATGATTTTTATCAGTTTTTAGTTCCCAGGAAAGCGAGGTGAGTCATAAAGACAAATTATAGACCAAGGCTTTCCTTAGCCAGAACTATTACTGTTAAAATCATGTTTTGTTTAATCTTTTCAATCATACAAGTACGTGGCATTGTTATACCTATGTCTTCCAGAAGCGTAAGCTTTTGAAGAAAGTTTAGGTTTCCAGCCTATATACTTGAAATCTTGCAACATATTTTGAAATATGTTCAGATTTTTATATGATTGGTTTAATCTTTTTGTATTTTTTACAAATTCCTGTATCATACTTTTATCTCCTGCATCTTTCTAGGCTCTGATACCATTCGGGGTTTGAGGGGGTGAGCTGTACTCCGATATAAATAATATAAAATAAAATAAATAATTGTGTGTATTATTTTTTATTAGTTTTATTGTAAACTTTATTTTTTTTAAAGATATATGTGATAATATATACATAATTTTTAATAATTTTATTTTATACCAAAAATATATAATATATAAACACATTTATTAAAAATATACAATTATATTATCTTTTTTTTTACTAATTGTATTCTCATTGATTATATTTAAAATATATTTTTTTTATGCATTAATTTAATAGTTGATTAAGAATTTAATATATAAAAGTCTTAACATTTGTATATAAATTTTAAGTATTATGTTGATTGTCTAATCAAGATATATTCAATAAAATAATTATAATTGTAAAATAGATGAGCAACTTAGATGAAGACTTTCTAACTTTGATAAATTACTAACTTTGTATTTTTATTTTTGTAATTTATGCAACAAATATTAAATCAAGTATGTATTATATGTTGCGTTTTGATTGTAAAACTTTTAAGAAATTTAAACTACATATGATATAATATTATGGTGAAAAATTATTTTAAAAGTGAATTTGGATATAACAAAATTTAAATTCATATATTTTAAATAATATATAAAATAAAATTAGTTTTATTGTACTTAAAAACCCAACTTGATCAACTCAATCTAACCTAACCCGGCTAAACTTGGGTTGGGTTGGATTGGGTTGAAAAATTTTCAACCCAACCCAACTCGAAAATGCCCACCCTTATTGTAAATTGATTTTTTCGATTTTCCACTAAACTTATATCACTCAATTTATTATGGGCGAATTGCAAAGTACCCTGACATTTAAATATATTGTAATGACATTGTGAGTTTAATATTAATTACAAGTTAGTGCCCTGTCATCAGTTGATCCGGTCAAACATAACGATTTGACCGTGACTTATGTATAAAATGACATAACTACTCTTGGTTAAAAAATTAAATAAAATAAAAAATTAAATTAATTGAAAAAATAACTTTTTTTTTAAAATGGATTCCACCGTCCATCAAGATTGATGGAGGGTGGAGATTCATTTAATTTTTTTTACAATTTTTAATAATTTTTATTAAAATTAAAGTGAAAATGACTATATTACTCTTTTAACTATTAGTTGACCGTCAATTCTAACGGTCAACCAGTTAGTTAAAGGTATTAATGTGTATTAAGAATAAATTTACGATTTTATTAAATATGACCAAACGTCAAGGTATTTTATTGCAATTCGTCCATTTACTATTCATTGCAATTCGTTCATAAATTTTAAATTAAATATAATAATTAAAAAATTATGAAAATATTTTAGTAATATATATTCATATGTTAGGCCATGGAACAACATAATGCATCTAAACATACTTTTGACTTTAGGATACCAAATTAGGATCAAATCATTTTTAGAAGCCGAACAAGAATTTTAATATTTTTAAATAATTTTATTGAAGATAAAAGTATCATTAAAATTGAAATTCTAAAATTGAGTGTTAAAAGATAAAAAAATGTCTACCAATACAAACACTCAATTTTAATCAAGTCAGATCGCCAACAGCTCTGCTGTTTCTTTTGTTCAGCAGCTCATTCTCGTTCGTTTCAAGCTTTTTAGCGGCCACCTCCACTTGATATTTTGAATATCAATTCTAATGCTGGCATTAACGAAGCTTTACATCATACGAGTATTAGGGTTATGATTAAAGATTCTTTTGGTTTGGTTATGGCCTGTTGTGCTCAAGGTATTGATGTTTGCTACTCTCCTCCAATAGCTGAAGTTTTGGCTATTTTGCGGGGTCTTCTTTTGGCCATCGAAGCTAGTTTCTCTCGGGTTTGTCTTGAGTCCAATGCTCCTACGGTTGTCAATCTCATTATTAGTCGTAGTTTTCTTTTATCCGAGATTGGTGTTGTCACTGCCAACATTCTCCATTTATGTAATTTTTTGGAGATTGTTTCTTTTTCATATTTAGCTAGGGATGCTAATCAGGTAGCTTATAAGATTGCTAAATTTGGTTTGTCGTTCATCGATGACTTTGTTTGATTGGAAGATTGTCCACTCTGTGTGAAGAATTTGATTATAAACGATTGTTCAGGTTAACTGTTTTTTGTTGGGGCTATTTTTGAGCAATTTTTTTTATAAAATTCTCATTCTCAAAGAAAAAAATGAGTGAAACATGCGTCTTGAGTTTTTATTATTTTTTTGTCTTTTTCACTGATTATTTATTTATTTTAAGTGAAATACAAATATATGATAAAAGTTGTGAGCTATGATTTGAAAATATAATCTCAATATACGAGTATGAGTATATAATGTGTTTATTATTAAGTCACCTTAACTCTTTTTTTCCACTAATTATTTGGTATTAATTCTTTTCATTACCATAATAATCAAAGTATGTTATATTCTGTCAAATCTCAACATACTCTTTTTTTTTAGAGAAAGAAAATATATTAAGAACCTTAAAGGGAAAATAAAACTATCCTGACAAATCTATCATGACACACGACTCCACGCTAGGAGGAATATCATCCACAAGAAAACCATCAGAATAGGAAATTAAAGTAAGTTTAGAAAGGCCATAAGCCACAAAATCAGCTAAACGAGGAACAAAAGACACACACGCATCAGATAAAACATTAAGCTTGTCCTTAGTGTTGCCCACAACAATGCCAATCTCTGAACTAGGAACCAGACTACCATTGATGATGTTGACAACAAAGGCAGCATCTGACTCGATGATGGCAGGGCTCATGTCTAACTTAGAAGCAAACACTAGACCTCGCAGAATGGAAGAAGCTTCTGCTACCTGAAAGGAGAAAGATGCAGACACACACTGCTAAGAAGAACCCAACACTTGCCAAGATGATCCCTAACAATTAAAACTGAACCCAATAAGCTAATTTAAGCAATCCATAGCAGCATCTGTGATAAGTTTCACCAAGCCAACAGCAGGTCGATTCCACTTCGCAGCACCATTAAACAAAGGTTGAGGTCGGATTTGCAAAACAGAGGTTGCTTGAAAATCTTTCAAACACATATGAGCCCATTGCACCACTTTATCCACCTACAAAGAGGAATCATGAACAACTCTATTCCTTCTAAACCAAACACGCCAAGGAACGATGCTCGAATTCAGCTACTGTCAACTTTTTTTACAAGCAATCAAAAAATCAATAACAAGTATGGACTGCAGGCCAGAGACACCCGATGCCAATCCATAAGACTGCCGAATGGACTTTAAAGACTTGCAACCCCAAAGAGCATGCAAGGATGTTTCAGGCTCCCTTTCACATAATGGATAGGTGACATCCAAAATCAAACCTTTACGAATCAAGTTACACTTCAATGAAAGCCAATTATTACAAGCTCTCTAAAGGAACATTTTAACCTTTAAAAGAACTCGAATTCGCCATAAAGATTTCCACCAACTCTCAGAAAGAGACAAACCCGAGGAATCACAATGAAACTCAACAGCCTTTCCTACCCAATAAACACTTTTTACCGAAAAAAGATCATTATTCCCAAAATGCCAACAAAGCGAATCAGGAATAAACGAACACTAGTAGGAATACTGAGAATGGCCTCAACATCCATAGGCAGAAAGTTAGAACGAATAACCTCCACATTCCAAGAACCAGACAAATATTTGAGTTGATACACTTGCACAATCATCTAGCACAGGAGGAGACAAAACACGAAAAGTTTAAGGACGAGGTATCCATCTGTCCTTATAAATAGAAATGGTCGTACCATACCCAATTCTCCACGAGACCTCAACTCCAGTAACTCTATACCCCAAATCAAGCTTTTCCACACAAACAAACCGGAAGATTTAACCAAGGTATTTAAGAAATTAGAACAAGGGAAGTAACACCCTTTCAACACTTTCGACACTAACAACTCAGGATTATTAACTACCCTCCAACATTATTTTGCCAATATAACTTTGTTAAACATTCCCAATTCCCTAAAACCCAAGCCTTCACCCTCCTTTCTTTTATACAAATGAAGCCACGAAGCCCAATGAATCGAATTATGAGAAGGAGAACTACTACACCAAAATTTAGCATAGATATCATGCAGCTCTAAAATCAAATTTTTAGGCAGGCGAAAAAGATTCATGCTATAAATTGAGATAGCTTGAATCACAACTTTCAACAACACCTCCCGACCTCCTACTAAAAAAATGAAGAATTCCAACCTTTTAATTTAGCCCAAATGCGGTCCTTAATACTCTTAAACAACCCTTGTTTATTGTGACCATAAAAACTAGATAAGCCCAAGTAACGTTCATGACAAATAGCCATCTGAACCCCTAACAACGCGGCTAAAGAATTAGCCTTCGAAATAGAAACTTGATTGCTACAACACATGACAGATTTGTCAAAATTGACCTCTTGCCCTGAAGCCCGGTTATACAAGCCCAGGGTAACCTTAATCTGCTAACAATCGGACAAAAAAGCTCTAGTGAAGATCATACTATCATCAGCGAAGAAAATGTGAGAAATCTTCAGATCTGTTCTACTACACTTAAAACCAGAAATTAAACCCTCCCCTTCTGCCTTGTTCAATATAATGGATAAACCTTCAAAGAAAAAATCTTAACATACTTTTAAACTGGTATGAATTACAAGAAAAAAGTAAAGTAAAATAGGATTATAATTTATTTTATATTTCTTTATAAAAAGAAATTAATATAATCTTTTACCAGTACAAAAATAAATAAAAAAAAGAAGGATATATCCTATGTATGTGAATTTGTAAAAGAAAAAAAATAAGTCATAAGAAAAATTTTTGCAAGCAAGCTATGTAGCTAATTTTTTTTTTTTTTAACATACCATATGTGATGGAAGTGATGACAACTCAAATTTAGAATATTGTCAGGCTGAATGAAGGCTCATACCACCAAACCACATTGGACCGGTAGTATTATGTAGCTAAATATGACCACTTGAAATTTGAAAAGTAAATGATATGACTTTAACTTCTAATCTCTCGTTAATTGGGACTTATTTAACAAATATAAGCAGGGTCGGCTCTGGGCCGGGGCGTAAGGGACGACCCCCAGGGTCCCAAACCCAGGGGGTATAATAAGTTATAATCTTATTATATATATATATATATATATACATATTTATAGGGGTGGGCATTTCCAACCCAATCCGCGAATCCGATCCGATCCGATCCGAAATGGTCAGATTGGGTCGGATTACTTTGTTAAAAATATCCTATCGGATTACTTTTTTACAATTCGAAAAAAATCGGATTGGTTCGGGTTTTTTGGTGAACCCGAATTTCCAACCCGATTTTTAACCTATATATAAAAAAAAATTTTTCCCTAAAGCTAACCCTAAAACTAAATTTTCCCCAACCCTTCACTCTCGATTTTTCACTCCACCAGACACCAGTCCACCTCTCCCCTTGACCTTGCCTTGCCACCGCCTACCAGTCATCCCCGCCGGTCTCTCGCTTTATCGTCTTCCAGTCTTCGTCGCCAGCCGCCGCACCTCACCATCGTCTGTCATCTCGCGATCTCTCTCGCCGTAGATTCACCTCGCCATCTGTCACCGCACCTCGCGATCTCTTGCCGTAGATTCATCTCGCGATCTGTCGCCGCAGATTCGTCTGTCATCTCGCCACGACGCCATCTCTCACCGCAGATACTCTCTCTCTCTCTCTCTCGAACAGACCCAGAGGATTATTCATTAGTTTCAGGTACTTTTTCATGTCATGAGTCATGATCTTCTTTCTTGAGTGTTTTTGGTGTCATTTTATTGGGGTGTTTTTGTTTTGTTGGTTTTTGATGTTACCGGCAACCAGTTGTTTGTTCTTCGACTTGTGGGTACGTTTTCTTTGGGTTTTTTGGTTCTTTACTAGATGTGGCGGCGACTGTGAATGTGATGGTTCTTTTTGTGTAGTTTTGAGGTTAGCCGGATCAAAGAACGTACTTTGAAGGATAAATTTTTTTATCTTTTACATGTGAAAAACAGAGATTCGTTGAAGGGTTGGAGATTAATTGGGTTATTATGTGTGTTTGATTTTGGGGTATTGTTTTATTGGCTGTTTGGAAGTACTCTTTATGCAGTTGAAACAATAAATTTGTTGGTTTTAGAAGCAAGTAGAACTCCAAGTTGCTGTGTGGACTATTCAATTTAATATCTTGATG
The DNA here is from genome assembly GCA_003430845.1 of Xanthoceras sorbifolium. Classification (NCBI taxonomy): domain Eukaryota; kingdom Viridiplantae; phylum Streptophyta; class Magnoliopsida; order Sapindales; family Sapindaceae; genus Xanthoceras; species Xanthoceras sorbifolium. The sequence continues at coordinate 7,884,469 of CM010616.1, read as the reverse complement.
GTTCAGGTTGATGGTTCGCGGATTGGGTTGGAAATGCCCACAACAAGGGGACCGTTTCCACTTTCCCAGCCAATTCTCAACCTCGCTGTACAACATATGATAGATGTTATGTTACATTACATACATGATATATATACATATACATATATATGTATATATTATATATATGAATAAAAAACGTCGTTTGAATTATTGCTAACTTTGCAGTGTGTGAGCTTAGAAATTTTATGCATAGGATTGTTTCTACAATTCAACACAAAACCAAATATTTCTATCTTTACTTTCGTGATTTCGGTTTCAAAATCTTGTATTTCCACGTACCGAGAGACAAGAATATATTGCGCACTACTGATCTCTAATGTGTCGACATATAAATTGATCTATGAATATGGCATTAAGATAACAACACACACAGCACAGGTTGTGCACACTTTGGTGACAATGTTGACTAAGCATCTGTACTGTATCATTAAACCAGTCAATGAAAAATGATGAATATGGATGGCATCGATAATTAGTGGGCAGATTTTTTTTCAGGTAGAATAGAATAAGCGACTGTCTCATGTTACTTGAAAACTTATGTAATTTGAGTGCATCATGTGACAATTGAGACATCAATTTTGCATGCATTATTTTTAATAGAATTGGTGGGTGGGTATCTAGGAAACTCTTCTCTGGAGCACGGAGGCATGCATGCATATAGAGTATAGACCCCATCAAATCAATAACAGAATAACTCACAGCGTTTCTATATGCATGCATGAGAGACAGCAATTACCCAGAGGTGATGGTGGTGTGGTGTGGTGTTATATTGCTGAAGAAAAAGTATAAGTCACAGTCACAGATTTGCTTCGTTGTTTGTATTAGTCGATTGTATTTTGTGAACTGAATTTTGTTTTTGTATTTTAAATGTAGAAAAAAGATAAGAAGTTTACCAAGTGGTCAATTGAGAGAGCCATTAGAAGGAGATAAACTATAATTCATATTTGATGTAGCATTTGAGATTTGATGTAATATTTATATTTTAGCATAAGTTGTATGACTTTATTTTTATTTATATTTTAAAGTCAATCCGATCAATCCGACCAATCCGATCAAACCAAACCGACTAATATTGGATTGGATTGGATTGGGTTGAAATTTATATTGGATTGGATTGGGTAAAATTTTTTCATACCGATTTTTATTGGATTGGATTGGGTTGACCTTCAACCCGACCCAATCCGAAAACGCCCACCCCTACATATATATAACATTCTTCTTATATTGGGCCATGATAAGTTTCTTTTTCATTTTTATGTTTATTATCCATTAGGCCAATACATATTGGGCTCATCACTAATTTTATCAAACCCATAAAATTTTTTTAAAGTTATTTGCTGCTATGTCTGTGTGCAAATTGGGTCCATCACTAATATAGTAATATGTTTGCCTTGCTTAAAGCTTAGCCACTGTGTCAGTGTGTGTAAGTGAAGTCATATTTTTGCCTTTCATTATTTTATATGTTTATTCTGCTGGCCACAGTGCAACTTTGCAAATGACGAAATCAAATAAAGTAAAAAAAATGACTTGCAAGTGAAGTCATTGTTTATTAATTATTTGTTAATTATTTTATAAAGTTATATTTATTAGAATTTATCGAACTATAACATATTAGAGCTTCATTTTCAGTTGAGTCCTGAGCTACTAAAAAGTTAGGGACGATCCTAAATATAAGACTTATGGTTGGTACTTACATAAAATTAAATAAAACAAAAGCTATACTATTAAGTCACCTTAACTATTTTTTTTCACTAATTATTTGATATTAATTCTTTTTATTGCCATAATAATCGAAGTATGTTAGAATTTGTCAGATCTCGACGTACTCTTAAACTGATGTCAACTAAAAAAAAAAAAAAGTCAAGTAAAATAGGATTATAATTTATTCTATATTTCTTTATAAAAGAAATTGATATAATCTTTTACCAATACACAAAAAAAAAAAAAAAAAAAAGAAGATAGGATGTGAATTTGTAAAAGAAAAAAAAAATTCATTAGAAACAATTTCGCAAGCAATCTGTGTAGCTAAATATTTTCCTCTTTACGTACTACATGTGATGGATTTGAAAGCGACTCAAATTTAAGATATTATCAGGCTGAATAAGCGCTTTTAATACTAAACCACATTAGGTGTTAATGTTGTGTAGCTAAATATGACCACATAAAATTTGAAAAGTAAATAATATATCCTTAATTTCCAATCTCTAGTTAATTGCAACTTATTTAACAAATATCAGGGTCGTGGTTGATACATAAAATTAAATATAACATAGGTTATATAGTCGCTGGTATGGTTTGGTAGTAATCACATTTCTCAGTAAAGATGATGTCTTCAAATTTTTCTCCTTTTTTTAAGTAAAAAATAAAATAAAATAAAGTACTGAAGTATATTTTGATATATGACAAAACGAAAATGCAAGTAAGATTACTTTCAAACCCACAAAATCTTTCCTAATATAATTTTTTTTGGGGTATTAATTTAAGGTCGGGTCGGATCGGGTCTAAATGCAACCTGTCCAACAGTTGACCCGATAAAGAAAGCTGTAAGAAAGTAAAGAGAAAAGAAAAAGAAAAACATAAAACCCTAAACCCTAGAAAACACACTTAACAAAACTAGAACCTCCTGCTTCTAGAGTCTTCCCTTCTCTTTTAAAAGCCAACCTAACAGCCCATCCTTCTCTCGTTTCCTCTACTTCAACTACGTACTGTCTCTCTCAAAAACTCTCGTCTTCGCTTTTTCTGTTTTCAGTGCGCAGCAACTATGTATCGATTTGCTTCAAGTCTCGCTTCCAAAGCTAGGTGAGTCGCTTCATTCCTATGATTTAAGTCTCTTTATCTCAAATGGGTTTTTCTATTTTCTCTCCCTTTTTCTGTTTGGTTTATGGTAAATGTGAGAAACAGAAAAAGTGAAATTGTTTGTCTTTTTAGTATCAGCAATCCGCATTTTCTTTACTGAATATCCAATACGACGAATCAAAATCTATGCGAAAACATGAGATCCGAGATGCCATTTGAATTTCTATATAATTCTGACTTTATTTCTTCCTTCCTTTTTTTTTTATGGTTTGCAGGGTTGCTAGGAACAGCACCCAACAGGTGATTATTGATGAAAAGTTTTTAGTTTTACTTTTATATGAAAGTTATTTTTTGTGCGCGTGTGTGTGTGTTTGTATATGTATAATATAATATACTGCTTGATAAGTTATTCTCTCGATGTTTGTATTGATATAACGACGTTTTTATTATTAGATTGGAAGTAGATTGAGTTGGAGCAGAAACTATGCAGCGAAAGACATAAGATTTGGGGTGGAGGCTCGAGCTTTGATGCTGAAGGGTGTTGAAGAGCTTGCTGAAGCTGTCAAAGTCACCATGGGGCCTAAGGTATAGCCTTCACAATACTCACAAGACGCACAATTTTCAACTTAATTGTTTGTTTATGGATTCCATTTATGATCTTGGGAAGTTGAGAAGTAAACTGTGAATTTCCTTAGCTTTACTTTATTGTGTTTGAACTGGACTCGGAATCAGTGAAGAATGTGCTTAGGGTCATAAGGAGTTTGTGGGTTTGCCAACTGCATACATTGATGTTTTGCATTAATTACACATGAAAAAGAACTTTGTAATCAAAAGAAACAAACTGAAAACATGTTAGGCTGTATGCATATCAAGACATCAAACAAAGATGTCCGGTGTTACTTGCCCTCTTTATCTTTTCCTTTGTTGTCTACCTTTTCGTTTGGACAATTGGTTGAGAATTAAGTCCCTGCTTGCTTATGTTTCTTACCAATTTGGGAATTGTTCATCTTTGTGTTGAAAGGGGCGTAATGTGGTCATTGAGCAAAGCTGGGGTGCACCCAAGGTGACCAAAGATGGTGTTACTGTTGCAAAGAGCATTGAGTTCAAGGATAAAGTTAAGAATATTGGTGCTAGCCTTGTGAAACAGGTTGCAAATGCCACGAATGATGTAGCGGGTGATGGTAAGGTTCATCCCCTGCTTAGAGAATTTATTTAAACCTTTAGCTGAGGTTATTTTGGTTATAGTGGCACATAATAGCATGTTAGTGGGCGGTTTTTGCTAGTGAAATTGACTTCTGTGCAACACATGTTTGTGTTAATTGAATACCGTATTGTATTGATCTGTGTTAACTTTCAATGTGATTGCAGGGACCACTTGTGCAACTGTTCTTACCCGAGCAATATTTACTGAGGGTTGCAAGTCTGTTGCTGCGGGTATGAATGCTATGGACTTAAGACGTGGTATCACGATGGCAGTTGATGCTGTGGTGACGAACTTGAAGAGTAGAGCAAAAATGATCAGCACATCTGAGGAAATAGCGCAGGTTCTCTTACTATTCATTCTCTCAAAACCTGCTGCAGCTTGATAATTGAAGTCCTAATATGAATTTATTTTGATAGGTTGGGACAATATCAGCAAATGGAGAGAGAGAAATTGGTGAATTAATTGCAAAGGCTATGGAAAAGGTTGGCAAAGAGGGAGTGATCACAATACAAGTAAGTTGTTATGAATACATCATGTTTTCCCCAACTTAAATACTTCACGGTTCATGTCATGATGTATCTACTGTCCCTATTATAGGAGCACCTTTTTACTTAATCAGGATATGCTTATTTTCTTAAGGTGTTAATTCTGCTTTTAATTTACAAACTAGAGGATTGTTTTTGTAAATGGTCAACGTCAGTTTTTTTTTTTTTGTTCTTTTTTGCAATTATCCCATATATGATTTTCCAAAATTTCTGTTTTAAGGGAAATTTCATAATGTTTTAATTGTATTACTGGCATGGGGTTTTCATCATGTCATTTGTACAAAACTTAAGGCAGATAAGTTGTAATCCAGCAATTGTAATAATGGTTGAAATATTTTGAATGTAGCAACTAGGCTGGCTGTGTTCATGAGAGCTTGTAAAAAAAAAAAAATTATTTTATCATTAGAGCTCTCTACATTTTGTATTCTAATGGTTATTTTATGTTGCAGGATGGAAAGACATTATATAATGAGTTAGAAGTTGTTGAGGGGATGAAACTGGACAGGGGTTACATATCCCCTTATTTCATCACCAACCAGAAAAATCAAAAATGTGTAAGCGCTTGCTTTTCTCATGACTTAACTGGTAACTGGTAGTGCTGGATCTTTAATGACATACAGATGACTGAAAAATGTTTAAAAGCTGCTTATTTCAGTCACATTGCTTTAAGTTCTCATTTTTGTATATTTTGACTTCTTCTAATAGTGCTCTTTACCTGTTTGCTGACAGGAATTAGAAGACCCTCTCATACTCATACATGAGAAGAAAATCTCAAATCTAAATGCTATGGTGAGAGTATTGGAGCTGGCATTGAAGGTGAATATTTTTCAGTGATGTAACCACTATCTTCATTACTATTGGATGTTTGGTTGACAAATGTATTCTTATCTTTATCCAGAGACAAAGGCCCTTATTAATTGTTGCTGAAGATGTAGAAAGTGATGCACTGGCAACTCTTATTTTAAATAAGCTTCGTGCTGGAATCAAGGTGTGAATTTCTTTTTGAATTTGACATTACTTCTATTTTCCAGTATGCATTTACCTTTTAGGATGTTAACTGTTATGTTCCGACATTAATAATGTTTATGCAATATATAGGTCTGTGCTATTAAGGCCCCTGGTTTTGGAGAGAACAGGAAGGCCAATTTGCAGGATCTCGCTGCTCTCACTGGAGGTGATGTAAGTATATCTTCCCATGCATGTTTAAACGTCAGAATGTCATACAGTATATGACCTGACTCCTCAATGATATGTGTTATTTGTGTATGTTAGGTCATAACAGAAGAGCTTGGTATGGATCTTGATAAGGTGAATCATGAGATGCTTGGCACTTGCAAAAAGGTATGCTCTAATGAACTTGCCATTGCAGTTCAACTGTTTGATAATGTATTGTACATATCTGTTATATATGCTTATATTAACTTTTGTTTACTGTGTTAGATTTGAGCTTAGGAATAACATAATTCAATAGATTATGTCTTTAATACAAAAATTGTATTGTAGGTTACAATATCGAAGGATGACACTGTCATTCTTGATGGGGCTGGTGATAAGAAGACCATTGAGGAAAGATGTGAACAGGTGTGTTTTGCTTCTAATGGATCATTTTTATAATAAAGAAACCTAAGTGAATAATTTGGTATCCGTTTGTAGATACAGTAATAAATAAAGAAAATAATCTCTCTTAGATGCTTTGAAATTCTTATTTATTTTATGTCCCTGCATTAATCTGTTGACTCTTTGTTGTACTAACAGATTAGGTCAGCGATTGAATTGAGCACTTCTGATTACGACAAGGAGAAATTGCAAGAAAGATTGGCAAAGCTCTCTGGTGGTGTTGCTGTATTGAAGGTCTCTGACTTTCTTTTATCACACTGCTGAGTTCTTCATTTACATATTTGTAAACTATTCCCTTCTGTCTGTAAGTGTAAAGAAAATGAGATAACAGTGGTGGAATTTGCTTGTTGCAGATAGGGGGAGCTAGTGAAGCTGAAGTTGGTGAGAAGAAAGATAGAGTTACCGATGCCCTAAATGCTACAAAGGCGGCTGTAGAAGAGGGTATTGTAGCAGGTAACATTTTGTATTCTTAAATCTTGTTTTCATAATTTTCCTGATAGCTTACTGCTGAACATATCTTGTTGAATTTATTTATTTTTTTAAAAATCATATTTTAATGGTTCTTTTATAGGTGGTGGTGTTGCGCTTCTTTATGCTGCAAAAGAGTTGGAGAAGTTGGCCACTGCCAACTTTGATCAGAAAGTTGGTGTCCAAATTATTCAGAATGCTCTGAAGGTGTGTAATTGGCTTATATGTTCATAGGCTTTTAATTGGCATGCAAAAATGTGTTGTTGCTCTAATATCTTAATTTAACAGACCCGTATAATTTTCTTACCCTCTTCTGCATCTTCTTACATTTTATATTATTTGCTTTTGGACTGTTCAAAGGTTTAGGTTTTGGAGTTTTGTGATCTAAACAATTAAATAATGTTACTTCCAATTGCAGATGCCAGTGCATACAATTGCTGCTAATGCAGGAGTTGAGGGGGCTGTTGTTGTTGGTAAACTGTTAGAGCAGGATAACCCTGAGCTTGGTTACGATGCTGCCAAAGGTTAGTAGTTCTCTGAAAATTTTCTTCTCTCCCTGTCTCCACTGCCTCCACCACATCCACAAACAACTGCTTTATTGAGTGAATTTGTTATGTGATTAGGTGAATATGTCGATATGGTCAAAGCTGGAATTATTGACCCATTGAAAGTAATCAGAACTGCTCTGGTTGATGCTGCAAGGTAAGCTTTTCTTTCTGGGTTCGAGGAGTTATTATTTTAGTATTTAAATTTGTCATACAATAATTGTTATTAACATTAGTATTGTTATTGTTTAACAAAGAAGCATTTTTTGATCTGTTTATGCAGCGTGTCCTCTTTGATGACAACAACTGAAGCTGTTGTGGTTGAGCTTCCAAAGGATGAGAAAGAAGGTGCAGCAATGCCCGGTGGCATGGGTGGCATGGGCGGCATGGAGTATTGAAGTCCTAACACATAGGACACTGATTTAGATTGCCCCACATACAAACTGAACGTTAGGGTTAATTTATGGACTGTTGTTTCTAAGGCATCCATGTAATCATAGTGAGAGATCAGCATGTAGGTATTTTTCTTAATTCAGGAAAAAGTCACCTTTGATTGATGTTGCTAGGAAGAATCGGTTTTGTACTGAACAATTTTTTTTATATAAAAATAAAAAACATTGTCTTCCTTGCATCTCTGCATATTATTAGAAGAATATGCAGTGAACACATACATATTTGAATCTGGTTTATTAATTTTATACCTATTTAAACATTTGATTGACAATTGGATCAATAATTTGTTGGAGTTTTGGTTGGCATATGTAGTTGTAGTGGTTGAGTTTCACAAGTTGTTACTCTGCTCTTATGTACGTGATAGATTTTTAAGAACACAGGTGGTTAAATGCAGTGGGGAGCAGACTATGGAATTGTACCACATTATCTTCAGTTTTTTCTTATTATGCTTGGTGTAAACCCTTTTAATGTTTGGTGCACCAAAATTAATAAGCTTGACTAAGTTAGCTTCGTTTGTAAATATGCAGTTATACAAGGTAATGTATTGGAGGACAAGCTTGAATCAATTGCCTTTACAAATGATTTGGGGTCCCAAAATAATAGCCGATGGAGGAAGAGCCTAAAGGCTTAAAGAAATATAATAGGTTAATTTAAATTTAGGTATTATAACATTTATTCTTAAAAGGATTTTGTCTTCAAAATTTGATATACCTTATCAATCAAATAATCAAATAGTCGGGGATACTTAACTGGTATCTCATTCTTAGGCTCTCATATTACTTCCTAAACAAAATTGTCCTCTATAAAACCTTTAACAAGGTTATCTTCTTGGTATGCAATTCTTATTCAAAGATCTGAAAATGTACTTCCTCATAGGTGGGATATTCCTTTAATTGGAGTGGTTCATAACTGATCGCATGGAAAGAATTTAGAATATGCTTACGATTTACGAAGCATAGGCACATGAAACACATAAAGCTGGCAGAGGTGCCTGTCTATAAAGCCAAATCAATGCTAAAATCCACACACCCAGAAGATGGTCATGGACCCAACTCATATGCATGGGTCACTCTGACTGAAGGCATTATAAATGGACAAAGGTTGCTGAAGTTTATGCTTTAGTGAAGCTTGATCCTGGTGGAATATGTGCAGTGTACCACCACCATGTTCCAAGGGTCAATTACTTTAAAATGTAGACTCAGCTTAAAATCAAGCCCATAGGTTTTTGATGCATAAAGGTTCCCGAATTTTATGCCCCAAAAACTGTGTCCATTGGGCATATGTCCAAGTATAGATAGTGAAAACATAATGCGGTCGAAAAGGCTACAATACAAATGTAATCAGGACTCAAAACAATGTATGAACTAAAGAATTTGTCCACAGAAAGTAGTAGAAGAATCCTGTGAGTCAAAGAAAGCAAAGCTACATAACAGCAAGAGATATAACAAACAGATCCTGAAACATGAAATTTCCTCGAAGACAAAAAAAGAAATTCACCTTTTTTTATCAAGACAAGTATAGATCCTATAACATATTTAAATCCACATAAAGCACGTTTAAATGCATAGAACATAGTTCCTACACATCATCTGCCTTTTCTACGATTTTTTGGAGCTGCACAATCTGAACAATACCATTTCCCTTTTGGTTGTTCTTTCAAACCAACACAGCCAAAGTGAAACCATTCTATCTTGCACTGTTAAAGCAATTAAAAACTTCCATAAGATGGAGAATATAAAAGGAAACATATATTAAAGAGAATAAATATACAAAGAAGTTGATAACATACATCAGGATTATCACATGCAACCATCTCCCCATAGCTAACTTGATTGCAGAAACAGTATGTAGGTTCATTTGGATCCACCGGTAAATCTAACTCCATACCAGTAGGGTTTGCTACTGCTGTTGCTGTTTCAGTTGCTGCTGCCGTTGCCAGGCGTGTTCTGCAGATATAGGCAGCGTTTAAACTATGTCTAGCATGTGTTCTTCCAGATCAGCATGGATATAAATATCATCTTGTTTCATAAACATTCATATATTTGACGAAGAATATAGGTTATTTTAGAAAGAAATATGTGTTTCCATACTGTCATCTCCCTCTCTCTCATACACACGCAAACACACCATTCACTTTATCACAAACAAAAATTAGATTAAAAAAAATAAAGGCTTGAAGAATAGGTGACAAGTTCAATGGAGAACCTAAAAAATTAAATATACCAAAAATATATTAATGTTTAAATTAGAATATCATATTGACTTGAATAGTCATTGGATTAGACTAAAAATGTATATCTTGGCTTCAAAAATCTTGCTCTATCAAAATGAACATTAACTTCTCACGAGCTATTAACAGCTCTGCTCACCCACCACATCAGTGAACTTAGTTGCTGATTCACAAAATGAAGGGAGTTCTATCAAAGGGATTATGTAGTAGTATTCTTCCTCTAAACTATCTAACATGCTCAAATTGGGCACTTTCGCTTTCCCTATATCTTCCATTCTGCTGTCATTGTTATAATTAGAGGCAACCCACTCATTCCTCTTCAATATTTTAAACTGAGTATCCACTATTTTTAACCCTATCTTCAATAAGGGGAAACAGATCCATCCTGGTTTACATCTACTAGATACAAATTCAATATCAGAATGTTAAACATAAAGATTCTTCCTGGTTCAGATCTCTTAGCTATGAAATTAATCTCACAAGGTTAAACATATAGCAGTTTAGCCCAAAGCCAATAAAACAGACATTAATGCAATCAGTGTGCAAGAAAAAGCTTCTTATAGAAGGAAGAAAAACTAAATATTCAAAAGCCTACATTAACTTTTATAATAAATACTTCATATGGAAACTAAAATGAGCATATATAGGATAGGTGAAGATAGGTAATACTTTTTACGCCCTCCTCTACCACCTTCACCACTCCTTCCTGATTTTGTGCCAGCATCGAGACTTGTAGCAGGTGACGTAGTAGTAGCAACACTCTCTCTTTCTGCAAAATACCATATTATTACCAAAAAAAAAGAAGGAAAAAACATGTAATGAAGGATAAAGATACTATAGCCCGTTCAAAACAGAAATATGAAATCTGTTAAAGAACAGACTAATGATGTATCCAAAATAAGATAAAAAGCAAAGTACAGTACCACGCCGAAGCTCATCATCAAAACTTTTCAGATACTGATCTAGTTGTTGTATGTGTGTATCTACCTGAGGCACAGTTGTGGTATAGGCATTAGCAACAAATTCATAAGAGAGTGTTTGTGTGCATATGAAGTAGTCACACAAGTGCCTCAATAAAACTTAAGGCAAATAAAATGCAACACTGTATTATAATAGCTGGTTATGGCAAGTTATCAGATAGTATCATATGATAAAAAAACAAAGGATATTTATGGATTCCCAGACATCATTAAAGAATTATATAAATGCATTCTTAGTAAGTCTTTGATTATTTGCCCGAGCGCATACTGGCAGCCACCCAATGAAACTACTCAGACAAGGTAAACATACCTTTAAAGATTTTCAAAGTAAAAAAAATTCCATAAAGCAAAAAGTGCATCTTCTAAGAAATGAAAAAATTTCATATCCTGGCTATCAAAACCAGTATGAAAGAAACTGTTACTTTTATATCTTTAGGCAAAGCTTTTACAGGGTACTGTTTCCTGGGTATATGTGTCTAATTTACTTATTCTTTTATCGGACTGTCTAATATATTTATTATTCATGAGAAAATTTAAACTTCAAAACATTTTTCTTTTTCCAAACTAATGTGCAAAAACTACAAAAGTCATACATCTTTATTAGCTTTGGAAAAAAGGTCTATATCACAAATGACTTCAGTAATATAATAATAATCATAACATAAATGTTTATTTGTCTTTTCAAATAGCTTGATTAAAAGAATCTAACAGCATTATCTACTTAACTGCTCAGATAAGAGAAAAATAATTTCACGACAAGAATTTCAACAACTGGCAATTAGAAATGAACTAAGAATAAGAATTGTCAGAACAATAAAATGCAGACATTAATAGGAAGGCTCCACATACCAAATCGTATGCCTGAACAGCCAAGGCAACCTTTTCGTCTGCAATTCTGATGCTATGCTTTTGCTCATCAAGTGCATCATCTGAGAATCTAATAAGTGAAGTATTTGGTGTAATATTTCCAGCCCTAACTTCCCGCTTAAAGTCATCTATCTCTTGGTCACAGCGTTGCTCATTTTGTCTTTGGATCTCTGTAAGTGTACAAAGAAAATGCTTGAGAATCCCAGCACAAAGAAGAGAAAGAGTTAACTACCTCCATAAGCACAAAACTTAAAACCTTTCTAATTCTACTTAATTACTAAATACAGAAAAATTACTATACCATTTATCAGACGAGAGTAGGACATAAGAATTACTGCAAGGGGAATGGTAACATGGGCCGTGAGTGGCACTCATAACTACCTCCTAAGTTCAATCGGATTTTTTTTTTACTTTGTGAAAATCATCACTACCTTGAAAGTGCAGTTGACCACAGCATGATAACATGGAAGGATCCAAATCACTGATGTTCATCTAGTTGTATTTTCTATTTGTATTCTCCTTTTCTCGCTTTCTCTCAACATATATTCATAAGATATGATACCACGGTTTTTAGAAAAGCAACACCAGGCAGGGTCCGGTTTCAGTCCATCTATAGAAGATGCCTTTGCCAGGCTTTTTCCCCGGCCGGAGGGGGGGGAGGTGGGGTTGGGGGTGTGGTGGGGTGGGGGTGTGGTTGTTGGGGGTTTAGGGGGAGGGTTAGAGATGGATGAAACATATAAAATAAGCCTTCTGATTTGCTCAATAATAATACTTCTAATTTCAAACACTCCTTCCAGAATCTAAAAACCGAGAAGAGTTTAACTGATATAACAAAAGAGAACAAAAAAAAGTTCAAATTGATGACAACAACATTAAAAATTATGCTGATGATTATAAAATGTGCTAAACAGAGACTGCTATTAGCAAGCATACCTTGTAAACTTTTATCTAGATCATGCAGCAATGCGTACTTCTTCTGCAGAATGTTGGGCAGTGATTCCAGATCTGTAAAAAAGCAATCAGCCGAGAAATAAATATCAAGAAAGATGTGAACAAGAGCTTAACATTAATACAAACAAGAAAAAAAAAACAGAGAGGAAAAAAGAAATAGAAAAGAACATCAACACAAAACAACGCAAATAAATATAGTGCAGTTTCATTGTCTTCCACTAGTTGGAAGCAATCTTCTGATACCTTAGTAGCCATTTTAATGGTACTAAACCAAATAATGAAAAAGAGCATAGTTGTAACGAGGATTGAAGACTATGATGGATGAGCATACATTAAGTAAAGAACAAATCTGTGAAAATATTGATTTAGCACTAAAACAAGGGGGAAAGGTTATTATGGTAAGAAAAATGAGCTGTGGAAACCTAGAAAATAAGCGATTACCATATTTAGAAGGCACTGAAAAGATCTAAAGAAAGACAAAAACTCATGGATATAATCAGTAAAAATTAATGGCACGTTTACTAATTGGAAATGAAAATGAAAGGAAATTGAGTTGCACTAGAAAGGGAAAGGAGAACAATCGGGATTAAATTACAAAATTTTAATACAGTGTGTACTAATTTCTAGGAATTAAAAATGAAAACAGATTGATTACAAAAAAAACCTTTATTTTCAGAACACGTGGAATTATAAATGGACGGTATTTTAGAAAAAGAAATTGTTTACTTTTTTTTTTAGTCAAGGAAAGGGAACTAAATTCTTAATTTATGTGTGAGGTTCACATAACTTAATTCCAAGCCCTTTTCAATATAAATCGGAATTCATTAAAACTCAATTTTAAGTTTCATTTCCCTTGTTAGTTAGTAAATATGCTCTAACAGGGAAGAGAAAAACGAGATAACGTTACACAATATGTAACAGCAACTCCAAAGGATTCACATAGCGAACCCATTCAGTCGGAATTCAGGCTTAGTTTGAGACAAATAAAGAATTCTTAAACACCTATCTTCAAATATGCAGATAGCAACTTAAACAATTAAGTTATAGGAGAATCACAACATCTCTCATCCGCTCTCACATGTCGTGCATTTTACCTCACACATTATGCAGAGAAATTTGACCCTCAAAACTAATAACCCATCAAACGAGAACATTTTAGCTCAAAATATCATGTTATTTCAGACACGCTAACTACCTATATACCACTAAATATACCCTAATTTGTATTTGAGTAATATTAGTTTCATAAAATTAGGTCCAAATAAACAATATCAGAACACCCAATTCGACATTAATCATTTCACTTTATATTTTAGATTCAATATCCACACAATTGAACAGAAATCTGGAGGTTCTAAAACTTAATGTACATAAAAGAGCACAGAAAAGTCACATAATTGTTTAACAATCAAGTAATTTAATTAGGGTTTCTAGAATTGAACATGACAGCCAAATAAGAACGATAAAAGGAGGACTCACTGGCTTGAAATTCATCGAGAAAAGACATTGTTGGAATTCAACAGTTGCTTCAAGAGATCATCAACTGCAGCTGATTTTGATTTTTGGTGGAAATATCAGGATATTCCCGCCACAAATACCAACTTTCGACTTTCGAGCCCTAAAATAAAATAAATAAAAAGCAGGTTCTGTTGTCTGTGGATGTCCAAATGACTTTTATGGCCTTCAGCATTTTCCTTTATACGTAGTCAGGACTCAGTAGTGACAGATGGAGTTTGTCAAGTTATTTATTCTGTCAAGGAGGTTTATGTGATGCGTACAAGACTACGACGCCGTATCGACTATTGAACATTTTTTTTTTCTTTATAAATTGAAGTTTATTCTGAATTTTGTCTCTTTTTTTTCCGCAAAATAAGATTTATATCCTTGTTATTTTTCAACGTGTCATTTCTAATTTCAACTTGTAATCAACTTATTTTGTAAAATAGAATGAGTAATATAAACTGTTTATAAGATGATGTAATAGTTGTAAATTAATTTGTTGGGTTGAACAAATTTTTAAATATTCAAATATAATTTTATTATATTGACCCATTATCATTATTTATTTGTTTTTTTTGTCCATAGATTTGATTGCAAACACATCATAGATGACAATATCTTAGAGGATCACATGCCACATTTATTATGTAATTTGAATGGATTATCAAGTTGAAGTCTATTATTACGTGTAAAAGTAATTAGGGATATAATTACCTGTCTTTCTCATTGGCCTCTTGGCTGTATATATATTACATGAGTACCGCTTAACTTAGATACATTTGCATGAATTCAGGAAATCATAAGTGATTACAATCGATCACAATTAATCACCATCAAGATAACTCCTAAAATATATATCTCCTAAAATATATCCTAACAATATATCCTAACACCCCCCCTCAAGTTGGAGCATACGGATCCAAGATGCCCAACTTGTGAAGAAGAGTATCAAACTGGTGTTTGCCAAGAGCCTTAGTGAAGATGTCCGCCAACTGTGTCGTTGTAGGAACGTAGGAAGGAGCAATTAAACCATCCGTGATTGCATCACGAACAAAGTGGCAGTCAACCTCTATGTGCTTTGTTCTTTCATGAAAAACAGGATTTTTAGCAATATGAAGAGCCGATTGACTTCTCGGCCGATCAATGGAAGGCTCTCGCAGGGTTCTTTGGTAACGTAAAAATTCCGGAGAATCGTCTTAATGGTACGTTTAATGCTCTGATACCATGTAAAAGTAATTAGGGATGTAATTGCCTGTCTTTCTCATTGGCCTCTTGGCTGTATATATATTACATGAGTACCGCTTAACCTAGATAAAATTTGCATGAATTCAGGAAATCATAAGTGATTACAATCGATCACAATTAATCACCATCAAGATAACTCCTAAAATATATATCTCCTAAAATATATCCTAACAATATATTCTAACATTATGCATAATCTTGGATTCTCTTTGTTAAATATTACCACAACAATGGTTATTGGAATAACTAGTGAATTAATACCTTTTTAAATTGACCACGGTTAAAATTACTTAAAAGTAAAATTACCGCTGTCTCTAATTTTGATCAATAATAGAAAATAAAGTATTCCTCAACTTTATAAATTTTTTTATTTACTCATGAAAGTCTCTTAATTATTTACGTGTCATCATTAATTACCATTAATTATCTATAAAATATATAATTAATTCATGCATAAAGTATACGTTATTCCTTATTATCTAAATACTAACTTTTATTTTGTTGATGTCTCATCACTATAACTTAAGCATTGAAATGTTTTCATAAGTCGATATTATAATTGACAACTTTGACTATATTTTGAAGTGACATTAACTTAAGAATGAATGAAAATCAGAAAAACTTACATAACGGTAGGAGAAAGAGAGAGAGAGGACAGTTAGTAGTAGAAAATACCTCTCCTAATCTTAGATGTTCTTGTGTTCTTGCCAACTTTCACCAAACCTAATCCCCCCACAATTCAACATCAAATTGCCCGCAACCACAAGTTTACTCATATTAAACCAAAAATAAGATTTAAGACAAACCAAAACTTGAACCCAATAATAATACACCTAACAAGCGCTACAACTTTTTGTATAAACATTAATAAACCAGTTTACATGAGGACAAGAAACTAAAAGTAGGGTGTATGGTTAATTTTATGAGAATATCCATCTCACTTTTTAGGTTAAATATAAGAAAATTAAAGTGATTCTGAAATTCATAAAAAAAAAAAAATTAGAAAAATAATCTAGTACATTCAAAAAGTTTTCAAAATATTGTTGATGAATTTGGAAACAACCTTAATTATACAAAGATTTGTATATATACGTTAGAATATTAGGTCAGTATTATTTTGATTTTATAAAATCAAGATGCAAAATACAGTAAATGATTTTGAAATAATCTTCTAAATGAATGTTATTTATGAATTTAGAAAACTAGAAAGATGGTGAAGAGATAATGACAAATTAATTAGTTGAGATAATATCATTTTAAATATAATAATGGAAAATTGCACTCAAATCCCCAAATGTTTGGTATAAATACACTTGGATAAAAAGGTTTGGTTATTCTACAACAACACGTACAATACTTAACAACCGTCTTTTTACTAGTTTATAAACTAATATTATAAGAATATAATAATATTTTCAAAGCATTATATATAAAAACAAAAATAAAAAGAAAGAACAAATTCGGACAGAGTTGGAATTGTTGGTTAAAATATTGATAATACAGGTTATTTCAAGGTCCAATAGGATAAAGCCACGTAGATCTCAGAAAGTAACGTTATCAAATGTTGACCATTTAACTGCCTTTCATCGAGAGTCTTTTAATTGTACATAGTAAAAGTGTCAAATCAAGATATTATTTTAATCAGGAGAATATGTGTCAACCAGAAATAATGACAACACAACATCATAACTCCATAAAAAGCGAATCCATAAAGAAAAAAGATAACATTTTCTCTTTTGTTATTTAAGAATCGATTCATTTTCAATCAGAATCTTCTTTTCTCAATTTATACTGACTTGATCGTCGGAGGGTGGTAACCAATAAATTGTTGGCACCCTTTCTAACTTTTTCTTGTAGCTCAGAGTGTAGTCACTGTGAAGCACCCAACGACAAAACATAAGTTTTTTTTTATAGTAATAAAGTAAGGAGAAATATCACACTTTTACACCGATTTAAGGATCGCGCCTCCTCTGTAGACATAAGGTGCCGATAACACCTATGTTAAAACATTCTATATTTAACCGTAAAATTTAACTTAATTATTTTATTATATTTGTTTGCAAAGGTATTTTTAGACTTCTTATAGATCAAATACAACCAGCTTAATGGAATACTGACAACCTATCAAATTCAAGAGATGTAAGTGTAGAATAACCAAATATTTCCATCTAAATGTCATTATACCATACCTTAAGGATTGTGAGTGCAATTTCCCCTAAAATAAATAATAATAATAATAATAAATCAAAGGAAAGGCGCGGCGCCACTGTCTGATAGCAAACGGTCAGTAGAAGTAAGCTGCATATGAGTATGAACAAGAAGTAAGGGAGGAGGAGTGAGGAGGACCCACACTCTCTCTCAAAAATGAGGATTTTGAGGAGTGTTTAGTCAACCAGATGGGACCTCACTATCTTGTTCCTTTTTGTTTGTCCTCTATAACTACTATGGTCTAATTTAAACACTAGCTCGAATTCTTGTGTTTTCTTGATGAGGAAACAATCTAGAATTCATGTATTTCTTGTTACAGTTTTCATCTAAATTGTTCTTGTACTTGCTTGGAAGATATTAGAAAAAGGGACAAATTAAAATTAAAATAAAGAAATCTTGGAAGATGATGAGCTGTATGGACAATTGCAAACGTCAAGGGACATTGAAGAACAGTATTCAAAAAGACGAGAAGAAAATGAGTGAAAAGAATACCAAAAAAAAAATAGTAGACAAATGTATCTCTGCGTGTACTACTTCTCTGCATGTGCCTTATTAAATACTTCGTCTAACAATAAGTGGAATTTAAGCTCCTCCATTTCATTTTATGGTTCCTCTTAAGGAGTGACAAAGGAGTTTCTCTCCTCCATTTCACATTAATCTTCCAAGGACTGTCAAGCCTGGAAGGCTCAAACTGTGCATGCACTCCAACTCCAGACAAGGAATTAGAAAGGTTGGCATTTTACTTCACATGCTCATTTCCTGGTCATCATCAGATTGCTCCATTATTGTGCTTCTTCATCTTACTTGGCTTTATCTCTCATTGTTTTTGGGGTTTGGGGCTGTCCATCGTATCATTTTGGCTCTGTTGCTGGGCAATAATCTTTATAAGTTGCTAAGACTCAACGTATTGCTATCATTGGTCAGTTTTCCTAGCTTAAAGAAAAACAAACTGGGAAAAATGATTTAGTTTTGCTTGGTGTAATTTTAATAACTTTGCTGTTGATGCCAAGAAAATTCCATGTTACAGGATGGATGGGAGTTGAATATTGTTTCAGGTCTACTAAAAATTTGTTTACTCTTTGTATGCTAATAACATTAATATAACTTGTGAATTTCCATATTCTATGTAGAAAAGTTACTGACTAATTAATCAACCGCATATAATTCTTGAAAGTGCAGAATGAGTCGGTCTGTGGAAGCAATTGAAGCTGGGGCTGTACATATAAGATCAAGCAACTCTGAGATTGTACATTCAGAACAAGCACCAAGCTTAGAGCAGAAGACCATTGATTGCTCAGCAGAAAAGAGGAAATCTCTGCGATCTCGTTACTTATATGGCATCATTTTCTTGGTAACAAATCTTAGTGCTTGGTTTATTCGTGACTACGCACAAAAGGCTTTACCTCAACTACATTGTGAGTCAATCTTCTTCCCTTTCGAAAATGTAGATCGCATGATTCACTTGTTTATGAAATTTTGGTGTATACTGCATCAAAGGATCAGATAATTCCATGATAAGCAATAGCGGGTTCAGATGCATTTTCTCCTCTTTTGAGATTATAACTTAAGCTTACTGTTTTATTTTCTTTGTAACACATTCTTGTTAATTGCATTTCTATTACATAAGTAATCATTCTGTCATTCAAACATTCTCCAACGACATTAGATATTCAATGCAATTTGCTTGGAATATTAATGATTAATGAATGTCCTCGTGTCTTGTTTGTGGCAATATTATTTTGCAGATATAAAAGCTTGTGGGCCTGGGGGACGTGATTG
Organism: Xanthoceras sorbifolium; assembly: GCA_003430845.1. Lineage (NCBI taxonomy): Eukaryota > Viridiplantae > Streptophyta > Magnoliopsida > Sapindales > Sapindaceae > Xanthoceras > Xanthoceras sorbifolium. The sequence goes on along the minus strand of CM010616.1, from coordinate 7,865,039 downwards.
CTTTCATACTTTGGGAGTTCTTCGTGTGAGTTTAGGGTGCTTTGTATCTTTCTCTTAACAGAACAAGAAGTATTCTTAATTCTATATGTCAATGTTTAATGTGAAAAGTATTCTCATTAACATTAGCATCATTGCTACACTGTCCTGTTGAAGAAAATTTGTTTTTACACCTTTTCCTCCTTTATCCTTGACGATGAGTTCAGATATTTTTCTTCCTAATGTTTCTCAGTACGTGTAATACTAGAAAATTATATGAATCTCGCAATAACTGGCATTCAGGATGGTGGTCATTGAAGTTTTGCCTATTGGTTGTATCAATAGCAGTTCCATTCTTCTTCCCTTCAGATTATATACAATTATATGGTAAGTTTAACTTGAGAGTCTATTGCAAAATGTTGAAAGTTTAAGCATTTTATATCTATCTTTGTTCCTTCATCTGATAGTAGCTGAAGAAACATAGCTCAATTGAGAAGTGAGGCACGCTAGCGTCCTCTTAATGCTCTATATATAAAGGAGTCTACTACCGTCAATTTTCATTTCTTACTTTGCAAATTTATGTTGGTTTAGAAAAGCTTGTTGGTTTTCTTGCAGGTGAACTTGCTCGTGTTGGCGCTGGGTAAGCTTCATAAATTTTGTAAAGATAAACTAATTATATAAATACCAACCTGATGTACACAACAAATTTGTTTGAATATACATCTGTGTCGATACTGTACTTTGGAATACCCCATCTAATTAATTCTATACCACAATGTCAATTTTTGCATTAAAAAATATTTTGATTTCTTCACAGAAAACCAAAGATTTAAGTTTTATCAGTACAGCAGAAGCATTTTCATAGTTTTACAACATCTCCTAAATTGATTCCACCTTTCCTCCTACTTTACATAACAGTGCAGTATGCACTTCTGCAGTTCCATACCTAGAACAATGGAATAAAATCAAAGTTTCTAAGCATTTGTCTTGCTCTTGTAATAAGTTTGGTCTTACTAATAAGTTTATCCCTTATTCCCCTCCAAAATGATAAAAGATTGGAAGCTTCTAAAATGTGTGAGCAGTGAGAACAAAACAGAAAAATGCACAACATGACAACTGTTGGACATTGTTGAATTACTGAAGTATAAAATATATTACCAGCCAATATTTACTGCACTAACTGGTAGAGGAAAAAAAGAGTCACCAACTTGGATATTACAAGGAATAACTTCATTTTCTACTTTTGATCCTCAAGTGTTGGAATGTACACAACGATTAATTTTTTATTCTGTTTTTTCGATGGTCTAGGATTTTTCTCATTCTCCAACTTGTTAGTGTGATTGAGTTTATTGCATGGTGGAATAACTACTGGATGCCAGATCAGGAAAGGAAGCCAAGGTGAAGTCGCTTATTCACAAAATATATCCTCCCCTGTTATTCTTCTTACATACTGTGGTGCCGTTTGCTGATATCAACTTGTTTTGTATTTTGCAGTTGCTTACTGGGATTATTCATGTCAACTGTATTTTACATAGCATCTGTATTTGGAATTATGTTAATGTATTACTTATATGCGACTAGACTCACATGTAGTCTCAACATATTCTTCATTACATGGACTGCTGTTCTTCTCATTGTGATGATGGTCATATCCTTGCATTCAATGGTATGCTACTTTGATATCACTTTCTGATGCATCTATATCTAGTTCTATAGAATATTTCTGTCAGAAACTGCTGAATGATTTTTATTTATTATTATCTTTTTTTAATTTTGGTACTTATGGTAATTTATTACAGGCTTGGTTATAATAGCCCATTTAGCAAGCATGCAGATATTCTTGTTTTCACATAGTTTTCACCTAATTTCTTAATGTAAAGACCTTCTCAGGATCAAAGAATGGCCCATCAGTGGCCTAATTCACTTAAACGAGAAACTGAATGATCTTTTAGGAACAAGATAGGTATATAGGATCAAGTGGAATGGGTTACCCACCATCTGTTTAGCATATTGGAAGGATAGTAGGCTGCCAAGGTGAACAGTTTCCTGTCACAATGTAGAAATAGAAGAACATAGTGCTTAAGAATTCCACAATTCTCACTCATGATCAAATTGACTGCATTCTACCAAACATGATGTTCATAAATCTATAGATTAGCAAATTGTGAGGACAATTCCCTTGGAACAAATAGTATATTATTTAAGGTAGTTTTTAATCTTTGAAATGTAATGCTCACAACTTAACTATTACATGTACCTGTAAGCTTCATTAGAAAACATTAACTTATATACAGTTCTATGGTTGACCTTCATTACATGGAATAGTTGACAGCCAATGCTACCTCTAAGGATGTATCTGAAATTTCCATTGATAGTGTTCTGCTTCATTAAAAGCACTATTAAATGTGCTTTTAAGCTTCATTGGATCAGCATTAACAATTGAATTTCCACTGGAGTAGCACTAATGCAACCCCTAGTGAAAAAGAACAAATGAGAAGCCATTCTGGATATTGAAGAAGTGTCATGATCAATATCATAATTATGTAATCAATGTATAACACAATTATTGAAATGATTTTTTTTTTTTTGGTTTGTGAAAATCATTATAGAAATGAGATTTACTATAATACTGTACCTGCTTATATAATTTCTTATATTGCTTTATTGTTGAATTATGACTTTGGTTAAGAGAGGACTTTGTGAAGATTTATTCATATCTGTAAGCCTATTCTGTATCTGAAATGTTACTGTTTGATGTTTTATACAGGTAAATAGAGGTCTTTTATCTTCAGGAATTATGGCATCTTACATTGTTTTCCTCTGTTGGTCTGCTATTAGAAGGTTAGGACTTCAGCCCATCAGTTGACTTGTTATATTGTATTAAGTTGAAGTTCTCTGAGAAACTTTCCACTTTGCTCAGCTGCTCCATGATTTCGTATTATTTACTAACCAATGAGGACTAAGTCAAGTCATAATTGATGCATGTCTAAATCCAGTTTAGAACCTGGTTCAGTAGGGATTGTCGTTATTGGTCTAATATGACAAACAAGATGGACTGGTGTAGCAATTCAATTTTTTGTTTCATATATATATATATATATATCTTGTCCCACACTGCAACCTTCATCGAGCTATATATATCTTGTCCCACACTGCAACCTTCATCGAGCTATTTACTTTGTTTAAAACACTTTGTGGATCTTATCAATGCTAGCTTGGCTCATGGAGAATACCATTGTTTGTCTCGAAGCATTCAAATTAGCAATTTATTGAAGTTGATAATATGCAGAAGCCTGCATCAGTTATATTGGTCTTATTATCTGGTTTCTATATTAGAATTTGATGTGTGTTCCTCAGTTCTGACGCTTGAGAGAATGCCTGTGCCTCTGATTTTTCATATAGACAACTCAAATCTTCCCCCTACATACTTCATATTCTTTGCAGATGCTCATTTTTTCTGGTGAGCAACTGGAATAATGTTGTTCATTTTCCTGATGGTTTTTGTCTACAATTGTGGAACCAAAATTGGGGTTGAGTCCTAATCATATGGATGTAGTAGTCAATCTCTGTAGTCATAAGAACCTATTTGGTTCCTTTTTTTATAGTCAAAATTTCATCATCCTTTTCTACATTTCTTAGTCAACACACTTGATGCCCACATAAATTGTCTCAGAATCTAATTTTTAGATTTTACTGTTTGGCTTTTCAGTGAACCAGCTAATGAGATATGCAATGCTCAAAAGCAAGTGAATGGAAATGGCGATTGGACAACAATACTTGTAAGAGTTACAGTCTTTACCATCTTTCCTTCAATTTCCTTAAATTGAATGTAATCAGTTGATACTCATGCATTGCTTGCTCCTTTGAGTGGTTATTGCTTTCTCTTGTTGTGCTCTTTACATATACAAGTTTTCAGTGAAACTAAAACGTCACAGATCATTGTCACCCATCTGGCTGTATTTATTGCAACTTAACATATGCATCCTGAGCATGTTATTTAAGCAAGTGTCAGAATCATGTCATCAAAATCTTACATTACTCATTTCAATGTAACATACAAGCCTCGTTTTGGACAAAAATAGAGCTCATTGTCACTTGCAACAAGGAAGCCTAAGATCAGACACATCATTTATAGAGATGGAATGCTTCCATTCTGTTATTTTACTACAATGCATGCAAAAATCCTTTAGGAAACGCAAAATTAGCTTACCCTTCTCTATCTATTTTTTTGCTTTTGTTTTTTTGTTTCCAGAGCTTCCTGATTGCAATATGTGCCATTGTCATGGCAACCTTTTCGACTGGAATTGATTCACAGTCATTTCAGGTGAATTACCTCTGCCCGTTTATCCATTCTCTTCTTTTCATCAATTTCTATGAACCAAACTGAGTGTACATGTAAAACAAGAGACCATTAGATTTTATATTGATGACTGATAAGGGATAAGTGCTTCTCATGCTGTACAGTTTTGCAGAGATAAAGTCCAGCTGGATGACGATATTCCTTACAAATATGGATTTTTCCACCTTATATTCTCCTTGGGAGCCATGTACTTTGCAATGTTATTCATTAGTTGGAACCTTGAAAACTCAGCAAGGAAGTAAGCAACCAAATCACTGATATTTCAAGTCATCTACATCAGTTTTTCTTTTTTGTATTTAGCATTAACAGGGTTATACTCACTTTAAAACAATCAGGTGGAGCATAGATGTGGGTTGGGCAAGTACATGGGTGAAAATTGTCAACGAGTGGTTCGCAGCAACCATATACCGTATGTGAATTCATTTATATATTTTCTATAATAGATTAGATGGCATGCTGATACTTCTCTTATACATTAATAAGCTCAAGCTTGGGGTTTTTCATTTCTCTGATTGAACTTTTGCCATTAAGGACAACTGGAAGGGTCTAAACAAACGGCATCACAATTACACTTTGAAAACAAATCAAAATACCCTTTCTATTTATATAGATATCTTCAATGCAGCTAGGAAGTTTAACCACTTTTGGCTACCTATAAGCTGCATTGACCTTCAAAGTTACTGTTAGTGTCTGAACAGGTGATAACATAACTTTATTCTCATACTTTGATGCAGTATGGAAGTTAATTTCCCCTGTAGTGAGGCAGCCCAAAGTCATGGATCTCGAGGAACCAACTCTGCAGATAGACAACTCAATTTCGCCATGATTCAACTCAATCAATTCAAATGTGACACATTTTCCTTATCCCATTGAATTTTTTTTATTATTCTTTCTCCATTGTTTTACTGTCAGGTTCAATATGCACTATACATTCTTCAATCCAATGTAATAGAAAAAAAAAACTTTTCATTTATCATTATATGAATTATGAAGAATGAAGTGTCTTCTATAGCACATACAGTATTTCTTATAGATAAGAACTGTACTATTATTCCAGATTTTAAAATATTGAAGTCAGGGGCAGATAAAGCCTTTGAATGATTAATGACCTAGGCAGGCTTTGTACATCAGTTGACTCTATATCCTTTTTGCAAAATAAGTCAGACAAACATCTTTTTGCAAGATACTGTTGATAGAATGAAATGTTCAAATGATTTAATGTGGATATACTTGATTTTGCTCACAAATCTGTGGCCTAGAAGTTGTTTTGAGTATCTATTATCAAGTGATTTTGGTTTAGTTGTACCCAACACACCTTGAGGTTTGACCAGTTGACCTCTCCCCCTGTTATCCACCCAGTGAACCCACCATCTTCACAGTCTCACTATAACAACTCCATTCAATCTGTACTCACTATTAAAGAGAAAGTTCTTACACCCTTTAGCATATCAAAATCTCCCTTACATACTTAACACACAGAATTAACACAATTTTTCAAGATGTTCAAGGAACTGTTGGCTTCTATATTCCTCTCAATGATTATTGCTCTAATGCAAGCAGCGATGATCATCGCTGCAGTTAACCCTGCAGCTACAGCAGGAGAGGAACCAATTTTTGAGCTATACATGCATGACATTCTTGGAGGTAGCAGCCCAACAGCTAGGCCAATAACTGGCTTGCTGGGGAATATATATAATGGTCAAGTACCATTTGCTAGGCCAGTAGGTTTCCTTCCCCCAAAAAATGGGGTGGCCATTCCCAATGCCAATGGAGCCATTCCTACTGTGAATGGTGTCAATGGCATCCCACTAGGAACTGGTTTAGCTGGAACAACTTTTGCTGGAAAAACAAATGGTCAGAACCTGAATGGAAGTCCCCAAACCCAGCTAGGACCTGATGGGTTGGGACTTGGCTTTGGGACCATAACAGTCATTGATGACATACTGACCTCTAGTCCTGAGCTGGGATCACAGACCATAGGCAAAGCTCAAGGAGTTTATGTGGCGAGTTCGGCAGACGGGACTACACAGATGATGGTGTTCACCGTTATGATCGAAGGAGGCGAATATGGTGATAGCCTCAACTTCTATGGCATATACAAGATTGGAAGTGTGATGTCACGTTTATCAGTGACTGGTGGAACTGGTAAGTTTAAGAATGCATGCGGTTTTGCTGAAGTTAGGGGCCTTATACCTCCCGGCCAACATGTCGCCGATGGTGCAGAGACATTGCTGAGGATCACTGTCCATCTGAACTACTGAGAATGTTATCGAATACGAAGAGCATGTCTGAATTATTTTATGTTAAATGAATGATTTCTTTTGCCATTTTGGTAGCAATCAATCAATGTTTTCAAGTTTCTCATTTGTAATTCTGTGACAAGAAAACATGTCAAGTTTTCTGCTGTAATTTGATTCTTTGGCATATAATATAATTATATTTGCAGCATATTCCAGACTCCCAGCAAGTAAAACCAATTTTCATACTCCATAACCACCAAATGCTGCGACCAACTAAGCGCAGCCAATGCAAAATTCATTAAAAGAAAAAATTATAAGAAAGTTGTTCAGCAATTGCTTGTCAAAGTAGTAGCAACACAAACTTGCAACTCGTACCAACTGATTTGTTTTAGTGTGTTTATTTATTTATTTATTTATGTACATTCTTAATCACCTTCCTAAATTACATATTAGGATAAACTTATCCATCAGCTACCTGATTGTGACTGATAAATTGGAGAATGAACCAAAATTTGTATTTTCTGTCAATGGAAATATAAACAATGCAATAATTTTCATGTTTTTAACCAAGCTTAAAAATTTCATTTCACCCTGTAATCAAACAATTATAAAAATCCCCCTTTATCTTAACTTTTCTCTCTGTCTCTTCTCACTCTAGAAACAAATAATTTACAACATTTCTTTCTTAAATATATCAACATTTCTCAATAGATCTATGTCAACTACAAACACAATGAAATTTGATCACAAAAAATCATTCAAAAGTATAAGGAATATAGAATTTAAGAAGAGATATTAGAAGCTGAGGAAAAGATGGACAAAGCTTGTCATCAAGCTACATTGAGCTGTGGTCGTTATTGTACTTCAAGGAGTGTAAAACTTTTATTTTAATTGCATTATTTCATTTGTTATATCAATTACTTAATAAGTTTTACTTGTTTCCAATGGTTGAAATTTTGGAAGAAAAAAAAAATGAAAACACAATTCGGGAAATAAGTTGCAGTTGCAACATGAAATACCCAATAGATTTCAATAATTTTAAAAGATTATTTTTGAAAATTTTCCCTAAAAATAATGAATGTCTGGCTTATTGATTGAAGAAGGGAAGATACTGTAACTATTCCAGAATTCAGAGCATCCACATTCCATAGAATTTGGATTGAATTAAAAATTTGGAAGCTTTACTACAATGGAAGTAGCCAGCCTTTTCCTGAAACTAAAATTTGGAGTCTCATTTCTCTCCATATTTCAGTGGAAAGAAACTGACAGTTAAACAACAAATCATCCACAATTAATTTAACTTGTTCTTCTATTTCTTCCAAAATATATAATCAAGTATAAGGAGAACTCTGATATAAGCATATCTGTTTCGGAGAGAGTTTTCAAAGAATATATATCTTTAAGTGATACATCTATCCAATAGAACACTACAATATATACGATTTTTATAAGTAATTTCTCTATAATGGAGTAAATTCTCTGTCAAGGAATTTTCTAGGATCTGCATCAAAGTAATATGTAATGACCATCCCATTAAATATTGTTGCATTGAAAAATAATAATTGGCTTAGATGTCACCAGCTCCAAGTTATAACTTGATCAAATAGTTACCCACTCCATCAAAACTAAAGGGAATTCTTCTCACCAACTCCGGTGAATACACAATGCCTGCCTACAGAATGTCATTAACAATTTTGTTATTTGCAATTGGGTTCTCAAATCCTATCATTCCAGTAGAGTGGACGGTTGTGATTATACCATCAGTTCATCATTGTGCCAGATGATGTCTGGTGGCAGTGGAACCCATAAAACAACAACCCCATTCGAGAAGTGAACATTACCTAGAATAAAATGATCCAACTTCACATAACTAAACTGATTCCAACAACTTCACCACATTCAGAATCCCCAACAACTCCATCCCACTCTGATCAAGACCTCTCTATTTAAACACCAAAATCTATCTGCCATTTGCATACCAATCCGAAAACCTTCTCCTGCATTTCTTACAATCCAAAAACCTCATATACACACATTACAAGATGTTCAAGCCATCGTCGCTGCTTAATGTCATTACAGTGCTAACTGTTACTATTCATATGATGATACTTGTGGCTGCAGTTGGCCCTGCCCCGGCTGGCGGAGAAGAACCCATCCTTGAATTCTACATGCATGACATTCTTGGTGGGGGTAGCCCTACGGCAAGACCAATCACAGGCTTGCTAGGCAACATCTATAATGGTCAAGTACCCTTTGCTAGGCCGATAGGATTCCTTCCGCCACAAGGCGGAGTTGCCATCCCAAATGCCAATGGTGCCATACCCACAGTTAATGGTGTCAATGGCATCCCACTAGGAACCGGCTTGGCTGGTACAACTTTTGCAGGAAATCAGAATCAGCAAAACCAAAATGGCATTCAGACCCAGATAGGACCAGATGGGCTGGGACTAGGCTTCGGAACTATCACCGTCATAGATGACATACTGACCTCTAGTCCAGAGTTGGGGTCACAGTCACTAGGGAAAGCTCAAGGAGTTTATGTGGCAAGCTCGGCAGATGGGACAACCCAGATGATGGCATTTACTGCTATGGTGGAGGAAGGGGAGTACGGTGATAGCCTCAACTTCTATGGTGTATACAAGATTGGAAGTGCCATGTCACATTTGTCTGTGACTGGTGGCACAGGAAAGTTTAAGAATGCTTTGGGACTTGCTGAGGTTCGATCACTCATACCACCTGGTCAACATGTCACAGATGGTGTAGAAACATTACTGAGGATCACTGTCCATCTTAAATACTGAAAATGTGTTGCATTTTAAGTTACATGTGAGTTCAGTTGGTGTCAAGATGAATCTGGGCTTGTTTTCATTATCATTCTGTCAATGCGGTAATGAATAAGTTAACGTATTTACAATTACAATATTGTCAATCCCTTAGTTGCTATACTGCCATAGATTTGCAGAAATGTGATGATGCCATGTGAAAAGCAGTGTCTTCTTGATTTGACAATGGAAGATATATCTATTATAAAATGTGTCATCAGTCCATACTAAATATCGCATAACAGTATATTACCTACGTAGCACCAAAAGAAATCATAAAAATAACAACACCAATGATAAAGATATGTTTAGGGCTTCTATAGAAGATTGAGGTTACTAAAAATTGGAGGACAAACACTTGTATCCATCCATAGAAGCAAGTCTGAACAATTCCAGAGGCGGTAATTTATTAAAAGTAAACAGAACCACAACCACAGTAACAACAGCTTACTATACTTTTTGAACTATTAAGTGTGCATATGTTAGTCAATCGCATTATTGCTAAACATATAAGATTTTAGTGGTTAATTTGACTTATTGATTAATCCTCTTTTGGCTCACCACTAGAGCCATATCTGCAAATGAACAACTGAAGTAGTTTTCAGGGGTGAACAACGTACCAATCGCATTATCTCTTCAAGTATCATGACCAGGCAAGGCGGTGGTGATGTTAATGCGAGAAAGTAGAGCTACTTGATCAAGCCCATAGAGAGAATCTATCAAATGCATCCGCAAGGAAGCAGGACCTTTGGCTTGCTCCATTCCCATCTCACCAGCAATACCAAATACAGAAAATGCTGAAACAGTTGCTTCGAAAGCGTGCAATGGATCAACAGCAACAAAAGCCGCAATCAGAGCAGTGACTGCACATCCAGTTGCCGTAATCTTCTGCAACATGGGCACCCCATTGTGAACACCCACAAGTCTGTTTCCTTGTGTTATGATGTCAACAGCTCCAGACACAGCAACAACGCCGCCACTTGCTTGTGCCAAGCACTTCGCTGCTTCCACTGCATCCATCGATTCATGAGAGCTGTCTACACCCTTTTAAACCCAAAACCCATATGATTATGAATCTCACATGATTTTTCACTAATTGAGTTAATACAAATATTTCAATCAGTTAACTAGAGACAAAAGGTCCAACTATACAGACAACCAACTTCAAAATTACCGTAGTGGGAGCCAAGGAGGCCTGAGAGAGGGCGAGGATCTCGGAGGCATTCCCTCTGATGACGGTGGGCTTAAGTTGCAGAAGCTCCAAGCAAGCATTTAACCGGAAACGGGAAGCGCCAGCGGCAACGGGGTCGAGAACCCAGGGCTTACCGAGCTTAGTGGCCAAGCGAGCGGCGGCCATCATTGCCGGTAGCCAGTCGGAGGATAGCGTGCCAACGTTGACGTATAGCGCGTGCACATGTGGGGTGAAGTCGGGGATTTCTTCGGTGGAGTGGAGCATGGCCGGTGATGCACCGACTGAGAGGAGTGTGTTGGCGACAAGATCCATCGACACGAAGTTTGTAATGCACTGGATGAGCAGTGATCGGTCCCGGACTGCTGAGAGGTGGGACCAGGCTGTTGGGCCCCACTCTTGTGGTGGTTCTTTAATCGTTTCTCCGTCCATCATCTTGTCTCCCCGTTGCACCACGCTGTGTGCTACTAATTACTATGATACTATCCACGATGGAGCTATTTTATTGTTTGAAAGAACCGGAGGTGGACGTATTTGAACTTGGAGACTGGATACTGGATCCTCTCACGTGTATGGTAAAGAGTCGCCCGGGCCTGGTCACTGTGAACCCCTTGGTGAGGAGGCACCCCTTTTATCATTATATATCAGTTATAGCTTACCCTTAACAACAATCAGAGTGGCGCAGCGGAAGCGTGGTGGGCCCATAACCCACAGGTCCCAGGATCGAAACCTGGCTCTGATAGAGTTGCTTCCGTAAAGATTTTTAATCTATTTTTAATATTAAAAAAGGGTGAATTGCATTCAAGTACCCTGAATTTTATCATAATTCCACGTTTAACACCAATTTTATTATAATTACATTTGAATACCCTACTTTCCGTTGACCACTATTAAAGTGACGGATGACCAAACGGATTATGGTAAAATGACGAGACTGCGAAATGAGTTCACGTTCGAACCCAGATCATCTGAGTTTTCAATTTTTTTTTTAAAGTAGGGTATTCGAGTGCAATTATGATAAAATTGGTATTAAACGTGCAATTATAATAAAATTCAGGATACTTGAATGCAATTCACCTTTTTTTAATATTAAAAATATAATTTTTTTAGGGTAATTATCAATTTAACCCCTAATTTTTAGAGAATCATCAATTTTGTAAAATACGTTTATTTATTAATATCTTGGGCCATATATGTTCGTAAATGTATCAATTTGGTCCTCTGACCAATTTTTTAACAGTCAAACTAACTGAAAATATTCAAAAGACAGTTTTGCCCTTAACTCCATTTAAATGAGTTAAAATTATAATTTTACCCTCAAATTTTTAAAAATATTATTAATAATTAGATGAGTAATATGGTCATTTATATTAATTTTTTAAAAATAAAATTTTAAAAATTTTAAAAAATTGTAAATGTTTTTTCATAACTCTTATTAAATATTTTTAAAAAATTTTAAATTATATTTTTAAATTGGAGATCCATTTAAAATTTTTATTTTTAAAAAATTAATATAAATAACGATATTACCCTTCTAATTATTAATAATATTTTTAAAAATTTGAGGGTAAAATTATAATTTTAACTCATTTAAATAGATTTAAGGGCAAAACTGCCTTTTTAATATTTTCATTTAGTTTGAGTGTTAAAAAATTAGTCAGAGGGATCAAATTGATACATTTACGAAAACTAAGGGTACAATAGTAGCAATAAACGAAACTGAATTAAAAAATTAATAATTTCCTAAAAGTTAAAGACAAATTGAAAATTACCCTATTTTATATTAAAAAGGTGCTTCGTCTTTTTATTATTTTTAATATTTAAAAAAAAATTTGTTTAATAATTTCTTAAAATGTTATTTTTTGTCTTTTCATTCATTTTTAATATTTTTTCTAAAGAATATATTTTAAAAATTAAGAATTAAAAAAAGTTTTGTTGAAAGGGTATTTTTGTCTTTTTAGCTATTTTACTTTTTTTAAAATATATTTAAAAAATCAAAATTGAATATAATTTTGGATTGTTAATCCATTTTAAATATTAAATTTTTTAATAATTTTTATTAAAAGGTATTTTTATCTTTTCATCTATTTTTAATATTTTTAAAAAATATATATTTAAAAAATTAAAAATTAAAAATATAGTTTTGACATTTAAAAAAATTAAAAATATAATTTTTGTATTTTTTAAAAATATAATTTTGGATTGTTAAAAGGGTATTTTCATCTTTTATCTATTCTTAATATTTAAAAAATAAAAATTAATAATATAATTTTTGATCTTGAGCTAGAAAAGATATCTTGTCTAGTCTAGGCACAGTTTACCTTTTAATCCTTTCATATCTCCCTCTTCCCACCTGGGTCCACCCAGAGTGAGTCATAGGAGCCAGGAAAGTTTCGCACCTCCCAGGGCTCGAACTCGGCACTTCGATCGGACGCCAAGGCTCTAATACCACTTGAGCTAGAAAAGATATCTTGTCTAGTCTAGGCCCAGTTTACCTTTTAATCCTTTCATCTCTCCCTCTTCCCACCTGGGTCCACCCAGAGTGAGTCATAGGAGCTAGGAAAGTTTCGCACCTCCCAGGGCTCGAACTCGGCACTTCGATTGGACGCCAAGGCTCTAATACCACTTGAGCTAGAAAAGATATCTTGTCTAGTCTAGGCCCAGTTTACCTTTTAATCCTTTCATCTCTCCCTCTTCCCACCTGGGTCCACCCAGAGTGAGTCATAGGAGCTAGGAAAGTTTCGCACCTCCCAGGGCTCGAACTCGGCACTTCGATTGGACGCTAAGGCTCTGATACCACTTGAGCTAGAAAAGATATCTTGTCTAGTCTAGGCCCAGTTTACCTTTTAATCCTTTCATATCTCCCTCTTCCTAAAAAATTTAAATAAGAAAAAATTTTAAAATTTAAAATTAAAAAAAAAAGGGTGCACCGTCCATCTAGTAAGATGGATGATGAAGACAAGGTATGCAGACTTCATCGATGGAGACTAGATCTCCATGATGGGTGGAGATCTATTGAGGTGGAGATCCACCCCTTTTATTTAAAAAAAAAATTCTTTCTTATTTTAATTTTTTATCTTCAGCGTTTATAAAATATAAATTTTTTATTTTTATTTTTTTAAAATGGACGATGGAGATCCATTTATTTTTTTATTTTTTTAAAAAATAAATTTTAATACCATGGGTATTTTGGATGTTTTAAACAATTGTCAAAAGTCAAAAGTTAAATTAACAGCGAAGAGATTTTGTATGGATTGACCATAAAGTAGTATATTGAAGTGAAATGATAAACCTCATGTAGGTTGTGTGTCTCGTAAAATTAATACCATAGTTTGAAGTTATGTGAATTTCTTGATATATTTAAATTTTACAAATGACTTTCATGAGACAGCCTACTTGAGATTTAACATTTTACACTCAAAATCAACTTATTCAGAAACTAATAACGATGTCAAATGCACTTTGCTTTGGTGCTTAGAGCTTCACAGGTTCCTTAACTTACAAAGGTTCAAACATTAACATTGTAAATTTTGTCCCACCATTGACTATAAAACCGCAATAAATATGGGAGATCTCTCTCTGTGTTGGGAGCAAAATTCTTCTGATTCGGAAGTAGATTTCTGTACTTCTGAAAAATATAAAAACAAAAATTAAGAGATGGTTGGAGATCTAAAGCTTCATGATTCAAATGAATCTCCTCACATCTCTTTCTTTTATTTATTATTTTCAATTTTTTTCAGGTCTTTTTTTTAATGTATTTTCGATCCAAAAATTTTTCATTGTTTATTTTAATTTATATTCTTGAAAAAAAAAAGGGATGAAACAAGGAAAACACCCTTCTAACCTAGCGCTGCTCAAAGAACAACAACAGCTCATTGTGCAGTATGAATTGCTACAGCCGTTTAGGCATCCCAATGCTTATCCATTCCTTTTTAAGAGGATGTTGTCAATTTGAGAAGAGAGATAAAAGCCTTGCTTCTTTGCTAAACTAGCTCTGGTTGTGCGGATATGGAAGTTATACAGTATTCTGGATCCATTAGTAGCCATAATTGGAACTGTAGTACTGACACTGGCACCATTTAGCGAGAATGATTGATGGTGCAAAAATAAAATAAGCCAATAAGAGAGACATACGTGGCACAACATAAAGAAAAGAATAAAGTCAAACCCAGCTTGGTCAACAAGATTGACTTTGACCAAGCACCTCACTTGAACCCACCGAATGAACATTCGATGGAAGTAAAACCAATTCATCTTTGGAAATGAACAGTAAAAACGTCTAATCATATGCCTTTCCTTGTCAAACACAAGTGTCCTCTTAATGGAGATAATAGCGCAAAATCAAAGTATTATAAATAGCGAGTCATCAGCTTAGTTAGGGTAATAGAAAAATAGGAGGGTAAAATCTAAAGTTAATCGGTGATTTTAGTAGTCAAAATTTAGTTACTAATTTGACTGTCAGAGGGTTGATACCGATCTCTTGTCGGTATCTCCTTTTATCGTTGTTTATTTTGCAAGTACCAAGTTCTTACGTGCAATCCAGACAGGACAGATCATTCATTGCATCAAAATTAAGGCGCTAGAAGGAGGGTGGTGCACAATCCCTCCGCGGAATAAGAATGACAAATGAATAAGGAAATGAGAATATACCAAACAAGGATGCAGACTGTACCCGCTCAATTATTCAGGAGGCCAACCAGACCCACCGCCAGTATGGAATGACTATCAACCTTACCCACAGTATCCGCGTTACACGCAAACTGGACTTTATCCACCTTATCAAGATCCTTACAAATGAGCAATTTCGCCACCACAACAAAACTATCCATATGGATGGCAGGGGAATCAATATCCATCGTTAACTCAAAACATGCATCCCGTAGGTCATCCACCACATGCTCAACAGCTCTGTCCCCTAGTTATCGAAAATGTGCAAATCCAAAACCTGGAAGCTCAAGTTCAGACACTCACTCAGAACCTCGCCAAAGTTATCAATATGATGGAGGCTGGACAAAGAGCGGATTCGGATAAGGTACTCTCGAGAATGGCCCCGGGAATGTACGATTCCGAGGGTTGGAGGCCACGAGGGTGTGAATGAGTTACAGATTTAAATCTGCCGAGCGGTGGAGAGTTGCCGAGGGTTCTAGGTGTTACTCGCTTTAGAGATGAACGAGATGATTATGTTTCAGACTTGGCAGATGCATGGAGAGTTAGACACCGACCTGTCATTCCCCGCTAGGAGATGCACGGTGACCACATTGCTCTAGCAAAGCAAGACTTGGATCCCCGTTTGAAATATCTTATGGATCAAATTGAGGATTTACAATAGCGAGCGTATAGAAGGGACAAAATTACACTGAGGCGAGAAGAGCGCGAAAGTCTATTCACCGAAATAATAATAACGATAGTAATACCATACCATATTAAAATTCCTAGAAAGGAAATGTGTGGTTTAATGGGACTGGCGATCCAGATGACCATCTGGATGCTTACCTTGATTGGATGAATATGGAAGGGGCCTCCCATACACTAAAGTGTAAGATATTATCCCTAACGCTAGTCGAAGACACTCGAAGTTGGATAAGTGGATTGAGAAGACAAAGCATATTGAGCTTCGCGGAGCTTCAACGAGAATTTCGTAGTGGATTTACGGGAAGCAGACGTCGTTGGAGGCATGTTGTCTATTTAGCCTTGGTAAAACAACAATCAGGAGAGAGCCTCAGAGATTACGTAAAGCGATTTCAGGATACAACGCACTAAGTCCAAAACTTCAGTGATATGGATGCTTTGATGGCTTTTACCGAAGGGCTCCAGAATGGCCAGCTCTCCTGGTCACTTTCCAAGAACGGACCATCCTCCTATCGGGAGTTAATGGAATGAGCAGAGAAGTATGCAACAACAAAAGAAATTAGTGGGATAAAAGGGAAGAGCGAAGAAATTCAGCCACCTGAAACGAAAAAACCTTGGTTGGTTCAGTAGGACGGCTAAAGGCAAGACCGAAGTAACAGAGAGAGATGGTCAGGTCAACGTCACATAGGGTACAAAAGAGGCCAAAGTACAGAAGAGTAAGTTCGATAAGTATACACCTTTAAAATTCTCATTAGACCAAGTATTCGAAAAAGCAAGAATAGTGCAGCTGCTTCGGTAGCCAGGACCAATAAGGACACCCCCCGAGCAACGTGATCCACGAAAGTGCTGTGATTTCTAGTGCGATCACAGACATGAAACAAAGAATTGTTATAATTTGAAGGAATAGATAAAAGAACTTATACACAGTGGACAGTTGCAAGATTGTGTGCAGAAGCAGTCAAAAATGAAAATACAAATCAAGGATGATGGTAGACAAGTCACTAAAGCGTCATCCTCTGATGAAGACAAACCAATCAACTATATAATTCAAGAACCGGTGGTTGGTAGAGAGAAGGATTAGTCAGCATCATCAGCCTTGTCGACGTTGTATAGTGGAAATCCTGGTCTACCAACAATCGAGTAGGAGTCAATAGCCTTATCTCTTGAGGATACCGAAGGGGTAAAATACCCACATTGTAATGCACTAGTGGTGACAGTTAAGGTTTCTAATCGAACCGTTAAATGCATATTGATTGACCACGAGAGTTCAACCGACATAATTTACTAGACGATGGTCGAGCAGTTAGGATATAGGGTAGAGCAGCTGCAACCCGCATGATACTATATTCGGGGAATAAGAGGCCATCAAACAAAGCCTCTAGGGCAAATAGAATTGCCGATTTGTTTCGATGCTTACCTCCAAACGTGTACCCTCTGGGTCACCTTCCAAGTAGTAGACATTTCTTTACCATTCAACATGTTAATCGAAAGACTAACCTTATATGATTTGCGTGCAGTTAGCAGCGTGTACTGCATGAAAGTAAAGTTCCCCACCGAGAACGAAGAAGGGAAAATAAAGGCAGATCAAAGCGAGTATAAGAGATGTATAGAGATCGGACAAAGTGCAGCAATCACCGCCGGAAGCTCGATGGTAGCAACGGTAGATCGAACACTTCCGACTGGAGTATGAAAAAGCATGAAACTCAAACGTGGGTCACTCGGTGTGTTAGCTCAGTTGTAGGGCAATGATGATTGGAGGGAACTGATTGTTCTACTGATGGATTACTCTGTCATCTTTGCCTGGAGTCACCAAGATATGCCAGGAATTGACCCACAAGTGATGGTTCACAAGTTGAATGTGAATCTAGACTTCAAACCCGTGTGCCAGAAAAGAAGGTCATTCAATGCAGAAAGGTATCAAGCTATCAATGTGGAAGTCCAAAAGTTGTTGGACGCTGGGTTCATTAGACCATTGGAGTACAATCAGTGGTTATCAAACGTAGTCTTAGTCAGGAAGAAGGATAATCGATGGAGGATATGCGTAGATTTCACTGATCTTAATAAGGTCTGCCCAAAGGATTACTTTCCACTACAGAGATTTGATCAGTTGGTCGATTCGACAGCAAGGCACCAGTTTTTGAGCTTAATAGACGCATATTCGAGGTATCATCAAGTAAAAATGTTAGAGTCGAATAAGGACAAAACTGCCTTTGTTACCGACAAAAGGGATGTATTGCTCCTTTAACATAATCTTACTACGAGGTTTATGATTACTCGTATAATCTTGCTCAAGAAACGTTGCATTTTTCGATACAAACACTTTATTTTCTTGTGGATTATAAAAGAATCCACCTCATGTTCCTTTGGGTACCCTACAAATAAACATACTTGTGAACGAGGTTCCAGCTTTCCACTTCTATTCTTCAGTACATGTACTGGACATCCCCATATGCGAAAATGTCGTAAACTAGCTTTACGACCATTCCACAACTCTAGGGGAGTCTTAGGAACAGATTTGGATGGAACTACATTCAGCATGTAAGTCGCTGTTTGTAGTGCATATCCCCAAAATGAATATGGTAATGATGAGAAACTAATCATAGATCTCACCATTTCCATCAAGGTCTTATTTCTCCTCTCCGCAACACCATTATGTTGTGGTGTACATGGAGCTGTGAGTTGGGATACTATCCCATGCTCAACCATGTAGTCTTCAAACTCTTGGTCAAGGTACTCACCCTCACGATCCGATCGTAGTGATTTGATTGTTTTGCCTAATTGATTTTCAACTTCAGCTCGGAATTCTTTGAACCTTTCAAAAGTTTCCGACTTACGTTGCATTAGGTAAACATATGCGTATCTACAGTAGTCGTCAATAAATGTGACATAATACTCATAACCACCTCTAGCTCTAACATTCATTGGTCCGCAGACGTCTGAATGTATAAGCTCAAGTGGTTGCGTGGCTCTAATCCCTTTTCTTATAAAAGGTTTCTTGGTCATCTTACCCTCCAGACAAGATTTACAGACAGGTAAGGTACCGATCTCTAACTAACTTAGAGATCCGCTTTTTAGTAGTCTGTTTATCCTATCATGGTTTATATGTCCAAGTCTTAGATGTCATAAATATGTGTCATCAACTGGAGAAATTTTTTGTCGCTTTATTTTAGGTTTTTCAACTTTAAACAATTTAGTATTAAGCAGTGATGTATGAATTAACGGTCTTAAAACATACAAATTATTTTCTATCATACCAGAACAAATATTCATTCCATTTCTTAAAATGATAACTGATTTATCATTAAAAAAAACCTTATGAAAATATTTCAAGTAATTTGGATATAAAAATCAAATTCCTTATAAATCCAAGAATAAAATTGACATTGTTTAATGATAGAAAACAATTATTAAACTGTAGTCTAACAACTCCCACTGCTTGTACTGAAACGACATCCCCTGTTCCAACGTGCATAGTGAAGGACCCTTCCTCTAGCTTTTACCAATAATTATTCCAATGTAAAAAAGAATAAAATTAGTTAGTGGCCCTTGAATCTACTATTCAAAGTGAAGAATCATCTTCCACTAAACAAAATTTAATGATAAGTAAATCTGATTTACTTTTCACTTTCTTCTTATTGGAGAGCTGTTCGAGGTACTGTAGACAGTTCCTCTTCTAATGACTAACCTCTTTGCAATGAAAACATTTTTCCTTTTCATTAGTCAGTTGTGGTGCTCTTTATTTTTGGCTTAGCCTTTACTTTACCAGTAGACCTCTTCCTCTTCTTAAAACCAGAAGTGGATGACTCAGCAACATTTGCTTCTCTGGTCTTACCTTTGGTAACTCGTCCTACGTTGGTTACAAGCTCTGGAGGACATTCCTCCGTAAGCACAAATTTAAGGTCTTTTCAGACCATGATTGCGTTCGTGTTGGTTCCACTAATAAAGTTATCCCGGTTAATGTTTCGTTTGCGAGGAAATAATAATACAGAAGATAATGCTGATATTTAAAGACATAAATCTAAATTAATATCATTCATTTCATACATTCATATCAAATGCAATAGTTCGGCATAAAATTAAACATGATGCATGAGCATATTTTAATGAACTAAAAAAATCCCTAAAAGTAGTTGCTATGCCACGATAATCCAACATACCACAAGTAAGTGCCTAGGTAGGCTAGATCAAATCCATGCATATTAGATCGAGACATTCTCAATCGGATAATACACCAGAATAACTATTTATTCTTATATTATCCAACCATCGCTTTGATTTAGTCAGGACAATAAATTAACAACTTAATTAAGTCCTTTATGAATGTGACCCATCGTTTCAGAATTCATGAACTTAACTTGAGAGTGCCTAGGTAGGCTAGGTCAGTCCCAAAATACATTCCGAAAACCTATCCGTTAGGAAGTCAACCTTGGTGTTAACTCTTGTGGACACCCTCCGTAGGGAGGATGAAAGCAAAGCCGTCACGAGGCGCCACTCAAGTCTCACGGTGTTGAACTAACAATGGAGACTGTAGGATATAATGTCATATATCTCTCTCCCACTCACTATTTGTAATTTAGGATTTTCTTTAAACTAAGAGTTTCTAAAACTCTACGTTTCTAGTGTTTATTTAGATTCCACAGCTAATATAAAATCTAAGTTTACTAGTTATAATAAATTATTCAATTTTAACTCTTAAAATATAATTTATTATTTCAATTTCTAATTTATATAAACTATTTAAATAAACTAGAAATTAAATGTGAAATTACCAAGTTTTAACTATTAAAACTAAATCACATTATTTGGTCCAATTATGTTATTAATGTTTAATTAAATTTAACATTAAATGGACCTAACTAATCTAATTAAACACTTTAATATATAGATTAGTTATTAATGAGACTTACCAAGTTTTTACTCCTAAAAACTAATCTCATTATTTGATTCTTTTTAATTAAGTAATTAATCTTATTAATCTTAATTAATGTAAGAACCAAACTAATCAATTTAATTAAACTCTTTAATTGGTTGATTAGTCATTAATGAGATTTACCAAGTTTTTACTCTTAAAAACTAATCTCATTATTCGATTCTTTTTAATCAATTAATCTAATTAATCTTAATTAATACTAATTAATACAAAGAATCTAACTAATCACTTTAATTAAACTCTTTAATTTGTTGATTAGTCAATTAATGGATATTACCAAGTTTTTACACCTAAAAACTAAATCCATTATTCAATTGTCATTTATAAAATTGTTTCCTATTTTAATCACATTACAATAAAACAATATAATATGACAATTATGCATGACATATTATTATGCATGTGTAAGAATACCTAATCTAGATAACATTTATATGTATGATAATGTTTTAACATCCATATTATCATCACATGAAAATAAATAAAGCATACGTAATTGACCGAGTGACATGGGTTATCTAATTTAAACAATTCTAATTACAATTGTATTCCCAAGGTATTCCTTGGTCTTCAAGAGTTCTTCTTCGAGTTGAATTCTTCTTATCTTTGTTTTCCTAATCAAGTCAAACTTAATTTTTATCAAAAGTCAACATCTTTTCCAGAGGTCCACGTGTTACCTTAATACGCACCCTAGGTCAAGACGAAACCCTAAACAACCCTAACGCATGTGAAAGTGCAGCGGTCAGCAGCGTAGCCGCACGCACGCAAAGTGTGCGCAGCCCTCGCGTACGTTTCGTGGGTCATTTTGCCACTTTTTTGGGTTAATATTCACCAATATTTTCCAGAAAATACACAGCAAAATTGCTCGCAAAAAATCCATAAGATCAGCCCCAAAACCTGCCATGACAGTCCTTTGCACACAAGTGCACTGCCCTGTTTCGGGTCTGCCGCACAATCGGCTTGCGGTGGAAAGTGAGGGCGCGTCCAGGATGATTTTTCGATGCCGTTTGCGAGGTTGTCTTCATCGGGATCTCTTCTTTCCACCGATTTTTGAATCACCTTAATCGGACACCGTTTGCTATGGTTTCGCATCAGTTAATTACAAGATGTACGAAATAGCCAATAACATATTCGGCTTTAACCAAAAAAACGAAAAAAGAAACCTAGAACCCATGACACCATATAATTAACGATTAATTACGCTTTTATAATCATACAATCAAATCATATAATAATAAAACAAATCATACATTCTAGATTTGTACCTACACAATAATATATCAATAGATCAAGAATCAATAAGGAAAAAAAACAAAAAAGATGTAGTTTTTCTTTTTCTTTTGAATATATACATGAACTTAGAACCAAAGTCTCTGATACCAATTGAAGGGAGTTTTAGAAAAGATTTTGATTATCGTATAACATGCGGAATTGAATTTTTCTTATATTGAAACCTTTTTTTAATCAGGAACGAGTTCCTGTATATACGCAGAAAAAGACTTTAGAAACTACATACATTTTCCTTGATTTTCTTTTTTCTAATTCCTCGATCTACCACCAGATCTTCCGAGCTATGACCCGCAGTCTAACAACGTGTGTGTGGACACGTCACGGCAAGAGATGGAGGTCACGTGAAAAGAACACCGACTGAATCCTGCAAAAGAGGAGAGAGTCAAAAAAAACTTTTTTTTCTCTTTTCTTCTCTCTTTGGTGGTCGAATTCTCTTTCTTTTTCACTTGTGTGTTAGGTTAAGTTTTTCCTAACTATATAACACTTATATAGTAGCCCTTTAGGGTTTTAGTTTGACCAAGTCAAAATAGGATTCTAAATCCTGTTTATTTTTAGTCTCCCTAAAGACTTGAACCTGTGACCTTTTGGACTATTATATAGTAATCCTTTAGCGTTTTAGTTTGACCAAGTCAAAATAGTATTCTAAAGCCTATTTATTTTTAGTCTCCCGAAAGACTTGAACCTGTGACCTTTTGGACTATTAAAATAATCTAATTATTTTAATTCTTTTGTCCTAGTCATTATTTAATCACATGACCTCATATTTAATAAATAGAATTAATAATTATTAATTATTAATTATTAATTTCTATTATTTTATTAAATATTTAATTAATTAAATAATCACATTATTTAATTATTCTCTTTTATTTAAATCGCATTACTTTCGTAACACTATTAATTGGACTATCCAATTAATCTACCGTGATCCTCGTTACCAACAACCATAAGGGCTAGTAAGGGGACCTAATGGACCCACAGTTTTGAGCTCCAATAATACTTAGTAATATTAATTAAAACTCTTTAATTAATATTTCACGATTATTAACCTCGGAGTTATTCCACTAAAAACCTGAGGCTGCACCCTCAGAACTGTAGATATGTTTATACAATCTGAAGTCTCAGTGTCCATTGATATAGCTAATTGCATATAGTGTGATCCTCCACAAATAGTTCATAACTAGAGCTGGGTCATATAATCTGTTATACCCCTCTAGAAATATCTTTTCCTTTAAGTACCATTGATTCTCTAATGAACAATTAAATCCTGTCTTCCTCACGGAAGAAGGAGAGCGCTCATAATCGTTCAAGCCCCGAATCAACCTTTAAGGGAACTACTCATCTACTTCAATCAAGAAGGAGTGGATTTCACTATTGTGTTCAAACCTTCCCAGCCACAAGCCAAATTGCAACTCCAAGATACGAAGGTATTGGTCGAGATTCACATCAACCTTATTCATGGTAAATCAAAAGCCACAATCCAACCTGAAGGAGTCGATAATACACTCAGGATTAAGATCACCTATAAATAGCCATCGTTTATCAATTATATATGAATCTCATCTATTAACGGATCTTGGTGAGAGATTCATATAAATCGTGGCCCAGTCCTATATGCTCTCATTATATAAGGTGCCTCCATTCTCATGTCAACTATATGAGCGGTCTAGGATAAGCCCACCGTACTTTACAGAATGGACTGCAGCACTAGATCAATCACAAACAAAGTATCCAGCTTTATTCGCTCTCTACGAACTCTTTAGATTGCACGTCTCAAAATGAATCCTCTCTGTATATGACCATCATATACTCATTATGAGATTACATCTTGCAATCTAGGATGTTCTTGCACAATACGAATGTATTACTGAATATAAAACATTTATAAACTTGAATGATAATCTGAATAATTCTTATTATTGTCTTTAACCATTTACAATTACAAGTTTTAAGGCATAAATCCCAACAACTCGCACCCCCTCCTTAGATGCTTAGGAACTTCATAGGCAAACAGAGTTATGAGTGAAATTCATAAGGGAGCATATGGAAGCCACTCGGCGGGAAGAAAACTTGGACGCCGGATTCTTCGTCAGGGGTACTACTGGACCTCTATGTTTCGAGAGCTAAAGGGTTTTTCGATGAAGTATAATCGATGTCAAAGGATGGCCAATATATCGAGACTGTCTTTGGAGGAGCTAACACCCATTTCCATTCCTTGGCCATTCGCCCAGTGGGGAGTCAATATCATTGGACTAATACCATCAAGATCATTTCAGAAAAAAAAAAATATGTGATTGTCGGTGTTGACTATTTCACAAAATGGGTGGAGGCCGAAGCCTTAGTACGAATTACAGAACAAAAAGCCACTAACTTTGTTTTAAAAAAGCCATAATCTATCGTTTTAGAGTCCTAGAGGCCATCATAACTAATCATGAAACACAATTTGACAACCGAAATTTCAGAGCGTTTTGTCAGGAAAATCGTATCAACCTTAAATTTGCATCTCCAGCCCACCCACAAACAAATGGGTAGGTTAAGGTTGTCAATAAAGTCATTAAGCACTTGCTGAAGTGTAAGTTAAAGTCCAAAAAGGGAGTTTGGTAGATAAATTCTCAGAAGTATTATGGGTAATCAAAACTACCCTGCATTCCGTAACTGGTGAAACCCCTTTCTCACTTGCTTTTGGCGCAGAAGCAGTGCTCCCCACCAAAGTAATTGTTAAAACAAAGAGGGTCAGTGGATATGTTCCAACTAATAATGAACAAGAGCTTAGAGCAGCTCTCGGTGAGTTAGAAGACAAGAGGGAGAAAGTATACCTCCGAGCGGCCGCACTGCAACGAATAACTAAGTATTATAACTTAAAGGCATGGGTAAGAAGGTTTTAAGTAGAAGATTTGGTATTAAAGAAGATGACTCTGGCTACCAAAAACCCCACCGAAGGAACCTTCGGAGATAATTGGGAAGGGCCCTACTAGGTAGTATCACTAGCAAAGAAAGGGACCTACCGATTGACCACACTCGGAGGCATCCTTTTGAAGAAACCATGGAATGCAAATCACCTTAAGAAATATTATCAGTAAGGTTGAAATCAACGGTGTAATCGGAGAGTGGTAGATAAACCCCCCAAGTTTTCCCTTTAACAAAATCTTTTTATTTAAATGTCATGTTGCCAAAAACATCGATCAGGGATGATCAAAATTTTAAATTTTAAATTTCGACTACCATTGTTAATAGACAACAGATCAAAAGTGATTAAGCAGCCAAAGCCTGTGTTGTTAAGAAACAACCGATCAAAAGTGATCAGGAGTCCATATTAAAAGTCAATGTTGTTGAAAAACAACCGATCAAAAGTGATCAGAAATCCAAGTTTTGGTTTGAGCCTATTATTAATGAAGAACAACCGAGCAATTGATCTGAATTCCGTTATGAAATACTAGCATAATATCAACAAAAAACGAAAACGATAACAATCCAAAAACTAAGTAACAAATAATAAAGGCAAATTTAAAGTAAAATCCATTGTAAAATTAAGCATAGAGTTCAACAAAAATGAAACATAACCATGAAATCAAGTGAGAATTCAAAAAGTTACAACTCAAAAAGGGTATAATTCATAATACTAAACGGAGGCTAATCACTCCCACTATCTATTTCTTCCTCGGTGAGCTCAACGTCAGCGAAGACAAGGAAGTCTTCTTCTTCAAATGGCGAGTTAACCTTCTTAGTGTTGCACCTTTAGCCCACTCCTCAGCCCTGATCTTCTCCAATTTCTCAAAATCAAAATTGGGATTAACTTTGGAGATCATGCATTTGGTGTCGATAGCACCTCGCTCAAATTCCTCATCAATAGCATTCAGGTACTCCGAAGATTTCACCCACCAGTTGATTGAATGGTCTGGAATTTCCTTTTGGAGGCGTTTTATCAACCCCTGAGCCTTTCTCAGTCTCTCATTGTATAAATTAGCCTCAGCTCCTTTCTCTGCTTTCTCCTTCAGAGAATCAGCCAGGGCTTCGAAGATAGCAAGCCTGTTCTTCAATTGACCAATCTCGTTGTAACACCCCCCGACCCGACCCGGCCGGACCGACTCGGGGAGCGCTACCGGTTTTCAGAACTTTCAAAATCAGTTTATACGTTTCAAAAATTCATTGTGAGCCCAATCAATAAATAAACTTTTTACGAAAATTTCGGCAGAGTACCGTTTATTTTTCGGACTTTCCAAAACCTGTTTTTACACAATTCAATTCAAAAACAATTCTCAATAGCACTTCAATATCTCATATTCAAACAGTTGCGCACTCTGCCGTTTAGTGCGACTTATCAATCACAATTTATAAAATAAAACAGTTCAAACTTTGATATATACAGACATTCAGAAATCATAAAGTAATTAATTAAAAACATATTACAAAACATATTTACAACTCCCCTGTATATGCATGCTTTCAGAATATATATATATATATATAATACAATATAGCTACCCAACTGTACAAATCTCTGGGACTCTGTCCGCAACTCTTTATCTCTTCAGCCCTTAGCCTCTTCCGGATCCCTGGTACCTACGCGTTAGAAACAAACTAACGCGCTAAGCATAAAGCTTAGTGGGTGTACTAAAATCTCAAATATAAAACAAATCATATATATATATATATATATATATATATATATATATATATATATAAAACTTTTAAATCAGAATAATATTATACAATATATTTCAAATCAACTCAATAATGGACAGAAATCATGTTAATCTCAAAACCAAACCTTAAAGCATATTCGATCACTTTGGTTTCAGTGACAATATCAATATTTAAAAATCAATAAATAAAATCATTCAATTCAGTCAATACTGGCCCACTAGAATACTAAACATTCTAGGACTGGAATATGGGTCAATGTGACGTCCGGGGTTGCCCCGCAACAACAGTCACTGATATCAACGTGATTGTCCGAGATTGCCCCGCAACAACAATCACTAGTATCATTTGTGATCGTCCGAGATTGCCCCGCAACAACGATCACTAAAATCGGTGTGATTGTCCGAGATTGCCCCGCAACAACAATCACACAATAATAACGGCACAGTACTGCTCAGAAAACCCAGCTGGTATACCAACCTCCTATATCCATATCTATGTCTAAGTATCCTAGGGCCGTTACAATAAGCAATGTTCACAATCAGTACTCAATAAATATACATTTCTCACAATATTTTTCATGAATATCAACAATATTCATACAAAAGTATAAATCATGTATTTTTAACAAATTCGATACAATCGAAATACGATCAAAACGCGATCTAACATAAAACCAGTTCAAAATCAACAATAGGTGCATCAATCATCAATTTTTCTTATAAGCAAACACTTTTCATACAAAAATCGAAGTCGAAATCTTTTAACGAAATCGAAAACTTTTAACGAAATCGAAAACGAAAACATAAACGAGAAACGAAATCGAAAACTAAAACGAAAAAGTAAACGAACTACTTCTCGAAACGATTTCGAAAACGAGAGTACACCTACCTCAAATCCGTGTTTTTCGTTGGTTCTACGATTTCGTCTTTCCTTTTCACCTACACTTCCTTTTCTCTTCTCTCTCCTTCTTCTTCTTCTTCTTTCTTTTCTTTCTTCTTCTTTCTTTTTTTTCTCTTTTCTTTCTTTTCTCGGTCGCTTCTCTCTCTTTCTCTCGCTGTTCTGTTTTCTCTGGCTTCTGCGAGAAGCTTTTCTTTTTTTTATATTTTTTTCGCTACCGCGACCGCCGTCGCGACCTGTGGTCGCGCCACTAAGTCGCGATGCTCACTGGAGTGCGCGCACCGCCTTCATCGCGAGCGCGCCTTGGTCGCGCGAGAGATCGCGTTGCTCACTGCCAAACTTTGACAATTTCATCGCGAGCAGTCCATCGCGACCTGTGGTCGCGGTGGCTGGTCGCGATGCTCACTGCCAAAAATTGCGTTTTTCACCGCGAGCGAGCCATCGCGACCTGTGGTCGCGGTGACCAGGTCGCGATGCTCTCTGCTTCAGTTTTCAATTTTTCATTTTTCACTATTCAATCTGGTCCGCTGGAAATCATAAAATAAACATACATTTAATTACATTTTCACCCCCTCAAATAGTAAAATTTATTTTCACATATATAAAATTAATTACCCGAAATCCGGGATGTTACACTCGTCACGAGCTTCACCGAGACTCCATTAAGCACAACTGAGCGAGTCCTTCTTAATGATAAGTTCAGACAGACTCCATTTTGTCAAGTTATTCACGGAGTTGGAGAAGCCTCATTTTCTGATGGCACCAATTACTGATCGCCTATACACTGAGGAACAAAACTTAGAAAAAAGGGACATGATAAAATAATAAGGAGTAAATAAGTAGAGAACCACCGTGTAAAGCTGCCCAGAGGCAATACGAACTCTTTAATCATTGAACATCCTTAAGGGTCGCATCCTCCGGAATGAAATATCCCAAAGCCTTGGCGGTGGCGCGCGGACGCTTTGAATGAACAACTTTTAAAAATTCCTTGGGAATTTTAGATCCCCGAGTTGACTTTGAGAGAGGCCTCTGAGGTCTCTTCGATCCTGCTGCAAATTTGCCCTTCTTGGCCTGGACGGTCTCCCGTTCAGGCAACGTCCTCCAAGGTCTACCCATGAGTTTTTCTAAAAAAAAAAGATAAAAAAGAATAATAAATTATTAATTAATAATAATAGCAAATATAACAATGCACAAAATGCTGAAGACTTACTATTTTTTCCATGACTTCTTTTGAGGTTAGCCAACCTCAAAGGAGGAGGCTTCGGGATAAGGCCTAAAGAGCTGAGGACTTGGTCGTCGATGAGGTAATTGATATGTCTCTCTTCACTCCGAGCACCCCAAGCAATGTTGATGTGGCCACACTCTTCGGGGGTCAAATCCTTTTCTTGTACACTCTCTCACACAGCTGGCCAAATAAGAACACAAATTACATAGAAGAGACGATTAAAGTTTGCAAACAAAGCATATTGCTTGTTAACCAACCTGGGAAGCCAATGTAACATCCCTAATTTCGAATATTTAATTTTGAAAATGTGGATATAAAAAGTTATGATTACTGGGGCAGTGTGTACCACGACCACAGATCGCGATGAGCTGCTCGCGGCGAAAAATGGCATTTTTGAGCAGTGAGCACCGCGACCAGTCACCGCTACCACAGATCGCGCTGACTAGCTCGCGGTGAAAATATCAAATTCTAGCAGTAAGCAACGCGACCTGGTCACCGCGACCACAGATCACGCTGACTAGCTCGCGATGAAAAAGTGAAATTCTGGCAGTGAGCAACGCGACCACCAGCGCGACCAGGGTACTGCGATGGGTGATCGCGATGAAGGCGGTGGAGTTGCTCTAGTGAGCAACGCGACCTGGTAACACGATCACAGATCGCGACGACCGAAAGATTATAAAAAAAATAAGCTCGTCGAGGAAGCTTCATGAAAAAGTCAGACAGAAGAATAGAGAGGGAGAGATCGAGAGAAAAAGAAAGAGAAGAAAGAAAGAAGAGAAAGAAGAAGAAGAAGAAGAAGAAGAAGAAGAAGAAGAGGAAGAGAAGAAGAGAAGAGGAAGAGGAAAAGAAAAGGAAAAGAGAAAGAGAAAGGAGTGGAAAAAGAAAACCTAGAAACGCGATAGTCGAAAGGAAACGGTATCCAGGTTGGTGTACACCCGTTTTCGAAATCTTTACAAAAAGTATTAAGTATTTTTAGTTTGAATCTGCGATTTATGTGAAGAATTTAGTTATGATGTGTTTATATTATGTTCCTTGGAATGATTTTATTTTTTATCGTATTTCAATTATTACGATTTTAGTGAAATTACTAGTGTTAGAACATTGTATGAATATTGTTTACTTTTCATGAAATCATATATGTATATTTTAAGAATATCGTTTGAATTATATATATATATATATATATATATATATATATATATATTTATTGAGTTGATCGTGGATTTATAAATTACAATTATTATTTGAAAATGTTATATCGAAACGGCCCTAGGATACTTGGACATAGAAATGGATATAGGAGGTTGGTATACCAGCTGGGTTCTGTTAGCAGTACTACACCGATATTGAGATTGATATTGATGATTTATCATGTACCTCCTCATGGATTCGTCCAGGGGTAGGGAGACACGTACCTCCTCATGGATTCGTCCTGGTGTAGGGAGACACGTACCTTCCTAAGGATTCGTTCCTGGGATAGGGAGATATGTACCTCTCTAGGGTCCGAACCCTCGGTCCTAGGGTAGGGAGATACGTACCACTTTTAGGATTCGTCCTAGGGTGGGAGTTATGTTCGACAGACAGCCACTGTGGTCGAACGACCCATATTCCAGTCTTGGTTTATGTTGAGTATTTCAGAGGGCCAAAATTGAAATGAATTGAATACTATATTTATAAGTGAAGTTAGAAATTAATTTTATTTATACGTTTAATATAGTAAGTGAAATTGATTGTAAAAGAAAGTTGTAGTAATTGTAAAAGAAAGTGAGAATTTCATTTAGTACGAATTATGAAATTAATTTAGTTGTTTTTATTACATAGATTTCATATGATTTTAATTCACAATTGAATTGAATATGATATTGTTTTATTTGAGATTTATAGTATGCCAATTATATTATGATTTTTATAAATGAGTTTAGTGTACACCCACTAAACTATATGCTTAGCGCGTCGGTTTTTATCGCGCGTAGGTCACAGGGATACCGAGGTAGATAAAGAGTAGAGAAGAGATACCTGCTGTAACATCCCGGATTTCGGGTAATGAATTTTTGATATATGTGAAATATGTTAAAATAAAATTTTACTATTTGAGGGGGTGTAAATGTAATTAAATGTATGGTTATTTTATGATTTCCAGCGGACCAGATTGAATAGTGAAAAATGAAAGAAAAAAAAAATTGAAAACTGGACCAGTGAGTATCGCGACCTGGTCATCGCGACCATAGGTCGCGACAGCTCGCTCGCGATGAAAATGGCAAAATCAGGCAGTGAGTATCGCGACCAGCCACCGCGACCACAGGTCGCGATGGACTGCTCGCGATGAAATTGCCAAAATCGGGCAGAGAGCAGCGCGACCACTCGCGCGACCAAGGCGCGCTCGCGAGGAAGGCGGTGCGCGCACTCCAGTGAGCATCGCGACCTGGTGTCGCGATAGCGAAAAAAATATAAAAAAATATAGAAGCTTCTCGCAGAAGCGAGAAGAGAGAACAGAGAGAGAAAGAACCGAGAAAAAAAAAAGAGAGAGAGAAAAGAGAAGAAAAAGAAGAAGAAGAAGAGAGAAGAAGAAGAAAGAAAAGAAAAGAAAAAGAGGAAGAAGAAGAAGAGAAGAGGAAAGAAAAGGAAAGGAGAAGGGAAAGAGATCGTGGAACCGCGATTTTTCGAACGAAAAACGGTACCGAGGTTGGTGTACTTTTGTTTCGGAATCTTTACGAAAAGCATATCGTTATCGTTTACGTTATTGTTTTCGTTTTCGTCTCTTGTTATCGCTTCGATTTCGATTTCGTTAAATGTTTCCGATTTTGATTTCGTTAAATGTTTTCGATTTTGATTTCGTTAAATGTTTTCGATTTTGAGTTCGTTAAATGTTTTCGATTTTGATTTTCGATGTGTAAAAATTGATGATTGATATACTTATGGTTGATTTCGGAAAGATTTTATACTAGATCGTATTTGTTTGTGGTTCGAATGTTTCGATTTCGTATTAAATAGTTGATTTCGATATTTATATGATTATTGTTGATGCGTTTGAAGAATATCGTGTAAAATTTTAGTTTGACTGAGTAAATATTGATTTGTAACTGATTGTGAAAATTGTTTATCGAAACGGCCCTAGGATACGTAGACAGAAATGGATATAGGAGGTTGGTATACCAGCTGGGTTTTATTGAGCAGTACTGCGCCGATACTGATTGATTGATATTGATGATACTGATGTACCTCCTCTTGGATTCGTCCAGAGGCTGGGAGATACGTACCTCCTCAGGATTCGTCCTGGGGGTTGGGAGTTAATGTACCTTCCCAATGATTCGTTCCTGGGATAGGGAGCTATGTACCTCTCTAGGTTCCGTACCCACGGTCCTAGAGTTGGGAGACACGTACCTCCTCAGAATTCGTTCTGGGGGTTGGGAGCTTGACCCATATTCCAGTCCGTATATGTTTAGTATTCTAGCGGGCCAGAATTGATTGGAATTGAAAAGTGTACTGAATGATTTTATTGATAGCATTCGTATATTAATCTCATTATTGAAATTAAAGTGATTGAAATTGTTTAATGTTTTGATTTAGAAATTTAATCGTTTTGAAATGGAATGAAATATATATATTGTGGTTTATTTCTTCTTAACAGATATTTATTTGTGATTTATTTAATTGAGTTTATAGTACACCCACTAAGCTTTATGCTTAGCGCGTTAGTTTTGTGTCTAACGCGTAGGTACCAGGAATCCGGAGGAAGCTAAAGACTGAAGGAAGAGCAAATTGCAGACCGAGTCACAGGATTTGTACAGTTGGGTAGCTGTATTTTGTTATGTGTATATATAATTCTGAAAGCATGCATATACAGGGAATTTGTAAAATGTTTTGTAATTAATTAGTTTAAGACTTCTGTATTCTATTATCAAAATGATTGTAAATGTTTAAGTTCGATTTATTTTATTTTATAAACTATTTTGATAAGTCGCACTAAACGGCAGAGTGCGCAACTGATTGAAATTGTTATAGAAGTGTTGTTGGAAATTGTTTTGGAATTGTTTTGTGGAAAACAGGTTTTGGAAAGTCCGAAAAATAAACGGTACTCTGCCGAATTTTCGTGAAAAGTTTATTTATTGTTATGGGCTCACTTGAAAAGGATTTCTAAACTGTTTTATGGGCTCACAATGATTTTTCAAATGTAAAATGAAGTTTTGAAATGTTTTGAAAGTCCGGGTAGCGCGCCCCGGGTCGGTCCGGCCGGGTCGGGTCGGGGGGTGCTACACCTGCAGCTTGGAGTTCAGAGTCACTGCATTTATTGGGTAGTGATATAGTTTTGTATGATATATTTTGTAAGCATGCATATACAAAAGTCTGTAAATTCAATGATTTTATATATGTTTTGTAAATAATTTATGATTTCTGTTTGTTTTTATTTTAAAAGGTTTGTAACTATTGAATTCTGAATTATTTTATTTTAAAAACTGTTTGAAAGTCGCACTAAACGGCAGAGTGCGCGTTTGAATGAAATGATATTTGAAGTGTTGTGGATTATATTTGAATTGAGTGTGATTTGAAACAGGTTTTGGGAAATCAGAAAAACAGAGGGAACTCTGCCGAAATTTTTAAAACTGAATTTTTGATGGGCTCACTAGAAAAATATTTTTAACTTATAAATTGATATGATTTTAAATGGTGTGAAATGAATAATGAGAATTTAAAAAGTTTTGAAAACCCGGTAACGCTCCCTAGGTCGATCCAGTCGGGTCGGGTCAGGGGGTGTTACAGTCAAACACCAATCTAACTCTCTGGGCTTTACCACCGACTGTTAACTCTCTACCCCATCTGATGGTAATAACAAACCAAGTCTTCTTCTATTCTTTGTTTGAAGTAGGAAGTCCGGTGATGAGTGACTCACCAGCCTGCTTACTCTAACTGGCCAGATGCCACCAACCGTCGCCACATCGGGCATGACCGACTAGTTTGTAGCAATGTTGGATTTTAGATAATGAAGGATCGATATTGATCCCCCGAAGTCTCCAAAGAGACCACATACCGATCAAAATCCATCAACTATTTGGACTAAGTTGGGCATGAGCTAGATCGACTTCTCTAAGAAATCTCCTAATAAAAGGTTGGAGAGGGAGATGCACTCCGATTTTGAGAAAGGCACGGTGGATGGGCACATACCCTGGCTTAAGGTTAGAGATTTGCTCCCTCTCATTTGGTAATCTAAGCCCAACTTCGGGAGGAATTTTTAATTCCTCCCTAAAGCCAACCAACCTAGAATAGTTAATTCTATTTTCCCTAATGTGATTGGCAGCAAACCTACTGAAATCTAGTTTCTCTTAGCGGTAATCCTCTTAATTATCCCACCAAGTTATTCCCGGGGGAAGAGAAGACTCAGAACTTACAGAATTATGGTCGTTGTCAGACCTAACAGACCCAGACTCCGATGCAACAGACTTGATCCCAGAGGTGCTAGCCTTAAAGGACTATATTCTAGAGTCAGAAGACATCGTGTAGAAATAGAACAGAAAATAAGAAAGAATTCGGAAGCTCACCTACGAATAGAGAAGACTGAGGAACCAGCTTACGAATTGCTACTACCGAGAGCGCACAAAATTGAACAAGTAGAAGAAGTGTGAGTTTAAAAAAGACCAACATTAAATTTATAAAGGATAGAATGTCAAACTAACGAACCACGAAGTCTCGAAAAACGAAACGCCATCATTAAATGTATCAGCCTGTCAGTAATGTTAAGACACGCAACTCGAAGAAATGAAGCGACGAGGCTCTTCAAATTCCAAACGGAAAGTGGCATTAAATGGGAGGCCAATATCAATGAGGAGCAATTTCATTGCACGTAATAAATCCCCCGAGTAATGAAATTCGGTAGAAATGATGGTGCAAAAATAAAATAAGCTAATAAGAGAGAGACGCATGGCACAACATAAAGAAAAGAATAAAGTTAAACCCAGCTTGGTCAACAAGATTGACTTTGACCAAAAACCTTACTTGAACCTACCGAACGAACATTCGGTGGAAGCAAACCAATTCATCTTCGAAAATGAACAGTGAAAATGTCTAATCAAACGCCTTTCTTTATCAAATGACAAGTGTCCTCTTAAAGGGGATGACAGTGCAAAATCAAAGTAATATAAATAGCGAGTCGTCAGCTTAGTCAGGGTAAGAGAAAAATAAGAGGGTAAAAACTAAAGTTAATCGGTGATTTTAGCAGTCAAAATTTAGTTACTAATTTGACTGTCGGGGGGTTGATACCGATCTCTTGTCGGTGTCTCTTTCTAGTGTCGTTTATTTTGCAGGTACCAAGTTCTTACGTGCAATCCAGACAGGACAAATCATTCACTGCATCAATAATAATTAATTGAACATGGGCTTTCCTTCCTATTATCAGAAGGTGAAATTTCATCTTTGCCAGCATTTTCCACCTGGGTCACTACACTTCTCCCCCCTTTTGGATGCCACCATCACAAAGTAGCTTCCCTTGGTTTGAAAATAATAGATACCATTCATAGCCAAATCAAATTTGATGTTTTCATATGAGAGCCATCGAAGGCTTTCCACAAATTGAGAATTGATCGTTAATAAATGTGTATTACGAAGAAATAGGTAGTTTCGGACTCTTGGTAAGCTAAGTTTCTTTTCTTTTATGCCTTATTAGTTATGAAAGCAGCTTTTCTAATCGAATAAAAGAGTGGAAATCCATATTGCCTAGACTACTTGTCCATAGTCAAGTAACTTTGATCAAATTTAACTAATGATTCAGTTTTGAATAAATTGATTTCGAGCGTAAATAAGCAAATTTTAAGTAAGTTTGCGTGTAATTTGTTCTTACTCAAATATGTAACTCTACCCTAAATAAAATTAAGGAAAATCTTAAACATATGCCTTATATCACATGTTAACGACTAAAAAGTAGGTAAAAAAAAGGTATATGTATTTCTTTGAGACATAAAAGTCGTATATTAATATATTAGAGAAATAAATATAATTTACTAAAACGTTTGAGTTCTTAACATTACATAAAAAGCGCACAACCACTCATAACTCAAGTGGTTAGTGCATCTCTCTCCCAGCTCAATGGTAAGGATTCAAGTCTCATTTTGTGCATTTATCAATATCCTTATTATAAGAGTGGATGTCTCTGATTATGATTGTTAGTCTTATAATTTTACCATTTAAAAGACAATAGCATAAAAGACGTGTTAACAGAATTTATAAATTAAAATGATTTGAATTAATTGAGGTTTGGGCCGGAGGCCGGGTCGAAAGCGTAGCTATAACTTGCATAGAGGACCAACCTCATCTTTTAAAAAGAAAAATTAAATTAAAAAAACAGGTAATAGTAAAGGCGGAGAGTCAGTCTCACAGAAAAAGAGAGAGAAATCGGACACAAAATCTAACACATGACACTGATTGTGTACTAAAATTTAATTATTTGTAGAAACACAATACAAATTGATTTAATCGACATTGTCGAACGCAAAGGCAGCCATCGAATCCCCATAAAACAAAAGACGATGCAACATCCGATTCAATCACCAGGTACGCCGCCGTTAACCGCCCTAAAAGACCATAGCAGAGGCACCATCTCCGTCATCATAGCCACCTCCTTTTTCTCTTTCGTCTTCATCCTCTCTCTCTCCCCATAAAACAAAGGCAGAGGCACCATCTCCGTCATCGAATCCCCATAAAACAAAAGACGATGCAACATCCGATTCAATCACCAGGTACGCCGCCGTTAACCGCCCTAAAAGACCATAGCAGAGGCACCATCTCCGTCATCATAGCCACCTCCTTTTTCTCTTTCGTCTTCATCCTCTCTCTCTCCTTCTCCACCTCACCAGCCCCCGTCCAACCCCAACCCGATCCTTTCCTCTTCCCGCCCCGACCCACATTCCCCAACAAGATCCCCTCCGATCCCTCCCCTCCCTCCATCGCCTACCTCATATCCGGATCCTCTGGCGACTCGGGTCGGATCCTCCGCCTCCTCTTCGCTACTTATCACCCCAAGAACCACTACCTTCTCCACCTGGACAGCTCCGCTCCGCAGAGTGATCGTGACCGTTTGGCTGTCAGTGTCCAGTCAGTGCCCGTGTTCAGAGCTGCCCAAAACGTCGACGTTATAGGAAGAGCTGATTTCAGCTACCCCAAAGGATCGTCTCCCATTTCATCCACGCTTCATGGTGCATCCATACTGTTGAAGTTGTCAAAGAACTGGGATTGGTTTATCAACTTGAATGCTGCTGATTATCCGCTTGTTACACAAGATGGTATCTTTCCTCTTCTTTTTTTTACGAAGGCGCAAATTTGGTACCTTGTTCTGCTTAATTGTTGTGAATTTTTGCATTTTGTCATTGTTTATGGTTTGAATTCTTTGATTCTGTTGCTTATCTTATCTGGATGTTTGTTGTATACATTTTGGATGCACTGTAATTGGGTTGGTTTCATTTCATTATAGTTTTATGTCATACATTATTCATTCTTGCTGTTTTTGGTGGCATCGTTATGAGTTTACATGTTGTGGATAGTTTAGATTGAATTTTGGTTTTCTGTTTAGGTGTTGTTTTCAAAATTAATGTGGATTTATGGATTTGCTTTTGGTGGTATTTTTACTGTTATATTTTGCGGTTTTGGTTTGGTATTTGCGGTCTTGGTTGGTTTTTTTGATTTTTTTTTTCTTTGTGGGTTTGCAGATCTTCTTCACATTTTGTCGTATTTGCCTAAAGATCTCAATTTTTTGAATCACACAAGCTACATTGGCTGGAGAGAGTACGATAGATGATTCACTTCTATATTTTGTAGTTTTATTTCCCTTTCTTTGTTGGTTCATATAACAATGTGATGTTTGTTTTAAGTGAACGTCAGTGGTTTGACTGTGTTGTGATGTTATAGGTCGAAGAAATTGAAGCCTATAATTGTTGATCCAGGGCTTTATCTTTCAGAGAAAAATCCAATGTTTTATACGAGTCAAAAGCGGGAATTGCCCAGTGCTTTCAGATTATTTACAGGTGTGTGTTTTGGTTTTGGGACATCTATTTTATAAGTGTTTTCATACTTTCTGTTATATCTTTTGATAGGATATGAGAGAAATATCATGTGGCATTCCGCCTTAACCAGGAAATATTTACGAGGCGAATGTACAATATCTCGTAGATGTAAAATTTTTGTTGAAATGATGACAGAGACCAGGTTTTTTGCATTATTTACTGGAGAAGCTATCTCTAAATAAAGTTCTATTGCTTTGCATTTTCAGTAAGAGAAGTTATATTTACTTGGAGCAAGTGATCCCCAGTTAACCTAGAAGTTGTATATCGGGACTTCTTTTCATGCGCTCACCAGTTAAATAGAGAAATTGTTTTGGTGTTGGGATTTTTTCTGTGAGTGTTTGCATACTTTTTGTCATCTCTTTTGACACGAAAATGATAGAAAAATCATGTTTTGGCATTTTTCTAGCTAGGAAATATTTATAAGGCTAATGAACAATACCTGTAGATGTGTAAATTTTGTGAACATGATGACAAAAACTGGATTTTTATTATTGCATTATTTCCTAGAGAAACTATCTTTAATCAAAGTTTTGTTGCTTTTCAATTTTCATTTTCAATCGACGTATTGTTTATCTAAAGCAAGAGAAAGACCACAGGGGGTGTGGTCTTTTTTGTCTGGTTGGGGTGTAGGGGGAAGAGGATTGTCGAGAATGTGATTTTGAGGCTTATGCAGTGGTAGCATATATATTAAGGGTAGGTTCAGCAGCTATGCTGTTTGCGTGTAATGGAGTTAAACATAAAGGAGCCAAGATGGCATGTTGTGATTTTCTAGTTTTCTTAACTAATTATCGAATTATAAAAATAAGTCATGTTTGGAGCACAAGGCTCTTGAAGCTGTGAGCTACTCAAAACTAACTCTCACTTGTTAATGTCAGAAATTGCTGAACCGAAAAGTTTAAGTTGTTAGGAAATGATGCAACAATAGTATTTAAGCACTCTAACAGTTCTTTACGTCCAAAACCAACAGGCGTAAACACAAATATATAACAAATTCAAATGACATAAAACAATAATCGCGTGGGGGGATACAAACCAAGGCACTTATAGTAAAACAAAGCTCTAATACCATGTTAGGAACTGCTTAACCTAAAAGTTAAGTTGATAGGAAGTGACTCAATAATAGTATTTAAGTACTCTAATATTTAACATTTTTTTTTGTTATCAGTGCTACTGGTCTAGCACGAAGTAAAGAAATAAAACAGTCTATTCACTGTCATGTGTGTTATTGTCAATGGTATGCACAACATTGCCTGGGGTTTTGGTGAATAAAATATATAGTGAACAAAAGAGAAATCACATTTTTTATGATGCTTGTGCGTAAGGTGATAATTGCTCTGCGGCACTGACACGTAGAAAGCCCACAGATTGGTTTAAAATCCAGTAGTTCCGTAACCAGCAGAGTGAATTTCAGTAGCTCTAGCTCTCTTTTAATTGATCTGAAAGTTATGGCTAACAATTACAGTTCCAGTTCTTAATTTTATAATTTAGAGTTATGCCAACAGTATTGAGAGGTGAACTTGAAAGCAAAGCGTGTATTGTTTCTGTTTCTCCTTGGCATCATTGATTGTGCTAATGATGCCAGGAAAGAATCTATTGTTTTTGTGTCGTCTTTACAAAAACCATAGTTGGAGGGGAGAGTATAGTACACCAAAAACAAGTAAGGAGGTGGATCAACTGGGTAGAAGTTGGTGGTTGCTTGAGAGTGGAAGTAAGGACGGGACTCAGGATTTAGTGAAAAACTCAGCAAGCCTCCATCTCCAGATTGGTTCGACTTTTATCTAGTTATATGAATAGGAAAAGACCCATCAGTTGCCCAAGATGTGCAGAACTTGGACAAGATGTTCACAAAATTAGGGACCTTTACTTTTGATGATTTACATATTTAATGGTGAAATTTCTGATGAATTCAAACAAAACCATGGATAGAGTTGTTTCATTATTTAAGGATGTGAACATGTGTGACAATAATTTTCTTTTCTTAGTGAAACAATATCAAAATATAAGGATTCGACATGTTTTTACCCAATTTCAGTCTCGTTAAATATGTGCCTACATGATATGGGTCCCACCATTTGGTGGCCAAGATGTTTCACGGTGAAGTTTGGATGATAGCAGATTCTCAAACCATGCCTAAACCCACACAATCACACATTAATGCATCCACGATTCAATTGGAAATCTGTGGGGTAACATGTTACTGTCTTGAATGTGGTCAAAATTTCTAGATCCCTTTGGCTCTCTTCTCTAGTGGCAATGAATCAATGATAGACTCTTCCTCTTCATCCCCATGTGGATAGGCTTCCTTGGTTAGATCTTTTATTGTGGATCAAGAAATCTATGCATTAATCCTCTCTCAGCAACCTTGGAGAGGGATTTCGTTTTTTTTTGAGTTTGTGCTTGACTAGTGGTGCAGGATATGTGGGTGAAAAATAGAAAAAAGTACCCTTTCTGAAAATTAGTACAGATGAGCTTTTCTGGGCCACTAACATCTACTGTACCTCCATTGATGAATTTTTTGTTATTTCAATTTTTCAATATAGCCTTTAGTTATTTGTTACTTGTCTATGATGTGAACCAAACTCTTAGCTGGATGTACCCAGGCACAATCTCAAATTAGTCTGTTTCACATACTGACACACAAACTGAAATTGGTCTGTTATACCAATGCACAGACTTATTCTTCTAAAATTTATAATTCTACTACTCCTATAAACATATGCTGCCTAGATACCATCAGCAAGTTGATACCCTCTACTATTTCTGCATCATTCTAGAAATAAAAAATTATTTTCCCTCCTATCTGTTTGTCCTCGTTTTATTTTTTTGAGTAAAGATTTTCCAACATATGGTGCAATGAATATGGTGTATTATTGTTTTAAAATCAATTCAAACAGAATGCTTTACTTTGAATCCTATATGAAGTATCTTTATCAGGCTTAAGACTGTGATCAGTTGAAGTGCACATGTTGGAATACCATGACGTCATTGACTGCATTCATTTTATCTTAAACTGCATTCTTCACTCCTGACTAGCATACATGTAACCGAAAAAATTAACATTACTATTGATTCAGCCATTGCATCGTAGGCAGATCTGTGAAAAAAAAAAAATTACTCCATTTTTGTCAAATGACCATCAAATATGTCCCCCTTACTGGTAGACATATGCCTTTGGGACAATTTAAGATCTTGAACTAATGGTTGAAATCCTTTCTTGCAGGTTCAACGTTTTTTATTTTGAGCCGTAATTTTATTGAGTTCTGCATCTTGGGGGTGGACAACCTTCCTAGGACTCTGATGATGTATTTCTCAAACACGCTTTCATCCCTTTCCAACTACTTCCCTACTATACTATGCAACTCTCGTCAGTTTAACAAGACTGTCGTAAACCACAACTTGCAATATGTAGCATTTGACAAGCCCTCTAAAGAGAACCGCTTCCCACTCAATTCCACCGAGTTTCATGTTATGATTCGAAGTGGAGCAGCCTTTGCCACACAATTCCAGTTTGATGATCCCGTGCTTGACCGCATTGACAGAGAAATTCTGAATCGCAGCCCTGGTGAAGTTGTGCCCGGAGGATGGTGTTTAGGTGATCCCAGAAACAGCACATGTTCAGTTTGGGGTAATGCAGATTTTCTGAGGCCTGGTTCGGGATCAAGTAGACTTGAAAAGCATCTTGTTGATTTACTCTCGTCTGGTAAGTTTCGCACAGGGCAATGTATAGTTGAATGATAATCTCTACCTACTAAGCCGGAAAGGGAAAAAGAGAAAAATTGAGCGGAGGAGAAAATGTTGGGAGATATTGACCAGAGAGTATATCTCCATTATTACCATTTCAGAAGTAATGAAAGTTGAGTTCGGCCAATCCATTTTTCAGCAATACCCAAAGTTTATCTTCAGTGAAGATGAGATTGTTGTAAAGCGACATACAAACCACATGGTTCCATTGCAAATTAGATGTTATTTTATGATACTCTTCAATTGAACATCCAATTGTATCATAATGTAGTGTACCTCCTGGAATTTTACTGAATATCTGTATGAAATGAATGATTTAGACGATTTTTTAACATGAAACAGAGCGGGCTATAAGGAGAATTACGTTATAAAGCCGGTTAGCTTGTGACTATTTTGTGCTGTAATTTATTTATTTTGCTTTTTAAAACAATTGTGACAGCTAAGTCAATGAACATGGAACCCTTGAGAGTACTAAATGGACAGGATAATAGTCTAACATTGAAACAAATCGAAAATTATTTATTTGCTGTTCTCATTAGCAGAAATTCCTCAAAAGTTTTCAGGACTGTCATCCAATTGTTTCTCATCTTCAATATCTACCTCCAAGATTTCCTAGAAAACAAGAAACACTTGCTATCAACAAAACATCAACAAATGTGTATATATTCATAAGTAGTTGATTATAAAGAAGCAAAAAAAACTCACAGGGATCCTCTGCTTCAAATAGTTGGCAAGCCTTGCAAGAACAGTGGAACGTTTATGCCAAAAGCGACCCCTGAGACTGATCTTGACAAATGGTCCATCCAATTCAGCTAGCTCTGCCTCCCCTGTCATGCCTACCGATTTGTCAAATAACTGTGCAAACTGCAAATCAACGTTGAAATTCACAAGTGACATCTTGTTTTTAACTGTGAATATAACTTCACAAACAATAATCTCTCAAAAAAGATAGAAAGTGAACTTGCCTCTACACGAGCATCGGCTAAGACTTGTCTGACATTGTCTTCGGTCAAATCCAGTGGAGGAAGTGGAACTCCTCCTGGAGTTGCTGCTG
Organism: Xanthoceras sorbifolium; assembly: GCA_003430845.1. NCBI lineage: Eukaryota > Viridiplantae > Streptophyta > Magnoliopsida > Sapindales > Sapindaceae > Xanthoceras > Xanthoceras sorbifolium. The sequence continues at coordinate 7,822,278 of CM010616.1, read as the reverse complement.
TTCTTGTTGCTAACAATCTCCTGCTATCATTTCTAGTTAACAGAATTGGCTTCCTCCTGCTCCTCCTACTGTCTACTTGGTACCGACTTTGATACTTGTTATATATATTTTTATGATTACAAACAGAGAAGACTCTACTGGGAATACAATAGTGCAGAATTAGTGCTTCCATGGATACCCTTTCCTGCCAAGCTAAGCTTTTGATAAACTTGGTAACGAAGATGAAGAGAAAATGGGTGGGAGTGGTGTCGTGGCAATTTCTGGACCAACTATACTGAGAGTCAACTGCTCTACCAGATATGTGGGATTTTTTTTCCTTTCTATTTCATTTTCTTTTAAGATGTAATGTTACTGGTGCCTGGCGTCTGGTGTCAACTTTCCTCTTTATTGGAGTTTGCAATAGGCTGATATAGTCTTGATGTGTAAATCCAAGTCTCCAGATTGACGACTACAAATGTTTTGTTATTGTAGGCATATCAACTTTTCTTGAAGTAATTTTCTTGTAGAATTTTATATCCCAAGGATTGGAGGAAGAGTACAGAGAATGGCCTTTGAGCAATTTCTTTTTAATCATTTTCGTTTTCAGATTTTTCTCAGAATCCTCCAAACTGCGGCTCAAAGATTACCAAGTTGAGATTTCATTGCTGTATAGCTATAGCCAGCAATTGATGTAAATTCAATGAAAAAATCAAAGTTGACTTACATTTATGACAGAGGATAACATAACACCATTTACCAAGTCGTTCATGAAAATACATGGAAAATGGGTTGGATTGTGGCATTAACCCATTCAAAATAAATTAAATTATACATCTCAGAAACTCTTTTTCACAAAAGCTAGAGTTCTCTAATGTGTAAAATTTTTCTTTTACAAATAAACTCCGGAGGCACCGGTTTGGAGGACTTTTTTAAAGTACAGATTAGCTATTTCACACAGCACAGTTCCAATCATCTCACTTCTTTCTCTAGTGTCTAATTATGTCTGATTTCCACAGTGGGCAATATCCTGCATTTTATGGTTGCTCTTAAGACACTCTCTCTCTCTCTAAGATTCCTAAGATATAATTAGAAAACCCCCAAAAATGTGGCGGCAGCAAAAACCAGAAACAGCACTCCACCAGTGTAACCAACCTGAATGAAAACAAAATGAGTTGCATGAAATCTAAAGTTATGTTTCATTATTTATAATAATCAATGAAAAAGTAGTGTGTTCCTACCACTTTTTCAGAAATGTAGCTGGCAAGAAAAGCTCCCCCTAGAACTGCAATAGACGTTGCTAATAGGTGTCCAGCAATTGCTCCACTAGCCACACCCAACGGTGACTGTTGATAGAGAGAGAGGCAGGAAGGCAAAAGCCGCTAGCATTAAATATTGTGAATTTTGAAGAAAATACTTATCATATAGTTGAAAGTCTCAGAAGCTCACCTGTGCAGCACCTAGAGCAATTGTTGCAAGCATTGAGCGATCTCCCCATTCCTAGAAAGATAAAAATGTAAGGTAAAGCTGGAATATGTATTGGGCCAAGTGAAGATGTCAAGTAGTAATTTATTGAAACAGCCTGTGAAAACAAAACACAAACTACAAACTACAAACGTTCATCCTACAAGAGTATACAGAAAGCTGCTACCATGTTTTGTTATTTATATTGGTAAACAGATATGTTGACATGAACCTTGTTTTCTAAATTATATGATGGAGGCAAATAAGTCTGATTTTCTTTGAGATTGATAGAAGAAATTAAAACTTTAAGCCAACATCTTCTACCCAATACATAACCTTGCTGCAGATAGGAAGCAAAAGTTACTCACAGCAAAAAATACAAGGCTGAATGACTTCCAGACAATCTCCAGTGGATTTGAAAGCCTCTTTGACACCTGAAGACATTGAAGAAAGGATCCATTATTTTAGATTTACCAACATAGACACACACACACACAAGCAGATGTGGGGAGAGAGGGAGGGAGATTTTCTGCCAAAGTTATCGGGAAATGAATAAAGGCTGCATATACCATACGGGTCATACTTTAAATGCATAAATTATTCTTTTCTTTTTATATTAATCCAATTTTCATTTCTTAATAAAGCCTCAGGAAGGCTTCAAAATTAGATGAATACCTTTTCTTTCACAAGTTCCTCAGCTTCAACAAATTCATCAAGTCCAGGGCCACTCTTGTCACCACTTTTAGCTACACTTGGAGGAAGGTCCCAAGCATCTTTTATTGATTTGAGGCCAAAAAACATCAATAGAGTTACTGCTGCGTATTCTCCAATTGGCAAGGCTGTACCCATGACCACAAAATTGTTATGCAGAACATCAAAACATTTGACAAAATATGATTGATAGAGCTGTTGCTCAACGAGCTAAAAATACATTTATAAGATATGGAACTCATCAAAATTTGCAAGTTTATGTACGAGTTTACTACTAAAAGTGCAGTACCAAAATGAAAGCATTACTGTTCAAGCTGAATGCGTAAGTGAAACTCAATGTCTGGAAAAAGGAAGGTGTCCAGAATAACATTTAGGAACCAATCATCTTAGTCAGAAACTGGATTCTATGAAATCTATCGTAATGACGTACTAATTCGGGCACACAAAACAGTATAGCAACAAGGATTTGGAATTTACTACAGGCTAAAACCTTCCAGATTTAACAGCTAAGTGGAAAATCCTTCTGGGATTTATCATTCAGTCAACAGAGATAGAATCCATATTCTTCAGGAAGATATCTCTCATCTAGATCTCAATGGCCAACAATGTTTTTATATCTGGTTGTTTGAGCCCAATAAAATTGACATATAAGAATCATATAAAAGTTTTCAAGCATCTAGTGTGGTTGTATTTGACAGGCAGTATTTCTTTGGAGTGAGGGCATCTTAATTGTCCATGTCATTTTGTTCATTTCGCAATAAGCTAGTAATTAGTAAGACAGCAATAAAAAAAGATGAAAATTTATGGACCGACTCAACTGCAAGGTGTAATTTTTTATTTTCAATAAGATATTTGTTATGTCATTCTGAAAATTTTCTTTCCCAGTATTATTTCATAGAAAATCACTCAAGGGTTGCAGCAATGGAGGTTAAGATGCAAAATTAAGGTTGAGATGGAATTGCTACTTCACAACAAAGAAAATGTTGCACACAAAAGGAGTGACACGATAAAAGGCAAAGACTCCATGAGAAGTGAGAACAAAAGACTAAAGAATAGAGAAATCAGCTGTGATCTAATAAATGCATACAACAAATCGAAGCAGTCAGCAAACTAAAGGAGTCTTGTAAGTTGTAGCAGAACCATCAATTGCAGGTATAGCTTTGACAAACTGATAGAATTAAGTGACCAACTAATATCTTTCAAGCAATTTATTTGAGGTTAAAACATTAGCAAGCTACGAGCAAAAGGTAACTTTACAATTTACAAAAAATTATATTCCTCAGAATTATTATTTTACTAAAAAATCTTGTCAGAAAGTGAGAACCAAGAGCTATATCTTACTTGTCTGGAATTGAGCAGGCACTGAATGAAACATTATTCCAATTACAACTGATAGGACTGTCATAAGCGCAAGAGCACCCATCGATCCCAGAAGAACCTATTCAATGATTTAAACAATTGTGAGACTCATTACTCCAAAAGTAAGCATTTTTCAAGCAACACAAGATAATAAACTTTACATTACAGAACAATGTCAGTCATACAACAAAAATCAGTTTAAACTGATAAGTGGTTTTCCAGGATAATACATTCATCATACTGGACTTAGGTACACCTTCCACACTCATCGCCTCCACCAACCCCCAATTCTCCCTCAAAACAAGAGTTCCGACTTATGCACTGAAAAGTTCCAAAATCTCCCACAAAAGAAAATAAAATAGTAAATTTAGCAGAAACAGACAACCAAGATAACTAACAATCTTATGAACATTTCCTTACGCTTACGCACTGGAAATTTCCTCTCTGTCAAAGATGTACAATTCTTCACTTTCGAAATGCTTCACAAGGAATATAACAGCACAACTGTCCACCCACCACCCAAATATGCTCCTGTTTCTACCAAAACTCAGTACCTAAGACAACATCAACTTGACACTTAACAGGACTTATTCACCATGAAGAGTGTATAGACCGGAAACCAGCATATCTAGCACTTAATGATAAAAATAATTACAATTTCAACATTCATTTACATATGTTGAACCAGTTAATAATGAATTTCTATATCTTCATTAAATTCTGAGCCATAAGGATACAACTCAGGGCTAAACTCCCAAAGAAACAGGGGTGTGGGGAATGGGGAAGAAGAAGAGAACAATTTTGAAGGTACACCAGCGTGCCAAACATTTTTCCAAGGAAACAATGACTGATAACTCACAGCACATTATAGTAGTTCTATCCTTGAATTTCTGGGTCCTGCTTAACTTCCAGCTCATAATATCCTTTGAAAAGCCATCAATTAGCATAATCTTTCCTGCCGTAATAGTTTTACAATCATTACATGTCTGCTCAACCCTCTTATGTGTAGGTACTTCAATCCCTGTTTTGAGGACAATTTCAATATTTCCCCTCTTCTCAAATGGTGCGTGAATTATACTCATTGGAATCAAGAAACAAACAAATTTACCACTGGAACCAGGGCCCAGTTATCAATTATTTTTGCTCTTTTCGACATAATGATAGACAATGTATCAAGAATTGATCTTTTTGAGAAATCAATGTCTGACTCCATGACTTTTAGGTGCAAAACCAACTCGTTAACAGTTTGAATTCAAAATAATGATAGATGCTGAATTGTATTCAAGACCAAAATGCTGATTGCTGAATTGAAAAGGCTGGGCTCTAGTCTAGGGAGTATATGTCCTCCTCCATTGTTTTTTGATGAACTTCAGTTAACGAAGTACTATACTTTGATAGTAAGAAATAAAAGCAGTGCTAGTGAGCATAACATAATAGGTCTCTTGTTGTTCTGTGTCCAATACATATGTTGCATAAACAATAATATGTTTTATTTTTTATACAATAAAGTAAAATAGAATTTGGATAGACAAAAATGCAGAGAATAAAAAAGGTTATGGGAGAACATACCAGTCCTTTCTCATATTGCATGGCCAAGAGTGCAGCAATGAAAAATGTCTGCACATATGACAAAGCAAAACTTAAGATCCATCTAAAATTCTAGAAGCAAACATAACACTTTTTGAGAATTTATATATAAAGGATGGATGCTGTACTCATCGTAAATATGAGAAACTAGGTTAACAAGAGTATCCCAAGCTCAATACTTCAACTTTTAATTAATTTCAATATGACATCTAATCAGTCAAATTTGGCAATTAATGAAAGTGTAAACTGAGTCAGAAGGTAAAAATGTAAAAATAATTATAAACAAGTAAAGCGTATAACTTTTCAACTTATTTCAGTTTGTTTTTATTTCTTTTGTTTCCTAGTCACATGACATTGCAATTAGTAAATACATAAACCAACTCAATGTAAGATAACCACATAGCAACCAAATGCAGTTCAGCTACACTAATCTACACTAGTTAGGGACAACTTTCTGCTTCCTAAAGGATGAGAACATCAGACAAATAAATGGGGGAAAAAAAGGTCACGCTTAGCATTAAAGAACTAACTATACTTCTTTGCTTCTACATTTAGAATTATAAATGCCAAAGGAGATCGAAGACTCAAGTCCAAATAAACTTTTCCACCTGAAAGAGAAAATAATCAAGCAACCAATAGCAGTTATCAGGTCTGGTGACCATAATCTTGCTTATTCTCTGTGGCTGCTGGACTTAGTAAACATCCTAAATAATACTTTAACCTCTGTGGAGTGAAAGATATGGCAAGTCGCAAAGAACTCCAACTTTTTACTCTAAGACAATTCCTTTTTATTGTTTTTCAAGGGTAGAATTAATATGCAATGAAAGAATTATTTGAAAAGATTTATTCCTTGGATTGCAGTTCAACAAGCACAGAGATAGTGCATGGGGAATATTGATGACATTCATTAATCTTTCAAGTAATCATTCTTCTCATTTTTGGACAACTTTAGTTTGTTTCCTCTTGGGAGCAATTTATTATCTAATGCAATTTACGTGTACTTGCAAGTTGCAAGTAAGCTGTTAAACTTGTTGATCATAAATTGCTGCGTACTGCTCCTCTGCACACCAAGAAAAGTACTCCCATTTGCAACCACAATTTATCATTCTACAAATACTTTGCTCATGACTTCTAAGCTTTGATGTCAAAGAAAAGTAGTAACTAGGGAACAATTTTGAGCATAAGCAATTTCGATCAATCACTGCAACTGCTAACAGTACAGAGCCAAGAATACGGTATACCACTTCTTTGCTTCAAGCCTATAAATGGTTTAGGCCTTAAAATATGTAGTCAGAAGATATGCCAACAGTTAGTATGTAACATAATTTGCTCATTGATGCATAAATGCTATGCTCATGTGGGTTAGAAATATTAAAGAGAGAACATTATCCATAACCACTTTTCCCCTGTTTTCTTTCAGACCATAAAAGGCAGCACCACAGTTAAATACCCCTTAAGTTAAACTAGGAGGTACCAAAATAGAGAAGCCTCAAATTGAGGTAAATAATTAAAATGAATCAAATGCAACAAGAAATTTAGTAAGCATAAGAAGAGAGAGAAGACACACAAACTGAAAAACATTTCCCAGTGATATATTAGTAGAAAGACAAAGAATGTATGAGCTTTCTACGGTAAATCAGCTAACCTTGTCCCCAATTTCAGAAACAAATATTAATGAGAATGCAGCAGTGAAGCCTGACTTTGCGATTGCAGCTAGGGGTGCTGTTGGTCCTCCTTTCACAAAGGCAATCAGCGAAAATACCAAAGTGCACCCGAAAAGCACAATAGCTATGGAAAGAGGATATGGAACTCGAATAGGAGATTTCTCACTGCAATTTTATGAAGATATATACATGAGTGTGGATTTTAAGATTTGGTTTAATTGAGTGGATTTCAATGACACATAAGATCATTAAACAATTTTTATTATTAAATGAATTGTGGCTTTAATGGTCAATGAAAATCAAAACTCAAATTCTCTAGCTAATTCAAGAAACAGAACGATATCTGTAACCTAATCTGAACATTCTTGCAACTTTTTCTTTCTTTCGTTTCCTTTCCGCTTCTTCTTCTTTCTTTTTTCCTTCTTTTTTTTTTCTTTTTTTTTTCCTTTGTGATAAGGAAACTTGTTATTAGAAACTAGGTTCTCACTAAATCATGTTGATGTTTTGCACCAAAGAAACATGTGAAAAGATAGAAAATACCTAAATTAACTATTTGTATTTCTGACAATGACATACATAAATGGCATCTCTTCCACATAAGGAAAGCAAGAACCATCAAGAACATCACAGGAGAGATTTTTTTTTTTAAGTTATTCAGATCAACTTCACATGACTTCAGTAGCGGAATGTATCTAAAAGCTGCAACGAAGGACTGAAGTGTAACTAGATTAGGTCTCTAGAGGTGCTATATTTACATACTAAAAACTTACAAGAGATCTCTTGGATCTCTACTTTGTTGCTGCAACCTAAGGTCCTAACTAACATTCATACTTCTCAAATCACTTTGAAAGTTAGAACTCATAAACTGCAACATTGCTAACACCAGGGGCAATGACATTTTAAAGGTTCGAACTGAATATAAGTTACCATCTTTTAGCATCAAAAGATCATTCAAATCCAAAATAACTCACATTTTAGACAAATCGTCACTTGGTGGACTGTTGACAGATATCTTTTGATTGTCATTTTCCTCCCTCTCATCATAGCTCCCAGATCCAACACCAACATTAGATGCTTGAACTCTAACTTTGCCACACGTCAAGTTCAACTTTGATTTTTCTCTACATCTTACTAAAAGTAAGTGAAAATTGTCATAATATGATTATACATAACCATAAACACCAATAGATACAAATAAATAAGTAGAATAAGAGAAAAGGTTATCTCATTAGAAGAATAACATGAGTACATATACCAAGAGCAGCATTAGAACTAGAAGGAATGAATCAGCTCAAGTAAACTACCAAAGCATTATCCAATGATTCAGAGGGGTGACAAACGGTTCTAAAAGTTTATTGGACAGATAAGATGAAGCTCCTATCCATACAACAAAATTATGTTACACAGTTTATAATATATCTAAATGATGTGTAGAACAATAACTTTAAGCAAATTAAAATTGCTTCCTTCAAATGATTAAGGGAGCAACAAAAAAAGAACGTCAATGTTTCCATATGCTATTAAATTTAACTGCGCTGAGTTTATCGTTCAGCAACTAGTTTGGGGACTGATGCTTAGTTGAATCTCAGTCTACATAGCTCAGCCTCAAACCCAACAAAAATTCATCTAATTCAGATAAACAACTTCGACTCTATCAAGTGTATCAAGTGTTGCATATTTTACTACAAATACCCAGAAGAGGAGTAACCACTAACCACCCCAAGCTAAAAAAATCCAGAATAATTAATCCACATATAAAAAAACAATATGTTATAATAGTAACAGTGGAAATGCAAACCCAGTTTCAATCTGTAAAACAGAAAAGAATAAAAGAAATAAAAAGATAATGAAAAAGAAAGAAAGAGACATAGAACTATACCCGAATGTGAAATGGAGTTTCTGGATAAGTTAGCACGAGATGGCAATGAATCAACCAGAAGTAACAAGGGATGCTTCCCTCTTGAAATGAATAGTCTATTGAGAGCCAAATTCTGCATCCTTTTTTACTCAATTTGACTTCATATATTCATTTCAAAAACCATGCAATTTTTTTTTTATATATACATATATCTGAAGAGAGCAGCACGAAAGCTCTGTCCAAATTGAAAACAAAATTGTAGTCCCGAGCTGTAGGACTTCTGTTCGGAAGGGTGGGACTTCTGCTGGCTGCCGCGTGTATAGTGGTAGATAGAATGGAATACCCTCGCAGTTTCATGAAGGAGAATGAAACGACGACGTTTCTCTTAAGTTGGACGAAGTTTGACCTAAGGCAGTTTGACATACTCCTAAAACGAAAGTGTATTCAATCCTTATTTTTAAAAAGTTAATACACACCTCCTAAAAAAACTCATACAATATGAGGTCGGCTGGTATGTCATTCATATCTCAATTATTGAGGTTATACGTCCAAGCCATATGACTCGTATCCCCTTCCTCAAATTTTAAACTAATACTAATTATTTAAAAAAATAAAATACAGAGATTTTCAATTTAATTAATAAGTTATTGTTATTTTTCTTTTACTTATTTTTTACGGCAAAAATTATTTTGGTCCCTAACTTTTTATAAAATATTACTTTTTAATCGATATTTCACTTTTTAGCTTTTGTAATATCTAATTTTTCCAAAATCAATTAAAATAGTCCTTCTATTAATCTTTCGTTAGTAAAAGTTAATTGGGCAAGGGTTATTTTAGTCTTTTAATATTTTTGGTACCAAATGATGATACGTGTATATAAATAAATAATTAATATAATAATTTAGTAATATTAAATGATTTAAAAAATTAAAATATACCCACCAAATCCCTAAGTTAACCCTATTCATTCCTTACAAAATTACTTTCAAACAAAGTCAACAAGCCCCCCACACTATATCCACGCCCTTTCACTTTCAGACCCACACCAGCCTCCACACCTCCATTGTTGTTCCTCTGAGCACTACCAACTTCAGGCATACAATTCCTCTTTTGTCTTCGGCGACGAACCCCGACGACGAGCGAAGCGAAACCCGACTGTATCTCGACGAACAAAGCGAAACCCAACCAACAAACGAGGAGGACGACGAACGATTGTATCTCCGGCGACGACTAAGCGTGACGACGAACCCAACTTCAAATCCGACCAGGTATGGTGGATGAACCCGACTTCGAACATAGTTCCAACTTTATTTTTTTTATTGTTATTATTATTGTGGTTTTGCATGGTATGGTGGATTATTAATATTTATTTTATTAGTTAAATTATTACATTTTAATCCAATGTACATTTACTGATCTTAGTTCTTACACTAGAGATGAAATATAATGATGCAGTATTTCTTATTAGTGGTGTTTATTGACCATTCAAGTTCTACTCAAAATCATCTATAATGATGCAATATTTAGCTCTTTATTGTTGTAAAGTTGCATTTAGATCATTTATTTCAGTCCTATTCCGTTGCCAACTATCATTGATTTTTCACTGTCCTTGATTTTGCACTATCATAAGTTTGCTCTTCTAAGTTTGCACAATCACTGTCCTATTGCACTGTCATTAGCCCTTTAGATCATTGATTTTGCATTGTCATAAGCTCCATTTTTTTTCTTCTTTTATTATAAATTTGATGTTGTCTTGACATATGCTTTCATTTGTATATCAGGTACTGATTTCGACATATGCTTTCAACTTTTAAGAATTTAAACATGAATGGCAAGTTATGAAAGGCAGTAAGGGTTCGTAATACTGTTAGGTTTCATGAAGCAATGGAGTCCATAAAGGAGGACTCAGTTGACGCTTATGTTTGGCTAAAGGCAGAGCCCGTCAACAAATGGGCGAGGCATTGTTTTGACCCTCGCATCAAGTCAGACCACGTCACCAACAACATGTCAGAATGTTTCAACAGTTGGATTAAGGATGAAAGAGACAAACCGATCTTGACCTTATTGGAGCACTTGAGAAGGAAGATAATGGTAAGATTATGTGAGAAGGTCGATTCGGTGAAAAAGATGGTTAACTCCATAAGACCATATGTACAGAATAAATTGTCGATAATGAAAAACATGCAAGAAAGCTGCAGGTGATTCATGGGAGGGGAGCATAGTATAAAACGATTAATCGAAGGAGAAAGAAATTTCTAGTCAACACAAGTGATGTATATTGTGATTGGGGGGACTGACAGATTAATGGCTTCTCTGTCACCATGCAATCGCTGTTTTCAACTGTAAAAGGGAGTTTGCACATGATCATGTGCACTGGTATTACTTAAAGGAAGCTATAATGATTACTTATAGTGGATCTATTAACCAATTCCTGATGAATTAAGGTAGCCTGAGTATGAAAATACATCGGTGGAGCCTCCAGAGAAGTGTACTAAAGCTGGCAAACCAAAGAAATCAAGAAGAACAGGGTCGGATGAGCTAGCAACACCAAAAAAAGAATTTTGCTAACAGCTGCCGGTCATGCAAAGCCCTTGGACATAACAGCAGGATTTGTCCTAGCAAAAAGGTAATTTAAAACTAATATATTATCATTCTTTATTATTTTCGATTTAAATTAATGCTTAAGTAAAATTGTGATTATTATGTCAGACACAAGGATATACTTCCAAAGGCAAATCAGTTGCATCCAAAGACAAATCAACTGCTGCTGTAACAGAGAACATGTAATATAAATAATTTGGTTATTTGGGTTCATTACATTATTTTTGGATTGCATTACTTGACTTGCATGCCATATTTTTTAATGCAGCACATATACTCATATTGAAACTCCATCAGTTGATCATAACAATTCTCAGCATCATGTGGGTTTATCAAGAAATATTGTTGATAATTGTTCCCAGATAGGTTCCAACTCACAATCTCAATCATGAAGTATATTACTTTTACTAATAGTAGTTTAATTTTTTGGATAGTTTTTGACAACTTTAATTAGAATGATGACACCTTAATATTTTGTTGAAAAACTTTATTTTGTTTGGAAACAGACAAGTATATGTGTGGTGTGTGGTATACATGCTAGTGCTGGTGGTATGACATGTTAATATTTGGGCGAATTTTTTTTTTTTTTTTTGGAAACAGACAATGTCGGTCTGTTGCTATACATGCTCACACTTTGTTTGTGACATGTACTTTAGTTGGATGATTAAAGTATATAATTAAATATTTTATAGACAGGTATTTGCATTTCAGTTGATGATTCTTGTGGTATCTATTTTTTTAATATTTTTAAGGAAATATTTTTATTTGCACATTTATTTATTTTTCTTGAATTATATCTTTTAGGTGTTGTTAAGAAAACAACTCATTTGTACAAATTTTTGTTTCGAAATAACATAGACAAACTAACAAAACTTCATTTTTCATCAATAAGAGTAGGTTCAGCAAAAAAACAAAATCACAAGTGGTTATTTCAAAGTAATGTAACAAACACCCTCTCAAAAAAATATAAAAAAATTTATAAGTATATACAAAAAAAATGCAACACTTTTAGATGCCCAACAACACTATTAATTTTTTATTAATAAGGGTAAATTTGTAATTTAACTTATATATAAAAAATTGGTTCAACTTGTTAATTTATTAAATGAGGGTACTCTAGTCATTACATATTTTTGGTAAATTTGTAATTTTTTCAATTTAAACGGAATAATATTGTAATTTTATGTCTTAACAAGTAGTTAGGGGTAAAATGGACAATCTGCCACTTCTGTTAGGGTTGACTGTTCAAAATTTGATCAGAGGGACTATTTTGATTGATTTTGAAAAAGTTAGAGACCACAAGAGTTAAAAAGTGAAACATCAGTCAAAAAGTAATATTTTATGAAAAGTTAGGGACCAAATAATTTTTGCCCTATTTTTTATGTATTAATTTATTTAGTCGATACTATTCCATAATTATGTCAAAATGGTCCCTTAATTAAATTTTTAAAGGCGATTATCAATTTGATCCCTAACTTTTGAGAAATTATCATTTTTTTAAACCAGTTTCGATTAGTATTATTAGACCCTAACTTTCTGGAAACGTATCAATTTGGTCATTCTATTAGTCAACCGTTAGTCAAACTTAATTGTTCTAAGGGTATTTTTGTCTTTCAACCTACCCCTAATTAAAAAATTAAATAAATTTAAAAATTTTAAAAAAAATAAATGAAAATTTCTTTCGTCCATCAAAATCGATAGACGATGGAGATTATATCGAAATTTTTTTAAAAAAATAAAAATTGTAAAATTATTTTTTTCAATTAAAATTTATTTTTTTAGTGTTTAAAAAAAAAGTTGATGTTCTTGGTTCGAATCGAAATCAGATCTTCAACTTCAATTTTTTTTTTTTTTTTTTTTTGTTCTCCACCAAGAACATCAATTTTCTTTTTAATCAGTAAAAACCATTAATTGAAAAAAATTAATTTTATAATTTTTATTATTTTAAAAAAATTAATATAATCTCCATCGTCTATCAATTTTGATGGACGATGGAGATCCATTTAAAAATATTTTTTTTAATTTTTAATTAAAAATAAATCTAAAATGGTCATACCATCTTTCTGATTATTAATATTTTTAAAAAAAATTCGAGGTTAAAATTGTAATTTTGACTTATTTAAATGGAGTCAATGGCAAATCAGTCTTTTTACCAATTCTTTGAGGTTTGACCGTTAGAAAATTAGTCAAATGGACCAAATTGATACATTTCCATAAAGTTAAGGTCTAAGGATACCAATAAACAAAAATGATTTAAGAAATTGATAATTCCCCAAACGTTAGGGACCAAATTTATAATCGCCCAATTTTTAATGACCAAGCTTCAAACAAACAGTAAACTGTTTTGATTTTTGCTTATAATTTAAAAAAAAATATTATATTATAGATTTTAAATACAGTATTTTTTCTAATATTTTATTATTGTTCAACAAAGTATTTTAAATTATTTTTAGTTGAAATAATTACTTATTTTTTAAATATTGAAAATTCTTTTATTTATTATTTTTATATATTTTGAGGTTTTTTTAAAAAAGATATTTTTATTTTTGTTATTTCAAGATGAAAATATCTCTAATATTGTTAACTTTAACTAATATAAATCTTAAAGTGATGTATTTTTAAAAAGTGAGGGTCTATAAAAGATAATAATACAAATATAAATATAAATAACTGTTCATAAAGATTAAATTGAAAATCGTTAAAAATACTTCTCCTTATCTATATTTAACCGATTGTCACTTCTGGCTAAGAAAATATGTTGTAATTATGGAAAAAGTTAAATATATATGACTAAAATCTAGATGTTCGTATAATTAACTCGTAAAATATGTGAGTGTTTAAAAAAGATAAAATTTTAGGGATAAATATATATTTTTTTATGAATAAAATTTTTGAATAAGGGGTGTCATGTCCCTATGAGTTCCCTTTATCTCCACCTGGTTCAGTATGAGAAATATGGGGCACGAAGCACCCTAAGTAGTTTTTCCTTTTAAACATAAATAATCACACAAATTATAAGCGGTTAGTTTAATTATTTTTAATATTTGATATTGTATTACTAAATGGCGGTGCCGCGGTGGAGCCTCATAAACTTCTTCAAACCACCAAGATTCAAAAACCTGGATAGTATATATATTTTTCCACTATTACTAATAAAAGCGTAATTGTATAGGTAGACTTCTTCTAGTGATGGAAGTAGACGGCTTTTGATATTAAAGTAGATGTATGGACCGTACTAGTAGGGTTTAATTTTGGTAGATCTCAGTAGCCCTCTAATCCGTAAAGTATATTTTAAATATATATATATATATATATACAAATAAAATATTAATAAAAATTATTAAATCACTAGTAAGGATTGAATATGACACTAGTGAAAGCCCCATTGAAACCGAAGAAAATAAGAATCACGAGAGCTGCCATAAACCACTTAGACTTTAAACAACTTATAAGAGTTGCAAAGATAATATGAATGTCCATCAAGAACCAATCTCCTTGTAGATGAACTATTTTTAAATAGCTTTGATACACTCCTGGACCACCTCACATGTTGTGGGTCATATCCTTTGGGTTTACTAAAGCCCAAAAATAACAAATGTGTGTGTGTTTTGTCGTGGGGCAAAACCAAATAAGAAGAAAAAAAAAAAATCAGAGGCAACAGGAAAAATGGAGAGACAAAGAGAAAGAAAAGGGAAAAGAGAAAAAAGAGAGAAAATATGGGTTTTTGGCTTCTAGTTTTCAAGATCCAACGGTGGATCTTCCTCCGATCTTCCCAAAATTTCAGTATGTCATTTGTGACAACTCAAGCTACGCTTCTATCAGTTTGAATAGTCAATTCCTCTCTTGTATTGCTCTATTTGGTGAGAGTATCCAAACTTTGTTTAATGTATTTTTATTATAATCCACTTCTAGGTGAAGATCTTGATGTTAGCATGTGCCTCTAGTATTATCTAGAGAGAAACTTTGTGAAACCCATTATATTCATAGTGGAAGTTTTAGTGTGGGTGGTTTACCATCACCTCGTGGTTTTTCCCTTCGCATTAGAGGTTTTCCACGTTAAAATTGGTGTGTTGATCTTTTTATTACTTTGTGATTGTTGCCATTTTATTGCATGTTGGTGCTTTGTATATCGATTGGCTTGTTATCCTATTTTTACATACAAAGAGGGGAAAATATTATTATTATTTCGTTATGCTTATTGGTTGGGCTTTGTTGTTGAGAACCATGGTATTGTGTAGTTTTTCCCAACAAAAATGGTATCACAGCTTCTTGGTTGCTAGGAGTTAATTTCTTGTGTGTTAGTTAAAAATGGAAGGGTCCGATGGAATGATTAAATTGGATTCAACAAATTATTCTATTTGGAAGCGTAGGATGGAAGACTTGTTTTATTGCAAAGATTTGTACAAGCCATTACACATGGTGATGCAAAACTAGATGATATGTCTGAAGGTAATTGGAATGTCTTGCACAGAAAAGCGGTTAGCTACATTAGAAGATGGGTCGATTAAAATGTGTTTGAAAATGTCTGTGATGAAACTAAGGCTTGTTATAACATCCCTAATTTCGAATAAATATGAAAAGTATGATTGAATTAATCTTGAATACATGAATATGATATTTATGATTTGAGGGGTGAAAAATGTAATTAAATGTATGTATATTTTTAGGTTTCCTAATGGACCAATTTGACCAGTCGAAAACAATGCACGAAGAAAAGGGTGAAAACTTGGACAATAGGCATCGCGACTAGTGCTCGCGGTAACTGTTCGGGTGAAAATGGAGAAATTGGACCAGTGAGCACCGCGACCATAATCGCGACCAACGATCGTAGTAACTGCTCACAGTGAAAGTGGCAAATTTTCACCAGTGAGCAACGCGACCAAACGACCCGACCACCGCTCGCGGTACGCGGTAGCGACAGCTTAAAAATTTTAAAAAAAAATAGCATAGAGTGATGAAGCGGTGGAGCTTCATAAACCAAATTGAAGCCAAAAACATTCGGCTAACACACAGAAGTAGAACAGAATAGAGAAAGAAGAGAGAAGAAGAGAGAGAAAGAAGAAAAAGAAAAAGAAGAAGAAGGAGGAGAGAAGAAGAAGAAGAAGAAAAGAGGAAGAGAAGAAGGAAAGGAGAAGGAGGAAGAGTTCAGGTTTGGTGTACACGTATTTTTCAAATTTCCAATTTTTCAGAAATTTTCGAAATTATTAAATTTTAGAGTTTTTGAATTAGTTGAATTATATGGATTATAGATTATAGTTCTGGTTCGGTGTACACGTGTTTTCGAATTTTTTCGTTTTCCAAAATATTTCGGATTGATTTATTTTGAGTTATTTGGATTATATTGCTTACAGTTGATAGTTTGAAATTGATTCTGGAATGATTTGAATCGTGAATTATCGAAATATAGAGTATATCTGAAATTTTGATTATAAATATTATTCGGAATTGATTTTAATACGTTTTGATGTTAGTATTGTTATGGAAATATATTGATGAAAATGATTTTAGCACATTTTGATTCGAAATGGAATTATGAAATATGCTTGAGTATATTTTGGATTGATTTAATGTGATTATGGAATTAAAAATATATTCATATATTTCCGTTATATTATATTTGATGAAATTTGAATTTTAAAAATATAGATATATCGATATGAATTGAAATTGAATACGTTGAAAATTGAATTCGATGAGACGGAAAGAAATGAGACATGTTGACATTGGATTGCGAAAACGTTTTGTGAAATGGCTCTGATGTGTATGAACATAGATATGGACATAGGAGGTTGACATGTCAATTGAGTTCTGTCTGAACAGTACTATGCCGATTATACCACCTTTTGAATAGTACAGGCCCAAAGTGCCGGTCCTAGGGTTCACCTGTTGTGAAGATGTCATCTATCAGAGTTGTGTTGGGTTTAGCTGAGAACCTGAATTTAGAAATTGAACAACTTGATGTCAAGACTGCATTTCTCCATGGTGATTTGGAAGAAGAGAACTATATGAAGCAACCTAGAGGATTCAAAGCTCGGGGCAAAGAAGATCTCGCCTGTAGGTTGAGAAAGAGCTTGTACGGTCTCAAGCAGGCACCTAAACAATGGTACAAAAAATTTGATTCATTTATGGAGACGCATGGGTATAGTAAGACAAACTCTAACCATTGTGTATTTGTGAAGAAATTTTCTGATGAGAATTTCATTATTCTTTTATTGTATATGGATGATATGTTGATTGTTGGTCATGATACTAATAAAATCGATGCTTTAAAGAAATATCTCAACAAGTCCTTTGCTATAAAGGATTTGGGGCCAACTAAGCAAATCTTTAGCATGAAGATTGTCCGTGACAAGAAGAACAAGAGACTTTGGTTATCTCAAGAGAGATATATTGAGAAAGTTTTAGAGCGGCTCCATATGAGCAAGGCAAAACCAGTGGCATATCCACTTACAGGTCATTTCAAGCTAAGTAGTCAGCAATGTTTTTCAAGTGAGAAAGAAAAACAGGAAATGAAAAAGATATTGTATGCCTCTGTGGTTGAAAGTCTCATGTATGCTATGGTGTGCACTAGGCCAGATTTAGCCCATACAGAAACCTAGGAAAATAGCATTAAGCTGCAGTGAAGTGGATTCTTAGATATCTCATGGTACCTCCAAGATATGTCTATGTTTTAGAAGGGATGAATGTGTGTTTGATGGTTTCACTAATGCAGATATGGCTGGTGACATTGATTCTAAGAAGTCTACTTCAGGTTATATGATTACTTATGCAGGGGAAGCAGTGTCTTGGCAATCCAGATTACAAAAGAATGTTACATTGTCTACGATTGAAGCCGAGTACATTGCTATTACCGGAGCTTGCAAAGAAGTCTTGTGGATGAAGAAGTTCTTACAAGAGTTGGGCCAGAAGCAAGAGAAGTTTATCCTCTACAGCGACAGCTAAGTAGTCAGCAATGTTTTTCAAGTGAGAAAGAAAAACAGGAAATGAAAAAGATATTGTATGCCTCTGTGGTTGAAAGTCCCATGTATGCTATGGTGTGCACTAGGCCAGATTTAGCCCATACAGAAACCTAGGAAAATAGCATTAAGCTGCAGTGAAGTGGATTCTTAGATATCTCATGGTACCTCCAAGATATGTCTATGTTTTAGAAGGGGTGAATGTGTGTTTGATGGTTTCACTAATGCAGATATGGCTGGTGACATTGATTCTAAGAAGTCTACTTCAGGTTATATGATTACTTATGCAGGGGAAGCAGTGTCTTGGCAATCCAGATTACAAAAGAATGTTACATTGTCTACGATTGAAGCCGAGTACATTGCTATTACCGGAGCTTGCAAAGAAGTCTTGTGGATGAAGAAGTTCTTACAAGAGTTGGGCCAGAAGCAAGAGAAGTTTATCCTCTACAGCGACAATCAGAGCGATATACATCTAAGTAAGAATTATTCCTTTCACTCTCATTCTAAATATATTGATGTTAGATATCATTGGATTCAAGATGTGTTGGAAATAAAGTTGTTACAGATTGAGAAAATCCATACTGATGACAACGGGTCGAATATGATAACAAAGACTTTGATTAGAGAGAAGCTTGCCAGCTATAGAGAGATTGTAGATATGGGGGAGCCCTACCTAACATGAGGTGAAGGGGGAGATTTGTTGGATCTGGTCCACCTCACATGTAGGCCATATCCTTTGGGTTCACTAAAGCCCAAAATAACAAATGTGTGTGTGTGTTTTGTTGTGGGGCAAAACCAAATAAGAAAAAAAAAATCAGAGGCAGCAGGAAAAACGAAGAGACAGAGAGAGAAAGAAAAGGGAAAAGAGAAAAAATGATAGAAAATGTGGGTTTTTGGCTTCTAGTTTCCAAGATCCAACTGTGGATCTTTCTCCGATCTTCCCAAAATTTCAGTATGTCATTTGTGACGACTCAAGCTATGCTTATATCAATTTAAATAGTCGATTCATCTCTTGTATTGCTCTATTTGGTAAGAGTATCCAAACTTTGGTTGATGTATTTTTGTTGTAATCCACTTTTAGGTGAAGATCTTGATGTTAGCATGTGCCTCTAGTATTATCTACAGATAAACTTTGTGAAACCTATTATATTCATAGTGGAAGTTTTAGTGTGGGTAATTTACCGTCACCTTGTGATTTTTCCCTTCGCATTGGAGGGTTTTCCACGTTAAAATTGGTGTGTTGATCTTTTTATTACTTTGTTATTGTTGTCATTTCATTGCATGTTGGTGCTTTGTATATCGATTGGCTTGTTATTCTATTTTTACTTACAAAGAGAGAAAAATATTTTTTTTATTTCGTTGTGCTTGTTGGTTGGGCTTTGTTGTTGAGAACCACAGTATTGTGTAGTTTTTCCCAACACCGAGTTAAGGGAGTAAATTTTGATGAAAATATTAAAGTCCAAAAATTTTAAAATTTTAGTAAAAATATTAAAAATATTTTGATCAAAATATCAATATTTACTTTCTTGATTCAAATAACTATTATAGGAACAACTAGCGAAAACTATCCACTTAAACTATGGCTTTTGTGAAAGCAAGTAGGACAAGTCAACACCGTCTTAGGAGGCAGTGACAATAGACACTTATATGCCAAAGGATTTATAAATATGATCAAATAGAAAATTACGAGTTAAGAGTGATTTAGATTTATTTTTTCATTTATATATTTTGAGTATAATACTTGGCAAAAAGCTTTTTCAATTTAGCTTAAGATCTATTATTATATTTTAGATATTGATTTAATCGTCGAAGAGCATTTACCAATAATACCGTGACACACGCAAACTAATTTTCTTTCACTCCAATTCTCAGATATAAAAATGAAAGCAATCCTAAGCCAAACCACCTTTCGAAACAACAGAAAAGACAAAGCATAAAGAGATAAATTTAGGTTTAACAGTTGTAATTAAATAGATCAAATAAAGGCCCAACTACAAATAATTTGATCA
Source organism: Xanthoceras sorbifolium (assembly GCA_003430845.1). Lineage (NCBI taxonomy): Eukaryota > Viridiplantae > Streptophyta > Magnoliopsida > Sapindales > Sapindaceae > Xanthoceras > Xanthoceras sorbifolium. Next base: position 7,802,093 of record CM010616.1, on the reverse strand, counting down.
AATAAAGTAATTAAATAGATCTAGAGAAGGGTTATTAAGGTAGCCTATTATATAATATAGGGATATTTTTATTTTTCCCCCTGACTATTAAATCAACGATACTTTACCTTCTCATGTTTTAAAAATAATTATTTTTCCCCTTAGAGTAACTTTCCATCCAAAAATTTTATGCTTCAAAGGTAATTAAGTCTTTTTATTTACTTTTTTTGTTATCATATTGTTTTTTGGATGAAAAGTTAACTCTAGGAGGAAAATGACTATTTTTAAAACATAAGGGAATAAAGTATTGTTGACCAAATTATTCGGGTAGAAAATAAAAATATCCCTATAATAAATATATACATTAATTAATAGGCTAATGATCCGTTAAAAGAGAGAGAGAAAAGTAATAAAGAATGTTCATGAATAGCACGTGACTCTCACGTTGTTGATAAGGTGTGTAGTAAATCGAGTATTTGATATTGTTGAATACTTGAATCTTGATACCATCCCTACCTACTACCTGAAACGAGTAACATGCATGGGGTAACATAACAGGACCGCTCACGTGCAAATACTCCAATCAATGGGCCCCCCATATGCAGCAATCAACGGGGCTCCATTTCTACTTGGGCCCACTTTTGGATTTTGATCGTACCGTTTCAAATATTAATAAGAGAAAATAAAACATAAATTAATTTTAGATTTATTAGTAAAGAGGTTAATTAAATTCTATTTGATTTAACAGTTGATCATATTTGATAATTAAAAATATAAAAATACTTCTAAATTAATACATAAAATTATTAAAATTTATTAAATAAAAAATTAAAAAAGAAAAAACAGTTAAGATCTCTATCATCTATCTCATATAGATCTTAATTTTATTTTATTTTTAGTTTTTAAAAATAAATTTTCACTGTCAATCTCTGAATGGACAATAAAGATCTGAACTTTTTTTATTTTAAATTTTTTAAAATTTAATTTAATTTAATTTAATTTTTTAAAATAAATATTCACCGTCCATCTCATCTGAGATGGATGGTGGAGATCTTAACTTTTTTTCCTTTTAGTTTTTTTTATTTAATAAGTTTTTTAAAAATTTTATATATTAATTTGAGGGCATCTTAGATCTTTTTTACGGTCAAATATCGCCAGTCATTAAATTGGATGGAGTCTGACTAATGGCAGGAGAGGTATTTGTCAATAAACTCAAAGATTGGTTTCGTTTGTATATGAGTAAACCTTAAGGGCTCTAAATATTATTTACTCTATTAATAACACTTTATATCTTCCTCTCATATTCAAGTTTTGAAGTTTTATTTAGCTAATTGTTACGTGGCATGTTTAGGTATAATTTGATTTAATTGACATCCATATGTCAAGATATAATTATTAAAATTAAATATCACCGCTCAACGTGGATCGATTAAAAAAATGTCCGCTCACTTGATAATGTTCTAAGTTTGAGTCATCACCACCATAAATGGTATATTAAAAAAATATATATATTGAGATAAAAGAAATATGATGTAAAGTAGAAAACTAATGTGTATAAAGTTGAAAAATGCCCAAAATCAACTCTCATTGGACATCCTACTTTAAATATCAATTTTATTCTATTGATACGCGAAATTTGATTATTTTACCTACCAAGTATCAATCAAGAGGAGTGCTAGGAGTCGCCCCTCATGAGGCAACACATGGCACTTCCTCTTTTTTTTTTTAGAGAAATTACAGCTAACCTATCTGAGGTTTACCTTTCTACAGTTAGAAATAATTTTATCAAAAATTGGCAGTGAACCCCTCTCCAGTTATCTTTGACCGTTAAAAACTAACGATTGACCAAATCAAATATTGCAAAGACGAAAATACCCCTAGAAGGATTTTTTTAATGTTAATTTACGAAATTACCCTCAGAAAAAGACAAAAAAATTGAAAATTAAATTTTTTTTTTTTTTATATTTTGCTTTTTGTTCTTGGTGGAGGTCCAGATTGGATCTCTACCAACATCCAAAAAAAAGAAAAACTTAATCTGGGTCGAAGAACCCAAGATGGGTTCTCCGTCGAAGAACCCAGAGAGGGTTCTTCGCGTCTGGGTTCTTCAGCGAAGAACCCATCTTGGGTTCTTCGCCGCAGAACCCAAATCTGGGTTCTTATTCTTTATTTTTTTTTTCTGGTTTTTTTTTTTTTTATGTTGGTGGAGATCCAATTGGATCTCCACCGTCCATCCATTGGATGGACGATCTGGATCTCCACCAAGATTTACCAATATATTAATATATTTTTTTTATTTTCACTTTCTATTTTTTTTAAAAAAATTCTCAAATAATTTATACCGTTCATCAAGTGTAAAAAATTCTCAAATGATAATTCATTAATTTACATAAAGGGTAATTTAGTCATAAAAGGATCCAAACAATTCTAAATAATTAAAAGGGTATTTTTGTTTTTTTATAAGGGTAGAAGTTTATTTTTTTTTGTCTTTTTCTGAGGGTAATTTCGTAAATTAGCGTTAAAAAATCCTTCTAGGGGTATTTTCGTCTTTTCACGGTTTGATTTGGTAAACCGTTAGTTTTTAACGGTCAAAGATAACTGGAGAGGGGTTCACTGTCAATTTTTGATAAAGTTGTTTATAGTTGTAGAAAGTCAAACCTCAGGTAAGTTAGGTGTAATTTCTCCTTTTTCAAAATTTTTTTTTTTAAAAATATTTTAATTCGATTTCACATATTTATATTTTTAGATTCCGTGATACTAATTATTATAAATTTATAATTTAATCCATATAATCAAAATTTTAATGGTCAAATATAAATAAATTTGAACTGTTTTACCCATAATAATAGAATATTGATGTTGAAAAACATATATGTCAAACACATGTGGTTATATTATAATTTAATACATATGCATTATATTTTTTCTTATATGTATCTAATTAAATATAAAAAAATTATAAAATAATAAAAAAATAAAATATCTATTTTGATAAAGTTCCCTTGATAATAATTAAAATTTGAAATATTAAATAAAATAATTTAAAAATTTTAATAAAATTATTTTATATTTATTATTTTAAATAAATTAAAATATAAAAAAAAATTGTTTAAAACATATATGGTCCATACGGAGCAAGCCAAGAAAGATGTCACTTCCTTTAGTGATAATATTTTATTTTATATTTAATTAAATACATAAAAAAGAGGTATTATGTCAAAATATAATATAATAACATATTTTTTTATAAATACGTTTTTTAATATAAATATTTTATTAATTGAGGTAAAACAATTAATTTTAAATTTATTTACGTTTAACTATTAAAATTTTAATTATATAAATTTATAATAATTTAGTAGTTATAAAATTTAAATATATAAATACTAGGAATTAAACTAAAATTATTTATAATTTTTTTTTTAAAAAAAGAGGAAGTACCATGTGTCATTTCTTGGACGACTATGCAGTAACAATAGCATGCTAGCACTCCTCATCAATCAAAACACGAATTAAATCAAAATTAATTATTTTAATTTAATAAACTGGGTTGAATTAATAATTTAATTAGAAAAGAAAAAGTAAAATCAAGGTAACTTGACTATGTAGTAGAGTTAAATCAAAATTAATTATTTTAATTTAATCAACTGGGTTGAATTAATAATTTAATCAGAAAATAAAAAGTAAAATAAAGCTAACTTGACTATGTAGTAGTAGTATCTTTGAAATATTGACTGGCAAGTGCAAATAGCCAACTAGACGACGCACAAACGATTTATTTGCGGGTATATTATCTTTGGCTGCCACGTGCGTTGTCGGGGAGATCAAATGAAATTAAAAACATCCATGTTGACAATCGACGTGTTGAAATATCAATGGAGCATCGACGTGTTAATTGAAGCTGATTAGGCGGGAAGCATCGTTAAAGTCGTCCTTACTGGGGCAGGCCGTTGAGTAAGCGTAAGCGGCCCGCCTCTTCCTTGCCATTCGTCTCTTAGATTATAATACCAACTTTGCCCTCCTTATTCACCATTTTCTACATTTAATACCCCTTATCTTCCACTATTAGAAAAAAGGAATATCCACGTGAGGTTATGCGAAGAGAAAATTATAATAATAAACATGTCCCATTTCTTTCCTTAATTACCGTTGGGTGGGTCCCTTTCACAACTAAGAAAATAAAAATCGTCATTATTCCTAACATATCAATCAAACGGTCCTCGTTGTGAACCTAGGTAACATAAAATTTAAATAAATAATTCGTATTTATATATTAAAATTAAATAAATAATATGATTGAAGATATATTAAAAAAAATTATAGTTAAAATAGTTAAATTTTAGATAAATAATAAATTTTTTTAGTTTGAAATATTTTAAACTTGGAAGTTAAAAAAAAAAGGGATGACTCTATCCCTAAATTTATTGATAAAAATGTAAGAAACTTGGTAGTGAACCAACCTCGACTTGGTCAGCATAAGAGAATTTTGCTAACTAAACGTTATTCAAAGATAAAATTGAGAAGAAGAAAAAAAAAGCCAAAAAAATCGACATCCCTTCGTTTGTTACCAGTTACCACCCACCCACCCACCCACCCATGACCTTGACCCAACCAAAGGAGGAGGGCCTCAAAAAAGACGTCGTATTGTGAAATGATAATATAACCAAAACAAGAGAAAGTAGTAGGAAGAAACCCTTCTCTTTTCTCTCTTAACCTATTCTCTCTCTCTCTCTCTTTGCGCAAAAACAGAACAATTCATTTTAATCATATTCTCTCTTTGTGGGTAAAACAATGGAGTCTTTGGACACGGCGGCTGGTTTCATGGACGACCTCCTCGACTTCTCGTCAGACATAGGCGAGGAAGATGACGACGGACTCAACAACAAAAGAGCTAGAACAGCTTTGCCTTCCCTTACCCGAAACGGCCCTGACTCTGCTTCCCTTAACATTTTGAACCCTCTTGATCCTAGCCCTCCCTTCCCTGTAAGTTTTGATAATCGCTTTTTTGTCTTGTGCTGTTTTCCCGTGTCTGGCCAGGCTGAGTTTCGAGCTCACTCGGCCCTTTCTTTTGGTATTTGTTTTAGGTGTCGACTCGGTCGTGACTCGGTTAGGGTGAGTGGTATGTGCCGAGTCGAAACGGGCGATATTAGCCAAGTGTTGAGTTGACTCGGGCTTTTTGGGATGGGGACCGAGTCAAAAACGATGGCATTTGACCGGTGCCGGTTACGACTAGTAATAATTCATGCACTATTTTACTGTTGTGGGGACAATTTTACCCTTGAAAAACATTGATACGACAAGACATTTGAATTTTGAAATTCGGGATGCTGGAAGGGTACTTCTGGCATTCGAAATCCATAGTGTCATTATTATAATGAGCTGTACCTCACAAGGATAGAGGTGTATACAATAAATGTCCAGCGAAACAACAAATTGACTTGTTGATACCCGCGATATTACCTCACAACCACTTGATAAATGTCACGAGATATTCATTTTTTAATATTATTATTATAATAAACTCCCACTTGTCCATCGTCACGAGTTATGTGCACCCCAAACAGTGATTCATTCGAGTTTGCTGAGTCGGCTCACATATCGTCTTCTTCACTAAACAGGACTTTGCAGAGGAAGAACTGGAATGGCTATCGAACAAAGACGCGTTCCCAGGTGTTGACACGTTCGTGGACGTTCTATGTAATCCAATTCCAAAGCACCATAGCCCAGTTTCTGTTCTTGAAAACAGTAACAACTCCAGCAGCAGCACCACCAGCACGAACAGCAGCAGCAGCACCACCAGTAACAATGGCAACACCATTATGAACTGCTGCGGCAACCTCAGCGTGCCGGTGCGTGCTCGAAGCAAGTGCCGCCGGACCCCACGCCGCGACTTCCAGAGCCAGAACTATTGGTGGTCGTGCGGTATGGGCATGGAGGAGAAAGCGAAGAGTGTGAAACTCGTTGGTAAAGTGAGCATAGGTAGGAAGTGTCAGCACTGTGGTGCCGAAAAGACTCCGCAATGGCGGGCTGGTCCATTAGGACCGAAAACGCTCTGTAATGCATGTGGGGTGAGATATAAGTCAGGAAGACTGGTACCGGAATACAGGCCAGCGAGCAGTCCGACCTTCTCAACCGAGTTGCATTCCAATTCGCATAGGAAGGTTCTGGAAATGAGGAGGCAGAAGCAGATGACGGGAATGGGAATCATCTTGGGATTAGGGTAATGGTTTGCACTTACCATTTTTTTTATATATATTTTTTTTTACTTTTTAGCTTAGCATAGTTAGAAGATTAGGGTTTGATGTAATGGGGTCAGAAAAATTTAGATATAGTTTTTTTTTTTTTTTTTTTATGAAATCCTTGGAAGAACATCAATTAAGAGGAATTTTGTGTTGTGTTTGTGTTTGATTGGTTAGTGAATTAGTTATATTTTGTTAAGAGACTAGAAATGAAGATAGTGTGGATTGGTTTAGTCTCATTTGAGTTGTTGCAGGGTAATTTGCAGTAAAGTAATGAGGATTTTGGTGGTTGAGAATTGAGACTTGTTAACTAACTTATTTGTGATGGACGGATAGTGGTTCTACTGATTATTTGAGGATAGGTGGTGAGTATGAAATCCTTTGTTAATGTTTCTGCCTCTGTTGCTGCAATTCATACAACAACTAGCTCTTTATTATTTTGTTTCTGGGTTCTGGCTTATGGTGTTTATATAAATATATTATCTTGTTCTATCAAGCATTTTCTTCAAGGCAACTCATTAACAAGTGCTGCTGATGAAATTATTTCTGCATATTGGAAATCTGGAATTGATTTTTCTACATGCGAGTAGAATGAGTCACATCACATGGGTTTGATTTAGTTGGTACATGCATGAGCATGGCGTGCAATTATTGCACATGGCATGCGATTATTTGTTGAAATGATCAGGATATATGCTTTACACGTCTTTCAAAGACAAAGGGATGATATTAATAATGAATGTATCTTGTTCGATGAAATGACTAAACAACTACTCGATCGGAGTGACAGCAAATTTGATGCCTATTGATGGTAGAATTGGAATAAACCAATTGGGCCTTCTGACACTGTACATCACTATTTGACTATTTTCTATTTGATTTTTGGAACCATGTACTTCCCTTGCCCTTTGCAGATAACCTTTTAATCTGCACTGATTATTGACTTAATTAAATTGTCAAGGAAGAAAAAAGTAAATTAAAATTTTAAATTTATTATTTCATGATACAATTATATTGGGATGCATCAAAAGCTCAGCATAAAAAAAAAAGAAAAAGAAAGAGTGTTTACTGGGTGATAAGCGTATTCATGAATCTTGAGCCAATTCAGTGAGGTGACTCATTCTTTCTTCTTTCCAACTGGGACAGATAAAAAAAAAATATTGATAGGGTGTCACTGTGTCAGTAGCAGTGCATGTTCTATTTTCCACAATGGAAGTTACATGTTACATGTATGACTATGAAGTAGCCCCACTGCCCCAGTCTCCCACACATATAAATCTTCAATCTGTTGGGCTCTGTTGGGTTTCTTTTCTCATTTCTTTGTACCTTTGTTTGTTGTTTATTTTAGCGTGTGCCCAAGCCCAACACATATTTAGACGATCCATAATTTTATAGGAGGTCAGTTTATATATTAATCATTGGTTCTAAATTTAAAAATTAAAAATTGAAAGCAAACCTAATAATACTACATGTAAAACGCAGTACAAGATGCAAGAAGATAAGAGACAATTTAGCAGAACTCAACCAGTATGGAGGAAGATCCCACGTATTGTGAATCAGTAAGTTCCAAGACATAATTCGTAATTTTATTTGCAACAATATTCCAGTCTATTTATAGAATATAGATATGAGAGCAACGAAAATCGGTAGATATTTGATAAAAGGCTAAACAACAATTCCTCCACCGTGTGCAAACTTTGCCACAGAGGATCAGAAGATTGAACTACAACCATTAAGTTGTTAACAATCTAAAGAAATTAAGATGAACAATTGAGAGAGAATGACTAGGGTTTTCATTAACGTTAAAGAAGAAGAAATAGGTTACAAGAGAATGAAATATATATACTTCCTAATGAAAAGACTAAACTAATTTTACATGAATAATAAATAACATAAATACTAATAATAATATATAACTCTAATATTCCTCCATAAACTCACGATGCGGCAATAGAAAGCAACGAGAGTTTGACGGCGAGAAAAAGAAAACGTGAAATAATATGTAACTTGGTAAAGAAATCTGCAAGCTGTAAGGAAGAATATCAGTTCAAGCCTCCACAGTCTGTCAAGCAATCACAACCATGACCACATCGAACTCCACAGTTTAACATTGCAACAGTTGTGCCACCACCACACTCTCTTGGATTTGAATCCTCATCCTCAACTCTCACACTAGTACCATGTCAGTAACCAACAGATCTAAAAGCTTAAATTATCAGGAAATGACCAATTAATAATATAAGGCTTGCTAACACACCCCCTCACGTGCAAGATCGATGGGTTTGCCACGTGGCTTGAGTCCAAACACATATTCAAACTCAGAACAAATTCAAAAATAAATGCAAATGCAATTACATGGGGGGATTCGAATCCAAGACTCTTGAGTCAAACCAAACTTTGATACCATGTTAATAATCTAAAGAAATTAAGATGAACAATTGAGAGATAATGATTAGGGTTTTCATCAACGTTAAAGAAGAAGAAATAGGTTACAAGAGAAAGAAATACATATACTTCCTAATAAAATGACTAAACTAACCTTACATAAATAATAATAATAAATAACTCTAATATGAGTCACTCTCCAATTAGGTACAGTCTTTAGAGGAAGCAATCTCTAAAATAGTGATAATTTACAAGCACGATTTCAACATAAAACCATTTGAAACCCCCAAGTTTTAAGCAAAAGCACTAAGATGTCTCCCTCTATAATTACAAGAAACTCCCATATTACCTCTCGTTAAACCATAAGTATATTGATTTTGATGCAAGGAAGAGATTTGGTAATTATCATGGGTATGTCAGTCAAGAGCTTCTTCATTGATTATTAATGTGTGTTATGTGCATAATTTTATTAAGCCCAATGCACCTAGTACAGTCAATAAAGCCTAGCAAGCCTGGAGAAGTTAACGAAGCCCAATTGGCTGGGAAAGCAGATGATATCGAGGTAGCAAACAAGTTCCAAATATGGGTGAAGAAGAGGTTAAACCCCAGAAGTTCGAAGCGAGCTACAACACCACATCAAACTAGGAAGATATTGCCACCTCTCATATCGCTATCATTTTAGCACTAGCTCGCAGTCTCCCCGCTCGAAGCTTATTTTTCAGATAAGGGAAGATCCCATGATTTGAAAGATTTGATTATATCAGTTGATTGAATTTAAATTTACATTTAATCCCTGATATTTAGCAATTGTATTTTAATTTCGATAATTAAAGAAATTATCTGGTTCCTATTTTCTAGTAATTGATTCCATGTAAATTAGGAATAACACTATCTTTTAACATTATAAAAGGGATGTACACTTCGATTTTCAGCTGAACTACTTTAAAAATCCTTTATCTTTGATCTCCTTTATATTGTTTAATTATTATTTTCATTACTAATTGCGTTGATCGAATTCGCACGTCAATAATGGGTATATCAATCAAGAGCTTCTAGTTACATGCTTTCGCTGCTGAGGTTTGCTTATTATTGTCCAAGCACTTTCTTGGTCAAACAAGAAAGTCGTCAATTTTGAATATGTATGCTATTATGCCTTTTGTGACACAACTTGTAACATGTCTACTAATTGAGAATTTTAAGTAGGAAAATTAAAATTAATTTTTGATCTATGATTATAATATTTACAAAAAATGGTTAGAATTAAATTACTTGAACTCTATGCATAAATTAAAAAATTAGGTTCCTACTATACTCTCACTCAAAAAATTAAGTTTTTGCTTCCGATTCTATTTTTATAGCACTTAATTCTCTTTAATTTTCTTTCTCAATTAGTAAATGTCCTTTGAAATTTTATGTTGAGCAAATGATACTGGGCACGATCGAGTTTAGTCATTGGTCACCATTGCGTTTGTGTCCAACCAAAGCACAATTCTCAAAGAGTTGTGTTTAATAGATTCTACTTGTATAAAGTATGACCTAATTAAGATAGGAATTGGATTTTCCACTCTTTGCCTAACTAAAAAAAAAATCTTGGATGTATTGACTTACTAAACCAAAAAGAGAAACCCCCAATCCATCTTGGAAATGCATTCAACAAAACCTCATCCTCACCTGTATAAACTGGTCGACTGTCAATGGAGACTTGGAGAGAAATACAGAAGAAAAAATAATAATTGTAATTAATGTGTTATAGAAAGGTCAATGGATACCTACTTTTGTATAAAAGCCCATCACCAACTTCTTCATTGCATGTCCACCAATTCCTGTATGGGCTAGCTTTCTAGTATTATGGGCTACCACCATTTTAACTAAACTAACACTAATCTCATTCACGATGTCTTTAATTATTCATATCATATAATATGACGTGAATAAAAAACGAACGGTAAAGTAACTATGCCGAGATATTTCTTTCCTAGCTTTTTTTTTTCTTTTTCCTTCTGTACTGTACTGAGGGATTTTTCTTTTATAAAATTGATTTCATTTGGGGTTGAAAGTCAAGTGAAAGTTTTCTTTTCTTTTAATAAAGAGGATTTCCAATTCTGACCGGAAATTCAGGCTTCCGATTCTGACGTGATAATAATTTAAAAAGGCTTCTAGAGTGTTAGAAAATAAAGATAAAGCAAGTTGATATAACTTTCGAAGAAATTCAGGCTTCAAAAGTCCAATGCTTAGAACATAAAACGTTGACCAATTAAATCATTTTTTTTACAATTAAACATCATTTTGATCAACAGATTTGTGTTTGGTTTCGATTAAAATTAATTGCATGCTCATGTAGGCAAGTTCGGCTAAAAGGAGTTGGACCCATTTTTCTTTTTGGTTTGGGACCAGAAATCGTAGAAGAATCTACCTATGTATTGTAGGCTACGTGGAGGAATCTGGACCCATTTCCAGCCTAGCCTTTTTCAAACTCTATATGGTATTAAAATAAAAAATAATGTTGTACAAAAAGGTTGGTAGATTATTACTAATAAATAAAAACAATGTTATGTTAAGACAGTAGACTGCCTTTATGTTGTAATGATGCGTGTGAATGTATATTTATGTTAAGACATGTAAAACAGAATGTTAAGACTTTAACATAATACATGGTTGCCAAATTTTACTCTTATTGAATTCATTTTGTAAAAGGCGTTTTGTTTTGTAAACAATGGATGATTTTTGAGAATGTTTTAGAAAACGATGTGGAATGAAAGGTTGAATTTGCCCAACTCGTTTTGAAAAACATGTAGTGGAAAAGAGCCAAACCCATTTATAATAAAAGGAGAAAAATGAAAAACACACTCCCAAAACACAGTCAAAAACCAATGAATCTAATTGGAATGGTTTAGTGGTAACCTTACATGTTATCCAATTAATAAGACTTTTTAAGGGTCCACAAGATGAGATTTCAAGATGGTATGATTTAGTTGTCAGACTCATAACCTCACAAATGTGGACCGTCCGATTTGGACATAAAGTATGTGGTTGGACAGCTGAAGCAGCTATCTTCACACATTTTGTGGGTCCAAAAATCTCTTGATCGGTGGACTTTGTCTCTTCTTTCAATTGGGGGTCAGGTCATCTTCTACTCTTTTTCTCCATTTTAATTATTTTTAATTTTCTTTCTATTTCCAACGATTTTATTAAACTTAAGGCTACATTTTCCAAGGCAAAATGTATTTTCTTTTCTCATTTGCCAAACAAGCAAGGGTGTCTCTCCTCTGCTGTTAGCCACATCCAATCACCTTTTTACCCAATCCAATTATTTTTCTTCTTTTTAACATAATGTTATTAATAAAATAATAGTATGGTTATTGGCAGTACTCTCTCTCCCTCTCTAAATTTTTTTTTTTTTCAGTTTTCTCTAAAATTAATTAGAGAAAATAAATTTTAACTTTTTAATGAGATTAGATAGTGAAGTAAAGTGAATATTTTTATGTAGGTTCAGGACTGTTTAGTCCCACTTAAAATAGTCCAGTAACACACTAAATATGAAATTAAGCCTTAATCATGTTCAGTACAAGACAGTCCTATGTAGCAAACATGATATAAAGGATCAAAGTGACCAATAGTTGGGAGCTCAAGGTAACTAGTTAGTGTAGTGTAGCCACAGTTCTTCATTCACTGTTATTGGAGTCGTATTATCTGAAATTGGCTCCATTCTATATGATAAATTTGTTTACAGGATCATATTTATCAATATATAATGTATAAGTTAGTTAATATTTATTGGTTCGAATTGTAACCCAATTAAGTCTAAAATCTAAATTTTAAAAAATAGCATTTTATATTGGGTGTGATACAGTTGGTGACTTGGTGTCTTTAGTGTCAGCATACAAGTTGGTGAGTGGTGGGTGTCACCACTCGCTATGTAGAACGCGGAGCAGATGATCCAGGCTGAAGATACATTTTCACATAATATTATTTGGTGATGAATTTCAATTTCCAAGACTACAAGGTACTTACCAACCAAACCAAAGGTGCGAAGCTGTCCCAATCAACAAATCCAAAACCAAACCAAAATTTTTTGTCATAAAATTTTCTTCTTTTCTAGTTGCCAAAATAGTTGAACAGTGATCCTACCTTTTTCAAGCATTAGAAGCCTAAAAAACAGAGAAACAAAACAAACTAAACTAGAACTGGTCCATGTATCATGTATCTGTACATGAGAGTGAGTGAGAGAGATAAAATGAAATGAGAGCATGCCTTGTCGGCCATTAGAGCTTCAAGCAAGACCTCATACCCTGCCCCTTCCATTCACCATCATCACTTTCTTTTTCCCTTTTTCAATCTCTCTCTATTATAGTATCTTATAGCTGAAAAGGGTAAAATTTTTAAAAAATATTTCTTTGGTTCATTTCACTTTGAGAGAGTATATTTCTTTTGGTAATGCTTTTGGGGCTCGAATCTTGGTAGATCCTCTATATCTGTGGAAAAAGACTTACTGGGTTGGTTTTGTTTTTTTCTTTTGAGTAATTAATTCAATGATTTTCACTTTGGATTGGTCTCAGGGAGTTACAGAGACGTGAAACAGTTGCTGCTTTTATTATATCTTCTTTGATGAGTGATTCTGGACTTTATGAAGAGGTATGTTTTCAGGCTTGGAATTTATGCTCTGTTTAGGATCATTAGTTCTTCTGAATTGTTGTTGAATTTTAGTGTTTTTATGTTTGGACATGGTTATTTGGTTAATTTGGTTTATATGTTTAGAGTTTTTGGGCTATGCAAATTTGACTGGTTAAATTTATGCATATAAAAGTGAGAATTTGAAATTCTTGGAAGTTGTTAGACTGTTATATTGGTCCTACAGTGATTGGATTTCTGGGTTTGTATTAATTGCATATATGTGTTCTTGAATACGTTTGTATACTGAAATTTATTGGGTACTAAAAATGACTGCTTTGTCATTTACTTGAATTTTCTTGGGCACCGAGAGTGATTTTCCAAAAATGATTTGTATGACGAGTGATTAGAAGAACTAGAATATTAGTTATAGTTACAAATTGGGATTTTACTTAATGGAATTATTTCTTTGGCATTTCACTCTAAAGTAGCTATCTATTTGCAGGTTTTAAGTTATCATACTATGTTTATAATTTAAATCAAGCCTGAGGGTTATTACAATGCTGGGGAATTTGAAATCAACGGGAATTTTGGAAGTCGGATTTTCAGGGTTTTGGATGGTTGTTATGCTGTTGGTTTGTACTTCAGAAGGGTTGAATTCTGAGATGCAATACCTGCTAGAGCTGAAGAATGGCCTTCATGATCAATTCAATTATCTTGGGAATTGGAAGTCCACTGACCAGACACCGTGTGGGTGGATAGGTGTAAATTGTACTTCAGATTATGAACCAGTGGTCTGGTCTCTTGATTTGAATTCGATGAATCTTTCTGGGACTCTGAGCTCCAGTATTGGTGGTTTGGTCCACCTAACATATCTTAATGTTGCTTACAATGCGTTCACTGGAAAAATACCAAAGGAGATTGGAAATTGTTCGAAATTGGGACATCTTTATTTGAACAACAACCAGTTCAGCGGGCAAATTCCTTCTGAACTGGGTAAGTTGTCCTTTTTAGAGAGTTTAAATATATGCAACAACATGATCTCAGGTGCTATGCCGGAGGAACTTGGTAACTTGTCTTCACTGGTGGAGTTTGTGGCATACACCAACAACTTAACTGGTCCATTGCCTCATTCTATTGGGAATCTCAAGAACATGAAAACATTTCGAGCGGGGCAGAATGCAATTTCTGGTAGCATACCTGCAGAAATAAGTGGATGCCAGAGTCTGGAAATGCTTGGTCTTGCCCAAAATGATTTAGGAGGGGCATTACCTAAGGAAATTGGGATGCTTCAGAACTTGACTGATCTGATCTTATGGGATAACCAACTTGACGGTTTAATCCCAAAGGAGCTTGGGAATTGTACAAACCTTGACACACTTGCTTTGTATGCAAACTCTCTTGGTGGACAAATACCTAAAGAGATTGGAAATCTCAAGTTTCTGAAGAAGTTGTACCTCTACAGGAATGATTTAAATGGAACCATTCCCAGGGAGATTGGGAATATGTCCATGGTAACAGAAATTGATTTCTCTGAGAATTATTTGACGGGGGAGATTCCAACTGAGTTCAGTGAGATAAAGGGTCTACGCTTGCTGTACCTCTTTCAGAATCAGCTTACTGGGGTAATACCAAATGAGCTTAGTAGCTTGAGGAACTTGACGAAGCTTGATCTCTCAATTAATTACCTAACAGGTCCCATACCATTTGGGTTCCAATATTTGACTCAAATGCTTCAGTTACAGCTTTTTGACAACTCACTGAGTGGTGGCATTCCTCAGGGGCTTGGACTTTACAGTCGACTTTGGGTGGTTGATTTTTCAGACAACCACCTGACTGGAAGAATACCTCCTCATATATGTCGACAGTCTAACTTAATTTTGTTGAACCTGGGGTCTAATAAGCTGTATGGAAATATCCCAACTGGGATCATCAACTGTGAGACACTGGTGCAACTTCGTCTGGTTGGTAACAGGCTTGCTGGCAGCTTTCCTTCAGGGTTGTGCAAGTTGGTGAATCTTTCCGCTATTGAGTTGGACCAGAACATGTTCAGTGGGCCAATTCCGCCAGAAATTGGTTACTGCCAAAAGTTGCAAAGGCTTCATATTGCAAACAATTACTTCTCGTCTGAGTTGCCTAAGGAAATTGGTAATCTATCTCAACTAGTGACTTTTAATATATCTTCTAATATGCTCACTGGAAGGATTCCACCTGAGATTGTTAACTGCAAGATGCTTCAACGACTTGATCTGAGCCGGAACAACTTCGTTGGCTCTTTACCAAATGAGCTTGGAACCCTCCTTCAGCTCGAGCTTCTCAAGCTTTCAGAGAATAAATTTTCTGGAAAAATTCCTGCAGCATTAGGAAACCTCTCTCATCTAACGGAGTTGGAGATGGGGGGCAACTTATTTTCTGGTGAGATACCTCCAGAATTGGGTGATCTCTCAAGCTTGCAAATTGCAATGAATCTCAGCTATAACAATCTCAGTGGAAATATCCCACTAGAACTTGGGAATCTTAATTTACTGGAATTCCTCCTGCTCAATAATAATCATTTGAGTGGTGAAATTCCCAGTACATTTGAAAATTTATCGAGTTTACTAGGATGCAACTTCTCTTACAATGACCTAAGCGGACCTTTGCCTCTCATACCGCTGTTTCAAAACATGGCCGTCAGCAGTTTTATTGGAAACAAAGGGCTCTGCGGTGGACCTCTTGGTAATTGTGGTGAAAATCCATCTTCTGGTTCTGTTCCACCTTTGAAAAGTGTTACTACTTCTCGGGGTAGAATCATCACTATAGTTGCTACTGCAGTTGGCGGTGTTTCTCTCATTCTAATCGTTATTATTTTGTACTTCATCATACGTCCATCCAAGATGGTTGTGTCCTTGCAAGATAATGAGATTTCTTCTCCAGATTCAGATGTCTACTTTCCTCCGAAGGAGGGTTTCACTTTGCCAGATCTTGTTGAGGCGACAAGCAATTTTCATGATAGCTATGTTATTGGTAGCGGAGCTTATGGAACAGTTTATAAGGCGGTCATGGATTCTGGACAAATCATTGCTGTCAAAAAGCTAGCATCTAACAGGGAGGGTAACACCATTGAAAACAGTTTTCGGGCTGAGATTTTAACTCTCGGAAACATTAGGCATCGTAACATTGTGAAGCTTTATGGTTTTTGCTATCATCAGGGTTCCAATCTCCTTATGTACGAGTACCTGGAAAGGGGTAGCTTGGGTGAATTACTTCATGGGTCTTCTTTTAACTTGGAGTGGCCAATTCGGTTCCAAATAGCTGTTGGAGCTGCTGAAGGTCTTGCTTATCTGCATCATGACTGCAAACCAAGGATAATTCACCGTGATATCAAGTCCAATAATATTCTACTTGATGAGAAATTCGAAGCCCATGTTGGTGATTTTGGTTTGGCTAAAGTGATCGACATGCCTCAATCTAAATCAATGTCAGCAGTTGCTGGTTCATATGGGTACATTGCCCCTGGTAAGATCTTCGTTTGCCCCCCACTAGATCTCTAAAACAATAAGTGGATTATTGCCATGTATAAGAATATTGCTAAGAAATGTATATTATATCTAACTTCAACAATATCTTGCTTTTAGGTTTGAAGCTCCATTTAGAATGCTTTGATTTTCAATCTACATCATTGTCTGAAGATATAAAACTGATGCTAACCCAACCCTACCATTTACTTTTCTGATCCATTCTTCATTACTTTCGATCTAGATGCCTGATGTTGACTTTTGTGTATACTGAGTTCTAGAGCTAATTTCGAGATCTGCAAGTTATTAGATTGTGACAAGATGCTTATGGATTTAGAAAAGCATGTTCTTGAGCAGTTAAATTATTTGTCGTCATACTTGCATTGCAGAGGAATATTTGTTAGCATTGTAATGTTTAAACTGTTACGCAACAAGGGAAAGAAAAAAAAAAGAAGAAGAAGACAAAGTATAGCTCATGTATGGATATTTGTTAACATTGTAGTTGAATTGGTAGAAGTATATAAAATATAGCTAGTGTGTGAAAAGGAAGGGTATCGATGGCAGTCATTTATCTTGAATTCTTATTCTAGTTGTTTTGAAAATTTTGAGATAGAAACTTTTACTTGGTCATTCCTTCTGGATATCAATTTGATAATTCATTCCTAGTAAGTGATTGACTTATACTTGTTGTTGATGTCAGAATATGCCTACACTATGAAGGTTACAGAAAAATGTGACATCTACAGTTATGGAGTTGTTCTACTGGAGCTGCTCACGGGAAAAACTCCTGTACAGCCATTAGATTTAGGAGGCGATCTTGTCACTTGGGCGAGAAATTACATTCGGAACCATTCACTGACATCTGGAGTGCTTGATGCTCGATTAAATCTTGAAGATAAAAGTACAGTGGATCACATGATTCTTGTCTTAAAAGTCGCTTTAATGTGCACAAGCATGTCCCCTTTTGATAGGCCATCAATGCGGGAAGTTGTATTGATGCTTGTCGAGTCTAATGAACGAAAAAGAAGCTTGAATTCATCTCCAACTTATGATCTTCCTCTGAAAGATGATGCTTCGTGAAATATAGGTGACAGTTTCTCAAATTTTATTAACCGGGATGATTTTTTTTGGTCCCGATTCTTGCTCATATTAATTGCCATAGAATATCTTGTTCATTTTTCATAAGAAGATCATATTCTGGTCATTTCTGTTAGTTTATGGGGGGTACTTTATCTTACCCTAGAATTCTGTATCCTTTTCCATTGAATATAGTAGCATCAATGTACAGTTGATAATACCATCATACTTGTATCTTGAAGTTCCTAGTTGCATCAAATTAGCTGACTCTGGCGTTGATATCAGGCCTCCTAGTTCCTACTTTTATCTGGTCATTTTTTTTTTAAGTTCAATTGGAGAATCGACCTCCTTCTAAAACGTTGATATCAGATTCTGGCGTTGGAGGAAGCGAACTCTAAATCTATGATGGTTCCTCGCCTCTTTCAAGTCTAATTTATGTAATTTAAATTCGCATGGTTTTGTTAAATTACATAATGTCAATATTATTTTTAAACATCATAGAAAAGTTTTTAATTATAAATCATAAAATGTAATTCATTATAACTATAACATGTAATTATTTAATTACTAATATTATTTTTTGAAATCGGATCAAGGGTCCGCAAAGAAGCATATATGGCTAAACAATATCCAAATATTGTTAATGATGATTTTTGGTTCCAAGGATAGCATATATGGTAATCCATACAATATACAAATATATAAAATTTGAATTAATAAGATTTGGGGTTAATTAATGCGGATATTTTATTTTTCAGCTTGTTGATGTTGTTATTATTTTATATTGTTAGCTTTTCCTTTATTCCTTGGAGTTGTAATAGGCTAGCTGATGCTCTTACTTCCCATGTTCTTGCGCTTGTTTATGATGTTTTTTAGTTTTATTTTTGTCCTTAGGACGATTTTTCTGGATATTTTAGTTTGGTTCTTTATATATATGGTTGCTTGTTTCAAAAAAAAAAAGAAAAAAGAATTCACCTGGCCATTGTGGTCGTAGACATACCTTGTAGTAACTATACCTTTCAATAAAGTTAAGGTTTTCAGTTTGAATTTCTCCGCCGTCAAGTAAAAAAAAAACAAAAGAGAAAAAGATTTTACCTTACGATTTCATACTACATTTAAGTTAGGTCGAAAAGTAAATTTAAAGTTGTCATGATAGAGAATAAATTTTTGCATGCCGAGATCGTCGTTCTTGGATCATTAGTGAAAAAAACAAAAAAAACACACTTTAATAAGAATACATGATCTTATTTTGATTTTTGGCAGATAAAAAAACTAAATAAAAAAGGATGGAGATATCAGGTATTTTAATAAGAAGGCCAGTCATAGCAAATATTAGTAGTAGTTTGATTTACCATCAAACAAGGACCAGCTGGTCTTATAAACCATAGACAATGTTTGCCGCACTTATCATCATCCCTGTACTGTACGTAGACGTCGAACCTGTGGACCGCTCCATTCCATTCCATACTACAGAAGAACAGGGTTCTCCCCATCACACTTTCTCGGAAATGAAAATTAAAGCTTTGATGAAAAGGGAGTACGCGTTCACCAAGATCGTCTTCTCCGGATTTACAGTGAAGGGTAAGATCGAACCCTGGTGCCAAATCATTAGTCAGCTGGACATGTACTTTTGGTGTGAAAGCAATAGCATTGCACACACTACTGATCATGTATGGCACCACAACTAGTAAGAGGAAGGAGATCAGTTTTGTGATCAAAGTATTCATGTTTACAATGCAAGAAAATCAGACTTTTGTTATCTTTAAATAGAATTATAGGCCTATGATCATATGATATAGAATATTATTGTACCGTAGAAATAAATAGAAAAATTTTCATGTGTGGTATCTGCTTCTATTTCCATCCCTTTTTGGTAGAATAAATTAACATCAATGTTGTTTGGAAACTATTTATAATGCATGGAGAAGTATTTAATATAATATATATGCAAAATAAAAACAAAGATATTGAATATGCAAACCGAATCAATTATCATTAATTACTCAACTCTGCCCCACAATAGCTATTAATGTAGGAGGATTTTACCATAAATGATCAAATATAACTATGAGAGAATGAAGCTGAGAAGGGGAAACAATACATAAATCCCACATCGACAAAGAACAAAATTTCGGAATTGGATATAAGCACATCACAACCCAAAAGCCAATGTTGAGCTTGGTAACGCGAGCTTGTGACCCAGGTGACTCTTGCGAAGGTTCGAGCAACTTGGTTCCCTTGAGTGGCGGATAATGCGTGAGGCTGGCTTCACAGAGCAGCGACAATCTTCCTCTTCAGGAAGTGAAAGAACATGGTTCCACTGAGTTGAACCTAACTTGGATCATCTCCTTTTTAGGGAATTTAGTAAAAATGTCCAAAAAAATATATATAAAAATTATAGGCCTACCCACCCTAACACTAACTTTTATATAGATTATCCAAATTTTTATTCGAAACAAAAATATCCCTACTATTTTCAGTCAACCTACAAGATTTGTTTTACTCTTCTCTTCTTCACCGATCGGAATGAGTATTTTGGTCTCTTACAAAATCTAAGTTAACAAAATATCTCTTTCACATCTCTCTAAACTTGCACAATTGAAAATTTGTTCAAACCATCTCTCAAACTCCCATCCTCTAAAATTCATTCAAACCAACTCTCAAAACTTGTTTAAAGTCTTGATTTGATTGGTTTAATTCTTCACAAATCCAAAATAAATTCTCACATCTCCAACTAAACTCTCACCATTCTATTATATACCTAGAGTCGATAAGGTTATTGTTCATCTTTCATTTTTAACATAATGCTTTTAATTTGTTAATCTTCCATCTTTATGGGTTTTACATTTATGTTTTCGTTGAGGGATATCGGGTCGATATTTCTGGGTTTTACACTTGTTAATCCTCTATTTATAATGGAGACCGCTGTTCTTCATTTCTTTGTTTTTTATCGGGTCGATCCTATCTGATGATTGTTAAAATCGGGCTGAGGAGACCCGATATTTATTATTGTACTATTGGGTCAGAGTGATGCAAAATTTAATTTAATTTTCTGTTTTTATGCAGGAATGAGTATGATTGATGTACAATTGATAATTAATTAGGATGGGCATTGGGTATGTGAGCAAGGGGTTTATTGGTATGATAACAAGAGATCAAAATGGTTGTTGTTTCCAAGAGATACAACTTTTGTTCAACTATTAAAGGTGTTATCAAGTCACTAGGATTGACAAAAACAATTATTGAGTTATTAATAAGACAGTTGCTCATACCATCCACCCAAGCATGCTTGTAGAGATTAGTAATGATGATGATGTTGCCTTATTATTGGGGTTAGGGATGAATCTGCGCAACATATTAAGATTTCCTCAATTGCATTGTATTAGTTTGAGGGTGCACGATGGAAAACAAAATGGAATAGTTGATTTTGAAAACAGTACATGCAGTAGCAAAGAATTTGATATTGATCAAATTCCGTGTGCATATGCTTTTGTTGCCATTAGACATCGAGGTTTACATTATATAACATTCACCTCACCGTATTACTCGACTGCTTATCTTGTTTCAGCTTACAGTGGTGAAATTCATCGTGTTCTATCACCTGTCGCCCGACGTCCACTAGGTTGACTAAGAAAACAACGTATACCTTCCATTGGAGAAGACATTATACAAAGAAGGTGTAGAAATTATTGGTGCCATGATCACAACAGCCAAACATGTAAAAATTCTAAAGTATCTGAACTACCGAGAGGATGATAAAAGAGGGACAAAAAGTTGGGAAATGAGATAAAAGAGGGACAATATCATTATCAGAATATTCACCATCTTCATTATCATCGATCTCATCCTTCTCATTACTTGTGACACACTGATCATATGGTTCAAATTGTGGGGCATTTGATACATTAGCCTCGTCCAAGCCCGTGATATAAGGTAAATGTTGTTCTTTATCTATGGGTTTGAGAGTTTGAAATGTGAAAATCTAACAAAAAAAATAGACATGTACAGGGAAAAATTAAAACAAATTTCATATAGCTAAGATTACTGTGTGAATTTAATTCATACTGATCGCTTTCTGAAAATTTCAGTTGTCAATATCTCAAACTCAGGAGTGTATTTGGCTTTTGAATTAAGAAAACGAAAGAAGGTATGGGACACCTTTCTAGCATGACCCATCTTTGAGTACAACGGAATTACTTTAATGACCCACATCTAACAAATGAAGTGTAACATCCCGGATTTCGGGTGATGAATTTTTGATATATGTGATATATGTGAAAATAAAATTTTACTATTTGAGGGGGTGTAAAGGTAATTAAATGTATGTTTATATTATGATTTCCAGCGGACCGGATTGAATAGTGAAAAATGAATGAGAAATGAAAAATTGAAAAACTGAACCAGAGAGCATCGCGACCTGGTCACCGCGACCACAGGTCGCGATGGCTCGCTCGCGGTGAAAAACGCAAAATCTGGCAGTGAGTACCGCGACCAGTCACCGCGACCACAGGTCGCGATGGCTTGCTCGCGATGAAAATGGCAAAACCTGGCAGTGAGCAACGCGACCAGCCACCGCGACCACAGGTCGCGATGGACTGCTCGCGACGAAATTGTCAAAAATTGGCAGTGAGTAGCGCGAGCTCTCGCGCGACCAAGGCGCGCTCGCGACGAAGGCGGTGCGCGCACTCCAGTGAGCACCGCGACCTGGTGGCGCGACCACAGGTCGCGACGGCGGTCGCGATGGCGAAAAAAATATAAAAAAAAATAGAAGCTTCTCGCAGAAGCGAGAAGCCAAAACAGAGAGAGAAGGAATCGAGAAAAAGAGAGAAAAGGAGAGAAAAGAGAGAAGAAAAAGAAGAAGAAGAAGAGAGAAGAAGAAGAAGAAAGAAAAGAAAAGAAAAAGAGGAAGAAGGAGAAAGGAAAAAGAGAAGGGAAAGAAATCGTGGAACCGCGGTTTGTCGAACGAAAAACACGGATTCGAGGTAGGTGTACTCTCGTTTTCGAAATCGTTTCGAGAATACTTTTTCGTTTTAGTTTTCGATTTCGTTTCTCGTTTTTGTTTTCGTTTTCGATTTCGCTAAAAGTTTTCGATTCCGATTATTCGTATGAAAAATGTTTATATTATATGTAAAATCGATGATTTGTGGATCTACGGTTGATTATTGTTGATTTCGATAATTATAAGATTATTGTTGATGCGTTTGAATACTTATATGATTATTGTTGATTTCGTTACATGTTGTTGATTTCAGAAAGATTCGGAAAGATTTTATATTATATCGTATTTGTTTGTGAAAATCGCTTATCGAAACGGCCCTAGGATACGTAGACATAGAAGTGGATATAGGAGGTTGGTATACCAGCTGGGTTTTATTGAGCAGTACTGCGCCGATATTGATTGATTGATATTGATGATATTGATGTACCTCCTCTTGGATTCGTCCAGAGGCTGGGAGATACGTACCTCCTCGGGATTCGTCCCGGGGGTTGGGAGTTAATGTACCTTCCCAAGGATTCGTTCCTGGGACAGGGAGCTATGTACCTCTCTAGGTTCCGTACCCACGGTCCTAGAGTTGGGAGACACGTACCTCCTCAGAATTCGTTCTGGGGGTTGGGAGCTTGACCCATATTCCAGTCCGTATATGTTTAGTATTCTAGCGGGCCAGAATTGATTGAAATTGAAAAGTGAATTGAATGTTTTTAGTAATCGAAAATTATATATATTGACCTCATTATTGAAGTTCGAGTGCTTGAAATTATTATATACTTTGATTCTGAAATTTAATTGTTTTAAACTTGATTTGAATTGACATATATATATTGTGAATTGTTATTATTAAAAGTTATATATGTTTCCACATTGAGATTTTAGTACACCCACTAAGCTTTATGCTTAGCGCGTTAGTTTGTGTCTAACGCGTAGGTACCAGGAATCCGGACGAGGCGAAAGACTGAAGAACTGGAGGAATTGCAGACCGAGTCACAGGATTGTACAGTTGGGTAGCTATACTTTTGTTATGTATATATATTCTGAAAGCATGCATATACAGGGAATTTGTAAATAAGTTTTGTAAAACGTTTTGTAATTAATTATTTTATGATTACTGTCTTTTATTATTTAAATGTAAATAGTAAAGTTTGATTTGTTATTATTTTATAAACTATTTGTGAAAGTCGCACTAAACGGCAGAGTGCGCAACTGATTGAAAGTGATAGAAGTGTTTGTGAAATGAGAATTGTTTTTGAATTGATTGTGTAAAAGCAGGATTTTGGAAAGTCCGAAAAACAAACGGCACTCTGCCGGATTTTCGTAAAAAAAAAAAAAAAAAAAGTTTAAAATGTTTTATGGGCTCACAACGATTTTAAAATGAAAAATGAAGTTTTGAAAAGATGTGAAAGTCCGAGTAGCGCGCCCCGGATCGGTCCGCCCGGATCGGGTCGGGGGGTGCTACATGAAGTAAATAAAAAATTCAATAAGAGTTTAAACGAATTTAACGGGGTAACATTTTTACACATTCTATATAGTATGTATTACCTGAAAAGCATACACAAAGCCATACAAATTGTACTTCTCTGCTGTATGAGTCGAATCATTTTTTGCACGCTCCATAAACTTTTGATCTCTGCCTTTGCAACTACTAGAAAAAGATTTGAATGTCCTTGAATATACAAACGAACCCCATGGGAATTGATTGAATTCATTCAAGTTATCCACTAACTTAATGGCCCAATATTCAACATTTGTCCTCAAGTTCTTTCCGAGCATAAGAAACAAAGCTAACTTAATAATATCATCATCATCATCATTTTCTTCTTGAAGTCCATCTTTAAAGAAACCTTACAAAATTTGTCCAGTAAAGTTTTTAGCTCCATTAAAATATTTGTGGCAATCTTGTCAACCTCATTTGCTTTGGTATTTTTAGTAGAAACGACCGTATTCTCAAATCATAGACCGATAACTAAAACAAAATTCATTTACACTAAAATGTATGTTATTTCCATCGATAACAAATCACATCTCATTTTTAGCATCTTGAACATGACACTCTTGCAACAATACTTGATGACAAAATTGAGCTAGAACACCAGTTCATGAACAAGTAAAAAATGGCCAAAGCATATGCTTTTAAGTCTCTCTTGTTGTCGTTCGATAAGCTTTTTTTTTTTTCATCAAAGCAATGTTTTCCCATTTACAGTAAGTAGACAATAATTGAAAGAGAAAAAAAAACGACATATTATCAAGATTTTTTGTCGGGTCATAACAACCTGATGATTTACTATTATCGAGCCGCTACAACCCGATTATGTTTCATCGGGACATGGTAACCTGATAAAACTCAATTTTAATCAGACTGTCCGATGATGGATAAGTAATTGTTCATCATCTTCTTCGACATTTATCGGGTCGCATTGACCCGATAATATAAGTTATCGGGTCTACTTAACCTGATGAATGTTTAAGCACAAATTTTCAACAAAAATTTCAACGATTCAACCAAATCAATATTCGAAAGTTTGAAAATTGAAAAACCCACAACGTAATCAACCAAATACATTTTTTAATTTCATTATTAAATACAAAAAGTCTTTCTAAACCCTAAACCCTAAATCTATCGGGTCATCTAATGTATCTCGACTAATTCTTACCAATGCAAAAAATTGATGTTTGTAAATGAAATCAGTAATTAGAAGATGACATCTTACCTTCTTTTTTCCTACAATCTTTCTCTTTATAGAACCACCTGAACTCAAATTTGTGCTTCAATCGAACAACAAATATAGCTTCAAATCGTCTGGCATTGGTTTAAACAAAGTTTTCGATGGAGTTTAAGAGATGAGAGATTTTGTTGGATGAGAAATTTTGAAGAGAAATGAATTGTTTGGTCTGTGAAGAAGAGAAGAGAAAAAAAAAAAATCTGAAGAGGAAACACGATTTGTTTGGTTCGTGAAGAAGAGAAGAGTAAAAAATATCTTGTGGGTTGCGTTAAAATAGGAGGGGTATTTTTATCTCAAACAAAAATTTGGATAGTTTATGTAAAAGTTAGTGTGAGATGGGAAGACTTGCGATTTTTATTTATTTTTTGGGCATTTTAGCTAAATTCCCTTTTTTTAATTTATGAGGACAAAAATGCCCTTATCTTCTTCTTTGAAAAACTTCTCACAACTTGGTTTCACTTGACCATAATTTGGCTAAAATTTCATCAGGCCAAGACTTGACTAGGACCAAGCCGAATTAAGGGCTTGTTTTGGGTACTAATTGTTAAATAAAAGTAAAAGTAATCACAACTTTTATGTTGCTACTGCGAATTCGCCATGTGTCTATATAATTTATCATTTTTTTCTACTCAATATGAGAGGAATCTATCTATTGGTCACTTTGATAGGCTGTCACTTTTAAGCATTTATAACTTAAACTATTTTAAAAGTAGTTGTAGCTGTGCTTTTTAAAACTGTATTTATAGAAATGTTTTGAATTGAAAAAAAATTATATTAAAGTATTTGGTAAACTATATAGCTAAACTTCTATGAAAATATAAAATGACTGAAATAGATATTATTATAAAATTAGTTTATTTAATTTATTAATGGAAATTCTGTTTATATACATTAGGCGTATTTAAATATTTTTACTTTAATTCTAATATAAAAATATACTTAAATAAATTTATTAATTATCTCTAACATTAATTATAAAAACCAATTTTTAAATAACGAAATAAATATTAGTAAGATTTTTAATTATTATTTTTCAAATATTGAAGATTAAAAAATTTGATTTGGTTTAATTAATTAATTTTTATTTTTTTGGTCTGAAAATTTTGAAGATAAAAAATATTAATAATTTTTTAATTAATTATTAATTTCTAATTTTTAATGTTTAGGGTTAGGTTTTTAGTAATTTTAATATAGTATGAAGGACAGTTTGGTCTAAATTTTTTTTATTAAAAGTTATGATCAGCTTCCCTTTTAAATTAGAAATTGAAATTGGGTTGGACTAGTTTTGCCTTTTATCTGAAGCTTTTGATTAGATTCTCTAATAAATTGTTTCCAAAAAATTTACTAAACAGTTTTTAGACTGCAGCTTACTAAATAAGGTAAAAATACTTATAAGTAAGTTACCCAAATGGGCTCGGCTCTATAACTTAAACGAGACAGGTTTGTTCATAATTACACGAAGTTTTGTCAGAAACAATAGAATAAAGTCAAAAGATCAAATGAATTGTTTGAAATAGAGTGGAAAGACTCAAAAAAAAAAAAATGTAAAATCAAGAGTAAAATTTAATGAAAAACCACTCTTGAATGCCTCCAGCTACTCAGAATTTAGGAAACAATCAAACAAGTGAATATTAGAAATAGAAATATAATAATATTAAATAAAAATTGAAATAGCTTTTATTTTCAGTAGTTGACAGGGGCAAGAGTGAAATTGGCATTTGAATCAATCTCAAGGCCCATAGAGGCCCAAATTAAATACAAAGAGATGACATTCAGCTACAAAGCCTACGATGGAATTCTCGGGTGGAAAAGGCATGCTGCACCTTTCAATTTATGTTCACATATTTCATGTGATAAAATTTTTAAGATTTTTTTTATTTAATTAGATATGATTATGTAAAAAAAAAATAATAATAATAATAATAATTTTTTTTATTGTGATACTAATTATAGTACAATAGAAGACTATTTATAAATATAAAATATTATATTAAAATAAATTTAAATTTAAACATAAAAGATAACTACATAAAATATTGTATATATGGTAAATTATAATTAAGAGAATAATCTTTTTTTTTTTAAAAAAAAAAAAATTCATAAAGATTTAACAAACACGTGGTCCTAAAATTATGCAACTCTAGACAAGTTGTTTTTTTTT
Source organism: Xanthoceras sorbifolium (assembly GCA_003430845.1). NCBI lineage: Eukaryota > Viridiplantae > Streptophyta > Magnoliopsida > Sapindales > Sapindaceae > Xanthoceras > Xanthoceras sorbifolium. Next base: position 7,774,434 of record CM010616.1, on the reverse strand, counting down.
TTTTAATAGTATATTTTATCTTTGCCGACATTTTTTCCTTTTATGCAGTTGAAATAGTCCAATCTGTTCATGAAAGAAGATGGCAGCCTCCATTAAACATGATCATGCTGTCCCAATTATTGCACACTCTTAAAAAAAGTCATTTAATCATCAAATGTGAGTGTGACAGACACTCTTTCTCTTTGAAAATTATAC